>BCIX01000001.1:3915350-4542474 GCA_001600095.1 Bullera alba
CCTGCTGGGACTCAGCACCGTCAATCTCGTCCTGAGGCACCTGCTCGGGCTCAGCACTATCACTCTCGCTCGGAGCCCGCTCTCCTTTTTCGTTGTCAGTATCGTCGCCTTTGGCCAGAGGTGCTTGATCGGTCTCGGCACCGTCACCCTCGTCCTGAGATACCTGCTGGGACTCAGCACCGTCAATCTCGTCCTGAGGCACCTGCTCGGGCTCAGCACTATCACTCTCGCCCAGAGGCCATTTCCCTCCCTCCGTGTTCCATCTTTCAAACCCGGACTTGAGCGCACTGTCAGACCAGTCCTTCAGGTGCATTCCCCCGTTGGCGTCGGTGCTTACGATCTTGAGCTTATGGCCCGTGAAGGTGCTGTCGCCGTTGATGGAGAATGTGCCTTGGAGCTGCTTGTTCAACATACCCGCCAAAACCTCCTCCTGGTCGTCAAATGAAAGTGCCGATACGCTCTTCCAAGCCTTGGTATCCAAGACTCCGCCCACCGTGTAGGCGGCCGATGTGGCGACTTTGTCGTACTCTCCCTGGAGGGGATGGTCATGATCGAGGATCAGGACGGAGGGCTGAGCACGGTTCCCATTCTCGTCGTAACTGGTAGTGGCAACACTCCATGTGGCAGGCTTGGAAGTACCTCCAGAGAGGCCGGCGGATGGTGCCAAGCTGTTGATCTGTGATTTGATCTGATTTGATTGTCAATCAGTCTTCCCAAATGTGGATCGAGGGTGAGTTACAGTGGTGATCGTCGCGATTGTTGAGAAGAAGGCAAAATTGTCACGCTCAGCACGTATATATGAAGAAACTGCAGTGACAGATCTAAAACACGATGAGTTGATGACGCGAGAGATCCTTTGACGAGTGCTCCCCCAGACCATGCTCTGTGACCTTCTGTAACACCTTCGCATGTAGATGAGTGTGGCAGTGGACAGAGAGTGGCGGATCGAAAGGAGACCTTGAGACATTCTCTTGTCAACTGTGAAGTGCGAACAGCAATGCGTACGCGCCGCTCGAGTCCCATAAGTCGCGGTGAACCTCGGTCCGAGACCGAGAGCAACGAGCCCGTCCTTTCTCATCGCCGAGGAGACAGCTCATAAGCCACACTGCCATGCAAGCAACCAATCCGCGACCTAAACCGCTCGATACTGGTTTGCCCAAAACTCCACGGAAATGCATAAGCGATTCAAAAGAATGTCTAATAACAAATCTCCAAAGCTGTTCTGGTAGGGTTTTCTCATCTCGAAGCAGCACCGGGTATCTCACTCCACTCCTGTCCTATCCAATCCACCGCTCTCAGCATCGAGACTACGCTTTACGAGCAGGCACCGGACTTGCAGTAACCGTTGGACTGGACGATGATGTTGGGGTCGTCCTGGCCACCGAAGTTGTCGTTCTTCTCGGTGCCGACACACTTGCTGAACATGGCGCAGGTGAGGACTCCGGGGGTGTGCTTGGGCAGGTCCTCCTCGGTGTCGTTGACATCTAGGGAAGGGTCAGCGAGATGAACGACTACATATCAGAGGGAGCGTGGTAGATACTCACCGTAGTAGGTGTTGACGAACACACAGCCCTCGATGTTGTCACAGGCGGCCAAGCAGTCGGAGACGGTGTTGGCGAGAGTGTAGGTCATGTACGAGGCGTCCTGGAGAGCGGCACCGACAGTCTGACCGTACCAGTAGCCGTTGGGAGCAACGATGGTGTAGTTCTGGTACTGCACCTGGTAGTTGTTCTGGCAGACGGGGTACTGGGTTGGGTCGACAGTGGTGGTGGTAGCTGGGGGAGCAGCGGAGGTGGCGGAAGGAGAGACCTGAGCCGAAGATGGGGCGGCGTCGGAGGGGGCGGCGGCGGACGAAGCAGCGGCGGAGGAGGCAGCGTCAGATGGGACGGCGGCGGAGGAGGCAGCGGCAGACGAGGCGGCGGCGGAGGAGGCAGCGGCAGACGAGGCAGCAGCGGAGGAGACCGGGGCGGTGCTCGAGGGGGCGGCAGCGGAAGAGCTTGGCTTGGTCGATCCCTTGTTGGGCACCCAGACGATGGTGCAGGTCTGCTTGGTGAAGCATCCCCAGATGTTCCAGAGACTGCAGGTGGAGGCGACGCACTTGGTTTGGAAAGAGCCGCCGTTGGACCAGCCGACTGGGAACGAGTGGGGTGGGTTGCACTTGGCAGGGAGAGGTGCCTTGGGGTTACCGCCGTTGCAGACCTTGTACTGGCCCTTTTGCCAGGTGTTGCATCGGACCTTGTCACCACCATCCCAGTATGGGAGTGTAGCCCATTGACCTTGGTTGGATGGCTTGTTCTTGCCGCACCAGGCACCGGGGGCCGAGTCGTGTTCCCATGGTTTGCCGGAAGCACCGTAGTTGGGCTTGTTGCAGAGACTGTTGCCTCGCTCCTCGATTGGGCCGGCGGAGACGAGGGGGCTGGCGAGAGCCGAGATGAGAACAACAGCGGTGGAGAAGTTGATGAACATTGTGGAGGGTGTTTGGGGAGGTTGGTCGGGTTTAGAGAAGAAGGTAAGGAGGTCGGAGGGGAGGGTTGGTCGGTGAGGGCTTAGGAAGCGGAGAGTGAGTGTTCACAAGTAAGAAGAGTAGATGTGGATGAAGAAGTCAGTCGAGGCGAGGTGACCCTCTTCTTATAGACGATCGCTAGCTTCGAGCGGACACGGTCTTCCACACGCTTCGGCGAATGCGAACTCCGCCATCAGGGATGAAGCTGGATGAAGCCTTCCCGGATGCCGACAACGGCATGAGCGACGTGCGAAGCCCAGCTAAGCCAGACCGTTGGTCAGATTTAGCACAGATCGACCATCGGGCAAGTTGGCCCGAGCCCCGACGCGGTCTCACGCAGTCTCACGCTGTCTCGGACCCAGGGGTTCACGCTCAGCGCTCACGCTTTACCTAAATTCAGCACACAATCTTCTTACATCGTCCTCACTGGCAGTGAAAGACACCGAGCGACTAATGAGGAGCTCGTAACTTACAGGCTCGTCTAGGCTCGTACATGCCGCACTTACGTGAGACCGGGTTCGGTTCCTTTAGGACTCTTGAGGATGACTAGGGATGACTGTGGATGACCGACTGATGACCGTGTTTCGGGAGCCCGGGACACGTAGCACTGGTGAGACATGATTAATTGATTGTCCTCTCGAGAGCTTTGTCCGTTCCGCGATCCGGATCGCCCTGAGACGCTTCCCGTCAGCTCAGAAGCGCTCAGAACAGCTCCTGGTCCCTTCAGGTCCCCTAACCAGAGTATGCCGTGACATCCCGTCCATGTTGCTCCATGCTTCACGCTGAGATCGGCTGGATTGCAGAACGAGAGGGAAAGAGGAGGATAGAGGGGGCACCTGGGAGAACGGGTGCTGAAGGGTCAGATGGGAAGACGAGGGAAGAGCTCGAGGATCGAGGAAGCAAAGGGAAGTGAGAGGGACTGAGAGAGAACCGGAAAACCTGAGACAGCCTGAGACATTAGACCTTGTGATTCAAAAGATCCCGGTGACAAACCGCTCACGGCATTCCGGCCGGAACGGGTGATTCAGGGTGATTCTCAGCGGGTTCCTAGATTGCCGATCTCATTCAATCTCGTAAGACAGCGGAAGACCTCGGAAGACGGGGTGGAAAGCGTAAGATGCTCGCTGGCGGATCTCGAGCATGGCCTCTCATGGCCTAGCATGGCCGGGCAGAGCAAAGCTGCGGCTATGATAGACCTATGTAGCTGGTCTAGGAAGCACTGGCCAGTGGCAGCTATAGCTGGAGTCTCAGGTATGTAGACGGTCGTACGCGTTACACTGTCATAGATCTAGGCGGTAGTTCTCTCCTGCATATAGGCATAGCCAGGACCACCCTAGGCCTTCCTAGGCCACCCTTCGAGAGTCCGGACCCACCTGCGACCCGCTGCATCCGGCACCCAAGCACCCGAGCACGCACCTTGCGCCAGCGTGCGATGGCGTTTAATCAGTGGTGATACATGTTATCTACACCATGCATCAATCTAGACTGTGACTAACTACTAAACTGTAATGGCGTTGCCACATGAGGCAGGAGACAGGATGTTGTCTGCCGTCGACCGGCAGCCCCAACGTCAACGTGTGAAACGCGCCCTCATGCGACCCGATCAAAGCTGGCCGCCGTGGTGAGGGTTGACCAGGACGAATCGGTACCTGGGCTCTCCCCGCTCGAAAGCGGGAATAGCCTCGTTCACATCCTTCATGTCGTACTTCTTGATCCAAGGCTTGACGCCTTTCTCGGCAGCGAACTTGAGCATGTCGGGAATGGTCGTGGTCGGGGAGCCAATCGCCGATCCCGTGAAGTGAACGTTGGTTGTGATGAAGTTGAAGGCGGACACCTTGGGGATCGAGTCGGCCTCGGCGGCTCCGACAAGAACGAAAGTGCCTCCTGGTCGGATGAGGTTGATGAATGCGGCGAGCGGGAGCTTGGGGTCGTCTGCAGCGGATCAGCATTACACTTGTCTAAATTTAGCCCTGATAAGGACTCACTCGAAGTGCAGACGATCAGATCGAGCGATCGAGCGTGGTCCTTGCAGGCCGCCTTGGCGTCGTCCCCGGTGACAATCACCTTGTCGGCACCGAGCGCCTTGATGTCGTCCATCTTCCTGTCACTGTGAGTGATGGCAGTCACGTTGGCGCCCAGGGCTTTGGCGAAGAGAACACCAAAGTGGCCCAAACCGCCTGCAGGAAGATCAGTATGGGGATATCACGCGTAATGTCCTCGTTGACATACCGATACCGACGATACCGACGTCCTTAGCGGTTGTACCGGCGCCGTACTGAGTGAGAGGCGAGAAGAGAGTGGCTCCACCACACATCATGGGAGCGGCGACAGCTGGGTCGAGTCCTTCGGGGATAGCGACGGTGAATCGGGATGGACCTCGCCAGAAGTTGGCATAACCACCGTACGACTTCTGTCCTTTGGCCTCCTCCTGTCGAGAGAACTTGCCGCCGTAGGTTCCGGTCATACCACCGGCACAGTACTGCTCTCGGCCTAAACAGCTGATAAGCTTCTGAGGCGTCTCGGTGAAGCGCGTCATGACGCACCGGCATCGCACCATTGACAGGCCTGGCACGAGTCACACTGAGCACCAACACCAGCGATGTCTCCGACCTTCAGGTTCTTGACTTTGCTTCCCACTCGGATGACCTCGCCGACAATCTCGTGTCCGACGACTTGGGGGTACATTCCGCTGGCTTCAAGGTCACCCCAACCGGAGGACGCGGTGTGGACATCGGATCCACAGACACCGCAGTACTGAATCTTGACTGAGGAATGGTCAGATCAGGTCACAGCGTTGTCACGATCATCTTTTACTCACTCTCGACGTCGTCCTCACAGAACGTCTTTGGCTCGTACTTGTGCCACTTGAAGTTTCCCTTGACAGAGTCGGCCCCGAAGGCTCCCCAACCCTCGTAAGTAACTTCCTGGTTCGACATCTTGTGTATTGGCTTTTACTTGTCACTCGTTTTAGTTGATGCTGATATGGACGAGGGAATGGAGAAAGAGCAGAACAGGATTAGATTCGTATCCTGATATTGCGTTTCGTGACGACAGACTTTATAGCAAACACGACGAGGTGGAGGTTTGTACTCGAGTATGCATCATCAAATGCCGCCGGTGTCCGAGGTGGGCAAGTGGAGGGAGAGCTTTTTGATCAGGATGCTAAGCTTAGCTTAGTCGTAATGACGATGATGCAGTTCGAAACTCCACCTTCCCAGGGGAATGGCTCTGGATGGCTGTAAACTGCCGCCTCCACCATGCAGTCCACCCCGATTTTTCGTCGGCTAAGTGGAGGCAAATGACGTTTCATACACAGACTATCCCGCTCAAACGCCCTCCACCGCGATCATCACCAGAGTCCAGAGCCAGCAGATCCAGGCAGATCCCTTGTTAAGCTGAGCTCAATGCTCCGAGATTGGCGGAAGTGCCAGTATCCTATCGTTGTCCTCCCACATCCTCCTTGTCATAACCGGAGCGACCCATCTAAACGCTCGTACCTCCTCCAAGCCAAGTAGCGATCGTTGCTCGGCGGTCAGCTCGTCGATGTGGATCGGCACCAGCGCGGGGTTCCGACGTTCGATGTCTTCCTTCTTTTCACCCAGAAGCAGACTGCCCGACGGCATGACTGCGAAATACCTCGGATAGGGTCCAAACGTCATTATTGCCGGCGGCATCGGTGCACCCCTTGGAGTGAAATGACCGGCCCAGTCGTCGAACGAGGTCGGTCGGGCGTCGTCGGCCTTTTCTGCGGCAGTGGAGTTTGAGATGTCTTCTTTGGTGTCAGGCTTTTCCAAATCACCTCCACCAGTCGCAGTAATGGGCGGTGTCAACGGTATTCTGATATTGGTGCCCGCCTCGGCCGAATCGACTTCGATGGTATTCTGCACAGGTTCCCGGTCTGCGGGAGCCTGGGCCAGGGCTTCATTGGCAATTTCGGCTCGAAGTGGAGTCGCGCTGCGTCGAACGCCGACGGGCTGGCCGGTCCTTGGGTCGATGGCACCGGGCGTCCTTTCGGGAGGTCGATAAGAACCGGTATGCGCTACAGTGGGGGACTGCGGTTGCTTCGGCCTTGTGGCCCGGGCCACCGTTCTTTGTGACAGGTCAGTATCAGTTCACGCTCCATCGATGCAGTCATTCCAACTGAACGCACTTGCCGTCGTTGGTACGGATCACCGACTCAATTTTGGATCGCTTCGACGACTCGGGAGCCTCCATCCTTGGCGAAGATTCACTGGCGCGCTTCTTGATGCCGTTAGGCGCGGATGTTGGGGCGATAGTAGGAGGTGATGACGGGGACCAATCGTCCGCGGGTGCTTCGTCCGATGCCGCTGATCCCGCATCAGAAGCAGCTGGTCCTGGTTTAGCAACCCCAAACCCCTTTTTGACGAGCTATGAAGGAGTGTCAGACATCTGCTTCACGGTAGAAGAACACACTCACAAGGATGTTCTCGGTGTCCAGGGTATGCTGGTTCACCCAGACTTCACTGATGGCAGAGAAGCTACCGAATTGCTTCGGATCCCTCCTCTGCTCTGTCTATCAGTTCACTAGCTCGTCCGACCACGATGGTACGACTCACCGCCACCTCGATCACCTTGTCTGCCAACACCTCGGGTGCAAAGAGGATAACCACGTTTTGGTACCGATTTCCTCCCACCTGCTTGCTCGACATTGGCTTGATGGTTTCCTAGAAAGTCAGGACGTCAACAAGGATTGCTTTACCCACTTGGGTCGACATACTCACAATCTTGCCAAACACCGAGTATACACCTCGAAGAAGCCTTTCATCCACCGGGGCCTTGACATCCCACAGTTGGACATCCGACGAGCGGTAGAAGATGTGGCGGTTCTGGTCGGCTTTATACTTGGAAGCCAGGAGTCGGGGATATGGGATTTGGTACTCGGCGTACCACCCATCTCCGCCCGTGTCGCCGTAGTACCTCGGTGTTTTGACGTTGATCTGGTCGACCTCTCTTGGAGCCATTTGGGCCATACTGCTGTGTTGCCTTGAAATTCTCAGCCTGAGGAGGATAGAGGAAATCAAGGAGCAGAATTTTCAGTACTAGTTCCTCAGCCGGTCGGGCTGGGTGCGGGCGAGTTAGTCAGGTACCATCAGCTTGGACCGTGTGTGTCTGGTGTCACGCGTCGAATATGATCGACACGCGTCGAGTTCTGGACTGATGGTGCATGTCAATAGCTCTACAGTTCTCTACAGACAACTCTGGTGGAGACCATGTGCCTGTATGCCTGCGGCAGGACGCATGCAAAGAGAGATGTCATTTGAGTCTAGTCTGTGTCAGGATTTGGGTGTCATCCACCCGTCACATCCTAGTCAGCCCAGGCACATCACGTGACCCTGATTGTAGACTCGTAGACACCGTATACATACTTTAGCTACGATCCGCTACCTGTGATTCCTCACCACTATACAGAGTGCTGAGAGTCACAGGTCGTGACAGTCTGTAGTTGGCCTGTAAGATAGAGCTGGGCCCGTAAATAGCTGTTTCTGAAACGGCCTGGCCTGCATGCTTATCGGACGCGTCGCGCGCTTGATTGCAAGTCGCTAAACTCGCTAGGCGCTACCCGCGAGACCAAGACGGAATCAAAATTTCGAGCTATGACGCGTGCTGGACCGGCAATGACATGCGAAGTGAGTCGTCTACGCAGAGAGACGAACTGGTCTCACCTTCCCATACCATCCTTCTTACCTTCCTACCTGTACTTCACCCAGCCCTCTTGCCTCTTCGTCCACAGTCCTTATTACACATCTGACTACACCAAGCGTATCATCGCCCACCATGGAGTCGGGCAAGATCCAGGAAGGAGCACAAGACCTCACTACAAGGCTGATCTCGCTCAAGAGGTGAGCGAACGGCGGGAGAGAATGACCTCTGGGATTGAGCGTTGAGCTGACCCAACCAAGGTCTGAAGTGCATGAAGCTATTGACCAATACTTCAGCGTGAGTAAATGTTCAAGAGGCGTGTGAAGTGCCCGGGACAACTATCTGACGTCCTTGTAGCAATCGGCGGCTTTGGACAGTCGATACCTGAAGGTTATAGGAAGGGACCGTCTGAAAAGACAGGCAGACTTATTCAATCAGGGTTTCAGCAAGAGTACCCTTGTGAACAAGCCAACAGTCGATGAGTGAGTGGTGCTCCGAATCCTCCGGATCCCCTCGTAGTCGTCTCTCTCGTTACACCCATCTTCTGCTTTACACTTCCTTCAGGCGGAGTGCGAAGTGGAGTCCTCAAGCTGACCCACACCCAGTGATGAGCACACGATTGCATTCACCGTTAAACGACAGGTCGACACCTCCAAGCTCTTCTACCTGGTCAAACATATCCCCTTTGTCGGTCGACTTGCCACCTCCAACCAGGAAATGCACTTTGACGCCAAGATCACCTTGAGCCCAAGTGATCAGAGCAAGAAAGACGACTCTTCGACCCTCTACGTGAGCAAGATCTGGATCGACAGTCAGGAGAAGGCGCCACTCATCGCACGACTGTGAGCAATTCTTCTACCCTACTCCCTCATTCCTTAGCATAGACTGACGTGAAAATCTTAGCATCTTCAATACCACGCAACCGCTGCACAAGCCAATCGCCGTGGTGGTGGCCAAAGTCGCCGAGATTGTCATGGACCAGCCCAACCCTGTATCGCCATCAGGTATTCTAGGCCTCGCATTTCACACCACTGGTGCTCTCACTGGGTGGACCATTGGCAAACTTCACGACGCTGGAGGTTCCGTTCTCAGCCACGTTCCCGGCTTCCAGAAAGTGTCGCACATGGTGACCAACCCGGACTGGCTTCCAGATTCCCAGAGCCAGCTTCCCGAGTGAGTCACAAGTCCGAGACTCGACTGCCTTTGCTGATTGACTTTAGCTGGTCCAACAAGGCCATCTCTTCTGCCGTAAACCTCGGTCACTCTGCCGAAGCTCGTGCCCGAAAGATGGGTGTGCCCGTGGATCAAGCCAGGGACACTTTCTACAAAGCTGTCGATGAGGTAGAACAGCGTTTCCACCTCCAATCCAAGGGCCAGGAGCTGAAAGACAAGGGTGAGTGCAACGTCTGCATACGACTCGACACATAACAAGTATCTGACCCTTCTTCAGCTGAGAAGGGTGCACACGATCTCGCCGATCAGGTCCGCACAACGACCACCAGCCCGGATATCGACCGCGGAGAACATGAACGATTCGACAGCCAAGATGAGGAGGAGGAGGTGGAAGACGTGAAGACACCTCTTGGGAGGACGAAGCCTCTGGCAGAAGAACCATCGAGCCAAGCAGGGGACAGCAAGGACGCGGTGGAATCGGCTGTCAACCACCTCGCAGACGTGCCGACCACACCTCTCGGCGGACATGACCCCCTGGCAAACAATGCTCCCAGCTACGCGGTCGCCGTTGCGGAAGGCGAGGAGACGTCTCACGATGACCATAACAATGACCAGGTCGATGAGCCAGCCGACGGTGCTACAACCCCCTTCGGCGGTCACAACCCACTCGCCTCAAATGCCGCTAGCTACGCGAAAGCAACCGAGAAAGGTGATCACCCGGACAAGCCCACTGCTCAAGACTCTGACATCCCCACAACTCCATTGGGCGGTCACGATCCACTAGCTGCCAACGCCCCGAGCTATGCCAAAGCCGCCGAGGAGGGAGCCCACCCCGAAACCCAATCAAACGACGCTCCATCCGCTGGTCAACAAGCCCAGTCTGAGACCGATTACCTCCAAGCTGGAACCAAGCAGCATCACCAGGAAGAAGAGTACGACGGTGCGACCACTCCATTCGGCGGACACGACCCGCTGGCCGCTGGAGCGCCGAGCTTTGCTCAAGCTGCTGCCAACTGAATCTCCGTGTTTGACGGCTTTGGGTTCGGTCGATTCCTCGGCAACCCGTCGTTTGACATGATCGCGGAGTGAGGTGCAAGGGGATTGAAAGCTGTTGTAAGCAATATACGAAATACGTCGATCAGACTGAGGGAGTGGGATGACGGAGGAGGGCGCACCTGATAGTCAGGAAGTTGATACTGATAGCATATAGACAAGAACGGGTACAAGTCTTTGACCATTGTGTATGAGTAGTTCAGGTTCAGGTATCATGTATCATATTTCCACTCTGCCACTCTGCCACAAACGACGTCTCTGTGGCAGACCTTTGTGGGTTTGAAGGCTTTGAGGTCAAAGGATCTGTCCGTAACCAGTCCACTGGAAGCCGAGCTCACGCTGATAAAGTGATAAGTACTGACCAAAGACTACCAGGAGGAGCGTCTTCTCATACCACTCTCACCTTCCAAGAGTTACTACACAACTCACGATGAGTCAACAGACCTACCCCGCAGATACCATCGCCTCGCTTTCAGCCGCCATGGCAGGGTCGACTCTTTGCAAAGTCCCGTCGCACGTACCCCCGCATCCTGTGGGATCCGAAGAGGCCAACAAGATGTCTGCACTCGCTTCAAGCTCGAAAACGGGTGTGCAACCAACTGCAGAAAACGACACAGTTGACGAAGATCAAGAAGTCCCATCAATTTTACAGACTGACGAGCACGAGGTTCAAACGCAAGCCGGGGGATCTGGGTCTCTATCTCCGATCAAAGATGATGACCATAAAGATCTAGTGTCCGAACTCTACCTTTGCACCGAAATCTCTCAAGAGCCCGGCGAAGAAGGTGACGTGGGGTTCGGGACTATCACCAACCGGAGGCTACAAGCCAACCCCTTACAGGAAGCTTTCGACGAGCACGTCGAAAATTGGTCGAAGAAGTTGGAGATCGATTACTCTTCCGACGAAGAAGGAGGTCAGAGAGACAACGTAGCCACAGAGCCCAGCGTTTTGTTGACCATTGCTACTAAAGCTCTTTCCAAGCACAAGCGAGCCTTTTCCCGAAGTCGTCTGGACTGTGGTCCAAAGGCTAGTGAGCGCAATCTGGCCTGGAGGGTCCGAAGTGTGTTTGGAGACAAATTCAAGGACCAAAGAATCAACCTAGTCAGAAGATTGCCGGACCGCACAGTCCAACCTTGGTCGGATGAAGAGCTGAACGAAGAGCAAGAGCTTGCGGTCCGATACCTAACAAGGGCCAATTCAACTCAGTCAGGCTCAGCATCGTGAGCAACGATTGCGAGAGACAGCGCGGAGTTCAGCTGGAGAGCAGATAGTTCTTTAACGTAGGGATGCATGTGCCCAGTGAGACGCTGTTGTAATATCAGCAAACATACATCTGTGACATGCTACTCTGGTAACGCAAGGATACAATGTCGGCGTGACGTCTTCAGACTCGGCTACTTCTTCTTCTTCTACTGCTCGTTGACAAACACCGCGGCCATGCCCTTCCAAGCTGCCGTCAGTACCGTTCCATACGGATGCGACGAATCACTCACCATTCCACTTCCAATACACATGCTTGTGACGAAGATCTTGCTCTTCTCCCGCTTGGCCTGGCTCATGGCCGTGGCGACCTGTCTCGCACCGGTACAGCCCAATGGATGACCAAGGGCAATAGCTCCGCCGACGGGGTTGACCTTTTCGAATGGAATCTTGAGGTGCTGAACCGACATGACGGCCTGCGAGGCGAAAGCCTCGTTGATCTCCCAGAAGTCGACATCGTCCTTGCTGATACCGGCTTTCTCGAGCGCCTTGGGAATGGCAAAGGCTGGTCCGATACTACAATGAGGAGTTAGCTGATGTGAGACTGCTTGAAGTAGCTGCCAGCAGGACTACTCACCCCATGACCTTGGGTGGGACACCGACGACGGCGCTGCAGACGTATTTACCGAGGATGGGCAGACCCAACTTCTGGGCGACGCTTCGTCTGGCAAGGAGGACAGCGGCGGCACCGTCCGAAACTTGCGAGGCGTTACCGGCGTGAGTGTAGCCGTCCTTGCTGAAAGCGGGCTTGAGCTTGGCCAGCGACTCTTTGGTAACACCGGCTCGGATACCATCGTCAGAGTCGACAATGATCTCCTTCTGGTCTCCAGTCTTTGGGTCGGTGAAGCTGACCTGGGAAGGGTAAGCCGACTGAAGAAGTCTTGTGTCAGGGAGAGCTCACCTTGACTGGGACAATCTCATCCTTGAACTTGCCGAGCTTCTGGGCCTCGGCGGCTTTGGCGAAACTATTGGCAGCAAAGGTGTCCTGGACATCTCTCGAGACATTGTACGCCTTGGCGACGTTCTCCGAGGTGATACCCATGGGAATGAGGCAGTCTGCAGACTCTGGGTTCGACAAAACAGCATCGGACATTCTCTCGGGCATGACACCAGCACCGTAGTGAGCGGTCATATGCTCGACACCGGCACCTGCAACGCGTAAGGAGGTTTACCTTGAGGATCCAACGCGAGAACGGGCTTACCAATTCCAATGTCAATCTCGCCGGACTTGATCTCGTTGGCGATCTGGCCGAGAGTCAGTATGGGTAGGAGATTGCACTCTGAGGAAGACTTACCTGGGCGATGGCAGTCAGACCTGATGAGCACTGTCGGTTGACAGTGTTGATGGGAACTCTGCATTGGGCCATCAGGGACCGTCCGCGATAAGTCGCGTGTGAAGACTCACGTGTAAGGGATACCGGCGTATAGCATGGCCATTCGAGCGACCGTAGCACCACCGCCTGGAGGCAGAACATTTCCGACAGAGATATCTCTGAGGTGGACGTTAGTATTGCGAGCCAAGAAGGGGTATCGCGGTATAGATAAGCGGGGTTCACTCACTCGATCTTGCTCGGGTCTACTTTTGATCGTTTGATGACTTCGGTGAAGACAGCAGCGAGGAGGTCCTCGGGTGCACAGTCTTTGAAACCACCCTTCTTGGCCTAAGTGATCGTGGTGTTAGCTGTGCGTCAATGCTACAACCTCGGAGCTCGACTTACCCTTGTCACGGGGGTCCTCACGGCGCTGACAATGACGACATCGTCTGACGAGTTGAGGAGGAGCTTTGCCCTACCGAGGGAGGGGAGTGCGTTGGTGATGGTGGAGAGAGCGGAGGACATTTTGTTCTGTCTGGCAAAGTCTAGTGATTGCAGATGGATGATGAAGAGAGAGAGAGAGACTTTGACAAAAGAAGTTCTGGCCGCCGTGTCTTTGAATACCAGCCAGCACACTCGCCACCGGTAAACAACAGGGGGAAAGATAGCCGGTCAGGGGGGCCGAGTCAGAGGAGTATTATCATGCTCACTCTGGCACGGCCAAGCTGGCAGGCAGCGTAATATCAGGCAGGCTGATATTTCAAGCCCGAAGACCGAGCAGGCGAGCAGCAGGCGGTGCGCGGTGTGGTTGCCCAGAAAGTCAAAGTCATGTCACTGCTGCCACGTACGCGTGTACAGTATTCGGTGCGGTAGTAGCAGTGGATCTCTGCTCACCACCTCTTTGGCCTGCCGATACTCTCGGACGAAGCGACAAAGTATTCCAGAGGCGCACCCAACTGGACGAATAACAAGCGTTGGACGGACGAACGATCATCTTCAGAGCTCATCTCGTCATGCCCGTCCATTCTGCAGCGACCTATCTGTCCAATGTCGACCCGGGGCACTTGATGCTCGCAGCATCGACTATAGCAGGAGCGACATATGCCAAGGCCAGGGCTGGAGGGAGGAAATGTACCTGGGAGCGAGACTGGGCTGGGAAGATGATCATGATTGTGGTGAGTGGGATGTCCACAGAGCTGACTTGGGCGTCAGCCCAGTACGGCTTTTACTGAAGCCTGTCATCAGGCCCCACCGACATCGACAATACTGTCGCTCATTGACTATCTACTACATCTGCCTCGACCGCCTCAAATCTTGCTACTGCCGCCATACTCCTCTCCATTGCCCGATGAGCTACTTACCCTGTTGAATACGATCCGACTCACGTTGACGAATCCACTGGCACAACTTCACTGTGATGCTCTTCCCCGGACACCAGTCGGCGTGCGAGATTTCGTCTCGAAATGGGGTAAAGTGGAGCAAGGAACAACAGGTGAAGGAGGCCGCAGAATCGACGCGATTGTCCTCGGATCAGGATGGGAGGTGGACTCTACTCCAATACCAAAACCCACTTCCAATTCAAGTGAGACTGTGGACGACTCGAAGAAGCAACGTCAATGGACGATACACGAGTATCACTACCACTTCATCACCTCTCTCATCCCCGCCCTCCTACGTCAACCACCCGAGCGGAACATCCGTTTAATATCGCTACTCTCGCCAACGTACTCCACCGCTTTGCCTACATTACAGGGCAAGCCGCCCAAAGTCGATTCTGCGATGCAGATATCAGGAGCCAAAAGTATCACGACAATGTTGCTCAACAACCATGTCCAGTTGATCTTGGATATACTGTCGGCAGCCGCGCTGAAAAAAGTCAAACCGGTTCCAAACCCGGTCGAGGAGGAGAAGGGTCTGAAGACGCGGGAAGACGGCGTTCAGAGTAATATTATGACTATTGGCGTTGTCATGCCGTGGACGAGGGATGAGGTCATCAGACCGGTTTTGGGTGTAGACGACGGCTGGCTCCGCTGGTTCTTGTGAGTGCGACCCCAATCTCCCGCTCAGGTGTCAATCCCACTGACTCTGTGATCCCCCAGATGGATCCTCTTTTTCCCCATCATGGTCATTTTCACCCCTTCACCTCGAAAATCGATTCAGTCGATCATTTACGCTCTGCAGGCACCTGTACGATATGGCCCGCTGGATCTGACGGTCAAACCCCTCGATCCGGTCTCTGAGCCTGGCACCAAGAGCAGGAAGAGCAAAGACGATAGTGCGGTCAGCGGAGATCCACGTCGGAGTGCCGTTGGCGCCGGGGATATCGTCAGAGACTGCTCAGTCGCAGAGTGAGTTTCTAATAGGCTATATCTTACACACCACTTCGGCTGATAAGATCTAGTATGCCTCCTGTGCTGTCGGATCCGGCATTGTGCAAAATCACATATGAGGCTTTGGAGAAGGAGGTGGAGAAGGGAGTCAAGGATGATGCCAAGCGGGAGAAGGCATTTGGCAACTGAACGGACCTAGCCAGCGCCGGCTGAGCTGGACACCTATAGATCACGATCGATACCCTGCAGACTTCATACCCCGCCATGAAATTCACGAAACGACCCCTTTGATGCGATGTATACATGATTGTGCACGTGCACTTTTGCCCATTCCCACAATCTCGATCCCGACCCATCTTCCTGAGGGTCTCTATGTTCTCGCTCTTCTATACAAGCAATCCGACCCCGCGGAAATGCGGCCTATCCGAGGAAGTTGTAGGCGAAGACATGGAGGACGATGCTCGCTGCGCAAAAGTCGGCAAAGGCCCTGTTATTGTTCCAAATTCAGCTGTAGTCTGTATGAGGAGGTAACGAGATAGCAAAACTGACCGTTCTTGGGAGACCTGCTTGAACTCCGTATCCCTGCCCGGAGCGACCTGCGCCCTGAGACCTGCCAGCAGGACGAATTGACCAATGACCGAACCGAAGCTAGTAACCCATGTCAGTTTGACCGACCACCTCCACACTACACCACAAGCCTCCTTCCTCTGCGAGGCTGCTGAAGGAATCTGGGCGCAACACTCACCCGCCTGCGAATGCGTGGAAGGGATGACTTGTCACCAAGACTCGGTATGCGAATTCCAGAATGCCAGTGACCACGAGGAAGAGCAGGAAGCAGTCGATCAACTTGATCCGTGGAGGCGTGGTGGAGGTGTAATTTGAGATGAGGCTATTGAACGAGTTCTGGAGTTGCTGCTTGTTGATCTGTCCTAGCTGGGAGGTGGACGAAGACGAGGTGGACTGGGTGGTGGAGGTGGACATGGCGACAGGTGCTGGCCGGTAGGTGATGAAGCAGGTATGAGGAGCAAGGATTGCAGGTTAACGACTCGAGCAGCCTGACCGTTGTTTGTCGATACTGTGATGAGAGTGTCCCTGGAATATGCTGAGTGCACGTTGTAGACGGTACATTAGACATGCGATCACTGTGCTAGTGTGCGTGCGCTGTGCGGAGGATGCAGCCAGCGAGCAGCAACCTGAAACGTGGCGATAAGTGAGGGTGAGGATTAAGTTAGCCGGGTTCGGCCTCAAAAGTCGGGCCATGACATCGATCAAGGAGGTGCTTGTCCTGCTGTCTTGAGTATCATCACCGGCGACATCCAGTCCTACTACTTTCACCACTCGCATCACCATCAATACTCAGCTGGGACATACGCTAGCGTATTGGAATAAACCCCAGCAAAGACTAGCCTCAAACAGAACTGAAGCGACAAGATGTCTTCAAGTTCGCGTCGTGCCGTCGATCGGTCATATCACCCTCGAGGGGGCCTGGTGAGTCGTTCGCAGCGCTTCAGACGCAGGCCAGCGTTAGATTGACTGACCCCAATATCCTAGGGGATGTCTGCTTCGCTGCAGAGAGCCCGAGCGCCGTTCTTTTACCGAAATATGATTGTAGGAACCATAGTGGCTGGTTTCATCGTTGGAGTGTACAGTTACTCCATCTCTGCCGTCAAGCAAGATGACTTTGTGAGTCATTTCCCCCGTCGATTCTACCTCGGTACGATGAAGCTGATCCCATATTCACTTAGTCCGACGTGGAAGACTTATTGCCGCCTTTGGAGCAAAGACAACAGATGAAGTCGATAGAAGATGAAATGCGGGAGAAGGGACAGAATCCATACCCCACAACTCCGCTCTCGCCCAATAACCCATCATCACTCTCGGCAAGATCGTCAAAGAACGCGGACATCCCATACTCTGTCTCCTCGGCATCCGCCAATTCTAGAGGTTTACCCGGTCAGCCTGGCACGTCGCTGGGTTCATCGTCGACAGATTTAGGAGATGTCGCTGGACGACCAAGGGAAAGCTGGGTTATGAGTCTGCTGCCGAGTAGGCTGGATAAATCGGAATGGGTCCAGAGGAGGGGTTGGGTAGAGGAGGGCAGAGGGAATGTGTTGGTTTGGGGTGCGCCAAGTGTCGACAACATTGGAACAGTTCACGATAGCAAGCAAACAAGAGGACCCAGATTGGTCTAGAGAAGAGGATGTTCCCACACGTATAATCCTTCATCGTCGGGATGCAACTATAGCACCATTCGCAGGCCCAAGTTCCGTTATGGTTGAACACCGTAAGACTTTCATGCCCGATATACCCATCGAGGACAAACAAATCAGGTATACATCCCGTCATAATCTTCGCGGGAGGCCCGAGGGGGTATGGCAGGAGGTGGCAAGAATGGCGGGTTCCGAAACTCGTCCTGCTGTTGCCTGTACCAAGGCCCCGGGTCTTCCGGCACCTCGTCCTCCTCTTGAATCGGTGGAAAGCCCTCATCGGGTCCTGCTCCCACTGCCCATCTACCTTCTTCCGCCTCCTCTACCGTTTCTGGCGGTATCACCTCCCCAGGGCGTTTCGGCAATGGCAATATCAGTCTGAACCTATATCGAACATTTTCAGCTTCGATCCGCGTCCCAAGAGATTCAGGTAGGACTCACGCGTCCTTGCCGTTAGAATAGAACCGGTGGAGCCTCTTCTCCCGGATGAAGCCCAGTCGCTCATACAGCGCTATCGAGGGCGCATTGTCATATTCCGTCTCGAGCACAATCTGCTCTATGTCAGTGATTTGCCTTCATCTGGGGGTGGATGACCGAGCTCGCCTCATGAGCACCTCGTCTGATCATCTCGTCGATTGCCATATGAACCAATTTGGACGCTAGCACAATCAGTTAGGTTCCAACTCAAGATGAATTGGTGGACACCCACCTATACCCCTCCGTCGCCACTGCTTGTCCACGCTGAGCATGGCGATATATCCTCGATTCGTCTTGCCCCGATGAATGTCCTGTTTGCACATGATCGTCGCTATGGCTTCCGTTGAAGCAGAGTCTGGGAACACCTGAGACGAGTTAGCATCTGGCCTGGGTTGATGACAAGTTCGGCCAGCGTACCATGTATGTCAAATGGGGCCTGTACAATGTCAGATCGGCACACCCAGTATGGGTGGTAGGGAGATGACATACCAATCGACCAAGAAATATCTATAGGTGTACACTGACCACATCAGTATTACTCAATCCGTGCACTTGATGATGGCCTCATTACATACAGTTATACCTGGTGTCAATGGGTCAGCCTAAGTCCTCGACCCATATCATGCACTCATTCCTGAGCTCCACTCGTACTCACGGCTCGCTGAGCTCTTGCTCGCATAATCGCATGATCCCAGGAAGATCCGGGTCTTCAGACAAGAATGGTCGATAAAACAGCTCATCCCTCGATGTCTCGTCCGCCCTGCCTTTTCCCTTCCCATTACTGTCTCTGTGCGCATTCGTTCTAGCATCTCCATATGATCGATTGCTAGTGAGACCCATCCCTCCGCTGGACACATCGGGCCGTGAGGCCGTGGAGTCGGATTGTCGGAATTGGCCATCCTGTTCTGTACCCGTCCCGTTGTCGAGGTTCAGACGGGTCAAAGGGAGACTCGAAGGCGACACCCCTCTTCGCACCGGTGACGAAGGCCCTGCATCAGTCGTACCGCCATTGTCACGATTACTGTTCGTGTCGAGATCGCTGTAGATGTCCCATGATGACCTGCGAATCGGTTTCGGCTGTTGGCAATTGTTGTCAACAATGGCTTGAGAGGCCTCCTGCCCGCGCCAGGGAAAGAATTGACTAACACCCTGCCGAGGCGGTATGGGTGGAGGGACCATGAGCCCGCAGAGCCACTCTATCCGTGAGCGAGGGTCTAATTAGGATGAACTTGAAGCTTGAGCGAGAACAGATGATTGCTGAAACCGCTGATTCGATTGTGACTTGCAGCTTGCGATTGTCGCGTGTTTCGGAATTTCAGGATGGCCGGCCGAGCTCAGCAAACCCAGTCCTTCCTCGGGTCAAGTACAAGTCCTAGCAACGTCAAGAGCAGCTGCACTCTCACTCTAGACTGGTCTATGGTTACACGGCATTGCATGGTCGAGCACGGGTATATCGCAGCTGATCACCAACGCCCCTAATCCCAAGGTTCAATCCGCCTTCTTCTTCCCCGCATCCACACTATCTATCACTTCACCGACAGCAAACGCCTCACCCTCCTTGGGTCCCAGACTGACTTTCGGCGGTCCACCCGCTGTGCCCTGGCCACTCTTATCCTGCCTCGGAGGGGATGACCGCTCTGGATTGCCGTTGACAGGCGTACTCGCCGGAACACCATTTCTCGTTGCAATCCCCCTCGGATTCATCCCCAGCCCTGCCGCCTCACTCTGCACCCTCCTCGGTGGTGGAGGCGTCTTCAGTCGTCCAATTGACAGTCTCTGCCTTGAGGATGCGCCATCGGCAACCCCCAACGAAGGGTAGTTTGGCGATGGGGAGCGTTGTATACTGCTCCCACTGGCGCTTGAAAGTGCAGAACGCATGGTCTCCTCCGGGTCATCACCACCCCAGGGGAAATAGGATTGCGGCATGTGTACTGGTGTATGCAGAGGGGATCCCCGGACAGGTGTCCGCGGCGTCAAGAATCCCTCGTCGTTGAGGCGTTTGGAGCTGCTCCGCAATTTGGGTAGTAGCGAGATGAGCGGGCTGAGGGCGGCCTTGACCAGTGTGGTGGACGCCTGTGCGCGACTACGGCGACGTGGCAGGGGTCCTGATCCATGCAGGTCTTGTGGCGTGTTCAGATCTATAGTCCGGGGATGTATCGATGGCGACGGCGGTGCGGATGCCATTGAGTCTGGAGAAGCTATGGCATCAGCGCAGAGTCCTGTAGAGACGACGTGTGAAGATGAAGTTCAACTTACGGAGGGAAGGAAGAGCATTGTCATTCGCACTCAGGCTGAGGAAGAGATACAGCGGCACGAACCAAACGCACACGGCGAAGAACGCCGCGACGTCCATGAAAGCAGGCGCGACGTCTGGTACCCTGGCCCCGCTATTCGCCCCATATCGATACTTGGGCCCGCGGTACTTCTTCGCTTCCTGGGCTTTGGCCGCAAAGTGGAAGAACCAGGTGAAGTGGTCTGTCACCACGAACAGACATGAGAGGAGGAACCGTGGCGAGGTGAGGGAGATGTATGGCCACGAGGACGAGAAATTGCTTAGGTAGACTAGGTGAGCGGCGATGGAGAGGAGAGTAGGGAGTATAGGCAGGGAGTCGGTGAACACTAGTAAGACGTGTAGTCCGATGATCGTCTGTGAAGCGGGGTCAGCAAAGGTCGGCGAACACGATATTTCCAGGTGTCATCCGTCCAGTTTGATAGCCGAGCGGATATGCCGTCCAGACGACCCCACTCACATATATGGCTCTCATTCCTATCGTTTTGGCATACCGCGAATGCTCCTCTATCAGCTCTGCGAGCCATAGCAGTCCACTCGCTATCACCACAGTCAGCCCGTCACCCAGAATAGCGTGTCAGAACTCCTATCTTCGACTCACCCAGCGAGAGAGTTACAAAGAGGAACGCGGCGAGTCCACCTCCATATGCCAATAGATGGAGCACGCCCATCCTGGCCTTGTGGATAGTCTACTGGCCGGTTGCCCGCAGCAGCACCTTCCTATGTCGAGCGGTGGATTTCAGTCCCCGGACCTGTCGTTGACTTCCGGAGTCGAAGTGGGGATAGGCTGGGTTCAGGAATGGGACAGGACTTCGATATGTCGGTCCAGGTCAGACTTTTGGATCGTGTGATGATTGTAAGACGACGGGGATGAGTTGATGCAGTGATACTTACGGTCAACTCGCAGCTCAATGCAAGTAGGACCTGATGCATGGTGCTGCCTCGTCATTCCAACACCTCGACGGAAGCAAATTAAGCTGACGGGGACTCCAGAGATCCAGAGCTCCGAAGCTGTCGAAGCTGTCGCGGCTGTCGCCAGCATAGCTGTCACTGTTGACCAACTGTTGACTGTTGTACGTTTGTATCGCATATCATACATCGCCTTCGTTCTCACAAATCCAACCCAGAGATTCGGCACGTCAGAAGGCTCTGCAGCGATCATCAGCACTCAACGCGCCACCTAGCCCTCTCTTGTCAAGATGAGCGCTCTCGAGAGTGAGTTGACATGTATGCCTTAAAGGACGGTCAGGGCTGATATGGCGCAGAGTCTCTGTTCAACTTGAAGGTATGGCCTGTCTACCCTGGCCAGGCTCGCATCTAACCCACTTCTCATTCTAGTTCACGGCAAAGTCGCTGCAGCGTCAAGCGAAGAAAGCCAATAAAGACGAGACAGCCGAGAAGAATAAGCTGAAGCAGGTGGGTAGGGAGCGCTTTGTGCTGTCTCTCAGCGGAGCCAGCTTAAAGAAAGTGAGAGGACTTTCATAGCTGACTCACTTCACTCTATAGGCACTGCAGAAGGGGAACCAGGAAGGCGCTAGGATATACGCCCAAAATGCGATAAGGAAGAAGACGGAGGGGTTGAACCTGTTGCGTTTGGCGTCGCGGATAGATGCTGTTGCGAGCCGGGTAGAGACGGCAGTGACCATGAGGAGCGTGACGAATAGCATGGGAAGCGTAGTCAAGGGTATGGATAAGGCTATGGAGAGTATGAATCTGGAAAAGGTCAGTCGTCCACCGTTTGTCAAAGCTCTATCTTTCCCTCGTCGACTCCAATACCCGACAATCAAGCTGAAAAGCCGTTCACCTGTAGATCTCGATGGTGATGGACAAGTTCGAGTCGCAGTTTGCGGACCTGGACGTTCAGACCTCATACATGGAGTCCACAATGTCCGACACGACGGCCATCTCCACGCCCCAGGATCAGGTGGATTCGCTCATAAATCAAGTGGCCGATGAGAATGGCTTGGAAGTATCGCATGGCCTGGGCGAGGCAAGTGTCCCTGCAGCGGTACCGAAGGAGCAGGAGGCAGTGGGCGTGGAGGAGGATGGAAAGCTGGCTTCGAGGCTGAGAGCGCTGAGGGTGAGTCCATGCTGGGGTGTCAGGCATACTCTGACTGTGAAGCAAAGAAGTTGACATCGCACAGCCTGCCACTTGATCACATAGTCCTCAGGTCATATCGAGAGGTTATGCTCGATCGTTCACGGGTCACGTATCTCGCAACAGACTGGGCCACATCTGATTGCAGTTGCCGATGACAATACACTTGTATTTCCGTTACAGCTTATACATGCGCATGTATACAACTATGAGATCCTTCTCGATTGCTACTCCTGCCTAGTTCTCTCCGCTCTCCTTATTGACATCCAGCCGGTCGTGACTTTCGTCTACTGGTTGAGCTTTGCCGCCTCGGCCTTCAGCTACAGCACTATCAGCGAGACTCTCAGGATACTCGAAATTCTCCGCTTGACTCACCTCCTCGCTGGACTTTGGCTGCTCGAGGCCAGAGGCGATCTCGGCAGACGGGACGTGTGGACCTTTGGCATTGTAGGCATTGGCACCAGCGCCCTGAAGACCGCCGTGGGCGGCAGGGTCCTGCAGGTCGGACGGGTTGTTGCTCTTGGCTGGGTGAGGGAGGATGTTGAACTCTGAGGGAGGGGTGCGTCAGTTTGTGGCCCGGCAAGGAAAGCGGGCGGCGGGGATGCCACTTGATCCGACAAACTCACGCTCTTCTTTGTTGTCGTTTCCGGACATCGTTGATGGTAGTGCTAGGTGTTGTAGTTGTGGGGTACGATTGGATAGGTATGAGATGTGCAACGAGTCGACAGGTAGAAGTCAGAGCAAATCTAGAGACGCTTGTGTGTTGTCTAGTTATCTCTATCGGTCCATCCAGCAGGTCCACCCAGCTCTAGCAGCATGTGGTGTGACATCATCAGGTGCCGGTCAAGCGTGATTTTGCCACTCGTCTCAAGTCCACGCGCCAATTCGGCCCTGAGACCGAGGTGTGGCCGTGGGCAGCTTGGTGGGCTTGGTGTTGGACGTTGGGACCTGTGCTGACTGCGTCGAAGATCTTCTAATCAACTACAAGTCTACACTTGGGCGACGTGCATAACTGCGCCCGAGTCTTGAGACCGCGATCAGATATACCCCCGATGAGATAGCTGCGGTCTCACCTCAAGCAACGCCTTTGCATCGACAGCTGACAACGTCGCCGTGTAGGAATATACCTCCGCCGCTGGTAAAGCGGTGCGCACAGCACCAGGTCCCAGATCTGCCAAGTCCAGCATTCGCGTCCCGTTCTCCAGGTCATCATGTAGTGTCCCCTCGTCGCGCATGGAGAACAGTCTGCTGGCAAGTGAAGTTGAAGCATAGATATATCCGTCGTTCCTGTACGACATCCATCCCACTGATCTTCCAACACCGACATGAACACACCATCCCTTCTAAGTCAAGATTCGCTACCTACAACCAGTCTCCAGCGGCGGGGTGCCATCAAGAGACCCTCCGGTCGACGTCCTTCGAACGCCAGTACACAGTCGAGCACCAGTGGTGCGCAGACACATCCCCAAATGGTAGCATCTCAGACCTCCGAGCCCGACAACCGTATTCGAACACCCTTCCCCGCCACAACATCCTACGACGACGACTTTGAGCCTTCCACATCGGGCTTGCTCGACATTGCTCGCTTGTCAGTCGACTCGCGAGCATCTTTCGGTTCGAGCTTCTCGTCATCCTCCTCGATTGGTCTGCGAACCCCTCCCCCCGTCGTCGCAGAGCTGCCGGTGTCGATACAATCGTACGAACTGCCCCCATTGGCGATCTCCACCATCTCGACATCGACTCCCAGAGACAGTCAGAGACGGGTCGAGGCGTGTCCTTCCATCTCGGTCAAAGGGGGATTCACGACGCCTCCCGAACCAGGTCCTTCAACACCACGAATCTCGACTCAACGATCAGACACACCTGCACTACCCCTCTCGCCCAAATCCCCCATATCGGCTGTATCCCTCTATTCGCAGCACTCGGCCGAGCAAGAGATTTACGATGCGAAAGGAGCTCAACAAGCAAAGTCGCGAGTGGCAGAAGCATTGGGTGCGAGGAGGGTTTATCGCAGGGATACAAGCCAGAGCGTTGCGAGCAACTGGAGTGAAGAATCGAGTCCCTGGTGGAATCGGTATACCCGATTTCAAAGCTGGGAGGAGGATCAAGCCCGTGCAATGGCCAGCGGGCGGGTGGACGAGGAGGACGAGTGGTGATTTGTGTACTGTACCAGTGTGTACCTCTGTATCGATAGTCGCCGATATGCATGTACCTAGATGATCAGAACGATATCTCGTACGCGTAGCCTCGTGCTATCGCATCGATGTCTAAACCTGAAACATGCACTGGGTCGATCGCTGCTGACACCGGTTGCGTCATGGCAAAAGTGCTCACTGTCGACGACAAGTATTGTACTCTGGTCTTGTAACGTTGCTATGTGTATCTACAGGTTGACTGTACTCTTGCCAACTGCTTCCCCTACCACCACCTCCTACAGCCCAGCCTCACCATGACTGACCCTTTCATCGCTCACCTTCGGTTCTTCGCCGACTCGAAGAATCCCAACCAAGTCACCCTGCTATCTGGACTTCGCAACTCCATCCGACTCGGTCTCGACTTCCCCGTCGCACTTTGCATGTCGATCGGCATACGACTCATGTACGCTCCGTTCCCCTTTCTCCGACCGATTGACATCTCGTCCATCCCGCCTTCGGCCTACCGATCTCATATGGTCGAATCGAAATTGGACAAAGAGTCATATTCCCTCTCGGACATCATCAACCGTCATTCCACCCACGACCCAGCTAGGAGTGCGAAGGGACTACTCGGCTCTATATTCGATAGAGGCCACGCCCTCAGTCTGTGGACACTAGCAGCGGATGTCAAGACTGGTTTGGTCTCGAAGGACGATTTCGCTCGATTCCAAAAGGGAACTTGGCTCAATGATGTTGCCGAGAGGAGAAAGTATAGAGCAGAGGACAAGTCGAATGTACTGCCGCTGTACAGAGGCGGACCGATCTCAGTGGTCGGGCACAGCTGGGCGGTGGACAAGCTGCTGGGAGTCAAGGTGTACAAGCCGGAGTAAGGTACGTGCATGATCGGTCGTCTTGTTTCGCGGAGAGCGTGCCTGACGATCTTGTCCTATAGGCCATACAGCACCGCGAGGAGGCACTGCAGAGCACTGCCCGAAATCGATCAGAATGTTGCGAGAATAGAGACACGTCCATGTAAGGCCTCAGAGGCCTTCTCTGCAATGTAGCATATACCCATGAGACTAGCAGCGA
This sequence comes from Bullera alba, assembly GCA_001600095.1. Classification (NCBI taxonomy): domain Eukaryota; kingdom Fungi; phylum Basidiomycota; class Tremellomycetes; order Tremellales; family Bulleraceae; genus Bullera; species Bullera alba. Next base: position 3,940,941 of record BCIX01000001.1, read on the forward strand.
CAAGTCTTGATCCTCAAGCCACCTGATCATTCACCTCAAGTATTGCCCTCCGCCACATCGCTATGGGAGCAGATCAAGCGGATCAGCCAACCGTTCTCACGAGTCCTCCGGCCCTGTCACCACGACTACAACGCCGCGGTGCTGTCAGATCCAACTCGGCATCCTCATTCTCATCCACCCTCTCTGCGTCCAAAACAGCGACAGCGCCTGACGATGGGGCCAGGCATGCCCGCAGGAGCAGTGACGGCTCATTCGAGCTAATCCCAAAAGCGACCTCTCCTCGCTCGAGCTTGGAGATAACTGATGGTGCTTACTCTGGGTACTCGAACACGCACGCCGAGGTACCCTTGGACCAGGACTACATCTCGATACCACCACCGCGATCAGCAGCTCGGAAGCGCTTACCTTTGCTCGGTCATTCGGTGGGCTGGGAATACCAGAGCGTCATCTCTCTCGACAACCAGGCTCAGCCCGGTGGATATATGGAAGCAGATATCAGGCCTCTACCGCCCTCTTCCATATCTTCGCTGAGCATACCCACCCCCACACTGGCCTTGCAGACCGCTACACCCATCACACCCACCGTCCCCGGTTTCCCCTTCCTCCCGCCCTCGCCCGACCCTTCAAGAACGGAACAAGGTGGTGGTGTTCGAGCATTATTGAAGTCCGTGGGGAGGCGACTATCAAGTGGTTCCTCGGATTTCGACATGGAGATGGAGATCGAGACACCAGAGGCTCAACGCGTCAGGATCGCCCACGAAAGGATGTCCCGAGAGCTGGCACAAAAGCGGAAGGAGAGGAGGAGATCAAGTGACGGTGGGGACCAAGCTGGCGTTTCGGGTCCAGGAACCGCAGACCATGCGACGCACATGCAGCATGAGGTGGGAGAGGTGATTGGATTATCGAGTCTGAGTAACTGGGAGATGGAGTTGCGAGAGATCGAGGCGGAAAAAGCGATCCAAAAGCTTAAAGAGGATGCGCGACGTAGTCGGGATTTCACAGAGTGGGAGAGACAGCAGAAGAGTGATACTGTGAGACGGGCCTGGTCATCCTCGGGGTCCATACCCACCCTCAGCTCTCTTCGCAGGTTGTCAAGCGGGTGAGGGTACAGAGCGTGGATGTGACAGGGGTCTGTCCAAGTGATATGTACATGTTATATACAGATTGTCTATGCGGTGATGAAAGTTCCATTGGTCTGGACGGCCGCTTCCACATGCAGATCGACCCACCTATACTTGGCGGTCAGTGATGGTCAGCTTACTGGAAGGGATACTCGCCCCTCTGTAGTCTCCGTGTCTAATGGCTGCAAGATGGCCGGACCTCTTGCATAGATCCTCCCCGACAACTTGCTCCCCTGTCCACCCCCAAGAGCATTACCGTATCCTTCCTCGATGGTGTCACCACGGAGTTTGACCTCTACATTACTACTAGGCGGGCCCGTGTGCGATTTTGAACTTTGCCCCAATTGGCCGCCGCCAGTGCTTGGGCTGAGTATCGACTCGGATATGCCTCGAGTCTGTATGTCTTGGAAATGAGTGTTGAAAACTGGTCCAGCAGAGTATTGCGATCCGAAAATCCTGGACGTGGGAAGCGAGGTCAGGAGTGCACCAGCAGTCAAGACGTCGACCTCTGGTGCATCTATCGAGCGCCATGTCAGCTTGGGCCCACGGATTCATGGAAGAGGCAGCTGACCTCCGACAACAACAACCGCTCTGAGACTCGCGCCGGTTAGCCAGTCCAACTTTGATTGTCTCCTGAATGGCTTCCAAACCAGATTCTCCCAAAGTCCCTGCCTCGATATATGACCTTGAAGCAGTCCAGCCAGCTTGTGGGAGAGCGCCGTGGCGAAGAACATGGGCGGGCTGGTTCTAGCTGCGGACACTAAGCCCTCCACGACTTTGCGATGCAGACCCTTCGTCCTAGACAGTCATCAGCACCCAAATATCCAAGTAGACGAGTACGCTTACAAGAAGAGCACGGATGTTTTCGGCTCGGCGGACTGCAATGAGTCCTCGAGGTCGGAAAGACGGCCATCGCCTTGAGTATCGAAAGCTTCACTGTCCTCTCCACCGCCGACATACTGGTATCCAGCACCTACAGCAAGTGTCAGCACAATTTCCGGACTAGGTATCCTCGATGTGCTTACCGGTCCAGATACTAGCCAAAGCGATAGTCATGCCCAGGGGGGTGTTGAGACTGATTGCGCTGACTACCCGATCCTTGTTCTTGCCTGATGGACGTTTGTCGACTGGGAAAGCGGAAAGAACGCCTGCTATACCCGCGGTGATATTCTGGTGGATTCATCAGTCGAGCTCAACTAGAGATGATGGAGTCGAGGGCTTCTTACCATATGCGTGACTTTCACGACAGCTGGAGAGTCTGTACCCTCCACATCTGAGTAGAAGTAGCTGTGCACATCGCTGTAATTAGGGTCTATCCAACGGTGTCAGCTGCGAATAAGTATGAATTGGCGTCCAACTCACTGGCCACGTGGGGGTCTTTTTCCAAGTGCTGAGCCTCCTCCCAGATCTCCTCCCACCACCTCACATGGACTCTCTTCTTCGCCGCTTTGGTCGCCAGCGACTGTAGACTCCTTTCCGGATCATCTACAATCAACAGTCCAATCTGTACTCCCTGATCGACCAACTCTTCGATCAGATCCTCGGCGAGAGCCTTTCGAGCTACAATCACCGCTGGGGTCGGATGAGACGAGTTATCCAATGCCGTTTTAATGTGCTCAGGAGACGGAAGGATTACTAGTGGATTGTGAGGCAGTGTGGCCATTTGAAGGAAGAGAAGGGGTAGGGCGGATTGAGACGACGGTGGGAGTAAGGTGAGGATACTGCGAGAGGTCTTGCTGTTCTTCCCGAAACGTAGAGAAGGGAATAATGCGTGGAGACCCAGTGGAAGCAGGCGCAGAACCTCGGTCAGAGCTTCGTCCGTAAGCTATCATCGCAACGGTTAGCCGAGTGTGTTTTTTTGAGAGTCTGCGCTAGCGAGAGAGACCGACCTCGACTTGGTGTATGAGTCGGGGCACTGCCGAGACGATATTTTTGGGTAGTTGGACTAAGTCCTGCACAGTTTTGAGGTTGTTCGCCGGTCGTACCGAGAACTGAGAACGTTAGCCGTCGTTGTTTCAGCAGAGGTACGAGCAGCTCACTGGAGATCCTTGACCTGTTGCAAAGGACCTATAAACACCCGTTTCGCCTTTCCGCCTGACACTGGAGACATCGCTCTGTTTTCCAAGCAGGAGTGGGTGAACTAATGGCGTGTGAGCGGTGAAGAACCGGAGGTAGATCAACAGCGCGGCCAATGCTGCCAAGAGTCCGACAGTCAGGTTGTCGATTTCCAGCTCCATGGTGATAGGGTATTGTGGAATGCGGTCCAAGCGAGTATACGGGACTCAACCAGCAGAACGCTTCAGGCGTTCGGAAGAGCTTCTCCAGCGCGTTTCTTGAATCTGACTCCTGTCCGGTGGCCTGTTGCCTGTTCGACACCAGGGTCGATACTTGTGGAAGAGTATAGGTCAAAAGTCTATATCACGTCGCTGCTTAGAGTTAGAGTAGTAGGCGCGCGTGTTTCGACTCTTGATCCTGAAACTTCGGTCATTGCCGACGACGTAACGTCACTCTAGCTCACGTGACCACTCCTTCTAGCTTCGCACCGGCTCCGAGGCCCGAGCTGTGCGATCAGTCACCGGTGCTTATCCGTGGTAGCTTAGCTTAAGCTTGACCACCTCGATCACTTATACAGGCTAGCTCATTGGACCGGAGGGAATCAGAGCTCATTTACCGACCATGGCCGCCGAGGATGTGTATATAAATGGCCCCGACGACGAGCTTCCGGGCAGTGAGTGAGCGAGCCCTCTCGACAAGTCCATCTCCAAACTAAACAGTGTAATCTGCAGTGAGAGAACGCTCACGTCCTGGTGCTGGTCCAAGAGAAAAGGTATACGACAAGATCACAGATCCGTAGGTATACTCCTTGACATCTATGATTGAAGCTAGCTGATCCGTAGCGCAGTTCCGGAAGGCCCATCTCACTCAAACCCCCAAACAAGACAATGTTAGCGGCTCAAGCTCGACGAGTCGACTTTGAAGCTCGCAAAGCCGCCGACAAAGCCAAACGTGATGCTCAGCCCAAGTCATTATCGCACATATCCTTCGGCAAGATTCTCTTTGTGCTCCTGTTTCTGCCTCTGCTCTCGCAATTCCTCACGTCGACTTACACCTTTGGACTATCGCCTCATCTGCTCCCCCTCAAGAAAGCATGGCAGACTTCGCAGTATAATCCGTTCAAAGAGCGATTGAGGTATTTCACCCCTACTCAGCTGGCCAAGTACGACGGTAGCGACCCCTGGTCGCCGGTGTATGTCGGTATAGATGGCGACGTCTATGACGTGAGCAAGAACAAACGGGTGTATGGTAAAGGCGGTAGCTACAACATGATGTGAGTTAGTCCAGGACTCTCATGGAGTGTCCGCTGATACCAACGATAGGGCCGGTCGAGATGCCTCCAGAGCATATATCACAGGCTGCTTCGAGACTCATTTAACCCATGATCTCAGGGGTCTGAGTCCAGATGAACTCAAGGTAGGCCGCCCCTCCCCGTTTTCCGGATCCACCCAGCTAACTCCTACAGGCTCTCGACAACTGGAAAGACTTCTTCTCCAGCCATCAGTCCTATAAGCTCATCGGTAAAGTCCTCAACCCACCTATCGACCCAAACTCGCCCATCCCGCCTCCATGCGACGGCAGCGCCTCCAAGGCTGCTGCAGGTGGCTCTGCTCACCATTCCCGAGGAGCGCCTGGTAAAGCGGCAGCAGATCACGCTGGTGCTGCGGCACCACAGCCAGTGAAGAAACACGAGGAGTTGTAAGCTAAAACTAGGCGGGTGTCATTGACGTGTACTCTGCTCAAGCTAGAAGCTATGCATGGGCTGTACAATGCTGACGGTGTGGTGTTACAAGTTATTGACGAATATCATGCGATATGCGATGCGGATAGGGTCGTGACTGATTGCAGAACATAGACGGTGTGATACTGGTACTGACGACCATTGTGATGGCTGCGAGTGGGCGTGGTCGTTGATCAGAACATAGCCATCTCAGCCAGTGTAGCCAAGACCTAGAGAGGATGAGTTAGCTGAGGAGTCGGTTCAATCCACCTGTGGTCGCTCACGATCTGTGCTTCTGGTCGACCCATGTCGCAAGCGCCGCCTCGCAGCTCTCGCCATCTCATGGAGTACCAGCTGATCACTTGTCGCTCTCGCGGGTTCCTGAGCAGAGATTTAGTTGACCGAACACCAAATGGGCTTCCAAGCTGTATACTCACAATGGCATGCCGGAGAAGGATCTCTGCTTCAACTTGCCCATGAGCCATTGAACCTCTGCCAACCAGCTCCTCAAGCCCATCATCCCCTGCACGATGGCCAACGGTTCAAGCAACCTGCGACCGAGGTGTCAGTCAAGCCTCTCATCCAGGTCGTGAAGGAGTAACACCCACCGGTTCAAGCAGTCGAGGTATCCCTCCACCATAATCATAGGCGACACCTTATGCCTCTCCAGCTCCATCTGCACGGCTTGTAAGGTCATAGTAGCCATCTTGACTTGAGGTGCTGCGAAATGGCCCATAGGTCTTGCTGAAGCGAACATCATGGCTGGCGTCTAAGTGTTATATATCCGCGTCCAGTATAGTTGTCGTCCGGCAACGGTAGATATCCGTGATGCGACCGGTGGATATGGGCTGTGCTGTCCAGTTCGAGGAAGGTCGAGCTTCGATGAAGAGCAGTGCACTGTGCTGCTCGATAGCAGAGGCGTGATCTCCAAGGGGGTATGCGCTGGTCGTCGCGCTTAGAGGATGATAGGATCGTCTCGGGGGCAGTAGCTCTAGCGTCAAACGTAACAACACAAGATCGTAGCGAAGTCGAAGGTGGAAGCCGATGTCAAAGTCGAAGCCGAAGTCCAAGAGAGAGTCGAAATGAAGAACAAAGGTTGGTCCGTTTGAAACTCGGTTAGACAGATTCCAGCTGTGACCGGTTCGTCTCTGTCGCTCTAGGCGAGGGCTGTTTGGGCGATATCCACCAAGCCGTGTTGAGCCGTGGGCCGTGAAACGCAAAGGTGCTACTGGGCCAAGTCGCAGGTGTGGTCCGAGGGGTGCAGATCGAGAGAGATGAGCAGGGAAGAAGCGATGTCGACTCGGTAGATGTAGGCTAAAGCGATGCCGGTCAGTATTCGCTGAGGTATGGACGTGGGAAGGTTCTTGGGGCTATACACAATTGTGAAGGAGATGACGGGCTTGGCTATTCGTTTGAGGGAAGGAGAAGAAGAGGAAGAGGAAGCAGCTCGAGTCCTAGGTATATGTAGGCCGGAAGCCTGAAGTGAGGGGTGTGGATAGTGGTGATCTGCGATAGGACAACCTTTGTCATGGGCCCGGAGGCTTGACTCACCTTTATACTTTTGTCCCTAGTTGAGCGATTGACGGATCCTGCCGTGCTTGATCGAGTGATGGCCGAATGGGTACCTCTTTGGGCTTTTGGGTGATGATCGTGGAGATGGGATGTGAAAGGAAATTGACGAGTGACGCTTGTTGTTCACTTCATATACCCTCTGCTCGAATTGCGGGGCCGAGGGATCGACGTCGTGGCTGAAAGGAATTGAGTTCGGCCAACGCGTATGGACGTCTGAACCACCTTGTCCTGGAGGTTGATCCGTACGGGGGAAGGGGGAACAACGGTAAGGTCGAATATAGACTTGATGATCAGGTAGATCACCCTTGATCACCAAAGATCGTCCTCGGGGCACCGACGCATCTCGAGGGGGGCCAGCGTGCCGAAAATTGAGTTGGGTCGTGTTAGTGAGGCTAAGAAGAATGGATCAAACTTTTGGATCAGCGAGCACCGAGCATGTGGTCGCGTCAGTGGCCAGTGATGAGGACAAGGGATCGACCATCAGATGGCCTTAGTATCAGGCCAAGGGGTCAAAAGAGGAGAAAGGAGACCATTCTTTGATCAAAAGGAACCTCGCGTTGGCAACGAGGTTGTCAGGGGCGAGACGCCCCGACACGCGTGGAGGTCAAAGTTGAGGGGCAAGGACGGGTACTTAGTGAACAATGAATGAAAGACATGTTCGAAAGGACCATCGTCGTAGGGCTGCAGGGTTTGGCCAAAGGACGTGTTCGAACCAACGCCAAAAAGTGCGGGGTCAAAGAAACCTGAACAAAGGAGGATCAGTCAAGATGGTGGGGGTCAGCCAAGACCGACATCAGTGAAGATGATGAAGCAGGATGAAGACATTAACGCGCCGAGAGCGACTTGCGTCGTGGCACGGAACCCTATGCTGCATGGTGACATGTACGTACAATATTAATGAATGCGTGATGACAAGACACGTGGCATGTGACGCCTTCCACTGGCGATCAGGCAATTGGATTATGTGATACCTGGCAAAGTCAGCACTAAAGCGATGTTGGTAGTTGGCTGCGAGCGCTCACTATATTTGGGACCACCTCCTCCTTCGGGAACTGAAGTTAAGTTAGCGCTGGATTCTTTGATACAGGTGTGAGTGACCTACCAGTCCAGGTGATATCCTGCGTGGGCACCTTGATCGAGCACGTCTTGCACTAAAAAGTCCCGTTAGTACTCGCCCGTGTCCAGTTGTGTTCAACACTCACGTGAATGCAATTCTGTATCCCAATGTCAGCAAAATGTCATCAATCATGCGCGTTGCACTCACCTGCGAGTTGATGATGAACTTCTTGCCCTCGGCATCAGCATCGCTGCCCTCTGCCTCGGCGTATTCATATACGGCAGCTGGACATGCCTGACCAAGCAGACCGGCGTATTCTGCAGAACCAATGTCAATGCCATCTGGGGAAGAGGAGTTGGCAAACTCACCCGCTACGTTGGTCTGAGTGTGTCTCGCCCTGGCACCCTCCTCGTCCGGTAGACGCAAGTGCGAAGGCTGTCCCTCAGCGTGGTTTGTGCCGGTCAGCGAGACACTGGTCAAGATGTCGAACGAGATTTTGCCATCTGGTGCAGGGTAATTGATCGGCTTGCACTCGCTACTCCTGTTAGCCACGATCTTTGAGGACATACAAGAGCGGGCAGCTCACCTGGCCTTTTTGGTGACGGCGTAGTCTTCCCATGTATTTCTGAACGTCCAAGGAACTCTGCCCTTCAGGATCATACTGTCGAGACCGGAGTAGGCCATTCCACCCCACAAACCCAATGGGTTGTGGAAGCTTGGTCGGAGGTTTCGGACCTCTTTCAATTCCTTCCAGATCCAGGATCCCTTGACTGCAGTCTCGTAAGACTCCAAGTTGACAGGTTCGTCAGACTCGGTCGCTGCCGACTCTTCGGACGGTCGCAGAGCGGAGAACGCGCTCTCAGCAGCCAGCATACCAGACTTCATGGCGTTGTGGGTGCCTTTGATCTAGGATACTGCGTTAATCGACACGAACGATCAGGCATGGGGGCTCCCTACTGACCTTTGGGACGTTCAGGAATCCGGCAGAGCAGCCGATCAGAGCTCCACCAGGGAAGTGCAACTTGGGAATAGACTGAAGACCACCTTCATTCAGAGCTCGGGCACCATATGCGATCCTCTGGCCGCCTTCGAGGAGGTTTTTGAAGAACGGGTGGTGTTTCATTCGCTGTTACCAGCGGATCAGCCTCGACCAGAAGCAGTATTTGTGGAAAGGCGAGGTGACTCACCTGGAACTCCTTGTACGGCGATAGATATGGATTCGTGTAATCTAGTCCAACGACCAAACCCATACTGATCATATTGTCCTCCATGTGATACAGCCAACTACCACCATATGTCTTGAAGTCCAAGGGCCATCCAAGGGTGTGAACGACTTTACCGGGCGTGTACACCTCATCTCGAACCTTCCAGACCTCTTTGATACCCAATCCGTATGTCTGGGGGTCGACTCCGTCTCTCAGGTTGAACTTTGTCTGAGCCTGCTTGGACAGACTACCATGCGCACCTTCTCCCAGGAGTGTGACTTTGGCGTGAAATTCCATTCCTGGCTCGTATGAATCGCTAGGCTGGCCGTCCTTGCCGATACCCTGGTCTCCAGTGACGACTCCCTTGACGCCCTTGCCGTCCTCGGTGTACAGAAGCCTCGATCCCGCGAAACCCGGGTAGATCTCGACACCCAGGGCTTCAGCCTGTTCGGCGAGCCAAGCTGTGACTCGGGACAGAGACACGATGTAGTTGCCCTTGTTGTTCATCTGGGGAGGGTGAGGTAGAGGGAACGAGGAGTTTGCAGTGAGGAAACGCATCGAATCGGAAGTAGCCTCTTGGTTCAGAGGTGCGCCATCTTCTTTCCAATTGGGCAAAAGTTCGTCCAACGCTCTTGTCTCGATGACAGCTCCAGATAAGATATGCGCACCTAGATTGCAGAGTTAGTCACCATTTGGTGTAATCCAGATATGCATGTAGCACAATCAGACGGGTAAAAGTAGTGCTCACCGACTTCACCACCTTTCTCCAGCACTACCACTCTGAGCTCATCGCCGCCCCGTTCTGCCTCCAACTGCTTTAGTCTGATGGCGGCGCAAAGGCCAGCCGGCCCGCCGCCGACGATGCAGACATCCACCTCGTCTGATTCCCTTTCGACGCTCAATGGATCCCATTTCTCCACCGTGGCGTAAGATCGTGTAGAGGAAGTGGCAGCCGAGGTGCTCTTGTACCGCCGTGATGGGGTCGATGAACACGCGACTCTGGCGGAATTTGGCAATCGAGCCGTTCGCAGGATCGCGTATAGAGGTCGCGATGCCGAAGCGACCGATCGAGGAGTTGTCAAAGACATGGCTCACAGTGAGAGTGTTGTGTAGGACCTCTGTCACCAAAGCTGGGTGTACCTTGTCGGCTGAAGGGTGGTCCTGACTACTGCTCTTTCGACTCAGATGGATGATCGATTGCAGCGACTTAACGAGGTTGTGGATGATCAACAAAATTCGGAATTAGCCGCCTTCTCATTCGTTGGCTGGTTGGGAGACTGGTTTGATGCGCCGGCTACTACAACTAACGCTTAGCCCGGGCGGGTGGTCGGATCATGACCATCACGATGGCTCGGCACTGGGCAGCATGCCGGAATGGGACATGTCAAACGCAATCACACATTGTAGCAGCTCGACAGATCGAGAGAAGGATGAAGAGGATGCAGTGTATGGTGTCTACAAACATCCAGCTATCCTTCGGCACTTCTCCCAGTGAGCCAGTGCTCATCGCGCTCATCCTCAGACAGCGCTCCGAGATGCTCTCGGTATGTTGCGGTCTCCGGACGTCGGCATTCGATCATGCCTCTTCTCTGTCCCTGGGCACCGGCTGTCTATCTGAGCATCCGCAGTGCGGAGCATACAACGATGGCACGGATGAGGAGCCATCCCACTCAGTCTCACCGTCACCGGCTGGGAGGATCGCTGGCCTGCACCGTGCTTGGTCTTCCGTCTCCCTCTTACCTCGAGGAAGTTGGACCTACGATCAGTACTGTCGCAGCGATGCAGCAGAGACCAGGGAGCAAACGTTCCAGTAGCTATAAGGACTCCAGTGCGCAAGTCAAGAGGCCTCTCCTTCCTCTCAAGCTGGCACGACCACTGCAAAAACAGGTGGGCAATTTAAACTTTTAGCAGAACGCGGGGTATCGTGTGGGGAAGATCAATGCTCGCGCGCTCGCTGGCGGCACTCGGCAGGACACCTGTTCGGAGATGGATGGTCGACGGTCGACCTAGTGGTGGTGAAGCTTACTCGTAGAGCTTGAGGTGAGCTCGTCTGTCTGCTCAAAGCACAAGGGAGTGGGTCAGTCAGCATCATGCGACACAGCCGATCTAGAGTCATCTTGCTGCTCCCCCTGATTGGGGTTTCAGCGGTGTTGGCCGAGCCGAAGCCCTTTGTCCCAGCTTCAGTTCGAGGTGTGGATCCAGCGGGTGCGTCGCCTTTGCTGCCCGGAAGCTCCGTGCTTTCGCCGGGAGGGCTTCTTCTAAGCATGACCATAGCTGATTTACTTAGTTGTCGACCGCTACAATCCCACGAGCTCGGGCGAGTTCAAGTGTTTGGACGGATCATTTAGTATACCGGTATCAGCGATCAACGACGACTATTGCGACTGTCCCGATGGATCCGACGAGCCCGGTACGTCCGCTTGCGAAGGGAAAGGCGGGTGGTTTTATTGTAGAAATGAAGGACATATACCCGGTCGAGTGAGGAGTAGCAGAGTCAATGATGGTATCTGCGGTGAGTCCACCTAGTACCATGCTGCCAAGTTGTTGTTGACTCGACGGGATAGATCCCGAATGTTGTGATGGGAGTGACGAGTGGTCCAGCGGAAACTGTCCGAACAAGTGCGCTGAGATCGGGAAAGCCTACAAAGCCCAAGTGGAACTGGAGCAGAAGACACGGAAAACGGTGTGACAACAGCTTGTACAACGTCGGAGACCGTCGAGCTGAGACAGTGTGGTAGGGAGCCAAGATCCGGTCAACGTACATCAAGTGGGCGGTGTCCGAGAAGAAGAGACTAGAGGATGAGATCACTTCGAAGAAAGCTCAGTTGGCGAGCAAAGAATCCGAGGTCGAAGCTGCCCGGGGTGAGCCCTCTGTGAACCATCTCTCGTTGTGTCCTGACTGAGCCCTCACAGTCCAACTAGATCGTATGGAACTGCGGAACAAGGAGGACCTCGAAAAGAAGAAGAAATCTCGTGAGTATCCTACGGATCGCACCCATTTCTCACGCTCACACTGCCGACTCAGCACTCTACACTTATGTCTTGTCACAACGCCTGGCTCTGACCCGTCTGAGGTCAAAGACTCAGAAGCTGGAGGCGGAGCTCGCTCAGCTACACAACATTCTCGACGAGTTGACAAAAGGCTACAATCCGAATTACCAAGACATGGCCGTCAAGGCCGCCGTTGTTGGGTACACCGAGTTGACTGCCATCGCTGGTGCTGGCGACAGTGCTGCCGAGGGTGATCAAGACCAAGAGGTGAAACCCGATACGGAGGCCGTGGAGGACATCACCGACAGGGAGCTTGACGATTTGGATAGGAAGGACCTGGAGGGATTACTGCTATCCGAAGACGTCGAGGAGGATGACGATGACGGGGAAGGTGGTATCTGTGAGTGCAATTTGACCCGAGCTTGCGCGAAGCTTCGAGCTCACTGTCAATGGTAGTGTACCGAATCGACGAATACATCCCAGACGCCCTGTACGACAGCTGGGAATCTGTGCGGGACTTTGCAATCGACTGGATGGTCAAGGTTGGCTTCCTGGGTAAAGGCTCCAAAGCCGCCGGTGTCAAGCCTACCGGTGGTGATGGTCCCCGTGAGTCGCCTACGTTCTAAGTATACTGCAAGTGGTGATCCTAACTGTGCATAGATGTTGCCGCCGCACGAGAAAAGCACAACGCGCTTAGCAACGAGCTCAACAACCTCCGACGGGATATCGGGACTAGCGAAGCCACAGTGGAGAAGATGAAACTCGGTTATGGCCCAGAGGGAGAGTGGAAAAAGCTTGAGAATGTCTGTGTCGAGAAGGTACAGGGAGAGTAAGTGGACTCTTGGGACTCCGGTGGCTGGGACACCATTGACCTAGCGTAGCTATACCTACGAGTTGTGCTTCCTGGGCAGTGCTAGGCAGAAGAGCAACAAGGACAGCTCGTCTAACCACCTGGGGTGAGCCATCTCAACATACTCTTTCGTACTGTTTGACCCTGTCTGACTTAACTATAGTACTTTCACAGAGTGGAAGACCGACGAGGTCGAGGGGTCGTTCGAGTACTACTCGCGACAGAACTACCGCAATGGGTGAGCACAGAGTAGTCGGTCGAAGTCCCTGTGCTGAGCTAGATCAGTGCAAAATGTTGGAACGGCCCTATGCGAAGTGCAACGGTGAGCTTCTTGTGCACGATGTAATGTCGACACCAAGCTGACACCGTGCGGGACAGGTCGACATCACTTGCGGCACGACCAACGCTCTGCTCACGATTGCGGAGCCGGAGAAATGCGAGTACTTCTTCAAAGCCACCTCCCCGGCTCTGTGCTGGCCACTGGAAGCTCAGGAGAATGCTTCGGTCAAGGAGGAGCTATAGAGTGTCCATACAAGCCACGTAGAGGAGATAATGCATTGAGCAGTAGTGCAGTCCACTCAGACCGTGATCAGAGGTCATCCGCATACGGTATGCACCGTGCACCGTGCTCACCTCCACATCGGAATTCGCTACACGCACTCCGCCACCAGTGAAATACACTTTGACATTCCTCGTCTATAACCTTTGAAGTTCTACACCATCCACACGTCACGCACCGGTATCATGCTGCTCGCCAACTACAACTCCGACTCGGGGTCCGACTCTGAGAACGAGTCCGGACCATCCCGTCCACCTGCAAAGACCCCAGCAACGACAAAGCCCGCTGCAGGCCCTACAGCTTCGAACACTGCGAAACCTGCCCATGTTGCTGCAACGGCCAATCTGAAGCCCGTGAAACGTAAAGGTCCAGTGAAGATCACTCTGGATCTACCAAAGGCGGGCAAGGGGTCGAAGAGTGATAATGACGATAGTGGCAAGAGCGACGAAGAGGACGTTCCGGACAGAGATGGCGGGAAGAAGACTGCAGGAGGTCTGAAGGGCAAGGGGACGTGAGTGCGGGCGAGAACCAAGTGGACCTTCGTCCTTGAGCTGTCTGCTTCTGTCTGCTCGAGATGTACTGACGATCGGCCTCCGCAGATCTGCTCTGTTGGGAATGCTACCGCCACCAAAGCGGAAGATACAGGCTCCAACACCTACCGTCTCGAGATCCGCTTCGTTGGCCGTCAACAAATCCATGGCTGCGAAACCCCGGCCGCCAGCCGGCATCGCCGACCTGAGCAGCAGCATCAGGCCTGGGATGAATGAGAACAGGGATCACGGCGAGGAGGATGATGATGAAGGAGGCAAGAGCGGAATGCTGCTGCCGCCATCTTTGGCCCGAGGCAAGGCGAAGGCGAAGGAGGATGACGCTTTGGACCTGTTTGGACTCTGTGAGTCCTCACATACGCTGACGAAAGGAAGGATCGCTCGCTAACAACATCAGCAGCTTCTGCCACCTCTGGAAGTAATAAAGCTGTTTCTAAATCCGCCAAACCACCCATCGACACCATCTCGTCAGCTCCCCTCGTTCCCGACTTTGTGCCTCCCGAGCCAAGCCTGTCCGACCCGTATCCGGGATACTACCAACTTCCCTCTGGACAATGGCAAGCCCACGACCCAGAGTATTACAACTCGTTCTTCGCCGCTGGCGACGGCAAGGGAGATGCCGGGAAGAGCGAGGACGACGGACGTATCGGCAGACACTGGGACGATTTCAATACCAAAGGCGCAAACTTTGTGGATGTGGACGTGGGCGAGGGTCTCAAGCGCGGTAGGGAGGAGAGGGAGAGATTGGAGATGACGAAGAAGCCAAAGTTACCTTCGGACGAGTTCGAGTACAAGGTAGGCCCATCCTGTAAAAGCCACATCTGCTTGAAGTCTGACACAGTCTCCTCTAGCCTGTTGGACAGATCAAGGGACTGGCGACACAGCGACATCAACTGTCCTCCTTGCTCAACGATGCGTATTCGCAGAAATCAGAGGTGAGCTGGAACTGAGTCACTCGCTTGGACTTTAGCTAATGCAGACCCCCGCTAAGCTCGAAGATCGTATCGCGCAGAACAGAAAGAACATGCGACTGGCGGGCCAGAAATACGGTGAGTGCATCATCGTCTGGCCATCATCGTTGTACTTTGCTCATGCTCGCTTGCAGGTTTCTGATCTTTTCATGCCGCCGATCACAGCGCGATTGTACTCAAATGACAAGATGCATAGCGTCGTGATATGGCTATTTGCCTTTCGTTACAACTCGTATAAAGTTTGTTTCACAACAGGTTTTGATCTTCGCTTCTTACTTCTTGCTTCCTTCTGCTCATTCACAATTCCGGCTCACACGCCAAAGCCATCCATCTCCCTCGAGGCGCGCTCTTTGACCACCTCCCATACCTTCTTCCTAGCCCTGGCTACGTCCGCCACACGGGCCCTGGCCTCCTCCAACCTTTCCTTGTACTCATTACAATCGGCCAATAGCTCCGCAATGCGTTCCAACGCGTCGTCCACGGCTCGACATTGATTCGACAGGTCGAGGTTGTACTTGACAGTCTGGGGGTATCCAGGGTGTCTGGGCGGGAAAGCAAAGTTGGGATGGGAGGCATGCGGCACGGCGTTCAAGGTGATACCGTCCACACAGGTGAATAACCGATGGACAGGGGTCAGCGAACTTGGCTCTACGTGCGCTTGATAGCCCGGAGGCTGGTTGTAAGAGGCAGCGGCAGCGCCTTGAACGACGGTTCCAGCGGGTGTCTTGCTGAATACGATGGTGGGTTGAGGGTGGGGATGCAACAATTCCTGAGTCACTCGCCACAAGTTGTCCGTGTCGGAGATGTGGGGAAGCGGCAGAGTTCTATCATCCGAACGGCCCATCGCCATTGGATCAGAATTGGCATTCCCGTTGGCGTGGATCCCATTGGCGTGGGATCCATTGGGCACTTTGTTGGACTTTTCCGCACCATCACCATTTTCTCCAGGCACATCCCTCTGCCTCACTCTCAGCACCTCCCGCAATCGGCCCAAGGCCTGCATGAGACCCTTCTCGCCATCTAGCAGCTCACCAGCGGTCCGCTGAAGACCAGTCTCTATCGTGTCGTCGCCGAGCGAGTGTCTCATTGCGGGACTCGTCATGATGTCGATATAGCTCTGTGGCAGGGCGAGCTTGGGTGCCAGCTCGATGGTTGTTTGAGGTGGACTGGGTGACGCCAGGTGAGGGAGGATCCACTCTTTCTCTTTCTCCCGCTTCCTCTTCTTCTTTTCCTTCCTTCGCTCCGAATCCACAAGATTCTTGGGCAATTCTGCACCAACATCTGCAGCGGCGTCCGGCAAAAACTCCTCCAAGGCGACTTTGAGCCTCCGGCGCGTCCGATGTCGCGCCGTAGCGTCTTCGTAAGACGGGTTCCAGGCATAAATCTTGCCCTTTCTCATGAAACGGGCCGCCGGGTTGAGCTTGTTCCCAGAGTTTGTCGACACATGCTGGGAAGGGGGTGGAGGGGAACCACCGAACGAAGATGACGATGACGAAGGAGAGGATAGTGGATCGTAGTAGTTCACAGAGTCGTTCGACGGTAGTGCTCTATCAAAGTCTCAGCTTACGTGACCATTCCAGATTGGGGAAGCTGACCCAAACTCACTCGATCTCGCGCTTGTCGATGACTCTGCCATTGGGCAGTCTATGAGATTGAGGGTTTCGGGAAGCCGGGTATCTGGTTGGTATATTTCGTGAGGTAGGCGGCATATTGGCGAGCGACGACGCCTAGTCTGAAGTCTTATAGCATTGAGTGGGTCTAAGGTTGTTTTTCTATCAGCGCTGCCTCGACAAGTGATTCAGGGATGGGGCGAGTGCGTGTTTGGTTCATACAAAAAGTGTATAGTGTAGTCAAACCCCGGAGGATCCTATATATGCTTGTCTTTGTTTTTCTATAATCATGAAAGGGGATGTGGGAACTGGGAGGTCGGAGGGCAGAGAGGAAAAGAGCTCACCAGGTGATCGCTCGGATAGCACCGAGTGGTGATAATCGCAGCCTTTTCACACGTCAGCTCCGTCGTAATGACTGCGACAGTATAAGGGGGGGTAGGGATTGGCATCAGACTAAGTACATCAAGTCAGCACGGCTGGCGCGATTGAGTTGGCGGATTCGCTCACGATTGAACTGTAAAGCGGTCGCGAAAGAATGCAGAAAAGGGCAAGAGGAGGAAGAATGGGAGTCAGCGAGAGCCCAGATACCGACAGCTGCGGATGCTCACTATAGATTGTATCGGCTTAGCCCCCTCGTAGAGGGGTCTCTCGAGTAGCGATTCTTTTTGATCATCACTTGCCGGTAACGAAGGGGACGGCGTCTCGAATGAATAACCCTCGGAGTAAAAGCTCTCACTCACCTGAGACGAGGACACGGCTTGGCACACTCTCCTCTCAGCTCTTCACACTGGTCTGGCTGGACTGGACATGAACGTGAACGTGAAGACGCAGGTTGTGGTTGCGGTTGTGGCCTGGATGCGGTCAAGTCAACTCCGGTTGAGCCGACTTCGCGTCGGCGTTTGGCGGGGTTTGGTAATTAACCGACCTGCGTGGCAAATAATTTGCAAATGGCCTGGCTGACATCGAGCAGTCGACACCTTCCAGGCTTCCTCGACGCTGAGCTGAGCTCATGCAACAGCATGCACCTTGAGCTGCTGCTCGAACGAGCCGCAAGGCAACCGACACGCGTAACGGCTATACCCCGTCCTTATAGGGACAGAGCGGATGACATCTCATCTCATAAACTCGTGATCTGCTACACAAAAGGACACCTCAGGCGCTCCACTCCTCACATATTTCATCTAACCTGTCTAACAAGTCTTGGAGTAGGTTTTGGTGTTGTCCTATCGACCAAAGGTCAGCGCGCTCAGCAATGGAAGCAATGGATATAGGTGGATACTCACAGCGATGTGTTGCTGATCCTGTCCGCTTAATCCCTCTACATCCTTCTTATCCTTGTTCTCCTTGTTCTTGTCGTTGCTTGACTTGGAGGCAGCGGCCATCGAAGGCGATGGTCCTTCGTCGTCCATCAAGCTCTCGGTCCTGATGGCGGATCAGAGTGGGCCCTGTTCCTATTCGGCAATGACTTACGTGGACAGAATATCGACAATCAACTTCCTGACCAGATCACCAGAGAGAGACTCCCTGATGACGACTCGGAGAATCTCAACATCCTCGCAATTCGGCGCAAGTGGGTAGCTGTGAATATCAGCATGCTGTTCCGACCTCATGAAATCAGCGCATCACTCACTTTGGAACGATCCATCCGAACGCCCTGATCTGGGCCTGGATCCAAGCCTGCTTGATGCCCGGGTGGTCCGCCTTGAACTTGTCCGAGAAGCGGAAACTGACAACGGGTAATCCCTCATAGTAGAACTCGGCGTCGCTCTCGTCAAAGTCGGTCTTGTGGCCCGAAGCACCCTTGATCAGACCTTCGAGCTGTCCGGCAGCATTCGAGATGGTCGATACGGCTCCTTCACCGGACGACTGGACCTTCGGCCTGTGGATGTTGGACAGCAAGGTGTAGTATCCGGAGTTTTCCAGTGCTCGGGAGACCATTCGTGCCTTTGCCAAGTTGTTCTGCATGATTCGTCGGTATCCGTTGAAACCGAGATTCAGGACTGCAAAACGTGTCAGCGATGATTATGCCTCTGGGGATTGCAAACCCACAGTTGAACATCTGACCCAAGATCGGGTGGGCAGGTCGACTGAAGTTCATGTTGAACGAATAGTCCGTCTGGCCGAGGTAATGAAGCTCGAAGATGAGCTCCTTGGGGAGGAACTCTTGGCTTCGCCAGATGATCCATCCCACGCCGACAGTGCTCATTCCGTATTTGTGTCCCGAGGCATTGATACTGGCCCGACGTTAGTTCTCTTCTGATAGGGAGGAGACACGAGTCCTGCCGGTACACTCACCTTTGGACTCGCGGAAGCTTGAAGTCCCAAACGTAGTCGGGGTAGGCGAATGGTCTAATTAGGCTTGTTCAACTCAAAGTCTTCTCATTGAAATCGTTACTTTGACTCACGCTACGAAACCACCAGAAGCAGCATCAACGTGGATGGGCACCGAGTTGCCGGTCCTTTGCTCGTATTTGTCCAGCTCGTCGGACATCTCCTGTACTGACTCGAAGACACCGGTGTAGGTCGAACCGAGGATACTGAATGACCACATCAGCCATGTCACCTTCAGATGTTCGACGTGCTCACACAAAGACACCGATGGTGTTCTCATCGACGTAGTTGATGGCATCCTTGGCAGACATGACATAGTTGCTCTGTTACACCGGTCAGCGAGCTGATTTGTCTCTGAAACGCCCGCACTCGCCTCCTTGGTGATTGGGACAAGCCTCGCTTCGACCTCGAAGTACCGAGCAAACTTCTCAAGTGCGACCTGAGCTTCGGCACCCATGACGATGTTGGGTCCCGGGTTGTGGATGTCTTTGCCTAGCTTCTTCATCTTCTCCTGCCATCTCCTCTTAAGGGCGAGACCTCCGAGCATAATAGCCTCTGAGGATCCGGTACATGCGGTACCGAGAGCAGTGGCCTCCTTGGGAGCGTGCCAGAGGTGGGAGATCATTGACTGAGGTTGGTGAGCACTGCGACGACCGCGTTGTCGTTTAGGCTAGGGACTCACGATACATCTCTCGTGGATCTGCTGGGCCGCGGGGTACTCATCTTGGTCGACCAAGTTCTAAGGAGGTGTGAGTTCGGCTTCATGGGATCCGATCTGGGAAGCTCAACATACCTTGTTCAAGTTCTCCTCCATCAACTTGGTGCACTCGTCCGGAACCCACGTGTGCACGAAGCTAGAGAGAGGTCAGCGAAGTCCTTGTAAACGATACTCTTCACTCACGAAGCGAGATTCATGGTCGGATTGCCGTCTACAAGGACCGTCAGATTTATGCTCTCAATCAAGAGGTACAGGTTTACTTACCCAAGAGGAGCTCATCGTGCAACAGCTGATACGCAATCTTTGGGTTGACACCATCGGAGGGGAGTTGATATTTCGGAATCTCCACATCTACCTCGTATCGCGAGGCGTATGGCAGGTCATGGAGGTCTTGCCTAGACCCTAATCAGCATCTCTTCTCTGCCACTACTTCCAAGACTCGGTGTCAGCATCACATACCTCTTTCCGGTGTGTCGATGTATGGGATGATCACGAGCTTGAGTGATGAGCTTTTCAGCGTCGACGTGTCTTGCCAAAGCCATCTTGGAGTTGTCTTCTTCGATGATAGGCGATGAAGGAGAATAGAAGAGCTGCCCAGAGGAGTTCAAGGCTTATATAAGGGCCTCGCGCAGCAAATCCCTCGTCGTCGTCGTCATCACCATCATCAGCACGGCCGACCTCGTTGCGTTGGATGACGTTGGAGACCCCAGAGTGGACAACTCTATTTTTGGACGGCCGGCTATTTCCAGGATCCAGTGCACCGAAACGTCGGCTTCTGTGAGCTCTATAAGGCTCTATAGCATGGTCATGGCCTGCGCATTGCCAGAAAGCACAAGAGCTATCCCTCTTCCAGAGTCCTGTTGTGTATATGTACATAATCGAATCGCACCCAATCGCCGTCCTACACCTCCTGGTCGCTCTCTGATCCCACCGTGAATTTCGCAGTCTTGCGAGGAAGTTTCGGATCGGTCGCTCCGGTTGCAGTGCTCTTGCTGCCGCTCAGTCCACTGAGTCGTCTGCTTGCCTTGGAGCGGGACACTTCAGATCCCTTGTAAGTGGTGATGGCGTCGGAGGTGGGAGAAGACTTGATACTTCGCTTGCTGCCAGTCTGGCTGGTCGGATTGCGGGTGCTGTCGGACATGGTTTGCCGTTCTTTGGTGATGATGGTCACTGGTACGCTGGTCTAGATTTGGTTGTGAATGGGAAGTAAGAGGATACAAAGCAATCCGCCGACATTATATAGTCTCCATTTTCGCTTTGAGAGCGGCGACATACGTGAAGTCGAAGGCGGTCTAGAGCCCTTCCGCACCGAGAAGCTCTGCCTGCTGGCCATCAGACATATACCTTCGATTCTCACCGAAGCTCTCGAGCAGTGCTCAGTGAAACTTTACATTTCGTGTGTCATCTCCTGCCTTCTAATGAGTGCTCATCACGCCTCGGTCGCAGCTGGATACACTCCACATGCATGCGCATACCGCACTTCCGTTGATCCCACCACAGGCGGCTTCCTTGGCTGCATCGGGGCGGTCGTAGAGAATCATCAAGCTGACAGCGACCGCGCCGTCCATCTATCTCTTCCTTCCTCCGGGGGGTGGAGGCGGTAAGCTGAACAAACCTCCGCCCCCACTCGCAGCTGTATCGGCCAGTGAGCCGCCCCCTCCAGAAGACTTGGCTTCCCTGCCTGGAATTTTGATTTTGAACGTTTGACCCTCCTTCAGCGAGTAGTCTTTCGGTGGAGCGGCGGGCTTCGAAGGCTCCGACGAGGATGAGGTAGACTGGGCGTCTGTCCGCTTGGAGACACTCTGCAATGCGACCTAAAGAATCGGTGTCAGCGGCTGTCGCCCAGTCTGGCTTGACGACACGGACAAGCATCAGACCTAGATCTGAAGTGCTCTTGCTCACCTGGAAGTCGAAAGCGTCCCCCCTCTCCTCAAACCCCATACCAATGTACGCTCGCTTTCCACCTTCGCCTTCTACCCTTAGGACGAAATACCGTGATGAATCCAGAACTGGCTCAACTTGGGTGTATGGCGAAACATAACTGACCTGAGCAAAGAGCTCGCCTGACGTTCCGTCCTGTTGTGGATAGTCAGTGTCGTCCGGTATGTCGCTTCGATATGTGCTGACGGCTGACCATATGCCAAGCCCACAAGACACTCACTTCTAAGCGCAACTCGCATGCGGCTCCTCGTTCAACTACCCGCAGTCGTCCCTTCCAAATGAAAGCCTCTACGTTCCAGTCCGCGGCCTTGTATCCCGATGCACTTGTTCGAGGTGGGACCTGGTAGACTGGGGCGAGCAACATGTATCAGCTTAGCCAAGGACTGAGCAGGCCAACGACACGTGGTGGAGTGGGACCGCCAGGCGTAGAGGGACTCACCCATCACTTCCCGGGCGATGAACAGGATCGACTCGATCTCATCTGTTAGACTGTCCATCTTGAGTGTTTGACCGGCTTAGGAGGCGAGCTGGACGTATTGAGACTGCAGGCAAACAGACGAGCGGACACACTCGAGCGCAGGAAGCTTGCAGGAAGCATTCGTGCGTGCCGGGTGAAACACCAGGGGGAAGCTGCGCCAGGTGAGCACCAGCGGACATCATCGGGATCTCCATGCGTGTTTCAAATTCAGCGCCGCAGCGCCGTGGAGGCTGGCCGCTGGAGCAACCAAGCAAGCTGCAGTGGAGCTAACTTCTTACAGTACAACCGCTGGGGAACGATTGGCTCGTCAGAGTGATCAGATGTCCACCGATATCACTTGCATGGCATTGTAAAATGGACTATAACCCGAAGTACTCCTAGCAGAAACAAACAATGAGAATCGTTAGACGTAGCATGTCATGTACCGAAGACTACTTGTCGGCGAGAGTCGGAACATGCTCAATCTGGCCGTCTCCAGAGACCTTCTTCTCCAGGCCGTCGAAGCCCTCCTCGGCGGCGTTGGCTCGCATGTTCGCGTTGGCCTGCTCGAGCATCTGGTCCCTGTACTCCTCTCCGTCGAACAGCTGGGCGATCTCCTCGAGGGGGAGGGGACCGTTCTTGCCTTTGGTCTCGATGACGAAGAAGTACATGTAGACGAACTCGAAGGCGATCCAGCAGGTGTAGACGATGTAGTACTTCCAGTCGAGAGCCTTGAGAGCGATAGGGTTGGCGTACTGGTTGAACACGAGGGAAGCGTTGACACACATTTGCATCACCATCAATCCCTTGGATCGGATTCGGAAGGGAAGACTGAAAGGCAAAGATAGTCAGTACTACGATCCGTCTCCGAATGATGGAGACTCACATTTCGACCGTGTAGGACACCAAGAGTGGAGAAAGTGCGATGTTGTAGAAACCGTAGTAGAGGAAGATGGCAGCGAGCACACTGTTTCCAGCGGCCTTGTTGGGGTTGAGGGGGATTCCTTCGGCGTCGGCAGGTAGGGCACGTTTGGCATACATGGCGGCGGCGATAGTCCACATGGTGTAGGAGGCGCACTAGCGGTTGGTCAGCAATCTCGCCTTGTGCATGAGACCGTGAAGTGACGAGGACTCACCATGCCTGCAGCAGAAGTCAAGAACAAGGTTCGTCGACCGGCCTTGTCGACGGTCAGAGCACCAACAATGGCGGTACCGTAGTTGTAGACTTGTAAGATACCGTTGAGAAGGGTCTGCTGTCCCTGAGTTCGGATGCCGATACCATCGAGGACGACGTTGAGGTAGTAGGACACCACACCGTTGCCGGACCATTGGGAGAAGAAGGCAATAGCGATGATGATTCGCATTCGCTTGAGATTACCCTTGGTAGTGAACAGACTCTTATAGCTCGAGCTGGCATTGGCGAGCTTCTCCATTCTCAAAGCCTCCTGGATCTCGTTCATCTCAAACTCGACGAGCGGGTCTTGAGCGTTGCCGCCACAGTGGTACTTGCAGATGACCTGTCTCGCTTCCTCAACTCGGCCGTGGTCGACGAGCCATCGGGGGGACTCGGGGATGAACATGATGAGGAAGAACTGGAAAAGGGAAGGAAGACCCTGGAGAAGGGATGGGATTCTCCAAGCCCAGTCGTTCTGAATTCGGAAGGTACCGAAAGTGGTCCAGGCGGCGACTAAGCGGGGTCAGCGTTGTCATTTTGATTCAATAGTTTCCTGCTCACCGATGGAACCAAGGTACCAGGACGAGTTGTAGAGCGAGGTGATTGGACCTCGGTGGGTGGGGAAGGCCAGCTCGGTGATCAGGACTGGGGCGGCGAGACAGGCGAAGGCGAGACCGAAACCGATAAGGAACCTGCACCCGATGAACATGCCAATGTTTTGAGCGGCGGTCTGGATAGCCGTGCCGATGAGCATGAGGCAGCATCCGAAGAAGATGGTCCATCGTCGACCGAATCGGTCGTTGAGGTATGGCGCAAATGGTAGACCGGCAATACCACCGATCGACTACGATGCCACGCGTCAGAGCATGCCTCACGTCTCGCACGCCTCACTCACCTGAATCGCGTTGAAGATACCCAATGTACCTCCGGTCGGGCGGCCAAAGTAGTCTTGCCAAGTGTCAAGAGTCTGAAGACCGTTCATCATGGAACCATCGTAACCGTTGGTCATCGAGGTGATGAGGAGGAGGAACTGCAGAATGTCAGAACAGGCCACGATACAGGACTCGGATTGCTCACGATGATCAGGTTAAGCTTTGCAAGGTGACCCTTGTAGAAGCGCGTGTCTCTACCCATCAAGAGCGTCTGCAAGTCCATGCTGACTCCAGCGCCGCCGTTGCCGACGACCAAAACCATGTTGCTCGAGTGTCAAGTGTTGAGTGGCGGGGTTCAAGGTGTCGAGCAAAGTCTGGAGAACCGATTGGGGCCTTGTTGGAGCACCACGTCTTCCTCTCGAGTCAATTATATATCTCAACCTGTTCAGCTTCTCCACCTTTCGATCGGCCCGTTCAGGTATGATCTGAGCCTCGCTACCGGGTTCAGCCGGTGCAGTATCAGTGGTCAGCTTCGCGGTGATCTCGGGAGTCCTGCTTCCCAATCCGCCGTCAATGGTCCGTTTCCACAGGGGGAGATGAGCCTGCCGAACACGATCAATCGGCCATATCTCCTGTATCGGATTGTATCGGGCCATTTGGATAAGCATGAGCCCTTGAGAGCAAGCTAAATCGAGAGGCGTTGTGGGACCTGGGCGTGTGTGCAATCCCCCGTGAGTGAGAGGAGGCGGCGGAGCTGAAGTAGATGGGCGATCGAGGGGGAAGATGTGTGAACGCAAGGATGATACCATGTGGTCCGCTAAATTAGACGTGTTTCGCCTAGACTCCCGTTTTGGCTCCCCCGCATAGCAACCCCTTGAATCTCGGGGTATTCCGCCGGCCCTTTCGGCGCCGTGCATCATTCTGTGTTGCAGTTGGTGCCTGAATGTAGAATGTCACTGGGAGACCAGGGGAGGACCTTGTCACCTTGGAAAAGCCAATTTGGAATACACTCGGAGACTGCAACACACACTGTCCGAGAAGCGACTTGCTCCGTCAGTCATTAATGTGTCGATATGCTCCGTCGACTCGATGCTCGGTCCGGATCATGGGTCCCACCACACTCATCCGCACACCTCCGCACATGACCTGGTTGCCGCCGCTTCCACATCATTCTCGCCGCATCAACCTTGATCTCATAATCATTGGAATCAGCCAGCAGCTAATGCACCGCGATCGTAGCGATAGGGCCGATGCGGACAGGATCTCATCGCTTGCTCCGACTTTTGGAAAGTAACCTCAAAATTTCGCCAGTCGTCACCACTGGTCTTGGAGAATGTGGGTTGGCAGCTGGGCTATGTCTAAGTGGATGGCAGCAGAGCATTGCCACGCCTTGGGTCAAGAGGGGAAATGGTCCGAAGACATGTCATAAAAATGTATCGTACTGCTATGACGGTGTTCCACAAGATTCGTAAGAAGAGTAAGCAAACTCTTCGGGGGGATCGAAGACGCGTACCGCTCTGTGCGGCTCGACTGTCTACTTCGACAGCTGCTTCTTCCTGTACGCGTCCATCATCTCCTTCTGCACACTTGGCAGGACTGGCGAGTGTCTCTTGTACTCCATGGAGAATTCACCTAGGTTCAATCGTCAGTTTCTGCCTCGAACACTCAGACAACTACTCAACTCACCTTTACCCTGGGTCAAACCTCGCAATTGACTCGAGTACCCGAACATGTCGTTCAACGGGACTTCGGCGGTCAAGGTGAACTCGTCGGCTCGAACCTCGGTGTCGATGATGGTACCCTTTCTCTGATTCAGAGCACCAATGACGTTTCCTTGGAACTCGGATGGAGCGACAATCTCGACCAACATGACTGGCTCGAGCACAAGAGGATTCGACTTGGCAAACGCCTCTCGGAACGCACCAAGACCAGCGAGTTTGAAAGCGATTTCGGACGAGTCGACAGGATGCGACAGACCATCCTCGAGGATGTATCGACAACCGACGATCGGATGTCCAGTCAGCTGTCCACGGTCGAGCGCCTCTTGGAAACCCTGGCATGTCTTGTCAGAGCTGTCACTGCGAAGGGGACAGTATAGCGTACCTTTTCGACAGCAGGGATGTACTGCGCGGGAATGTTACCACCGACAACTCTGTTCTCGAACGCAGTGTCTTTGTTGGTGTCGGGATCCATCTCCATCGGCTCGATCTGTCCCTTGACTCGACCGTATTGACCCGATCCACCAGATTGCTTCTTGTGCGTGTACTCGAACTTGGCGCCCTGGGAGATGGTCTCTCGGAAGGCGACTCGGGGTTTACCGGTGATACACGCCACACCATACTCTCGCTTCATTCTCTCAACATAGATGTCGAGATGCAATTCACCCATGCCCGAGATGATAGTCTGAGGGTATTAGCTACTGTAGTGACCCGAAGCTTGACTGCAGCTCACCTCGGACGACTCGGAGTCGACGTGCACACGGAAAGTAGGGTCCTCCTTCTGGAATCTGTTCATTGCTCGCGAGAAGTTCGGTGTCTCAGTTCCCTCTGGTCGGATAGACAGGGAGATGACGGGGTCGGGCACGAACATGGACGTCTGTAGTATGTCAGCGAGAGCCACGATGGAAAAGGATAAGCTCACCATGGAGAACTTCGTCTTTCCGTCCGTGAAAGTGTCACCGGAAGAACACTCGACACCAAACATGGCACAGATTTCACCAGCAGATACCGATTGCACATCCTCCATCTCGTCACTGTGCATCCTCACCAACCTGGGCACCTTGACTCGCTTGCCGGTTCTCGAGTTGATGATGAAGTTTCCTCTCTTCAGCGTTCCCTGATACAGCCTCATGTAGGTCAATTGTCCGTATCGCCCTTCTTCTAGCTTGAAGGCGAGTCCGACAAGGTCGGCCGAAGAAGCGGAAGCGAGAGGCACAGGCGGGGCATTGGATGGCAGAGCGGCGTCGAGAGCTTGGTTCTTGACCTCGTTAGGCGCTGGCAGGTACGCACAAACACCGTCCAAGAGCGGCTGAACTGCGGTGTTCTTAATGGCCGAGCCCATGAACACAGGGACGAACTTCAGGGAGATGGTCGCTCGTCGGATGGCCTGTGCTATGTCGAGGTTGGAGATAGGCTCCTCGTTCAGGAATTTGTCGCAAAGCGTCTCATCCGCTTCAGACAGTTGTTCGATCAACTCTGCTCTCTTCTCCTCCACGAGATCTTGGACCTCTTCTGGGATCTCGTCGGATTCCTTGATCTCGGTACTGATTGCTGGTCAGCAGGATGACTCACTTCCCGTGCCCGTATGACCCACCCCTTGACACCCTCGTTGTAGATGGCCTTCATACGGACAAGGTCCACCACACCTCGGAGTTTGTCTTCACTGCCAATTGGCACTTGGACAGCGGCAGCGTTGAGTCTGAGTTTCGTTCGTAGTTGGCCAACGACCCGGAATGGGTTGGATCCAGCACTAAGCTATAGTCAGCCAAACACAATTCTGACCATCTGTTATGCGCTTACCGGTCCATTTTGTTGATGAAAGCTAGACGGGGGACATTGTATCTCTTCATCTGCCTGTCGACCGTGATTGTTTGACTCTGAGGAACAGTGAGCAGGGAGGTGGTTTGGGATGGTGGTTGACTTACCTGTACTCCACTGACAGCACACAAAACCAGCACAGCACCGTCCAAAACTCGCAACGCTCTCTCGACCTCGATAGTGAAATCGACGTGGCCTGCAACGACACATGTCAGACTGATTCTCAAAGGTTCTCAAAGGCAACGCACCGGGCGTGTCGATGATATTGATAGCAAAGCTCTCCTTGGTCTCGTTGATCTCGCCGCCGGGAGCAGTTTCTGTCGTGGGCGGGGGTGCAACCCAATCACAGAATGTCGCGGCCGATTGAATCGTGATACCCTTTTCTCTTTCCAACTCCATAGAGTCCATCTTGGCGCCAACACCATCACGACCTCTGACCTCGTGGATATCCTTGACTCTACCTGTGTAGAAGAGGACCTGCGACGACTGTGAGCTTCACACTGCCATCGAATGGCGATCATCTCACTCGTTCCGTTAATGTCGTCTTTCCCGAATCGATATGAGCGGAACTGGATGTGTCAGCTGACCTGATGCTTCTAGTCAGGTATAACTTACATTCCAACGTTCCGCTGCCTTTTCAGCCTAGTTGTATCTGCCTCGCTCAACTCTGGCAGTATCCTGACAGGCCATTTCTGCTCTTCCGATTGCTCCTCCTCCTCCACCGTCTTCGCAGCTGTACTGGCCCATCGCCTGGACGTGCCGATGACGCCTGTGCTAGTTTGAAGCAGAGAAGATCGAGCGCTACGTCTTGAGGGCACAATGCCATACGATTGTGCGGACAGTATTGACTGTCTTTTCAGGATCGGAGCGGAAGCGGCTCGAGAGGAAGAGGCGCCTGTCGAAGATGTCGAAATGTACCTCGTCCGGGCGGCCAGTCTGGGGATAGCGGACATCCTGTACTGATCACAAGGGCGCTACGTCGAGTCCGTCCACCTAATTGCTCTGTCGTAAGGTACCTATCAGGTGCTCGATATCACTCTTTGACAACTCTTTGATCTTGCATGGACAGGCTTGGACTGATCGTCCGAAAAGTCAACGATTCCGAACTTTTCCTCGCCGCCGAATTGATCACGTGGTTCCCACGCGTTCCGCGCTCGGATCCTCTGATCTGTTGTTCCTGTTGGTGCTGACTGCTGTCGGTATGGTGGTCGCGAGGCGACACGTTCGAGGAGCTGAACATCCTGTTGCTCATCATATCTGCATCATCGACATTATATGGACTGTTGAGTACCGGCCGGCAAAGAGAACCACCTCAAATGGACGACTTGGAGCTCGCCCGGCCAACTCCTCTCCGCGATCAGATGATTCAGAAACAGTCCAATGACCAATCGCTACTACGCCTGTATACGCTCGACGGCTCCTTCCCGTCGTCGAGAATGTTCATCCAGGTCCACTCCGCTGCGTAGCGTCATGATGAGCATGAAGTCGATGTCCGAAATCTCGAAGGAAATTACCTGCAAAGGGAGGGAGGGTCCCTTCACCGACTGCTCCCGTCACACAGGCAACACAATCATGCAGTTGTGATTGGAATCCAGCGCGTATCGCCACCGTCCATCGCGAATGCACTGTTGTTGCTGACTCTATCTCATCAACGAGCTAGTCTGTTCATAGGCCTAGGAGGATGCTGATACTGGTCAAGAGACGCCTATAGCGGAAGTTCGACTATGCCTTCAAATAGATCGGTCGAGATCACCTGCTCCGCGCATGGTTTGACAGAACCGCTTATCGTGACGGTACATCGATACGACACGGTCGAGGCTGTTCTCGCCAGAGTCAAGGAAGAAGGATCAGCAGATTGGCAGGCTGTGCTGGAAGGGGACACATCGGAGAAACGGATCTGGGAAGGAGCCAAGAGCTGGGCGTGCGGGACACTCAGAGCGAACAGGTCCACCACACCCGGTAAACGGTGGACAGAAGCGGAATTGCAATCGTATAACAATGGTGAGTAAGCTCGAGATAAGATGACCTAGTGCTTGTCGGCATGACTACTGACCCCATTCGTAGGTCTACTACAGCCTTCGGAGCCATGTGCCACTGAAGACTCTTACGACCTGATACCGCCATCAACGCCGCTGATCGATATCGCAATCACTCTTCCCACATCCACGTCAGCACTTGCTCTCAGAACACAGCTCCCCCTCGCCAGATCCACCACGGTAGCCGACGTGATTGACCAGTTGACCGAGGAGTTGGGTCTACCTTCATCAACGGCAGACCTCCTCCGAAGTCCGGCGCGCAGCACACCAGGTCGCAGCCGAGCCAAATCACATGATAGCTCCGTGTTCAGTGGAGGGACGGAAATCAGCGAAGGTATTGGAGACGAACTGGTTTGGCGGGTAGTTGCCAAGTGGGAAGGTGGGCAGATACAGCTTCAGCTAAAGGATAATGTGATGGAAAGGCTGGGGGGAGTGAGAGGCGGGGTCATCATGATTGAAATGGATGAGGAATGGATCTTGGAGAAGCGACCTGATACTCAGTCACCGACTCCCCAATCAATACATAAGCCAGTCGTCAATCTCAATTCCAACTCGGCAGACGGGAACGATACTCTCAAAGCATCGACCTCTGCGTCATCGATCGAAGTTTCCGCAAGGGAACATGTTGTCCAATCGGCAAATATACTTTCAGCTTTCGACACAGGCACTGCGAGCTCCACTCGACTGTCAGGTCTATTCCACGGCTGGCTGGACTCGAATCAACACCCCGCGCCTCCACCATCTCCCCAACTGTCAGTCGTCAGCGAACACGCTGCGGTAAGGGCGCCTGTCCACACGCCTGACTTCGGTAGTCCGGTTCCGTTCCCACCGGTATTGGGAAGGAAGCCACATAGCAGGAAGCCTAGTGTGTCCAGCCCATTGCGATATCAATCCCTAAATCGGTCGATTGCTTCCCTCCAAGATGTCAATGGAAATCACCCCGCCATGACAAATGGTACAACCGATGACCAGGATGGGGAGTGGCAGGAGTATCTGGTGCGTCAGCTGGGATAATCCTTGTTATATTTGCACTGACCATCCCCGACAGCAAACGCTTGATCCAGAAACCCGCAAACGGGAATCGCTAGCCAACCTCTCCCCAAGGCAAAAAGCCAATTTGATGAGAAACAGGCAGGTCTCTGTCGCACCCACAATTCCGGACGCAACTGCATCTCCCATACCCGCTTCGCCTCCAACTGCATCGTCTTTCATCTCCCTATCAGCCGGCACATCCTTGGGTCTCACGCGGCTATTGCCACAAATCACCGGCACGAGCACTCAATCCAATGCGTCCGGATCGCCGTCCACCGCTTCTCGAGGATGGGGAAAGAGACTAAGCTTAGCCAGTCTGGGTAGCTGGTCGGCCGTCAGCACTCCCGACATGAACCCGGGATCTCCAAACACACAGGAGGATGATGGTGCAGTGACTCCGCGAGCGGACACCGTCAGCTTGTCCGGGGTGAGTGCTTCGGAAAGTAGGCCCGTTGAAAAGCAGTACACGGGCGGACTCTGGGGCTGGTGGAGTGGATCGGCAAAGCCGCAAGAGGGTACTGCAGCGCATTTCGTCGACCAGATCAGCAATGCGTAAGTCTAATCGGCGTCCAATCAAGGTCTTGCTGATGATGAAATTTGTAGCAAGAAATCTGCGACTTCCCTAGCCCGGCATGTCCTCTCTCTGCGAGTGACACTATCTACCGCCAAGATCGATTTCATTGACGACTTTATCAACTTGAGAGGTCTGGAGGGTCTCAAAGTGGTACTGGTTCGTCTGAATGAGAAGGTCGTAGAAGCCGGCAGCGTGGATGAGCAGAATATCGGCGAGGCAGTCAAGTGTTTGAGAGTCCTGATGAACACAGATGTAAGTCTGACCTTCGCTACTTTGTCCGCTGATCCGGTTCTCAGGCGGGATTCACTGGAGTTCTTGATCGACCTATACTGGTGGCTCAGATTGTCCTAACACTTCGCGTCCCGACCAACAGAATACGCTCCGCCTCTGCCGATCTGCTGTCCGCTCTGTGCGTTCTGTCGCCATACGAAGGCCATCAGCTGGTCCTTGACGCCTTGTCGGACGTCAAACTCGACTCGACCAGTCCATATCGCTTCAGCTGGCTTGTAAGCAGTCTAAATGCTTACTATGGGCTGGACCAGGCGACGAAGACTGTAGGAGAAACGGGCGACGATGGGATTTGGGAATGGCGCCAGGCAGTAGTTGGACTCATCAACGCGTTGACCAACACGCCTGACGAGGTGGAAGCCCGATGCCAACTACGAGGAGAGCTGGAGCGTCGGAACTTCAAGTCTGCTTTGGAGGTGAGATGCTCCGTACGACAAAAACCCCTCCCGCTGACTGCTAGCAACCTAGGCGCTCAAGCATCAGAGTCTGCCTGATACGATGATACTGGCAATAGAAGCATACCTCGATGATCGCGAGGAAGATTGCGCCAATTTACGATCAGCCAATCTTGCTGAGAGCAGCGATGGACTTCATGGCATGATTCTGGAGCTTGCGGGTGCACTACGTGATAATCCTGCGATGGAGGAGGCGGTGAGAGACATATTTCGAAGTCTCATTGCATGCCTGTCAAGGGATATCGATGAGTAAGTCATCTCGAGGCTTTATGAGGGGATGTGGCTGACGGCGTGGTGTAGAGGGCTCAAACTGGAACTGATAACGATCCTTGGTCGCTTTGCGCGAGGGGCTCTGGACATGATCGACATGTGAGTGGCATATTGTTCGACCTCCAGGTGCTAACGATCCTTAGTGCGGACGACTGGTTGGCTGTACTGCAGCGGTTTCAAGCGGACACTAGCGACATCATCGATCTCTCCAGCTGGTCAAGGGCTTTAGGAAGCCTCGAAGGTCAGACCGACGACACTCCTGATCTCTCCTTCGGCGAGACGATCGACACTCAGGCTTCGAGTCTCACGGACGACTCGCCCACCAGCCCTCAGCCTACTGCCGACACAGCCTTCGGTCCGATACAAGATGAGCTCTCCGAAGTCGTCGCTCCTCCGCGACAGAATGAGACGCCTGAGAGTGACTTGTATGAGAGTCTAGGCACACCAGTATCTGGCCCACCACCACCACCACCACCACCCCCTCCTCCACCACCGCCACCGGGCCCAGCGATGCAATTGCCCAGATCGCAACACTTTCCTGCTGAGTCGCCATCTCAGCCTCGAACCATCGCAGTTTATCTGGCCGATCCATCCAGAGTCACGTATACAGGCGAAGGACATCCACACGACAGCAAAATTCACACCATTGCTCCGCAAGACCTGAAGGAGGAGACGTACCCGGTCGATAGTGGCTCTTCTGACTCAGCTTCGCCGCCTCCGCCACCTCCTCCGCCTCCTGCACCACCACCCCTGACATGCGCAGGCATATCGCCTCACACGGTGGCTCGTATTCCTGCTCAGCATCTGGTATTGGCTGAACCAGACTCTTCTGGGACCGGGACATCACCACCACCACCACCTCCGCCGCCGCCCCCTCCCCCACCACCTCCCGGTCCTCCCATATGCACAACGAGGAACCCCCTTTCGGCATCCGATACAATGGCTCCTCCACCCCCACCACCTCCGCCGCCACCACCACCTCCAGCCTCCGGCGGCCCGAAGCCATTTTCACCAGGAATCCAAGTTGCTGGCCCTCCTCCTCCTCCTCCTCCACCGCCCCCGCCTCCTCCACTTGGTCTGATCGCTTCGAAGCCAGTGGCTCCTTCTCATAACGGATCGATGCCACCACCCCCTCCCCCACCTGCCCCACCAAAGGCGTCGAGTGTACCCAAAGCTCATATAGTCGTGAAGCCGGCTGTCAAACTAAAGGTAAGCGAATTGAAGAGTGTATCATGTCGTCGCAAACTGACGATATCAGCCTTTCTTCTGGTCCAAGATGGCGCCTTATGCCGTCAAGGATACTATTTGGAACAACCTCTCCACCGACGAAACATCACCCTTCGAGGATCTCGCCGAGGTATTCGCTATGGACAACGGACCGGCGAGGCCGACTGCGAATCGCCAGACGTCGCAGGCGTCTACTATGGTGTCGGTGTTAGACATCAGTGAGTCAAAACCTGATGATATTGGTACTGCTGGCTGATTACCACCTGATTCCGCAGCGCGGTCCAATAATGTCGGCATAATGCTGGTCAGGCTTCGACTGTCAGCGAAGAAGATCAAACGAGCAGTGCTGGAGGTCGACGATGAGGCTTTGACTATTGACGATTTAGCCATGTTGGCGAGGACAATCCCATCTGCAGAGGAGGTGAGCTGCTTGCCTTCGATCCAGAGGACTCGACCTCCTGACCATCTTCAGTCTGAGAGATTGAAGGCATTTGAGGGAGATATACAGAAACTGGCAAAGCCCGACCTGTATTTCCGCGAGGTGAGTAGTGTCTCGAGTGTCTCATCGTATCGTGGACTGCGTTCGCTGAGTGGTTGGCAGATTGGCACGATACCCAACCTGAACGCCCGATTCGAAGCGATGGTCTTTCGGCGACGGTTCGACCTGCTCCTAGCAGAAGTGATGCCAGACCTCGGTATTCTACGATCAGCGGCCTTGGAGCTACGCTCGAGTGAGCGGTTGAAGGAGGTGCTCAAGATGGTCCTCATACTTGGAAATACCTTGAATGGCGGGACATTCCGCGGTAATGCCGCTGGATTCCAGTTGGACGCATTGACAAAGGTGAGTGCTGTACAGCACCTTGACTTGATAAGGCACTAATTCTCGCCAGATGAAAGAGACTAGGACGGTCAAGGGGTCAGGGTGTCCGACGCTTTTGCACTACCTTGCAAAAGTGCTGCTCAGGCTGGATGCCCGATTGGTCCTGTTTCTCGAGGACATGCCTTCGCTCGAGCCCGCAGCACGGAGTGAGTCTTCATAGACTTGGATCCTCTTGTCCGCTAATTCCCTTAGTGTCCATGCCCGACATCCACTCCAGTATCGATTCTCTCAGGCGGTCCCTCACAGCAACCCGGACAGCATCGAGCCTGCCGCCATGCGACCCGGACGACCAGTTGCAAGCAGTCCTTCAACCGTTCGTCGCCGAGGCCGAACCACAGGTTGAGAAGCTGGATGCGCTATACGTGGATCTCCAACGGGAATTGACGGGGCTCACTGGCTACTTTGGCGAGAAAGAGGGCAGTGTCGAAACGCTCTTTTCGACTGTCCTCGCGTTTGGGCATTCCCTCCAAAAGGCAGCGGCAGAGATGACAAAGGTCGCCCTGAGGGATGGACAATCGACTTCAAATGTCATTTCTACCAGCTCAAAGCGAGCAGAGGACGAGACGCTCAAGTCGACAAGTACTACGCTTGATGCCATGTCACAGCGGCTGGATCGACACGAAGCAATGGCATCTGCGGTGACCGTCAAAATGCCTTCGAAGCCCGCGAAGACCTCTCTCGTCCCGCCGCCGGCGATAGAAGCAGGCCGCAAGACAATGAGAGGGACGATTTCCAGAGGAGAGCTGGACGAGGCTATCCGCTCCATTCACGGCGGTGTAAAGCGACGCGAGAGGCGTGAAGCGTCCATGGCCGGAGGAACGTTCAGACTCAGCAAAATGTTTTTGGACGGAGGAAGAGGTAGCGTCAGGCAGAGCAGCAACACACGACCGGTAGAGGGTATCCCAGGTATATGATAGTGACGACTCGACACGATTCACGAGACTTGTATCGACCAGCTTGTATAGCTATATCTGCATGAATGACTACTTTACTCATGTACATCTTCTGATTCTACAACTACTTCGAACGCACTTCTGATCTTCGCTTCTTCTTCTGAGGTTCGTGGGGTTTATCTTACAATGTTTTTACTAAGTTTCAGGTTTTCGCTATGTACACTGGTAATTTCGATCATAATGGGGAGAAGCTGATTCCAGCCAGCCGGCAACGTCAAGGATGCCAAAGTCGGTGCGAGGGTAGCGTCTGTCGTGATAATGAGCAAAGTGCCACCAGGCCAGACGAGACTGACTCACAGACTTAGAAGCCACCCTTGGCCTTGGTTGGGCTGGTCCCGAGGACACCAGCACCTGGTGGGGATTGAGCGATGCCGTAGGAGGTTCGGGCGATGTGCGCAAGGTCGATCCCTGATACAATGTCAGCTACCAATCTAATATTCCATGAAGCAAGATAACACTCACCGCCTTTGCCAAGAGCGCCCTCTCGGTAAACTCGGGCTCGCTCCCTCTCTTCGTCACTGACGTTGCTCATTCGCCTCTGCGGAGCACCCGGGTGTCCCCGATGGTTCTTGCCTTGGCCGTCGGCCGAGTCGAGGCTGGACATGGAGTCGGACGGAGAGGTCGAGATGACGTCCTTGAGATCCTTGGTGTCGGCGAGGCCATCGAGCTCTTGATCACCGTTGTCGTCTCGTTTGGCCTTGTTGTTTCGGAGCGGGGAGACATTGTCAGACTCCATGTCGAAGATGTCTTCGCCCTCGAGCTGGGCATCGGCATCGGCGGCGAGCTCCATCTCACCCTCTTGCTTGAAGGAACCCCAGTTGTGGGCGCCGGCGCCGTTCTTTCGCTGGACCTCGGAAGGCTGATTCATACCAGAGCGGGATTTGCGATCCTTAAGCAGGGCCGCAGGGTATTGGTTCCTCTGCGAGCGAGGGCGAAAGGGTGCGCAGCACGGTGGAAGAGTGATGGAATAGTCAGAGTTGGTTACAGCAAGGTAACAATACAGTGGGGAAAGGAGAGATGGTATGATCAGCCATACACTTCAAACCGCCGACGCCCGATACGATGCTTACCTCTGTCCTGGTCATGATGTGTGATGTTCAAGTGGATACAAATTGATGGTGATATGGTGAGGGTGTGTGTAAAGGTAAGTGGTGCGAAGACTTGGTCTCGGAGTGCAGTAGTGGTGATTATGGCGTGATGGAAGTGGATGGAAGGAAGATGACATGTGTTGCTGCGCTATCTCTCCCTTCTTATACCCCCTCTCTCACATACCGCTCACTCTAGCCGGCTCCCCAAGATAGCGCGGTCACAAGACCTCGAGTCGGACCTAGCAAGGTGGAGGTCAGAGGCATTTCCCCACGCCACATTCACTAACCCCGGACAGGAACGGTGCGGGGCACCTATTTGATCCCGCTGCTGCCCTTACCGGTACGCCGACGGCCGACCAGCTCTGGGATCTCTGGGATCTGGCTCGCGAGTGATTTGCTTTGATGGCCCTCAATGACTCAAGCTGGCTGCCCAGCTAGCGTAAGTGTCGCTTCTACATTTATCAGGTAGTCGAATACTGGTATGTGTAACCTCTGAGATGTTACACTCTGCTGTGCCGTACCGCTTCTGGGGAGCAGCAAAAGAAATACACGCAACGCGTGGTCATGATCGGACAGGCGGAGTTTCTCCAACGATGGACGCGAATGCGGGTTGAACGCGTCGAACGTTGAGAGAGACATCACTGCTTTGGCGCTGACCATGTCGACGAGTCTGGCAACACGAACTGAGCTCAGCCGCATCGTAGTTTTTCGCTCTGCATGTTCCGATCTAGGATGGAAGAATACCTTGCGAGATATGGGAATTAATTCTTGCCAGATAGGGGAATGATTTTTTCCCCATATGCGACATGCTCGATTACTGGAAAAAAATGGACATGTGCACAGCGAAGGCATTTCAGGTACCTTTCCTACGACATGGGCTCATAGGCGAACGATGTTTGCCTGAAGCACCGTGTAGGCACACCGAAAGATGCTGTTCTGCCCCCAGAAAGAAAAATAAAAAAGGAAGAAAAAGGTATCCGCTATATGGCGGTTGGCAGATCCGTCAGGATCCGTCCATTGCAGGATCGTGGGTTCCGACCGTTCATTACTTCACAGCGGAGGTCTTTGAGGCGCCTTGGGATTCAGTAACAAGTTAGGCAAAGGGTGTTTGTGAGGACCGAGAAGTAGGCACCTCCAAAACGGCTGTTGCGAGATGATGCAGGATCCTGCACTTCACTCGGTCATATAACCCATCCGCGAATCTGCCATATCGCCCATGAGCATTTTCGCATATCCGACCTGTGCAGACCGACCTTGCTGCTTCAGGTTCCGGACAGTCAAAGATCACTATAATGGATCAGTGAGGCGACTGATGCACATGCAATAGACAGCTGCTGGGCTTGTCCTGCATATCTGTGCGCAAGTACAACATGTCTATGATCGTCTGAACCATCTGGTGAAACCGCCTCTCTGTGCTTGACCCGCCCTTCCCTCTTCTTCCCTGATGTTGTGCTGGCGAACAATTTCTAAAAACGCCGTCTCGGTTGATGCCCTAATCGCATGACGATTAATACCTGATTCAGAAAGCGAACACCTTAGCACGACTCACTCATGTATCGTCAACTCTCCAAGATCAAGGTCCCGCTGCGCTTGAGCTACAGCGCGAAGAAGATCACTGATCTCCGCCTCCTTGACTCCGGGAACTGATATCCTAGTGACAGTGTCGTAACTCCGATGTGCGCCATGAAATCCGTTTGCTTGCAAGTACGGCAACAACTGCGTGACGGCCGATGCTGATAGGTGAATCTCGTATGTCGCGAATCGGCTTTTCAAGCTTTGCGGCGTGCCCACAGCTGCAGAATAAGGTCAATCAGAGCGGATGCTTGCTTCAGTATACCACTCACCCAGCATCCGACTTGCGATAATGCCAACCCTTGTAGCGAGAGCGTCGACCTCTTCCATGCTGTGTGTCGTCATCACGACTGCTCGATCCTTGGTCAGAGCAGCGAGCTAAAGAGGGTATAGTTAGCAATGTGTACTTGTACAGGCTCTACGCGTACGACTCACAGTCGTCCAAGCCTCTCGTTTCGAGAATGGATCTACTCCACTGGAAAACTCGTCGATCAGAACGACAGGTCTATCACCAATCAAGGCGATGGCCAAGGACAGCTTCCTCTGGTTCCCGCCAGACAAGCTCGTGGCAAGCTGATCTGCCTTTGGCAAAAGACCAGCATGCGACAGGAGAGTATGTATGTCTTCCTTGAGTGGCTTCGCGGGGACACCTTTGAGTCGACCGTAGAGCCATAGGTGCTGTCGGACTAGGAGCCAGGCAATATGATGAGCCTTTAACCCGACCTGCTGATGACGATCCTCACCAGTGAGATTTGCGTCGATAGCATTGACCTGCGGACACACGCCGAGATTGGAACGTCTAGAACAAGTCAGCTCTCAGTCACCCATAACTTGGATCTACTCACGCAGCGTTCCGGGCTTTCACGATGGAGTGCCCAGATACATTGACATCTCCGCCTGAAGGTACTTCCTGTGAACGGATCAGCAACGTAGTAGTGCCTTGCTAGGTGGTACTCACCACACCACGAATACAGGCTAGCGTTGTTGTCTTGCCAGCACCGTTGGGTCCGATCCTGCGAAATTCAGCATTAACATCACAACACAGGCGAAACAGGCTAGCTCACAGAGCAAAAGTGGTCCCGCTACCGACAGCGAAGCTAGCTCCGTTCACCGCGAAGGACTTCGCGCCGTTGTACCGTTTGCTGAGGTCTCGAACCTCGAGTTCTTGGCCAGTTCCCCTTGCGACCCTCTCACGTTCTTCCGCAACATCGACACCGCCTTCGTCCGTCGAGTGGGCGTCTTTGACTTTACGCCGAGAGCGCAGGATAGGCGGTACAGGCGACCCTGAATCGACGTATATCAAAACGCCGTAGGCGAACAATGCCTGCAGGACAAGATAGAGTATTGGACCGCCGAATTGGGTGATATGGTTGTAAGGATTTGGCGATCGATTACCAAGACCATCGCAGAGCAGGCCAAATAGATTGACAGACACAAGACCCGCTCGTACTGGGAAGACATGAGTTGCGAGTCCCTTCTCCGCTTTGCCGACTTACCGATGTTTGGAACAGGGTTGATGAGAGATATCGTAAAATGCGCAATTGTCATGTGATCCTGAGCATTGGCTGATCGGTCATAGGTCAAGATCAGAAGGTACGATGCCCTACGCCGGAGCGTCAGTTTGACATATCAATCTCGCGGGGCCATGGGCCTGACTTACAGATAGAGCAAGAAGAGAATCACATTTGTCCCGGCCACAAGAGCCCACGCGGCCAAGGATGAGTTGAGGAACAGCGCTGCGAGGAAAGCGTAGAGTGTTGACGCGATCCCGTAAAGAAAGAAGCAGATGAACAGATACCCCGGGGCGTTGAATTGGTCCGCTACGACGAAGAAGATGATGGTGATGATGGTCGACACAAAGAGAATTTGTGGCATCTCGAACATGAGATGACCAAACCAAAGCGAGACGGGAGCTGCGCCGTTACTATGAGGTCAGAGGGTTAATTTGGCATTCTGCGGGCTCAGTGTGCTTGACTGACCTGTACTGATTGGATCTCACGTTCGAGGCTCGCTCCAGTGTTGGGTACACGACGGCAAAGGCGGGCCATACAGCTACGCCCAGACCACTGTAGCTGGGTCAGCTATCTTCCCGCGTCGTGCTTTTGACTTACAAGAATGCAATCCATTTCATGGCGATGGCCGTACTGAGAAAGCTCGGGGTAGGAAGCCATTCATACTCGAGGTTGATTCTGAAGGCATCGGCAAGTTGCAAAGGAGGGTTGATCGTGTCGAGGATCATGTTATTCAAGAGGTTGAGGGCTGAAAGACCTCTGTTCCTCAGTGCACTGCCTTCCCATGCGAACAGGGATGGCGTTGTCGACGGCGAAGAGCTCAGGGAGATTCCACCATACGACAAGTTTCTCAGCTGTTGCGAGATGGTGTCCACGAAAGTTTGGTTGTTGGCGGTGAACGTGGCAATGTTGTCGGGGAATTGGAAAGCGGTGAACAATGCCTCGGGTGCGAGGACCACAGGGCTGTCGATGTAAGGGAACGGACTTCTAGCATAGGTGAGAGGTTGAACGGTACGCTGTCTCGTAATGAGGTCGCAGGTCTGATTACGCCCAGCTAGGAAGAACAACGGTATGCAAGTAGCACAAATCGCCACCAGGATCGATATCAGGGGCAATAACCAGGATCGGCGAAGTACGATAAGTCGCTTCCGGAAAATGGTGAATGCGTCCACGGGGATTGCCAGGAAAGGCGATGGTTTCCGCCCGGCGTGTAGGACGAATGTCTCGGAAAGTGCAGACGAGGCCTCGGCGTCCTTCTCGTTGTAAGATATCGGTACCGCGGCCACTGTCCTTTGGCTGGCGGACGTCATATCGTCGGTCTTTGTTTCTGGCTGAGGTTCGATCACTGTTTGCGTAGGCGTCGACTGACTTGATGGCGTATCGGTGTTCAAGTCGAGGAACACGTCTTCAAGAGTCGAACTGTTGATCTGGAACATGATGTCTGCATCCTCGTTTTGCAAGCGTATCTGGTGTTGCAGTCTATCGACCAGCCCCTGCAGTTTGCCGATGTCGTTGATACCCGGTCCCATTCCAATGTATGTCTTGCGTTCCGATTCGGTGACGATCAATCCGGTAACCTCCTCTTGTATGGTCTTGGCAGCCCGGCGTCGAGCGTGAGATTTGCCCTCTATAGCAATGGTAAAACCTCTGCCGAGATCGTGCTTCATGGACACTGGACTCTGCAGGGCCAATAGCTTTCCGGGGGCCTTGAGGATAGCGACTTGATCTCCCAGATAGTCTGCCTCGTCGAGGACTGGGATGTGTAGGTCAGCCATGACCCCAATCACACAATCGAGCACATACAATGAGTTGTGAGGACGATTGTGGTTCGTCCACGGTTTGCGGTGATCAACTTCCAGATCGCCCTCCTACTCAGGGGATCCAGACCAGAGCTGATCTCGTCCAGGAGGAGCAGATTCGAGCCTCCGGCCAGAGCACATGCGAGCTGAAGTTTCCGCTTTTGACCGCCAGACAGGTTTTTCGAGAGGAAAGCCGTTTTAGGTGCCAAGTCGCAACGAGCCAGGAGATCCAAGTCGGGTTCAGTCTGCAAGTGATCCGGAGTGTTCTTTATCGCCCGCCAAAGCTCGACGTGCTGAGATATGCTGGTCAGCTGAAGGAGACGGATCGAAGACGTTGTACTGACCTGTTTACACGTCAACTCGTCCCAGAGTACATCTTTCTGTGTTGCAATACCGACATGGAGATCCGGCGCATAACGGATCTGCCCACTGGTCATCGAGAGCAAACGGGCTATGGCTGAGAGCGTGGTTGATTTTGCCGCACCGTTTCTTCCCAAAAGGCAGAAGATTTCGCCCTGCCATTTCGATGAGCTCATGAGCAGGGACAATGACAATCGACTTTACCTTTGGAATATCAAATGACAATTCCTCTATCGCAACGACTGGTTTGCCTCTTCCAAAAACGCCAAAGCGCTTCGTGGAATACTCCTTTCGGCAATGCTCTAGCTGCACAGCGATGTGATCCGGCATCTGCTTGTTGTCTGCTGTACCCTTCCGCAAGATGGACCTGCGGAACCATCCAACGGTACCTGGAGGACGAACGCCATATAGCTTTTGCTCCATCCATGTCGCCAACAGAGGGAAGAGGAAGATGTCAATCTGAGATCCTCGAACATCAGCTAGGTAGCAGGTCGATATATAGATCGACCTACGATTGCCACGATGAGCAGAGCAAGGATCGGCGCGTCACCTCTCGGGCTTCTTTTTAGAATATTTGGTGAGCTGGGCACATTCTCCCAAGCCGAGAGGGCTTTGGAAATGAAGGTGTAGAAAGTGGGCGGAAAGATCAAGGTGAGCAGGATCTGAGTTCCAGAATTGCTAGGCGCCAGTAGTCCGACTATCGCCAGGATGATCGCGAAGAATGTGGCTAAACAGATTCTCTCGTTAGCAAGCGCTTTGCTTGCTGTTGGCATCGCACTAACATGTAATGGCCGCGAGGGTAGGAGAGCTTGCGAAGGGGACCGCGACCATGTGCGTCCAGCTGGCAAGACTTAGACCCGTGACTACGTAGAGGACGATCATAAGTCCGGCGTTCGTGCGTTCGTAAATGAATTGTTGGAAGATGACGGCGACGACCACCCAAGCAATAAAGTATGCCGAGCTTATGCTCAGATGCCACGAGCTTAAAGGACATCAGCCCTAGACAAGCCAAAGTGAGAAACTTGCCGACTCACATCACCCGTGCTGACTTTCGACACCCCATCGCGTCCAGGTGGGCCGTCAGGGATGAAGCCCTCTCCGAGGTCATGCTACCCGGCAGCTATTGCGACGTCAGCACACAGGCCGTGTAGCAATTTGGGGAGACTCGCCTGATACACCACACCAAGGAATACAAGGAAATGTGCTAGGACAATGATAGATCGGATACCCCGTAAGTAGGCTGCGATGGGTCAGTCAGCCGACTCCCCCATCTGATTTCGCTAACTCACACAGCCGATTGTTCTCGTCTCTTTCCTCTTGGGTCTCGTTTGTATACTCCCAATTCAATGGCTCGGGCGGAAGGGTCCCAGTGGTCAATTGAATGAAGTTCTGATGACACTGTCAATGATACACCTCACCCGCTCGGCCATCGCACTTACGCTCTCGACAGCCCACTGCAGAGGCAGGAACCTGGTCTGCACATCATCGCTGGCGTGATTATCCACATCCACTTGAGCAAGACCTAAGTCACCCCGGATAGTATAGTTCTGTGAGGCATCAGTTACTTCCCTTTGCAAGCGATGAATACCACCTACGATCTGACTCGTCGCAGGATCCACGCCGGCTATGACCAGTCCGGCATAGCATTCACTAAGCCAATTGTAGTTCTGAGGACATTCTCTCTCGAGCGAGGCGACATCCGCAGTCTCGATCACGGTACCTGCTCTCCCGGCTGTGATCTGGCCGACCAGATCGCGGACAAATCCAATATTGGCAGGTGTAGCGGTCGCAGCACCGGGATAGGCCCATACGAATTTGAGTCTCCCATAGTCCGTGGGTATCGATTGTATAGGTGCGATGTAGCCGTCACCCAGCTAATCGATTGTCAGTTCTCCAATCCGCCGATCTGCCTGGTAATCCCCTACTTGTGCGTGGGTCGTGAAGAATTGCTACAGGAGCCTCAAGTCAGCGATGGTATTTCGACAGCCACAGACGACTTGCCTGTGCTTGCGCGAAGAACGCCGCGTAGGCTATAGGTAGTAACAGGCATCGGAGCAGGTTGACCCATCTGTGACGCCATAAGATGATCCTGCCGATCTACTCAACTTTCTGACAACTCGGTGATCGCTCTGAACTCACCAATTCTTCCTGCACAGGGCGCAGAATTGCGCAAAGAATGTGCCCATACTTTACACA
Source organism: Bullera alba (assembly GCA_001600095.1). Lineage (NCBI taxonomy): Eukaryota > Fungi > Basidiomycota > Tremellomycetes > Tremellales > Bulleraceae > Bullera > Bullera alba. Next base: position 3,984,470 of record BCIX01000001.1, read on the forward strand.
GATCGATTCGAGCTCATCACGGCAAGTCGAGCTCTACTAGCACTCCACGATCTCTGACTTCAGATACACTGACGATGCGATGCAAAGAAAGTCGCCTTTGTCTGATGCCAAGCGGAGGCCGAGGCCCGACATGACAGGCAACAACAGATCGAACTTTGGCTTCCGACGGAACTCGATCGCAAGTCAAGGTGGAGGTTTCCTCTTCCTCTACGGCTCAACCCTGCTCAACCAAAACTCACTGCTCTCAACACATCAACAAAGCATCAACAACAGCATAACACGACATCATAGCTCAAGTATGAACGCCTGGCGGGAGGAGATAGGGCCCGAGGCTACAATAGGGTCCCCGGTCAATGACAGCAAACGAAGATCCGAATGGGTAGAAGAGGACACAGAAGAGGCTCTGTCGGCGAAGTTGACGGCAATCAAGAAACGCCTGGTCCGACCCAAAAAGCTTCGTCGACCCGACGACGGCATGTCCGACCTAGCGACACCAGGTGCGGGACCATCACAGCCCAGAACCCGGTCGAGATCGCCCTCGCCTCTCTTAACATCTTCCAAAGCGGAAGTCGACTCAAAACCTGCAGCTCCCGCACGTCCTGTTTCGCCGCCCCCTCCGAAGCGCCTACCGCGGTCTCGCTTGATACCACTTCGGTCTTATCACCCGCCTTTGGTGTCATGTAGATCGGTCTACAACTATACACGTCTCAATCATATCGAGGAAGGTACCTATGGAGTCGTCTTCCGAGCCCGGTGCAACGATACTGGAGGGATCTATGCGCTCAAAAAGCTAAAGCTGGAGGAAGAGAAGGCAGGATTTCCCATTACTAGTCTGAGAGAGGTGATGGCTTTGATGGTAGCGGGAAGCCATGAGAACGTGGTCGGCTTGCGGGAGATTGTGGTCGGCGATACTCTCAATCAGTGCGTCTCAGATGTTCGACTCTAGCATCAGATTAGGGGCGTCCAGCTGACCTGTTGCCTAAGAATCTTCATCGTGATGCCTTTCATCGAACATGACATGAAGACTTTGTTAGCAGATATGCCGCATGCTTTCCTGCAATCAGAGGTCAAGACAATTATGTCGCAGCTGTTTTCCGCCGTGGCACACTGTCACGCCAACTGGATTGTGAGTTGTAGAGGGGTCGTGGTCGGCAACAGCTGACGGAAATTAGCTGCACCGAGACTTGAAGACGTCTAATCTCCTCATGAACAATCGTGGCCAAATCAAGGTGGCGGATTTTGGGCTTGCCCGGAAGTTTGGGGATCCACTAGGCGAGATGACCCAGCTGGTCGTCACCTTGTGGTATCGGTAGGTCAACAGAGCCGACCATAAGTGCGCGACTGATCATAGCAATAGATCCCCAGAGCTACTGCTCGGCGCTACGGAGTACACGACGGCAGTTGACATGTGGTCCTGCGGCTGCATTTTCGCCGAATTGATGCAGAAAGAAGCACTGTTTCCGGGACGGGGAGAAATAGACCAAATCAACAAGGTGAGACAAACATCGAATTCGTCCTGCGACATTGTAATGCTCACCTCACGTACAGATCTTCAATTTACTGGGACAGCCTAATGATGAAATTTGGCCAGGGTACTCCTCACTGCCATTAGTGAAGAACCTCAACCCGATAGGTCTACCGTGAGTTTCATTCCAACCTGGTGGAAGACTGTCGAGCTGACAAGAATTCAGCTTTTCTACTCTGCGGCAGAAATTCAAGTATCTGTCATCCGAAGGCCTCAACCTATTATCCTCGCTACTTTGCTACGATCCTGAGAGGCGGATCAGCGGGGACGATGCTGGGAAACACCCATACTTCTCGTACGTCCTCATCACTACCTTGCAGACTTCTCTTGTACTCTGGTGTCTGGCGTTGACTCCCGGTTTTAGCGAAAATCCGCTACCCAAACATCCCGACCTATTCGCTTCCTTCCCAAGTCAAGCGGCTGGCGAGCGGTGAGTGAAGCTTTCAAGCCAGCATATGACGGAAACTGAACCTGTAATAGTCGTCACAGAGCGCTACCCAGTCCTTCGGCACCTATCAGGATGGAGCATGGTGAAGGAGATCTAGCAGATCTGGATTCTTTCGTTTAATTCACATCTGCATCGTGAATTCTTCAGGTAGCGCCCTTGACGGTCGGTTTTAGGCTGACTGAGCACTCACTGACCATCAAACTGATCTCCAGACTGCTTAATATTGCAAGCGGGCCCAAGTCCCACGCATTAGTCCCGAATACCAGTCTAGCAGCTGTTGGTGTTGGTGCCCATCCATCGGATGCCTTCGAGATGGTGCTACGATCGGAGGCCGTCTCGTTCCGAGTGCAGAGGTTTCCGCAGCTCCGCTTGGTGCCCACCACGGACGAGAATTCATGCACCTCAGTGTCACCTACACGCCACTTTTCTATTCTAGCAAACCTTTGTTCCCATAGAACATTTCGCTCCTTTCACAACGGTGGCATCTTGGAAGCTCACCACCTGACTGACGATCTCTCATGCTGAGCCAAAGAAGGCAGAGCGCGCTAGGGTGCTGCCGATGTATTTCAGCATCGACACCGAACGAATTTAGTCTTCGACACCCACAAACTGCGAGTATCTGGATACCTCACAATTGACTGCTTCGTTTCACATTCACCGACATGTCCTTGATCAGACCCGCCAGCGAGCTCTCTAGGTTTATTTTCAGACCCGGACCGCTCGCCTCATTTTTCAGCCCCTCTTCCGCGGCCAGCATGGGTGTCGGATGGCTGACTCCAACGGGCTCCCTGTTCGAACCAATCAGTGCCATCAACTCACTCTTTGCAAAGCCTTTCGAATTCCCTTCCTTCCCAAACATGGCCCTCGCCGTCTCTGGCAAGGGCGGAGACGGGTCACTCGTGTCCGGAATCACCCATCAGTCGTCTCGAATGAGCTCCCATCGCTACGCAGACGGCGTCAGCCAAGTTCACACGTACACAGATGGTAAATTGAAATACAACGAGACCGCTCCAGAGGGCTTCACCGCTTCTCCTTCCGAGATCGAAATGTCCGCCGTCAACAAAGACAGGACGTGTGAATACTCTGCCAAACCTGGACTCCTGACCTGGGGGAAAGAGACAAAGCCTACCACTCTATGGAGCATCAAGTCCCTCAAGCCGGTGTCTGCCGCTGAGCACGACGCCGTCATGTCAGACTTTAAGCAGATCAAAAGCGCCTGGAATACTGCCAGCCAGTTTGGCAGTGACGAGAAAACCAGATTTGACTCTCTCATCAAGAGCGGTCAGCTGAAGGAGGCCGGAGAAATGCTCGACGTCAAGGCAAACAGTGTTTTCACTGCCGACGGACAGAAGTTCTCCGACCAAGGGTGGAACATGTGTCTCACTCGGACAGTGGAGGACCCCAAAGGCCACGAGAGTCGAGCGACGACTAAGCTGGGTCGAAGCCGAGGCAGCAGTGCTCCGAGCAGTGCTGACACGTGATAACTCCCTGTGGCTTGCTAGGCATTATCAGAGTGTTGGATCACTTCGAGTGCTCTGGCGTGGGCTATCCGCATGGGGTGTCCCTTGGTGATTAGTCGAGTGAGGATACGAGCGTATGCATAGATGTGGATGTTGAGCCTATCGTGTTCAGAGCTATAGACCAACGCTGGTGTTGTTATGAGTGATCAGTCGAAGGCATAACGCCAGAGGCAGAGCGAGAGCTTGTTTTCAAACATGTATGGGTCCACAAAGGATGATCTCCATTCACCATGAACCCCTACTCTGCGTGGGAGTCATGAATTCGCCTGTGAGTCGTTTTGCCTCATATATCGAGAGCGAGCTGATGCCTTCCTAGCATTCAACACCTTCTTTCGCACGTCAAGCCTATAAGAAATCGATAACTCGGAGCAAATCACGGCCTACAACGCCTGCCAGACGATACACCAAGCACTAAGCAGGTTTACAACAACATGCTGCCAGGGAGCCTTTACGCCTGTCCGTCCACCCAGGGTGAGAGCTGCTCGACCAGAAGCACCTTGCCTTTCCTGGCTCTCAGCCTGGCCCTTCGGTCTCTTTTCAGCAATACCCTCACTGTTGGCTCGCAAGACAACGAAACGTTCACCAAGTCACACTTGAACCTTGAACAGCGCATCGGAACCGAGGCCGAACCATACCGTCTTCCCGGTGGATACTCTTTCGCCCCACCTGCCGCCGGGGATGAAGGATACGAGATCATGGGTCCTGACAACCAGGTCATTGTGCTTACCCATCCCAGTGGAACGTCCGAGTATCACGTCTATCCCGGTGTGGAATATCGAACAGACGACAGCAAAGGGCGTGGCTTTTCCTACTGCCCTTGTCGAACCTGGGCCGTACTGACCAAAGCATCCGGCGACGGAGACAGCAAGAGCAGTCCATCACAGGTGGAAAGGCTGGAGACCATGTGGGAAGATTGGGAGAAAGTGGGCATCCGTTTCGGGGGCGATAACCCGAGCGAGTTTAACCAAACTCACAAATCCGAGGATCCAGTCAAAAGGCTTGGGCTTTGGAAGGATCACATCACCGAGAACACCATACCTGCCATCGGAGGATCCACGCTTGTCGACAATGACGGTTGGAAGCTGGACGTCCGCACTGCTAAAAAGACTCTCTGGTCACAGGAAGGCCACGAGGGTCTGGTCGACGGCTATCAAGTCGATGCCAGCTGGAAAGCGGAAGAATCGTGAGACTTGATGTTCACCTCGAAAGACCAAGTGTTTCTGATACATGCATGCGGATCGATGTCGACGAGCAGTCGCTGAAGCCCGGATAACGTCCGGCGCCGCAAGGCAAGAGAGAGGGCGAGTACGACCATTAGGCAGACACACCAGTCCGTGACGTGACGGTGTTGGAACAAGTGTCGAGAAGGGTTCAGGCCGGGCTAACCATGCCGCGATCTGTATTAAGCGCTGAAGAAGGGCGGGGTTGCGTCGATGATCCCCGGGTCTGTCACAGGGAGGAATCTGCGAGCGTTTCGTGATCTCTCACCTTTCTTGATGTAGTCCGATTTATCGCCTCTCGGACTCGAGTTGTCTTTTAAGGCGATACGGCTTTGGGGGCTCTGGTCAACTCTTCCCAACGCGCAGACTCACAGTACCCCCTTAACATTCGACACCATGGACTTCTTCGCTGTCCTCCCCGGTCCGCGTATCGACCTTACAGCACCGGAGAAGGCGACGCTGCTAGGGTTGTCCTTCGTTACCTTGACAGGGAATCTCATACCGACCAGAACGGGTACTTTGAGGAGTCACGACGACACTCTTACGCAAGATGACCTTGCGTGTGTTAGCGCAGACACCATGCCTGTAGGTCGGTTGTTTCACCAATCGACTATTCCGGGCATGTCCTACCAGCTACAGCCAACGGCAGACACGTTTGACGAGAGCGAGACACCCGCCTTGGACCAGATTGCTCAATACTTGAAATTGCCGGAGACTTGGACCGTGTTGCCGGAGACGAACGAGGGCGACGATGGACCCACCTTGGGACCGTTGATACTGCGAACGCCAGAGATCCGCAAGACGGTGTTCACCGATCCGGACGGCTGCCATTACAAGCATCTTTCCGGCTTGGCCATCAGCTTGAACGATGAGGGGAAAATTGCTGAGCCCGGTGCTTTCAGTGTATGGTGCGGGGACGCCTCCGACAACGCTGCCACCAAGCAAAAACGCCAAAACACTGTCATAAAGCTTAGACATGCCTTCAACGAGAAGCTGAAGCTTCGGGCGGAAACATCGGGAACTGTAGAGCTGGAGACTCACCTCAAAGCCCAAGAATGGAATAGCGCTCTGAGCGCCTGGAATACCATGGCTAAACGATCGTTGGAAGAGGTGTCTAAGGATCTGGATTTGTGGCAGACCCACGAAGTGACCAGTGGCATTTGGTCCAAGGAGCTTGCGTCGCTGAACGTCGTGCTGGCCTTCCCGTAGTGATAGCCAGAAGGTGCGTCCATGCCTTGTTCCAGATGAGTATGATTATGGTGGCGGCGTACGGGAGAGGAGTAAGGACATGTGGACAGAGTACCGTATGTGATGCAGGTGAATAGTGATAAGAGTCTGCAGCTGGTTCCAAGCCGGTCAGCGCACGTCTGGGTCGTGTGTTGGCCACGCAAGAGCACAGTCGAGCAGCATCCCTCTGCTCCACACGGCATGATCGGTCAGGGTTGGGGATGAAGCTGAAGGCTGAGCAAGACCAGACAAAGCTCAACATTCAAGTACTGTCTAGCACTCTTGATGCTTGCTTGATGCGAACTCAATGCGAACTCGATCTTTGCTCGATCTCGCACTCTCGAATCTCGATCTCTCGCGGAACTCAGGATGACGCCACGTGGTGGGCACGTGTCTCTGTTCAGCGTAACTTTATTACCTTTTGCGGATAGTCGGGTCAAGTTCGAACCTCGGTTTATTACCTTTTTGGGTGGCGAATTAGCTTGGATTACCCAATGGAATCGATGATGCAAACGGCGTGTGTGGTTTTCCACATCTCCACTCCAACGACGTTGATTTCTTTCTTTTCCTTTCCAAACTACAAGGGAGCGGGTGACCAGCTTGATCTCATAGATAATTCCATCTTGCGCACATACACTCGGCAAACTTGAGCACCGCAGGTAGAACCACGGCTTCAACAAGCTCTGCGATCATACGGACGCAACACAACCGCTTTCACGTCGATGCGCAACAACAAGGCAGTGGATAATTTCGTTACTCGTACTTGTCAACGCTTTCATCGATGATACAGCCAAACCCTCCACCAAGCTTCTATTCGACCGACCAAGCAGGACCCAGCTCAGAGCCTTTACATCCTAGAACGCCTTCGTTCGATAACTCGATATATACGCCAAATCACTCATCGCCCACGACTCCGTATTTGGAGTTGCAAACCCCCGTCCAGCTGCCAAACAAGGCCAAACCGCAAAGACTGGCAGCATCCATGGACGTCGAATCTGCTACGGAAGAAGTAGAAGGGGACGTGATGAAGGCTTCTGCTCCAAGGTCGAGCTCGGCTATTGGCGTAGGATTGGGTTTAGGCATGAAAGAGTCAAATCAGCCCACATCGGTGGAGGCCAACCATTTTCAGGGGCATCAAGCGTCGTCCCCGATATCCATGTCGACCACGGTGCATCGATCTCGAAGCGAGTCGACAGACTCGAGCGAAGGTAGCCTGGATCCGGCCGAATTGCCCTCGCCCGACGAGCTGCAGAAAATGTTACTTCGCGTGGCAGAGCTGGAAAAGACTGCATCAGAGGATTGGTTAGAATCAGCTCATTCTGCCGAACTCGCTGTCATGGTGAGTCGACATTGGAGCCCCTATGTGACTTGGAACTGACGCATTACTGGTAGCTTCGGAGAATCCTGACACCGGCGACTGTTCAATTGCCTATCCTTATGAAACAAGTCGAAGCTCAGAGAGAAACGATCAAAACACTGCAGCAACAGGCAAAGCTGTCCGATCAGATGAGCAGAGTTGAGCGGTAAGTCTGCATACATGCGACTTGATCAATCTCACTGACTAGACCCCAGGGATCGACACATGGCGGAGAAAGCTAGTTGGCACGCAGAGACCAGAGCCCTCGACATAGTCAGAGAGAGGGAGATCGCCGCTGGAACCAGGCCCAAAGGCGTATGGGACATGGATGTCGGCTATCACCAAGAGCTTGAAGCAGCCAATAAGCGACTGGAAATGGATAACAGGCTGATGGCACCCCGGGTGAGCACGGTTTCATTCCAAGAGCAAACAGCATCGCTGATACAAAGTCATAGTTGGCCGACACTCAGGGTCAGATCGACAAACTGGTACACGAGCTCCGTCACCTAAGGTCGCAGGTACTTTTGCAGACAGGCACAATGGCCGCCGACAGTCAGCGTGTCCACACTACCCAAGTCAACAAATCAACTGCTCCCGCGCCATCCAGGTCCTCTGCAAATCGAGCTAACCATGCTCTCATGGGCGACGCCAGGACGGAGCATCTTCTCTTGGCTGCAAGGAAGGTCCGGTCGATGCGAGAAAATGATGAGAGGGTTGGCAAGTTGACGCTCGAAGAATTGAAACGTGGAGGAGTCGTCGGTCCAGATGGCGGTCTCGGCTACTCTGAGGGGTATGGCGGAGTGATGGACGACGAATCGGATGAACTTGAAGAAATCAGTGAAGAAGAGGAGAAGCCGACGGTGCAATCTCGTCGGAACAGCGTCAGGGGCAAAGGCAAGAATGCGACTCCGCTGCTCCCACGAGCCAAGCGCACCGGGAAGAAGGATCCAAGCGGTCCCACCACACCTCGTGCGAGAAGAACATCAATTTCCGCACGTGTCGCTCCACCCACAACCACTCCCGGCGGAGGCAACTTTAGCGATCTTCTCAGAGCAGCAGAAATGGCCACTCGACCTGGAAGTCCTTCACCAGATGCAAGAGCCTCGACCGTGATGTCCGCGCCTAGATTGCCCCTCGGAGACGATAATCTGACCGAGAGGGGATCCCCTGTCAAGCGAGCTCGCAGACAGCCGCCGACGCCGACCGGAGGCTGGGAACCAGGACATGCCAGAAGAGGATCTCGTTTTGAGGGCGAGGAGAGCAACGAGAGGGGAGCCGAAGAGGATGAAGCATCGGCTCTGGATTTGTTGGTCGAGGCCTCTCAACTTGACTTTGCGCAATCGCAAGGTGCATCGCAAGATGAGGGCCCGTCAAGTCAAGTGTCAAGCGCTGCTCGCTTCGGGGGTCTACTCGGCGTCGGTGAGCAGACGACTGGTGGACAAAGCCCCAAGAGCTCTAGTGGCGAGAGCGCCTTGGGACCCGCCATCGATTTACGTTTCAACAGCAACGGGAACCGACTCGGGAACCATGGCGAATCGAGAAGTCATGTCCGCCCTACCGGTCTGGAGCTAGATGGAACGCAAATACACTCTCAGCATAGTACCTCGGCTCACAAGACTCCAAAGAAACCTCGACCACGAGCAGCTTCAAATGCTGGGGTCGCCGATATCCACACACCAGCGAGAATGTACCACAACCCTCACGATGCGAGTCGTACCCTTCCGCCGACGTTTGACACGCCAGCCAATAGCCAAGACCGCGACTATGGAGCTACGCCAATGACCTCGATATCCCAGATGAGCCCGCCCAGCAGTATCAACCGGCGGAATGTCATCATGGGCGACGATCTGCCCCCAGGCGCTTACAACAGTCCCACTGGCGGTACAGTGCCCGGTCTGGGCAAATATGTGCATCTGACGAGCTCCATGCCGGCGAGGCGGATGCGAAGTCCGTACTTGAAGTGGACAGAGGAAGAGGTGAGTGCATCCTCATATTTATAGTAGTGTCAGCACTGATCGAATGCGTTCTTCAGGACGAGCTACTCGCCAGGGCAGTTGCTATGCACGGGGAGAAATGGGATTTGGTCAGTAAAGGCGTTCCGACCAGGAGCTACCACCAGGTCCGACAGAGGTGAGTTGCGATTCTCATAATGGCCATTGCCTGTGCTGATAACGCAAAAAGATGGCTGCGAAAGACAGGAGCGTTCGACAAGAAGACCGCGATGTCCACGGAGCCGACAACAGGGTCCGCGCTCAAAACCGATCCCGCGGAAGACGACGATGATGGAAGTCCAACGCCTGCTGGAGGAGCGACGCCGACTGGCAAGAAGCGAAAGATGATGGACGAGGGACAATAAATATGGTCTTGCTTGCTATTGCAATGGGTCACTGTCTGAGAGGGAGGTCCGGAAGAATGCAATCTGAAGGGAAGAAAGAGAAGGGCTTGAATGGTGTGGACAAAAACAATAGTATAATACGAAGAGGGTTTACTCTGCTTGCATATAGCACTTGCTGTACATTTCATCTTGCACCTTGATGTATCCAATGCACTTCATGTATCGACCGCCCTGTGAGCATAGCAAGACGATCCGGAGTCACTGACTGAAGGCGCTCAGTGGAACCGTTCTTTGGTTCCGGTTGCGGTCTCACGATCGCGAGGCAGATCGAAGTCGAAGACCCACAGTCTCGGAAGGCGATGAACACGTTGTCGCCCGACCACCTTGCTCGAAGTCGTGCCCTCGTCATTGTCACCTCCGCACTCATTGTCTCGTACTCTCATGTTTCGGCTGGCAACGTGCTCCAGGTCCCTCAGCGCTCAGCACGGGACGGGACGGAAGGCCAGGGGCCTTTGGACATTTACAGGAACAGAGTTGATTGATCAACACACACACTCCTCATCCTTTTGGCGTGCTACCATAATGACTTCATGTCCGGGAAACTTCTCAGAAACGCTTTCGCATCATTGCCTGTGCAGTGGTCTGACCTTCATCGTCTTGTCTTGACCTATCACCTATACTTACTCTCAACACTCTCAGCACCTCTGGATCGAGCGGTATAGAACGTGACATGCTGAGAACCCTATTGCTGGCCCTGGTGGCTTTGCAGGTTCCCGCCCTGCCCAACCAGACTCCAGCATTCGACACACTCGTGGATGGGTCCACCAGTGATGCAGTCCCAGGCGGCTTCGAAGCCCACGCCTTCGCCGAGGACTTGACCAATATCACTCAGGGACAATTACCAGAATCGTGGAACAAGCAGATGGAGTATTCCGGAAAGTCGTTCTTCGACGGGTGAGCAAAGTGTCCTCTAGATGTGACTTGGGTGGACCGATGCTGAACAATGCAGATTTGACTTCTTCACACAGCCTGGTGAGTCGATTCTGAACCACTCGTTCTACAAAGCCGATCGCTGATCTGACGTTCAGACCCGTCCAAGGGATGTAAGTTCCTCGAGATTTTCGTGAACGAGTAGCGAGCTTTCTCTGACGAGCCTCATTGGATAGTGGTCAAGTGAGTCATAGTGGTGAATGACTGTGAAAAGGTTGAGCTGAGTGTCTTCAGTTACGTCGACCGGGACACTGCTATATCGCAAGGTCTGGCTTTCTGGACCGGAGACGGGAATCCCGGTATCCAGGTGGGTCGCGACCGTGACATTCAGTGAGAGGAAGGACTGACCTTCCGCTCAGATGGAACACTGGTCGACGACTGTACCTGGAACCCCTCGGAACTCGGTCAGAATCCACAGCAAGGCTCTATACTCTGGCGGGATCTACATCATCGATATGAGGCTTATGCCCTGGGGCTGCGGTGTCTGGCCTGCCTGTGCGTCATTCATGTGGACTGAGGTATAGCAATGATGCTGATTTGGGCCGCAGTCTGGACCCTGGGCTATGAGGCTGAATGGCCGCTAGCGGTAAGTGAAGAGCTTCAATCTGTTTGAGGCTCAAGCTGATCGCTGCTCTAGGGCGAGATAGACATCATAGTGAGAGATCTACCACGTACGCGGGAGGTCTGTCGGGCACTCATACCATCGTCTAGGAGGGGATCCAGGGTATGACCAACAAGTAAGTCTGATGAGTGTCTAGCGCGTTCACCAGACTGACCCAGCGTCAACAGTCAAATGACAGTGTGAGTAAGATCCAGGTGTGCTGACTAGCTGCGCTGGTTCTCGCTCAATTTCGGGTTACTCAGGCATACGACACCTGGCTGTCAGCTCAACCAGGATCCTGGCCTACATACTGGTACTATAGTGGTGAGTATTAGTCCGCTGCGATTCCGAAGTCTGGTGAACTCTGGTGAACTGAGCACCTGGCTGGTCTCTCAGAATCCGGTCTGCGACTCGTCAACCGGTGAGCATGGTCCGGGTTAGGTGTCGCAGTACTGAATTGGCATAGGCGGCAGTGGCTGCTCTATCGTCTCATCATCTGCGACATCCTACGGAATGCCATTTAACGAAGCTGGCGGCGGAGTCTTTGCTATGCTATGGGACAAGACGGGAATCAGGATGTGTGAGTTTTATCAGATGCTTTGTGCGACGAGAAACTGACTCGGTACAAAGGGAATTGGAACCGAGCTGTCATACCGGGCGAGTGAGTAGAGTCAGTCAGGTATACACCGGCAGATCGCTCAATTCCAACGCCTCAGCATCGCCGCAGAAGATCCTCATCCCGAGAGCTGTGAGTTCTGGCTGAAGAGGTACGGCCTCCCCTGTACTAACCTTGGTCGGCAACAGGGGGAACACCGGCGGCTACGTTTGACGCCTCGAGTTGCGATCCGTTCCAATACTTCAAGCCTCAACAGCTGATCCTGAACATCAACCTCTGCGGTGAGTGGAAAGTTGCACCTGAGACATATTCACCACTTGACATTTATAATCTTCGTAGGCGAATGGGCAGGCGCTCTGTACTCCCGTGTGTCGCGATCTCGTCGGGGAAAGAGCTAGTACTGACTGGATCGAACGCCCAGAATACAGCTATTGTCCCGGCACATGTGAGGAGTACGTTGCCAACCCTGTAAGTCGGACTCTCTCGCACACTACCTTCCCAGCTCCAGACCGTTGTTGACAGCGACTCAGGCCAACTTGAACAACACGGTCATGCTGGTCAACTATGTCAAAGTTTTCCAATTTGGGGCGAAACCTCCTCCTAGTCCTCAGGCAGAGAACTCTCAGAATCAAACTGGCGCTGGAGGTCCCGTCCCTGGCGCGAACAGTGAAATTGCGACACCTAGTCAGTCAGCCTTGCCGACGCCATTGACGAAACCGGACAATGGGTCCAACAGGCTCTCTGTGGGATTAGGCTGGTTGATGTGTTATCTACTCTTGGGAGTATTACTGCTTGAGGTGCTATAATGATGTCGGACGTGGTAAATACGATGCATGGGAATCATGGGACATGGGCATGATACTGTTACTGGATACTACTGGTTGTACATTATGCGTGAATTGTGGTCATAGGAGGTGTTTGTTTCGTTATTAGGCATTTCCATTCGTTATCTCGATTCGTGAAGTAGGGCGGGTGACCATATCAATGCGCCTTGACTATCCCGTCCCCTCCGGTACAGTTGCGTGGAGCTGAGTGGGAACATTTGACGTGTACGATGACTGGTGAAACACAGTCAGCATGAAAACTTACGGCAACACCTCAGTGAACCTACCAGAACAGTCGTCGCAGTGCAGGGCGGGCCTCTGACCTAGGCGTTTGTGGCAGACTGTACACTTGCTCGACGGAGCCAGGGACTTTGGCAAGAATGCAAAAGCAAAGTTCGACGTGACTATATCAAGGTCGCCTGAGTGAGCTCAAGCAGCATGCTGGAAGAAGTCAAACTCACAGCCGGACACCTTCTTCCCATTGACGAGAGGTACAGCGTCCTTGTCGACAAGAGTGAACCTATGCGTACCCTTTGACCCCACGCCAATCATAGACGGGTCAGTCTTTGTCGGTATGAGGTTCTTCTTGATGTCCTTCTGCGGAGACGCCTTGAGGAGCTCCGAGCTGGCAAGGCTCGGAATCGTGCCAATTTGACTAGCGGGTGGGATGTGATTCTGACCACAGGCTTCGCTCGTTGGGGCTGGCGGTGCTGTCTGTTGTGGAGCGGGGGGATAAGTGGGAGGTGAAACCCCATTTGCCCCTTTCACCGTGATAGTCGACCCCATTGGATCGTCCTCGTCGCCCAGGGTGAATGGGATAGCGTTGTTTAGGGTCGAGGCCGTCTGTACTGGACCATCACGGATGATCTCCGACGAGGAGTCTGATGGCAAAGAGGGTGCCTCCGAGTCTATCGAAGAGCTTGTCTCTGAGGATGGTATGAGTCTCTGGTGTCCTGCTGGGTCAGAGTCAGAAGAGCGCTCTGTATGAGTGACAATGTCTTACCTTTCGTATCACTAGCATCGGAAAGAGCGCTCAGGAGTTTCTCGTCCCATCTCGCTGTCCGCCATGTACCGCCCTCACTATCCAACACGCTTGCTCCGCCTCCACCAACGTCCAGACCCGCAAGGGTCACTAATGCTTCTTCTTCCATTCGCTTGATATCCTCATCTCCACTTTCCTCGTCGAGTCGCTCCCGTACTGCTGCCGCTTGGTCTCGTTTGACCTGATCCTGGTCTTGTCCAGGCTGGTCGAACACTGGCATCGCTCTGGGACCCTTGTGCACCAGTCTGATGCTCCCGACGTGTTCTGCCGCAGACTCCTCGACCCTGCTCAGGACTTCCAGCTCTATATCCCTCAGTCGGCGAAGTACGTCGGGCATCACGGGTCGATGTTCTGGTAGCTCCTGGCAGCATTGCAGCGCTAGCTCCACCAGCGCAGGTGGACATCCTGGAGAAGCTCGCCTGCGGATCTCGTCGGGATCGGGCACGAAGCTAGGTGCGGATCGCTAACGGGGCATCAGTCAAGCGATTCCATATGTGCAACGCCAGGTCAAACTAACGGTATATGTCTTGGAGTCGACCAGCTTCCTGGATAGAATCTCGACGAATATGATCCCGAGCGAGAAGACGTCTGTGGGCAGGTCAAAGTCATGACCGTTGATGATCTCTGGACTCATGTATCCCTGAAGCCCGGGCAATGAGCTCGAACCCGTCTGCGTGGAGTTGTGATAGACTCACGTCCGTGCCGCAGTACGTCATCCTCCTCATCTCCTCGGCATTTCGGGACGCTATTCGGGCAAACCCAAAGTCGGTCACCTTGACTCGATCGTTGGATGTGATGAGCAGGTTCTCTCCTTTCAAATCACGGTGTATACACTGTACTCTATATCAGCACCTGGACTTCCAGAACTCTGAGCGGGGGCCATACCTGCCGAGCGTGTAGGTACGCAACTGCCCGAGCGACATCGGTTGCAAAAGACAGTCTCAATCGCCAAGGGAAGGCGTGGGAGGACAGGATGAATTGTCGAAGGTTACCTCGAGGGACGAATTCGGAAATGATGCTATGAGTATCATGAGCCGAGCGACTCTAGGCGGGGTCTGACCAGGATAGCTTGGTGTAGCCGATCATCAACTCACAATACCCGACCGTCTTCGTCTGGGGCTTTGGACAATCCCAGGAACAAGACGATATTGGGATGTCTGCACTCCCGCATGATCCGCCATTCTCTCTCAAAGTACTTTCGCACCTACACGAGGACAGGTAAGCAGAGCCATCGTCTTTTACTGCGATCACGCTCACATCGTACTCGTTGGACGGGAGGACCTCCTTGATGGCTATATCGATACCGAGATAGGTGCCTAGTCATCGCACTGTTAGTCTCGGAGAATAGCACCTGTCTGTGCGCTAGGTTCCTCGTACCTTTGTACACTGATCCGAAGCTGCCAGCGCCCAGCCGGCTCCCCCATACGATGTCTTCGTACTACACAGTAATCAGCCAGCAGCTCATGGCCTACAAAAGCTGCGATGTACTCACTGGAATCACGTCAAAGTCCATTGTGAGTGATGATGACCGAGTGGCGAAGCAGAGGAGTGAGGCTTGAGGTATCTCCAAGGATGACGGAGAGATCGAGATGACTTGTTGCCCCGCGAGGATCTGCTGTCCTATCTATCGGATTGCTCTACGCCGAGCTATCAACATGCGCGAGAAGTAGGACATTGAAAGGGTATGAAGCGGTGTTGAATAGATTGAAATAAGTGGTCAAAGTACAAAAGTGGCTTTCCTTGTTTTCCAGTCTCACTTCAAACACGAATCTAAACAGCCTATCACAGGGCCAGGGCTCACAACGGCGTTCCCCCTCCTGCTCTCCTTCAAGCTTCAGCTTGGTCCACAAACGATGCTCTCTTGCATCGTCCTGCCGTACCAGGAGGAGACGCTCAGGTAGGTGACCCCTGATCACGATTGCTTCAATACCCATCGGGGCAGAGACTATGCAGCGATGCATCATCGTCGCATTAATCTGATCCGCCGGCGCGGCCGGCGCGGTGAGTGACACCAAAGATGAAACACAGCCAAAATCAGCGGCGATCGCCGGTCGGCTGGCCACGGAGCTCGGAGGTGTTCACAGCTGTAAGCAGCAGCATCCTCCGCAGCTCCGTGATCGCTACGGCCTCACAGAACATGTACGGACATGAGTGTAGATATGAGATTGCTTCTGTTCCCAGCTGGATGTGGAATCCCTTCATGTGACCGATGGTGCATCTACGCAGATCTACAAGCTCTTCGCTGAAAGAGAGAGCACTCCTAGTTGGCCAGTAACCTGCTGTCCACTGCTTCCGTAGTCAAACCCTCTGAGCCATCACGGACTTCTAGGATCTACCATAGCGAAGTGTAAGCTGATTGATCCTACTCGGCAACGGCATCGTACCTTTGCTATCTCGGCCGTTTGCTGGAAATAACTCAACGACGAAGCATGCAATGTCATCAGGTCGGTAGGCGAGGAACTGGGTGCCCTGTGAAGTGTATCAGCTTGGGCTGTCCTCCTCAGACATCTTGAAGAGGTAGTGAGACTGACCAGTTGATCAATATCAGGGGGTATGATATTCTCCCATCTTTGTGTTTCTACCGGTTGTCGCAATGTCAGATTCCACCGCGGGCAAAGCAGGATTTGCTTACGAGCTCGTGCGACAGGACGACGTATCGAGGCGAGCTCTCCGGTAGCTCTGTAGTAAGGTACGTCAGTACCTGTGGATTTGCCGTGCTTTGATACCAAGTGTGACGATACACACCATCTGCAATCTCCTCTATGGACTGATCCAGCAGCTCCTCATCGACGGCCATGACCAAGTCCTTCTTGACTATTTTGACTGGATTACCATCAGCTCTGAAGACCTGAACACTATTGAGAAGATGATAGCTGTGCTTTACGACAGCATGAATCGCTACTCACCCGAAAGCGCAGCATTGCCTTTCCTATTTGCGAACCTGAACTTCTTGAGGGCATCTTTGACGTCACCTGGGATATCGACCGTACGAGTTGACTTTGTGGGATGAGCTCGGGTCAGTGTCTGGTCTCTGAGATTGTACGATCATTGACTCACCATAGACATCTTGTGCTGGGCCTGTTGCGTAAAGATGATCAGACCAGATCAGATCAGATACAACAGTGTAAGCAAGCTGATCATCCAACTCCATAAGGTTGATCTTGACTGTCCGGGTAATCTCAGGCACGTCACCGCGCCGGCCGGGGTAACTTGGCGGAATCAAAAAATACCATCCCCCACGTTTTAACGTTTGGACGGCTCGAGTCTGCACTTCTGAGAGCTGGTAGCCTTAAATTGCATCTTCTACAGTCTACCTCGTCCTGCTCAGCTTCTATAGCCTGACAACCCCTCAGCACCCAGCACTCGGTATCATCTGGATCTGAGACGGCTCTGTGATCGGCATCAGCGAGGTTTCCACCTCTCGCCTACACCAGCACGACCCACTCGCCGCCGCCGCCGGTTAGCGTACAGCCGCAATGTTCGGCTTCCTTTTCAAACCAGTAGCCCTCGTTTCGGCCCTCGCTCTGTCGACAGTGGGCGTGCTTTCGAGGAAATACCAGAAAGTCAAGCTGTACTACCACCTCGGGCTGTACCTATCTGCTCTCGGAGCGCTCTCCGTGTGGGGTGTCTTCATATCGATCGTAGCATCGGTCGCCGGACAGGTGGGCAATGAGGTAGACTCGAGCTTGAATCTTCACTGACCTTCTTAACCTCTTAGCGACTGAACATCAACTACCTCGTCGCCAGATCATTCTACCTGACATGCAGCCCTTTGATCGGTATCAAGTTGATTGTGGAGGGAGAAGAGCATCTGTCGTCACTCGCCACAGATAGAGGCGGCAAGGGTCAAAGCGCTGTCTTGTGTGGCAACCATCAGAGGTGAGCGTTGCTAGCTGACGCTGTCGGAAACCTGTAGCTATGCTGAGTCCTTCTACAGTCTGCTCGACATCTTGTTCCTAGGCCGAATCTTCCCCAAACGAGCAGCCATCATGGCCAAGAAGGAACTGAAATGGGCACCCCTACTCGGCCAATATCGTAAGTGTGGTGGCGTCAGCCAGAAACGGCTCCAGTGCTGATAAATCATTCTCAGTCGCATTGTCAGGAGCTGTCTTTGTCGACAGGAAGAATAGGAAGGCCGCTGTTCAGGCTTTGGAGCAAGCCGGTGACGATATGAAGAAACGAGGAGTGAGTCAGGATTTTCTCCAATCTCGCGACCCTTTACTGAGCCCGGAACAGGTATCATTATGGGTCTTCCCGGAAGGCACCCGTTCGTCGCTACCAGAGCCCACATTACTGCCGTTCAAGAAAGGCGCTTTCCATCTGGCTGTTCAGGCACAGGTGCCGATCGTCCCCATTGTATGCGAAAACTACCACAGGCTATTCGACGGAAAGACAAGGATGGAGGAGGGTGTCCTGCGAGTCAGAGGTGAGTACATTGTGTCTATCAAGACGACGAGGACTGATGTTGACCGTTCTCTCAGTCTTGCCACCAATATCGACCGAGGGACTTGGTCCAGACGACGTCACTGCGCTCAGCGAGAAGACCAGGGAACAGATGCTGGAAGCGCTCGTCGATATTTCCGCCCCCGGACCAAGTCAAAGTCAGACACCGTCGTCATCGAAGCCCACGCCGGCTGCTCAGCAAGAAAACGAGACGCGGAAACCCGAGACGCTGCATCTCGACATATCCAAGGAACAAGCGTCGGAAGGGATCAGGCGGCGGGCCAACAACGGAAGTGATGGAAGCTCAAGCTCGGCCGACAGCCCGATCGATAGTGCTGGCAAGTCTAGCGAGGCGGGCAAGAGCGAGAGCACGGAAGATGAGATGGACGGGGATGCGGTCCTGCTAAGCCGACCGTGAGACGGGAGGTGCGGGCTGCGGGGGTCACGTTGCTATCAGGGGTTCAATGAGTACAGCTTCTGCTCATGCATTACGAGCATATCAGATCATCGGCTACATGAGATATGTCTGTTGCGGTGTTACTCCAGAGCCCAGCTGTAGCTGGGCACAATGGTGTCTGGCCTTCTTACACCAAGGTGCTGAGTCAAAATGGCTCTCACGTCGCTTGGTTCGATTATCATATTGTCGTGACTGTCAGGAGCTGGCTCGGTGATAATCACAGCGTACGGTTGACCCAGTATACTGGCCTCTTCATGGTTGACAAACTCCATCCTCGAAGTTGGCAGGAACTCGAGGAGCAGGACATCTGGCCCAGCTAGTCGATGGTTCATCAGAGCGCCGCCATGGGGACCGATGATGGCTGAGACTTCTGTCGAGAGGAACACGATTAATTCGGTTGTAGAGGTGAAGGATTTGTCGTCGAAGATTACGAGTTCTTCCCCTTGATCACGTTCAAGTAGCACGTTACGGATTTCGTCCAAGACCGCGTCTTCATTTACGACATGCCTCCCGCCATTCATCGCCAGACCGTTGCCTCGAGACATGTAAACGATCTAGTGCTAGGTCAGCATTCATGGGCCGATCTATGTGGTGAGCTGATCACTCGCCTTCTTCTTCTTGGTCATGTCTGTGGTCTGATCCTGAGTGTAAGGCAGGTACATCCTCTCTTGAGCAGTCCAACTGAGGAACGGATGGATGAGCACCGTTTTGCAGGAGTACACCAGGTGATCCAAGTTGAACACCCTAGAAGGCGAAGGAGCGTGCAGAATGTGAGATGGGGGAAAGCCCAGTAGTTCCCACAGCTGCTGCACCCTCGGAGCACCTCTACGACCGGTGATGACTCGGATGTCTCGTATCGAGTCCACCAAATGCGATGCTTGGGCTATGACGTGAGTGGACCGGTCTAACCAGTGTTGAAACGACCAAGAGTCGGGTGAGTCGACCAGTATCACCGAATGAATATCCTCAACGGGCTCATCGCCAGAATGGGGTTGTATAGTCTGATCTAGCACGTCGATGTTTTGCTGATGGAGCGCAGTGCCGGGATTGGTACATGCTGTTGAGGTCCAGGAATCGAAACCACTCGACGAGAAGGACACGTTGGTCAATACCTGAGTTTCAGTCAGTCCCCTTCGCCCACAAATAGCGACAGGCGGATGAAGCAGAGCTGCCTGCCCGTGCGACTCACGAAATTCTGGCCGTGTTGACCTTTGTAAACCATATGATTATCCTGTTTGCGGAGATACGCCCGTTCGTTGATCTGCACTCTAGCGCTCTCGAGCCATCTCTCTTTCTGCTTCTCGTTGACGAATAGCGGTGGTGCTAGAGCAAAGTCGGGGTATACAACCTCTTCCCCATAAACTTGCACTGGCGACTGTTGCACTTCCTCCTCGGCAAGTCGAAACGAGTCGCGGTATCGCTCAGCTAAGCACGGTGCAAAGTACGTCGGCATATCCGGTGTACACTGGTTGAGCACCATAGGCGCCCACTTGCGTGAGGTTGATGACGGCTTGGCTGTCTGTAGTGCATCTTGATAGGCCGAGTGAAAGTCGAGCTCGGTATCCGGTAGATCAGGAATGAACTCGTAATCTTGGCTATCGCTCAGGATGAACGCGTGGCTCAGGGAACGAAACACGAAGAACAAGAGGACGAGCAACGCGAATATCGTCAGAGCGAGGCGTGGACTAAGCAGGTGCGTCAGTATGAGTAAAGCTAGCAGTCTGCCGATTCCACTCACGACGTTGGCTTGGAGCTCATTATGCGTGAAAGGCGTCGGCTGTATGTTGAAGACCACAACATCTTGTCCCCCCCGGTGCTTCAGCACCACTTTGAAAGGTGCGACTTGGTCGCCTACCACCAACAGACTCGACGAGCGCTATGATCGTGAAGATACCCATGTTCACATACAACCTTTCAGCTTATCACCCAGCGCAGATCATCCGTGAAATGAATCAAAGGTCAGTTCCTTTGTTCAGATATTCTCGGTTATATCAACCTTGGCGCACAACACTGCGCAACCCTTACACCGCCTCCAACGCGACGGGTGGTATGCAGAGTCGAGCTTGATCCTCAGCGGCTAATAGCATGTGCTGTCAAATGCTTGTACAGCATCTTCAGCTCGGCAGTTTGACGTCGTTTGTGACTGGCTCCGCTTGTGAACGTTAAACCAGGTTGACCCATGATCGACGCGCGAGGTTCGGCTGTTGACCTGGCCTGGTAACCTTGACTAGCCACTCCTGGAATAGTGTAGCCAGTGTGATTGTACAGCTCTCCTATGCCGGTGGACTCGGCACAGCATGCAGCATAGCGCAAAGTTGACAGTCGTTGCAGATGTATAGGGTCAAACTACCAAGCACAAATTGCAACACCACCAGTGACCAGACAGCTGGTCGACATGAGCACGGGATCAAATTCACCCGACGCGATTGTCGTCCACTTGAACGCTTGCTTCGAAGGTGCTCAAAGCGAGTTGGTAGCGGTAGTCAATGTACGCCGAGCTCACACTACTGCACGACCTCGAACAGCCACTCTGCGCAATTGACCTGAGGACACCTTTGACCTGGAGAGACCTTCTGCGCACAAGGACCAAACGCAAATTGCTGGGATACACCGCCTGGCCGATACCCATCTGAGTCAGTCTTGCACAAAATGGCAGCCCCGCCTCGAAAGGGTATGTACATAGGATCCAGTGCTCCAGACTGGGGACTGGGGGCTTGGATACACTTGCTAATCCGGCATAGGTGAGAACTGGGAACTCCGCCAACAGCTCAACTCGGAGTACCGGGACAAAAGGGCAGATGCCATCAAGCGAGTGATTGCGAACCATACCATTGGAAAGGACTGCAGTGGTCTCTTCCCAGATGTCGTCAAGAACATGGTCAGTCGTCCTGGAAGACACATCGGCGAGTGATTGTAGCTGACTGTGATTCTCTGCAGCAAACGGACGATTTGGAGCAGAAGAAGTTGGTGTACTTATATCTGATGAACTACGCCAAAACGCAACCAGAGCTAGTGATTCTTGCTGTCAACACCTTCGTCAAGGTGAGAGCAGCTACTTACCATGAGTCTTGCAAGTCCAGCTGATGATAAGTGTTCAGGATACCGCCGACCCAAATCCCCTTGTTCGAGCTCTAGCTATACGGACCATGTCCGTCCTTCGCGCAGAAAAGATATTGGATTACCTTGCTTCGCCATTGTCACGGTGTCTCAAGGACGAAAACCCCTACGTGAGGAAGACGGCGGCGTTGTGTGTGGCCAAGGTGTTCGACCTGAAACCCGAGCTATGTGTGGAGTACGGCTTCATCGAGACTTTGAGAGATCTTATCGGTGATGGAAACCCAATGGTGAGATTCAGCTTCCTCCCTTTCCTCCTCCTGAGCTGAGTTTGACTCTTCAGGTCGTCGCCAACGCGGTTGCTGCACTAGCGGATATCCATGAAGCCGCCCTCAGCCTGCCAGAATCCGCACCCGAGCCTCGAGATGGCTCAGATTCACCCCCACCTACTACTCGTCCCGCCTCTTCCCTCTTCATCATCGATGGCCCAACACTGTCAAAACTCCTCGTGGCGTTGAATGAGTGCTCGGAATGGGGCAGAATAGCAATATTGTCGACTTTGGCCAGGTACAAGGCGAAAGATGAGAAGGAGAGCGAACACATTTGCGAGCGCGTCATGCCCCAGTTCCAGCACAACAATGCGGCCGTCGTGCTCGGTGCTGTGAAGGTAAGCCAAACACACAGAACCTCTCCTGGAGTCAAGGCTGACGGCCTCAGGTCATCATGATACACGTAAAAGGTGTCCACAGGGAGGATCTGGTCAAGTCCCTCACGCGCAAAATGGCTCCTCCTCTAGGTAAGCGATATGCTGGCTACACAGGGAGCGATAGCTGACAGGAACACAGTCACGCTGATATCCTCTCTGCCTGAGGTCCAATGGGTTGCTCTGCGGAACATCAACTTGCTCCTTCAGAAACGACCTGATATCCTGGCAAACGAAATGAGAGTCTTCTTCTGCAAATACAACGATCCGCCTTATGTCAAGGTGGAGAAGCTCGAGATCATGGTCAGACTGGCGAATGACAAGAATGTAGACACCTTGCTTGGCGAACTCAAGGAGTGAGTTGACGAATTTGAACTGTCGGATGTTAGCTTACACTCCTCTACTTAACCAGATACGCTTCGGAGGTAGATGTGGACTTTGTTCGAAAAGCCGTTAGGGCTATCGGCCAGACAGCCATCAAGATCGATACCGCCGCCGAGAGATGTGTTGGAGTATTGATGGAGTTGATCGAGACAAGAGTCTCGTACGTGGTGCAGGAAGCGGTCATTGTCATCAAGGTGAGCTGGTAATGTCGCGCGATGCAGATACAGCTGCTGATTGATCTCGTAGGACATCTTCCGTAAATACCCTCACAACTACGAGGGTATTATCCCAACTCTGTGTGCCAACCTTGATGAGCTAGACGAGCCAGAGGCCAAAGCGTCTCTGATCTGGATTATTGGAGAGTACGCGGAGAAGATCGAGAATGCGGATGAGCTACTGGGAACGTTCCTCGACACGTTCAAGGAGGAATCGTATCCTGTAAGCTGGATCGATCTTAGATGGGTTGCTGCGCTCAGCTGACACTACTTGATCAGGTACAACTGCAAACCCTCACTGCGATCGTCAAGCTGTTCTTGAAGAAGCCGGATGAGTCACAGGCCATTGTCCAGAAAGTGTTGCAAGCAGCGACAAAGGACTGTGACAGCGCAGACGTGCGAGATAGAGCATACATATACTGGCGACTTTTGAGTTCGGACCCAGCGGCGGCCAAGGTGAGTCGTCTCAATCCTCCTGTGTACAACGTGGTTCGTGCTAAGCGCAGCTGCTAGTCTGTCGTTCTCAGCGTCCGGCCGCCGATTAGCCTTCCCCAAACGACTGTTCCGCCAGCTATCTTGGAGGAGCTGCTGGGTGAAATATCGTCCTTGGCGAGTGTATACCACAAGCCTGCTGCAACATTCATCGGCAAAGGTAGAGTCGGCGCGGATGAGATGGCCAGGAGAGCTACAGAGTGAGTTCCAGGCAGCTGGGCCTTCTTCGATTTACTGACCAATTCACCAGGCCCGAGGAAGACGTGTCGCGCGAGAAGGCGTTGCAGACGGTGGTTGCGGGACAACAAGCCGAGAATCTGTTGGACTTTGACGACGAGCCAATGTCCGCATCGTCAAGCACCAACCGGGACGAGGATGCGCTAGGCGGTTTGAGCAGCTTGAGTGCCGGTGGAAACGTTGGCGGTATATCCTCTCAAGCTATTGCCTCAGCGGCCAAGTCTACCAATCCGCTAGACGAGCTCATGGACCTGTTCAACAGCTCGTCCATGTCGGCGCCCATTGCTCAGCCTCAACAACAACAGCAGTCGACCGGTGTGCCAGCGAGTGGGAGTGGCGGTATGTCAGTCCTAAACGATTTGCAGAGTCCAACGACATTATCGCCCTTGCCTACCGGACAACAGACCAAGCCCGTCCAGCAGCAACAGCAGAGTGGTAATGACGATTTGTTGGGTCTGTTCTAGACGTCTTGTGTAAAGTAGATCGTAGACGAGGATGAGGACGAAGCGCGATAACGATAAAATGCATCAAACTATATCCCTAGCCCAAGTGACCATTCTTGCTTCGTTCTTGTCTCGTTTGCAATGCAGTGTATTACGTTTCCAATTCCCCTCTTCACTCCACTCTAGCAAATGACATCAATGCACATGTATTCCCTCGACCCAACTCCACTGTTCTGAACCCCGTCGACAATGTGGACTCCTCTCCACTTCCTCCATGGCAATTATTCATTGCTGGCTCGCTTGCCCGAAGCGATATCGCCGAAGCTTGCTCTTCGTTCGCCATTATTCGAGTCCCAGCCAAATCCAAGATGACCAAGGTGGGGCCTCAACCCATCCAGACTTGCTCGGCTTGACGGTTGGAAGGGCGATCCTCGGCTATTGCTACCGTTGACCTCGGTCTGGGTTGGAGACAATCCTTCTTGTGAAGTCCTTGGTAGGGCAGTCTTCTTCGATGCCATGGGCGTAGCGGGTCCATCTGATGACGCGGCATTTGCCTCCAATGACAAATCAGCGAGAGAGGTCTCGAGAGGATCTATCGAATCAGACGCCGGGACCGAGGTAGTTGATGCTAGTCGATCTTTGGCATTCAAAGGATTCTGATTCGAGTTGTTCTGACGAGAGGGGACACGAGGCGTTGGTGATCCTGGCTCTCCCGTGCTTGTGGGTGGGAAGTAATCACCAACGGCCTGCAATAATGACTGATGGGACGTATCCCCTCCAGGGCCTCCAATGGCGCCGGGAGCACCGTAACCGTGTACTGGATTGCTGGGGAATGCTGTTGTTGTAGGTGTTCCAAGAGCAGCAGATCCAGCCTGTGGATATCGATTGACGGGGCCGCCTGGCGCAGGGTTCAGGAATGGGTTGTACTGGAACCCTCCGGGTGAAGTGACTGGAATACCGGGGGAGAAGGGCCCCAGACCGGGCGACATGAAGTGAGGGTGCAAGGGTGGTGTTTCGGGGTACGCGTTGAACACAAAGCCCGGCATGGAGGGTGTCATTGGAGGCAGGTTTCGCGTCTGTAACGGCGACAGAGGATTGTTGAAACCGGGAGAGTCCAATCCGGGGAATGCGGGCATCGAGATCGGTCCTGGATGATGTGGCCGGTGACTTTGCTGCGGTGTCGCTTGCTGCGTGTATTCGGATCCTATAGGACCACCTCGACGTGGAGTAGCCTGTGTGTTGGACGGCAATGACGTTTGGAGGGCCCACGGCAGCCTGGGAGCGTCCGAGGATCCCTGACTACCGCCCTCGCGCGATCCCGCACTCTCTGACTGTCCTTCGGGGGTCAATGATGTCGCACTGTTCGCCCGTGATTGTCGCCCCGACTCGGGCACGATATCTCGCTCGAGAAGCACTTTGATCCTGTTTCCTGCGACCTCGCGTCTGTGACTCAGTCAGTTCAGGTCTTGATGAAGTACACCAAACTTACTCGTTGAACATGGTCACGGCTTTGGCGGCGTCTGTCTCTGAAGCAAACAGAGCAGTACCGAAGCCTCGGGGACGGCCATCCGAGCGAGTCGCCACGCTGTGTCACTTAGTACTCTGCCGCTTGAAGAAACAAAATGGGACCTACTCTGCTCTGATGATCAAGCCAGCTGGGCGAAGCAAATCCTTCAATTCTTGCCATTGCATCGATAGCGGCAGCTGTACACAGTTCAGAGATGACACTTAAACTATGCACGCTCGGCACTCACGTTTGAGACAAAGACGACTCGATCGTGAAGGGTATTTGGTGGACCCATATGCTGAGCCTGATGCGACAATCCCTCCATGGCGATGGTAACACCAGCTGCTGTTGGAATCCCGGATCCATTTATCTGAGGCCCAGGTATGCTTGCCCCGGCGTCAGAGCTCTGTCCTCCTGTTGTTGTCGGGGTCAAGCCTTTCGAGAACAGGCCAGAAGGAAGGTGTCCAACGGAACCGCGATGCGAGCCGAGTTGGCCTGGCAGTTGCTCCAGTCTTGACGGAGACGCACCGCCCATGTTTAGTCCAGCGTCTGACCTCGAGCGGGTGATCGTACCAGGGACCAATGCCGGCGATAAATTTCTGAGTGGACCCATGTTTCCGGTTTCCGAAGTCAAACCAGATCCGTTGGAGACCACTGACTCTCGCCTGACGAGATCGGCGTGGCCTTGCGGTCCGTACGACAGGGATCCTGCAAGGGGCGATGCTCCGGGTGGTGGTACTTGCATGACATGCTCCGAAGACCCATGCGACATGTTCAGAGAGCCCGGCATGGGATGCGGACTGTGGCTCTGCGGTATGGGCGATCTTCCGGGCATGCCCATGTGTGGTGGATAAGGACCTCCCATCATCCCAAGCTGACCTTGCCCCGGCATCGACCCAGAGCCGAGCATGCCGTGAGAGCTGGGCGGACGTTGGAGAGGAACCTGACCCGGGAGCCATGGCGGCCCTTGATTTGGTGGCATATGTGCTGCGTGCGAGAAGCTTTGGTGAGAGCTTCCGGACATGTTGTGATATGTGTACAATGGAGGTCGAGGATGAACGTGGTGATTGAGCGTGTGTGGTTGAGGTTCGTACTCAGGTGGTAGCCTATCCGGCCGAACCTCCAATGTTCTTGTCTGCCAGGTGAAGCCATTGAATCGATCTGAACTGTGTGAGCTGTAGACCTACAAGTGATCCGAAGGACATACCGATAGCACGAGCGGCATCCTCTCTGCTTCCCATGAGGACTGTACCGTATCCCCGACTTCGGTTATCCGGTCCCAAGCTGACATCCGCTCTTAATACTGTTCCGGCTTTTCTGAACAGATCCTTCAAGTCCTGCCATCTAACTCTGTAAGGTAGCTAGAAGCTGTCTCAGTGACCAGTCGACCAGGCGTAATACCATGTTAACTCACATTCCCGACAAATAGGTTAACTCGACCATCCGCTCCCACTGCCGCCGGCAACAAATTCGTCATCAAGGGGGTCACTGACCGGCTCATATCTAGACGAACGTGAGCTTGTACGGCTTACAACTGCTCTGAGCTCACTTTCATGCTGTTCCGGCGGAGCAGGCGGAGCGTTGGCCATCGCAGCAGCAATGACAGCATCTATCTCGGCCGACGTCGGTTGTCTTGACGGGGACGAATTACGATCACGACCTGCTTCAGGAAGTAACAGATTACTCTGGGACTATTCATTGTATGAGCGATGATATACACAGGTGCAGCACTGTGCAGAAGGACTCACATGAGGTGACCGACCTCTGTCCGAGCCGTTGTTGCTCATCGCGCCGGACGAGGGAGCCAGCGACGCCGAGTCCCCGCCCGTTTGATCGAGCAGGGACATCTCAGCAGCTGATGTGAGAGCTCCTGACGTGATATCATGAGTCCCATGCTTTGTCCTGATGGATTTGCCGGACTCACAAGGGGGACAAGGGAGTGATGACGAGGCTCGCAGATTACGGTGACATATGCCGAGACTGTTACTGCCTTTAAGTTGTAGTGATCCTGGCCAGAGCTAAGGTAAAATCGGTGTTCGAAGACCTCTGAGATTTGGTTGCCAGTATAGTGCGAGCTGAACTCTGGATATCTAGATGCCGACGTTGAAGGATGCGAGGTCGAATGGTTTCGCGTGGTGACCCGGCGGTGCAGAGGTGACTTTGTCTATGCTGTATCTCGCGTCGCTATGCCCTGATGACCTCTGAGAACCCCAAACTGACTGTATAGACGGTGCTGGTGTCAAACGGCAGTCTTCCAATGCTCCACTGATACCCAAGATGACGAGACCTATCAAGACAAAGCAAAGGGAGGAGGATGTCGACAGTCAGACCCATCCCAGTCACTTGCCAGTCACGGATCTCGGCTAGCTGGGCATAGGTCAACGCGTCCACGTGGCACAAGCCGATCCGCTCATTTACGTAATTCTGACGACAACTGGTGCTTTGGCTGCCTCTGAGCAATGAAGGGATTGCCTGCGCGCTGTGATACACGTCGTATGCACCCATATCTTGCTAGCATGTTGGCAGTGTGGCGATATGATGTGTATCCGCCGTGTCCCAGTCTCCAAATGGACGAGTCATTTCGGTGTGCACTCCAAGAGCTCCACGAAAGAGCGCGCCTTCCACTCGTAACGTTTCAGCAGAGGCTCCATGCTGAAGGATTCAAGGGATCGATATTAGACTGGTTGGGGCGTAGCTCCGGGGCCTTCTCAGGTCCACCGAGACTACGAGGAAGGCCGAACCCATGTTATGGGGCTCATTGAGAAGAGATGTTCCGAATGCCGGCTGACCGATCGGGCTATGGGGTGTTGGGGCGTGGAGTGGCGAAAGTCGAAACGTGAAGAGGTAGGTGGACGGTGAAAGGATCGAGTCAAAGTGAGGGGTTTCTGAAACGCGACTGAGTCAAGGATAGACAGAGGATGGCCAGTGTTTTGACGGTCGGTTCAGCAGGAAGGCCAGAGCAGCAGTGTATAAGAGGGCGCGGGACTGCGGGAGTAAGATACAGTTCGCCACCAACAACCAAGTCTCAATCCTCGACCCTCAGGCCTCATTCAATCTTCATCAGCCAACTTACCAGTTGTACCAGTCCTCAGTCGACGATCACCAGAGGTCCTGATTTTAATCCCTTCAAGCCTTTCACGCACTTGCGATCAGTCGTCATGTCCGATGCGGCCCACAGCGAAGATGAGGAGACTCACAATGGCGTCCAGCCAGAGGTCACACGTACCAGCGTCGGTGTGAGTAGGCTGGACGTGATGGGTTGCGATGCATTTGCTCTACGACGTATGCTGACAAGTCGCCTTCGCAGGGAGCCAGCACCGCAGAGCCCTCGAAGGCACCGACCTTGAGGTCTCAGATTGCCAGTCTTACCGCGGACTCAAAAGGAGCAGGAGGAACTGTGATGTTCATGGGTAAAGAGTGGAACTTCAAGCCGCCGCCGCCGCCCGACACCTCAAGTAAGGGCGGTCAGAGTACCGAGCCGAAGTCTGAATGAGCGAGCGTGACTGCTTTCGCGGGTGATCATGAAATGTGACTGGCCCCGATATCTCCAGACGTGATCAGCGGTCGGTTGGGTGTGAATGTCCGCTTGGATTGATAGACTGTACCTAGTTTGAGGGGAAGGATCAGCGGACAGCGTGACGTTTTTGACATGCATGCTGTGACATTAATGGTGAGGACCGCTGAAAGCCTGCCTCGAACAGCTTCCAGCCATATGGCAGGACGAAGATGGCCTCGTCCGTTTTAGCGGATTGGTTGACTATACATACACTACTCGTCTCTGCTTGATCCGAGATTCGAACTGGCGCAACACGTGATAAGCTCTATGTGACGATGTATGCGGATGAACCGTCCATGTGTTGCAGTATCCACTATGCTGAAGAGATGATCCTGCCCGCACGCTCCTTCGATCCATCTTGCACTATATCGACGGAGCGATTAGTCATTCTTCCGATTACGTGTCAATCCAGACTCACACGTCCATGCGGGATCGAATGCTCCGTCCCCTCGTTGTAAATGAGGATTAGGCACTGTATTCTTCGTCGACCCTAACGAGGTGAAGCCTTCGTCATATAGCCTGCAATAGGGTACGTTGAACTCTCTCAAGAACTGCCATATTTCGTTGTAAGACCAATCCAATATTGGGTGTACTCGCAGGAAAGCGGGCCATGAGGGATCCGTAGGTGCCAGAGGTTCGACATCTGTGATGATGCGTCAGGTTCCCGTAAGGTGGAAATCGTTATCTTACTCACTACCATTGGGATCGCCATGCCGTGTACCAACGAGAACACCCCTGACGCCTTTACCCCCTCCGCATCCCAGATACTCTTCCAGTGCAGCCTTCATCCCTCCGCCAAAGCGATACAGATCCAGCCCGTACCGCGATGTCGATTCCAATACGAAGTTGTCCATCTCCTCGAAAGGATATGGCGCGGTTATGTATATCGACTTGATTAGGGGATAGGGCAGTGAGGATGTTTGGGATTGATGATGCGTCGCCGAGGTCGAGGGCTGATATCTTGTAGGACTTTGAGATTGACGGCCTTCATCGCTCTTGGCATCTGAGCCCGATGACCCGGAAGGTTGAGAAGAATGTGTGTTGTCAGGCGGTATCCTAATCGACGACGATTCTATCCGCAGGTCGTCGGGTATTGAAGTGTGACGAGCATACAGCACTGCTGCTAAGAGGTGCAGCAGGACAGTACCTGTAGCAGGTCAGCGGCGCTCGCTAGTAGCAGACCCATAGAGCATACAGTCCTTGCCTCCGTTGAATGACAGAGCGACCGCTGCTTCCCTAGAAGATTGTCAACATACTGCCAACTCTGCGATGACGCTACCCACGATAAGTGATCCAAAACACCATTAATGAGCTCGATGGCTTGAGCTATTTTGACGGCCAGGGCATCGTTTTCCTTGCTCCGCCTCAGAACAGCCTCGAGGTCTTTCGGGCTGACCTCTGGCATCGCTGGTGGAGTTGTCATGCTGATCTCTATATGGCCTGCATGTCATACCATAACGCAGCGACTCATGATACCATCGACGCCCGCGCGGTCGCGATCACTCAGCTGAAACTAGAACGGCCATCTCCGCCGCGAACTCCACATGTTAGGCGTACAGCTTGAAACATCCTTTCCGATCAGACGCCTATTATCCAGGCTCTGACGGGTCTTCGGTCCGCTTTCAACAACGATTGCTGCACACTCACTATAGCTGGTTTCAACCTACATCTCGGTGTGTTGACTCGTCCAACAAGTCGAGGACAGACATGGGACCTCGGTGAATACCGAAAAGTCAGCTCAACTATCGGGCAAACGTAACGAAGGGGTTCAGTCGGCAGGATGACGACTGCAGGCGCCGGAATCGAGCTGGGGCCAAGGACGGTCTCGCTCTCGCATTCAGCTGCCGGTCCAAGTGACTTGTCAAGAGTAGCCAATCCACAACTTGGACCTCAGCCATGGTTCGCGTACCCATCTCCGACGTCGACTCAACTAGAGGAGGAACTGCCGCCATACTGGGATGCGGAGAGTATTCCTCTGGGACACCTGTTGGATAGGCTGTCGAGGAAAGGGTATGGGGATATGGGAACTCTCTTGCAGCAAACGTGGGTCATATCATAAGAGGCCGTTGTCGAGCCAGCACTAAAGACATCAGTCTGCCAATATCCCCCCTGAACGAGAAGCCTCGGCATATCATCGACTTTGCCAGGACACAACGTCAAGCGGTACTCAAATACCTGGCAATTCTGAGGTGGAAGATGACGGTCGACGTGCCAGTAGCAGGGCCGTCATCACAGCCTGCACAGATAGCGAATGGCTACCCTTCATTCCCTACGCCACATTCTAGCGCAGAATCCAACAACACTAGCCCAGCAGCTGGATATGTTGGGCATTCAGCCAAGGGGAAAGGCAAGGCGATTGAGGAGGAGCTGGATCAATCCGCTGGA
Organism: Bullera alba; assembly: GCA_001600095.1. Classification (NCBI taxonomy): domain Eukaryota; kingdom Fungi; phylum Basidiomycota; class Tremellomycetes; order Tremellales; family Bulleraceae; genus Bullera; species Bullera alba. The sequence goes on from BCIX01000001.1 coordinate 4,016,051, forward strand.
GGTCCCCGATTCGGCAAGGTCACGGACGCTAAAAGAGTCGCTCAGTTCATGGAGCATCAGAACTTGCAGCATGGCATGACAGTAGACCACGTCAAGCACGTCACCCGGATGATAGAGACTTTGAGGTGAGTGGTGCACACGCCTGAATTATCGCCGGAGCTGACCCCTGTGGCTATAGGGAGCGGAATCCAGACTTGTTGACCGCAGTTTCACTCTTGTCGCTTGGCACGTATATCAGTCTACCAACGGAGATAACTGAGACCCACAAACCGCCTTCGCCCTTGACGAATCGCTCCATACTTCGACTCTTACGGCGCTTGAACCGGCACCTGCAATACCGGCTCAAATGCGTCGACTGCCTCCCTTCAGAGATGACCGTGACCGCAGTCGAGAATGGCAAAGCCTATGTGAAAGGCGGCGGAGAATTTGGATGGACCGCTCAGTTGACTGTAGTTGGATTTGGGGATGCGCGAGATCCAGAGGAAAGCAGGTGGTGGCTCACCGGGATAGATTGGGGTTGGAGAGAGTCGTCGGGAGTGGGAGACGAGTCAAAACCGCTACCGAAGCTCAGCACGGAGGATCGGGATCAGACATTGGAGACTGTCAACCGAGAGGTGTTGACACCCAGGAGCACTCAGAATACAGAGACCAACGATGAGAACAAGGATGACGGGGACGCGCCTCTTGTCCGACTGTATAATTTCCTGGGTGAGTAGACACCATTGCGAGTCCACTGTTCGTGCGACGCCTGACCCTTTCTAGAACATTTATCGCTATCGTATCAACTGGAAACGCTGTTCACGCAAGCCATGGCGCTCAGTCAAGGTAGATGGCGGGGGCAGCTTTTAGTAGAGCTGGATAGGAAGGCCCGGAAATTGAGAGTTCGGTATTGGGTGTGAGTCCAGCTTGGGCCCAGAGTCAAGCTCGAGGCTAATGAGCGATCTTATAGGCGAAGACGACCGGCACAACAGTCACAGGCTTCTCAGCAAGGTCCAGGCAAGCGTGTGAATCAATCCAATACGGGACAGCAATGGGAGCCTCTGACTGGAGGCACCATACACATATCAATCTCCGACGCAGGAAGACCATCCGCGAAGGCGAGTTTACTAGAGCAAACTCTACCCGCATATCTCCGACCCAAGGAACGAGTCGTCAAGAAGACATTCAGCGTACAATGGGAGATAGGCGAGATCGGAGCTGGTCCTGGATACAAAGCAGGAGATACGATGGACCCGGTCGACCTGAAGATCGTGCGTAGTCTCGCCTAATCAAGTGGACACAGCTGACACGAAGTCTAGAATCCGGGTGCAGTCAGCATGTCACACATTCTCACGACGGCTACTCGCACCCATGCGGCTCATCTCACTCGCCTCATCAGCACACCCCTCTTGTCGTCCGCTCGACTGGCTGTGCTTCCCTTGACACCGCCCTACCTAGACGAGAGCAGTGCGGACAATGACGAAGTGCCGCTCGCTTTGCGCATCCCGTTGCCATCGAAGCAGAGACCCACAGCGTTGGTCGTAGGCATATCCGCTCTGACTGGCCTAATCAACATCGAGGACGAAGGTGCCACAGAGGCGAGGACCGCGAGGGCACTCATGGCTTGCGCCGCGATCAACGATCAGCGGAGCAGGCTGCAGGATGATCTCGGTCGCTTGATAGTGGCTGTAAGTGACAATGGCTTAATCATACATAACCGCTGACCCTGTTCGTATATAGGTCATCACCGAGGGTCTAGAGAGCCAGATGAGACAGCTGGGCTGGGCACCCACCCGAAGACTACCACTACGGACCCAGGATCTCGCTGCGAATGATCTTCAACCGGCGTCTACGATATATGTGCCGCTACCCACCTCTGAATTGCACTTGCTGGTTGCCAAAGTCACTACTCAAGGCATAGTGTTCGAGTTGCTCAAGTTGTCCAAAGTACCCGCGGATAATGGTATAGGTGTCAAGACAGCAGTCGGCGATAGAAGTCCGATGGACCTCACGCGACTCAGGATGAGGCGACTCAATCGCGAGCAGAATACCGACTCATCGGCAGATGCCACCCCGGGCGTTGTCCTCAATTTGACCTCAACGTGAGGTGACGTATCTACGCCCTTTGAAGACTGCTGATGGAAATTGAGCAGGTTTGAGATTGACAACAGGGATCTCCGAGACGCCTACATCTTCTGCAAGTGAGCTGAAGAATGGCATAGAGGAAGGACGAGCCAGACTGACACACTGCAATTAGCGCTCTGGTCGCCCAAAATCTGGTTGAGCAGCAATTGAAGGATAGAGCCATCCCCTACAACCTTCAATATCCTCCTACATCGGGGCCTGGAGCTGCAAAGTCCAGCTCGACTGTGGCCGGTATGGTGCCGACCATTGTCGTCAATGCCGACGATCTATTGAAGGACGGTCGGGCCGCCGACGTTGCTTTCCCAAGCGTGTACATCCAGATCAAGGACTGGTGGAAGGGCGGTAAATGTCATGTGAGCCAAATCCCCCCTTGCACATTCTTCCGCATGCTAAAGCGTTCGTTTCAGGTGATGACGGTTGTTCGACTTCGTCACAAGCCAGCGTTGACTTCAAATGGTGCCTCCCCGTCAACTGCGAGCCAGGTCATTTCCACGGCCAAAGCCGAGGGTATAACTTTCGATCAAGCCAACTCGGTCGTCCGGTTCCAAGCCAGTGATATCGCTCGATGCGTTCCGTCCTTCTTGGAGCAATGGGAGCGGTTGTCAAAGGTCATTGTAGTCGCGGGTGAAGGTAAGTCGGTTATCAATGGACTGTCATTGCCCAGACCTGACGACTCCCTCAGTAAATCGGTTGAACAAATCGGCCGCTTTTCAAAACCTCAAGATGCTCTCTTTCGACTTGCGAACTGCGACTTTCTCCTATGCTACAGGTCACATTGCCGCAATCACATATACTCCGCAGGACGATTCCTACGACGTGAGCTTTTCCTGTGACAACGACCAGGAGAATCCGCATGACAAGATTGCCGGTCTGTTATCGCACCGTCTCAACGAGTTGACTCGGATTGCGACGTCGGTAAAGGGGGAAAGCAAACGGACAGGCATTGTTTTCATGTCGGTGAGTCGAGATGATGTTGGATCAATTACTGCTGACTATTGCTGACACCCATTCCGCAGCTCATCCGAGACACGCTGCCTTTCCTGCAAGAAGCTGAGCAACTGCGTTCCGGCGGCAAGTACCCCACCCTGGTCTACCGGTCCGTCTCGGACTTTCGACTTGTTTGGGATGTGGAACGGACGAAAAGGTCAGTTTGCCTGATCCGACCGTACCTTGCGGACTCTGACTGATTGCCGATCTCGTCGCAGATACGCCATCGACTTCACCTTGATACAGTTGGATCGATTCCTGATTCGAGATGCCTCGAAGAGTGGTGACGCCTCGTGTGGTCCAATCACTTCAATTCCAGATATGGTGGATGTCATCGGCAAGACTTATCAAATCGTCCAGATGGCTCGAAACATCTCGTCTGATGTCAAGGGCGCATACAACTTCGCTAGCTCTCCGTTGAGCAGCATGAACGGCGGAGAGTCGGCAAAGCCGCAGCAAGAGGTACCAGAGATGATGAGGCTGGACAACGGATCGAGCATGATCTGCTCGGTCAAGGTGATCAGAGATGTAGTGAGGACGATGGCCGAGGAGGTCAAAGCGCAGCTCGGACCAAACACAAAGCAGTAGATCCGAGCAGTACTGGGCTCCTGTATCCTAGCATGAAGGCCTGTATGATTTGCCTACTGTGCTGAGTTGTCGCTGCCATGTTGTTGTGCCATGAAAGTAACATGCCGCATGAAGTATATACAAGTACATACCCCAACCCGTCTCCTCTACTGCTCTCATCCCATTGTTGCCTGAGACGTTTAGTCCTTGTCGGCTTTTCCGACGGTACCTCGCTATCGTCACCGTCAGCCTTCATCGCGTTTCTCATCGGCACGTCACTCACGAGGAGACCGGTACGTCTGGCAGCAATGAGACCAGCTTTCTGACCGGCGGACGAATCCCTGGCCATTGTGGAAGCGTGACCAATGTGCTGGTGGTTACCACCACCGTGGGGGTGGTCAACGGGGTTCATGGCAACACCTCGGGTTCGTGGCCACGAGTTCCTCTTGGCCTTCATGGCGTGGTACTTCCTGCCTGCCTTCAAGAATGGCTTGTCGACTCGACCACCACCGGCAACGATACCAACAACAGCTCGGCATCGCGAGTTGACGACCTCTGAAAACGAGCTCAATCAGCGAAACGTCCTCATAAGACGGGCGGAGCATCAACTCACTCTTAGATCCGGAAGGAAGTCTGATTCGGGTCTTGCCGTCGTCACCGTGGCCGATAACAGTGGCGTAGTTTCCGGATGTTCGGGCCAAAGCTCCCCTGTCTCCAACCTTCTCCTCGACGTTGCAGACAATGGTACCCTCTGGGCATTGAGCGATGGGGAGAACGTTTCCGACGTTGAGGGTGGCCTTCTTTCCGCAGTAGATGAAGGATCCGGTGGAGATACCCTCAGCAGCGATGAAGGTCTCCTTTCGGAGCTTGTACCTGTATGGGTCTCGGAAGACAACAGTGGCGAGGGGGGCACCTCTGAGACGGATATCAGCGCCTGATCAACGAGCTGACCTCGATCTATGCCCAGCGAAGTTCTCCTCCTCCTATCCCTGCTCCAATCGGCCGACGAGCCTAGCCCGGTGTCCAGTCCGCCAATCCAAACTCCTCCTAGATCCGCAATCCGCTGGTCTCTCAAACAACAACTCACCGTCCAGCGTCGTGGATGATCTCTTTCACGACACCCCTGATGTAACCGTTCTTCTCGGCGAAGTCGACATTCCTCAGTCGAGCAGGGTTTTTGTTGTGGTGGGTGTGGGATTTGAAGATACCCCCGGACTTTCTTTGCGACCTGATAACTCGCTACAGGGGCACTAGATCAGCACAAATCCTTTCCAGCTATCACTCCAAGATCCAAGCATCCCCTGGCCGTATCCCAGACATCGACGAATCCCATCTTGCTCCCCGCACACTGTGCTCCTCCTATCCCGCATCGATGTCTGTTCCGTGACCGGCCAAGCGAGAAGGCAGGGTGTGGGTTGAAAGAGAATCTCGACGTACACCCATCTTGCTGTTTCCTTTCCTACTAGGTTGGACAGCGAAAGAATCTCTTGATGGCTAGCAAGAAGGAGGACCGTTAGACCAGGATCTTTTGCACAAACCGTCCCAGCCTGCTGCCAATCCCAGCACTCACAGGGCGCGGAAGAGGCGGAATCAAAAATCGACGCTTGACGCATTGCAGAACGGAATTAAAATCATCGGCGTTATGCCAGTGGCGCGGATCTGCCATTCTTAACACCGACACTTTCGGCATTTCAGCTAACTCGCGTTCGGGCTGGGTGCTGCTGGGTGGCGCACTGCAACCGGTGGCCGATGCGTCTAAGCTTACAACGTGCATTGTAGATAGGTAGACTGTCTGCTCTAAACAGCTGAACCATTATCCTACCCTATGCTAGGAAACTCATGAGACGCATCTCCTTCTACTTGCTGACCCCGCCTCCGGCACCGAACCTCCGCAGACTTCCTAGACTCAGCTTGATCTTCTTACCAACTCCTTCTTTCTCGCCCTTGCCTTTGATGTCGCCCGTCGGACTAGGCGGTTCACTCGTTATCGCTTCAATTGTGGGTGATGTAGCCGAAGTGTCTGTCGCCGGTTTCACATCCTTTGCTGCCTTGCCTCCTAGCAATCCCGCGAATCCCTCCTCTTCCTCTTCTTCTCTCATTCGCTTCGCCCGCATCTTCAGCGCGACGTCACCGAGGTCTTCCTCGAGAATATCATTAGGCTTGATATCACCATTCGCAGCGGTTCCTAGCGAGTTTTTCTTCTCATCGTCCAGTTGCGATTGTAGCGGTTTCAACAACGGCGATTGTCCACCGGCAGATCCATCCGAATCGCTGCCATCGTCGTAGTCTAGACCTAGGGACGGGCTCGGAGAGGTCGGCGAGGGCGCACCGCCTCTGATCATCTTGCCCGGGCTGGCTGCGTTGGGCCTTTGTCTTCGTAACGATTCCCGAGGAGAGGGCTTTCTCTTCTTGCTCTGAGGTGAGGCATTCGGCGAGCTTGACGTAGCTGTTGCTGATGGGGAAGGCTGATGAGGTCCGATCGTGTCGTCCTCATTATCGCTAGTATTGAAGTAATCGTCTTCCTGAGCGTCCGCGTTTCGCTTCCATGCATTGCTCGACTCTGCTTCCGCTTGAGCGTTCTGTGTTGGTGCGGGCGCCGGCTCATTGTTCTGCTCATAGCGCGTCACTAGTCCAGCGATATACGGCTTGATGAATGGTCTGCCCGCTAGCGCTTCCAGTCTCGGACGATACTGGTCGAACAGGTGGTTGATGATGGGTTTGAGATTTTCCTATAACGCAGGTCAACACAGATTCCGATGAGCAGACCTGCTAATGCTTACCCTTCGCACCAGGTCCAAAACCTCCATACAAGAGCTGCTCAGCATGTTATCCCTTGTCGATTCCTCCGATAGCAGGTCGAGTAAGGGTAAGAACATGTGATTCTTGGTGAAGTATCGGTGGATGAAGTGGTTGGGCACTCGCAAGCAGGATTTGATGAATCGCAAAGCAGCTATGAGGTAAAGTTAGTCGCAAGACCTATTGCGACACTGAGCTGACATACCATGACGCAGTGGCTTGTCCTTGATGTACAACAAGGACACGATCTGCCGTGAGATAGGTGTTGAGAGGATGAAGTAGCTCGTCCTGCTTGCCTGGGCCTGATTGTTGATTTGGTAAGAGAGCAGTTCTACGAGAAGGTGATACAGTGATATTTTCTCGCGGGGGAATTTGGCTGTACCTAGTAATGGTTAGTGACCTGACCGTTCTGCGGCTACGTGCTTCTACTCACTGTCGGCGGGCTTCATCTCAGGCAGATCTGTCAATGGCTTGAACAGCGTGGCGATGCAATTTTCGTGGAAGTAGGAGGTGAAGTTTTCGGATACTGGACCTTCTTTCCTTGGAATGAAGCCCTGCGTTTCATCAGCATCAAGGTATCGGTGTGCGGTGACTGGTATTGTACTTACATTCTCCTCTGCAGAAGTGTCCAGTATCAACCGCAGACTGTCGCCCAGCTGACTGAGAAGACCCAGATTCTTCGTCGTATGCAGGAGATCCAGTATGCTGAAGATGAGTGTCCGCCGCTTGGACTCCTCCTCCTTGAGAACGTGCATCCTGACCATGTTGATGTCGTGTTCGACCGCCAGGGTGAGGATCTCCGCTCCAGCATGCAACAGCTGGGCCTCTTGGCGCGAGAACGCCCATTCACACACAAACAGCAGCCCTCGGTCCAATAGGTTTCGGTATAGCTGCAGCCTGTTTGGCAGCTGAACACCTTTACCAAGCACCATGAGCTGGTTCAGGAAAAGAACGACATCACGCTTGTGCTCGCTAAGGGGAATCTGTTGTCCGTCAGGCCCAGCGATGGTCGCCTCGGCTTGTGATGATTGCTGGCCAGCTTTGGGCGAGCTGGCGGGGTCTTTGAAGGTGGCGAGGAGTTCAGTGAGTACCCCATCGTTGGTCTGTATGTGGGTGATGATATCCACTTGGGTGAAAAAGACGAAACCGTTCAAGGTACCGAAAGTGCCGTCATCCAGAAGCCTTGCGAGAACGACGTCGCGCAGATATTGGACGCGGAAGAGCTGATGGATCTTCTGACGGATATTTGGCGCCTTGATGTCGACAACTTGACGGAATCGGGCAATTTCCGAGAAGAATGTACGATAAGAAGCTTTAAGATTGGGGAAGTCTGGGTCATCTGAGGGTGCGCGTCAGTACAAGCACATGTTCCTTGTTTGCCAGCACTTACACTCGAACATGCCAATAATACCCATGAAGACGTCGTCTTGGAGTATATACTCCAATATCGTGTTGTCGTTGAACATCACTGTAGAATTATATCAGCCTAATTATCCACCCTCTCAAATTCGCGACTCACGTATTGTCTGCATCAGCGAACAAAGGGCGTGAAGATCGTCCAGACTTTCCAGGTCTTCAGCTTGCTCGAAGACGACGATCAATTGTTTGATGTAGTCCTGAAGAGAATTAGCACCGAATGGAGACCCGTTTGACCACTCTCACCTCTGAGATGATATGCTCCACAGCTCGTTCGCGTCCTACCGCTGACTTTGCCTGCATCCTCAACCACATTTCTTGCTGTCTGAAAGCAAGGTAAGCAGTAGTGCGCGACCGGTGGTACCTCACGGCACTCACTTGATATTGGCTAGTGTGGGAGCCTCCCATGCCGTTCTGTTCTCCCCTAGGGGCAACTGGGCGACTGACCCAGCTAGTAAAGGCGACTGTGACATCGGAGATGAAGAAGACGGGACCGCCAGTTGCTCAGCTTCCGCTACAGAACGCTGGCGTCAGGATTGATGGCTCATGGACCAAAAATGACGTGTGAACTCACTTGGCATGTTGTTGAGATGCCTCTGAACTTCTGAAATGAACTGCCAAATATCCTCACATCCTTCTGCATCTTGGAAAGACAAGGCGATATCCAGTTGAGATGCCGGTTCCGTCCATACTATCAGGGTGTCTGTACAGGCAGTCAGCCTAAGCCCTACTCGCAATTCCGAGACGACATAGCACTGACCTTGCTGTCGCGCATAAATGTCGTCTTTCTCGACTCTCGAGCTGAGCAGCAATTCCTCCTTGAGGAAACCGCCAGGTTCGTCACTGCCTCCAACTCCATCCTCGCCTTCACCACCCTTCTCCGGCTGTTCCTCTGCCTCTACGATCAGAAGCGCTAGATCTCTAGTATCGTCGTAGACTCCTTTGCAATAGCCTGTGCCTCGGTCATACCAGGAGGAATCGCGGAGCTCGTACACCTAAGACAGCGGGTCACGATTACGCCGATTCCCCTTCGGATTTGCCAGAGAGAGGTAGGTCCATAGCAAAGGATCTGACTCACTTTGACTCGCTTTCCCTCTTGCATGAGACCTGGATCTTGATCGCCCATGAGGGCATCTCCAGCCTGCTCCCCTGGCCTCTGATCACCTTGGTTTTCTTCAGAATCCTCGATAGCGCTCCCTGACCCAGGTGTGACGTCGAGCTCGCCGCCCGAGTCATTACTTGAGTCCAGAGAACTTCCTTCTGATGGGGCTTGATCCACCATGGACTGGCCATCCACTCCAAGGTCTATCGACGGCATAGATGACCCCGCTGCGTCCTGTCCATTCGCAGCGAGGTCTCCCAAGACGCTAGCGTTGACCACGTCGTCATTGTTCTGAGAGACATTCATCAAAGCGCCCAGAATGAAGGGGTGCTCGGAGGAAAGATCTAGTCGAACAGGCGAAGTTTGTCGGTCACACTACACCATCCGATACCAAAGGTGGAAGAGGATATTGACGTGTCACGAGAGCTTTCGGTTTCCGACCAGAATGTTGGATCGAAACAGTACACTACACGCTCCTCGTCCAGTCGTGTCTCGAGCTACGGGCTGTGAACCTTTGTGCTGTGATGAGCACTGCTGAAAGCGTGTTTTGGTAGTCTATGGTCAATAACAAACAGGTTAGGTTTGGTGGCCACCAGCTCGGTCATTCGAAGTGGTGGAAATTTGATTCCGTCTCACGCTTGACACCTCGAAGGCTCGACGAGTTCCTTCGGGTCATCGACCTCGCTCTGCACATCACTGCACGGTCTATCTCTTGCTACGCGACAGCGCCTGGATGGACTCGCCAAATGCGTCATAGAGAGACTGGAAGGACTGCGCGACACCCTTGACTGAGTCCACACCCATATTGTCATGGTCGCGACACCTTGGTGAATCCTAAGAACCCTCCTTCGACATTACCACTTGTCAATCGCTGCGACCCCTATCGGCCCTTCCCTTCACCCAAAAGTCAAGCTCCCCTTGTTATACTCCGAAAGGGGGGTCTCAGTACAATCCAATGGCACCCAAGAGGTCTCGCGATCCCTCGCCTGTCGGAGTTCATGCCGATGGGACTCTTGTACAAACCGATGACCCGAACAAACGACAAAAGTCCAGCACAACAGACTCGTCACCTGAGCCTCCTTCGAAGCGCCTGACCTGGTTATCCAGTTTGAAGAGTGTGTTCTTCCCAATGTCGCGTAGGACAGAGACTATATCGGAGAGTGAGTGAGAATACGATGGGTATCAAAGCTTGCAGCTACTCATTGCTTCCATTTCCTCTAGTGCGCAAACGAAAGTCTACGCAGCCATCACCTTCTACCCAGGGCACAGTGTTAGGCATCGAAGGATCATCGGCTGATCATACGCTCGGGGAGGAGAACGGGCACCGTGCATCCGTTTCCGCGGACCCACAATCATCATCACGGCCTCACTCGACAGCATCAGATACAACCAGTCAAGACAGTATCGGCTCAACGCTCCAGTCTCAAACAGCTGGATCTTCTATCTCTGCCATATATCCTTCCCTTCCAAACCCGTCGCCAGCAAAAGCAACAATATCGTCCAGCATATATCCCTCCATACCTACCTACCCCAGCGCCCCGGTTGACTCGGATGAGCAGCAGCAGGAGACGCACTTCCGCGGTGATCAGGTTTCCAAAATCGAACGAAATGCTGCTTCCACCGATGATTCATACGTATCGCAGTCCATCGGGACTTCAGCCTCCGCCTCTGAATCCCCAGTCGTCGACAGCCGTTGCAAGTCCCCCGATTCTCGCTCCGCCAGTCCTAACATCAACTCGGTCTCTGTTGTGGTTGAGCAATATCACAGCAAACCAATCTCTTCACCGTCGATCGATGATGACCGGGAGCTACATCAGGAGGAAGAGGGCAAAGATGGAGCTGGGGAGGGACAGGCCGAGCGGGAACAGTATGAGCTGGATGACGCTGAAGAAGAACAGGAGGGTGATGCGGATCAGACACAGGATGCCGACGAGAACGCGGACTCTATCTTCGAAGACGACTCACAGTCCACTAGCCCTAACGCTGGTATTATCTCCGGTACAGGAACCGCCCAAGAGCCTATAGAACTACTGGACGACACGTCTTCCGAGAGCTCTGAGCCCTCGACGTCGGCACCTCAATCTCCAGCCTCGACATCACGGTCATATCAACCTGCATATGCTGGTAGTATAGCGGCCTTCGTTCGGCCGCCACCTCGCCGGCCTGACCTCAGCACCGCCAATCGTCCTTCACGCTCGTATACCTGGCTGGACGGTACAAGCGATAGTGCGCCGTCAACCCCTCGGTCCAGACCGCGCCATCAGTATAACTCAACGTATGAGGCTAGTCCGGCAAAGTCGTATCGCGGCGCACCACGGAATAAGCTGAGGCAGCAGGAATTGAACCGGAAGCGCAGTCGGAGCAGTATACTGCAAGTCACACGGGGTCAAGGGAAAGGCGTCGAGGCTGCGGGCAGAAGAGCGCTCAAATTGTTTGAGAGTCCGAGTCGGAAGAAGCAGATTCTGTACCAGAGCGGTGAGTGACGAGTGGCTAGACGAATGGAGCCTCTGCTCACCACAGCTACAGCAATATCGACTGGAATGGACACAAAGAAGGCGTATCAGAAGTTAATGCTAGGGGCATCATTCGAGAGACTGATCACTCACCGACCTAGCGTGAGTTGTCGCTTGATATCAAGGTCCAATTGAGATGAGCTTCATGCTGAACTCTTACAGGCTACTGCCGCTCCGGCCAGCGCGTCGACATTCGCGTCTAAGGCGAGAACGGCCATTCCTAAGCAGTGAGTCGGTCACGGTCCGAGCAATTTGTGACCTGAGCTCACGCAGCTCTCAGTCGGGAATCCCAAGTCCAAGACATCATCGACAAGCTAAAAGCAAGCAAAGTCCAGGAGGACGAGGAAGCTCGACAGAGGCTCCGACCATCGGTGCCGACCAAAATGGCACCAAAGCGACTGGCCCGAGTTCGAGAACTGCTGAAAGACCGGTCTTTTCACAAGGAATTCCTGGGCGGTGGACAGATGAACCACGGCTCGATGAACAGGCTCAAACCGGAACAATGGCTGGACGACGAGTGCATCAACTCGTACGGCTTCATGATGCAACAGCGAGCGGATCAACATGTGGCGCAGAAGAAATCGAACAAGGGTATGAACGGCACCGCCGCTGCGCACGATAGCTCAAAGGTCCTCGATATGCACTACTTCAACTCATTCTGGTATGAAAAAGTCAAAACCCACGGCCACGACGGTGTGAGGAGATGGACAAAGAAGGCGAGTAGACGCAATACCGTACACGGGGCTTTAGTACTGACCGTGGCGTTAGGTGGATCTGTTCTCCAAGGATGTGGTGGTCTTCCCCATCAACCTCGGCAGTATGCACTGGGTGGCCGGAGTGATCAACATGCGGCTGAAGCGTATCGAGTTTTACGACTCGATGGGCGACAGGTCGAATTACAGGAAGAGAATCTTCGCGGTGAGCTCTCACGACCACGGTGATCTATGTTTTGGTACAAGGGCTGATCGAGATGGCTGAAGGACCTCTTTGGATACCTGGAGGCAGAATATCAGGCCAAGAGGAAAAAACCTTTCCCTCGCGACGAGTGGACCACAGCCTTTTCGCAAGTGAGTAATGTCCCATCCCCTCACCCACCCACATACCCCACCGCGCAAGATGAAAAACTTTCACAAAAGAGGCTGTCGAGACGGGTCGAGGTTTTGCCCGTCGATGCGAACGTGGAGCTGGCTTTGGTCTGGGAGGTACGCTCTGCCATTTCGGTTCGTCCGGATTTGGTATAGAAACCGCCGGGCTGGGGTCGGCTCAAGAGGAGAACGGAAATCTGAACATTCGCAATCATCCTCCAGGAGAATCAAGCGCCGAGGTAAGGATAGGACACGAGCTGACGTGTCACTCTCTACTAGTCCACGCCGCAGCAGAACAACGGGTCGGACTGCGGAGTATTCACCTGTCAAACGCTCGAGCTGATCTCTCGAGGGGTCGATCTCATTAAAGAGCAATCGAGTGGTTTCGAGTGGACTTGCGCCAACATGCCATACATACGGCAATTGATGATACTGGAACTGGCTGAGGGAACGCTCGCAGATCGGTGGCCCAAGGAGCAGGAGTAAATGGAGGGAGAGTCCGCCATCGGACAGGCTGGATACTGGTCGAGTCAGAAGAAGACGGACGCAGATGATGATAGACGTTGCAAACGAGCTTGTGCCTTGTCAGTGACCAATACTCGTATAACAAGAGATGCACCAGTATAATCCAGACTATCGGTCTCGCCGCTCATAGGACGTGTGTTCGCGACCATGCTGGATGGGTTTGGTAACGACCTGATGAGGATGTCTCGCTCAGTACACTGTACCGTCCTCCAGTCGCGCCAAAGTTTGGGACTGTGTCACTGTCCTGGCTGCTCCTGAGTGTTTCTGGCATAACTTAAAGGACTCCTCTGGAGGTACGATTATGACAATATTCTCAACCCAAGTCATCGCTCTGCCTGTCTATGTTTGGTCTCTCAGATGTGATGCAAGTAAATTGCGCTGTAGAGGCCACCAATCACTCATGCTTTCCCAGCTGAGCAGCGCGGATGCACGGAACCCATATCTGAAAACGAACTATCGAAAATAATGGACATTTGCCCGTATCGAAAATGGACATTGTCCGTTATCGAAAATGGGACATTCCGCACAGTGGGGTATTTAAGGTGCCTTTGGGAAGAAAAAGCCGATAGGCAGGCAGCTTTTTCCCACCACATCTTTTAGGCTGGCGTAAAACGGATCTTCTGATGTAAATCAGAAAAAATGGACATCCGCTAAATGGCGGATGGCAGATCCGTCCATGGCAAGAGATGTTGGATCTCATTTTTAATTCAATTATTTTTGAATTACTGCACAGCGAGGGTATTTGAGGAGCCTTCAGGTCTAACGACAAGTTAGGCTGCCAGACTCCGTGAGAACAAAGAAATAGGCATCTCCAAATCGGTGGTTGTGGACCGCTGCAGGATCCTGCACTTCAACCGGTCATATAACCCATCCGCGAATCTGCCACATCGCCCGTGCGAATCTTGCATTCTCAACCTGTCCCATGCTCACACGTTCACGTTTGGCTCGTGATCACGACGAAAAAAGATTCGACCTCTTGCCTCTTAGAGCTGTGTCTCCATGACATGGCAAACAGCATGCTACACTCAAGCCTCACAGGAGTACGAGTAGGCGCCGTACACGGACCTGTGGCCCGTCAGTCTCGGGGGGAGTCGAGTTTTCGCTGTCCAAGAGTCCACCTATGGTCCGGCAGATAAGCGGATGACACAACGAGATGCAAAATGCCAAAGTGGTGACTATATATATACCTATCTCCGTGATGGAGTACACGGGGCATACCTGCGGTGCAGAGATACGCAATGCGAGTTTCGAGCCTGACCGTGAGCTCCAGTGATCCGGGTTCGTCACCATCCAATCCCCATACGATGCCCCTCCACTCCCGACCAGAACTGTCGTTCTACTGCTTCTTCTTCTCCTCCTTCGTCTTGGCACCGGTAGCGCCCGCCGGGATCTTCTCCTTTACGGTAGTGGTGGTGGTTCGAACCGTCTCGCCATCGCCGTGCATCAGGCTCATCAGGCCTTTGCCGACAGCGCCGGAGATCATAAGCCAGACGAAACCAGGGATCTTGGAAAGTCTGTCGCCGATAAGGTCGCCGATGACGAGGTACCAGTCAATGGGCCGTTGTCTGAGATGGGCGTTAGCTTGATCTTCCGGCTCGAATGATACAGTCAAGGCGAGTAATCGTCGCTCACAGGAAGCCGAGTCCCTCATATGGAATCCACTGCTGCCATCTGCCGCTTTGAATGAGATCCCACATGATCTCCCCATTGGGCGGGCTTGCGGGACCAAGGAAGCGGATGTCTCGACCTTTCTCGGTGATAAAGACGAGGTAAGGAGGCCTGAGTCCGATAGGGTTAGTACTTGACGCTCGAGATCCGGTTTTGCTACTCACTTGAAGACTAGCCATTTCGTGTTCAACTTCCACTCTGTAATGTAATCCACTCGAGCGAATCTGACATCAGAGGGGAGTTTGTACTGCACCTCTCCCTCTTCCACCTTTGTCTCGACTGGCGCTGCGATCAGAGAGTCTCTATACAGCTTCGTTGCATTGGCATGCGACTCCTTGAAGGATTTCGACATGATCGATTGTTGATCCTCGTGACTACGACAAGTTCAGCATACTTCCGGTCTGTCGCTTGAGAGATCCTGAACTCACATGACAACCACCCAGACGGTCTCTGGGGAGCTACCATCACCCTCCACTAGCTCATGGTAGTTGTCGTCGGTAAGACGCCATACTCCATCTTGCTTGTCCTCCGCATCTCGCTTCACCAAGTCTGGGCCCGTCTGCTGGTTCATAATCTTCCCCGGGAGTTCCTTCAGTCGGACCAGGAAAGGCTTGTCTTCCACAGGCGGAGGGATCTTGCTGTAAGTTGAGATCTCGGGTGTCAGCGGTCTTCATATCCCCCCCTCAGGATGTGGACGTACCTGGCATATTGGGCCGACGCCAAAGTTGGCAACGCCAACGCGATAACCGATATCAGCAACAAGCTGGTCCACTTCCGGGTCATTCTGAAGCAATATATGTACAAGATATTATCAGTCGGGAAGATCAACACATAGCGAGTGGGTCGCAGTCCGCATCTCTTGTTATCTCAGTGTCGGGCGATCTGGCGTGCTCATCAGCTCCTGACTTTACACCACGCGAGACGCTCCAAGCGGGGATCTCCGCCCGTTGTTTACACTAATCTCATTGGGTGGCGAGTCCGAGAATAGAAGCTGCACTGTGACCTGCTGTGACCATTTTATTACCGCCTGTAATAGCCTGCAGCAGATAGTAGACACCACTCAGTACTCAGTACTCACTAGTCACTAGTCCCTGGTCACTACATTCAGTCGCGCACGATAGCACGTTCGCACGATGCGCTACAATGGGCTCCATAAGGCTCCATAGTGGCTACTAAGTAGCTACATGGGGCGCCGATCCTATCGTTAGCGGGTGGATTGCACTAGCAAGTTGCCACTGGGGACCGGTTATGACATGACCCGAGGTCCCGACCGTCCTCCGTATCGCGACTATCGTACCGCCTTATCAAGTTGCTCGTGAGAGCTCATGGATGCCCGTTGCTGTTCGGATCGCGCGAGGTACTCCTCGGCGGTGCATTGCCTAGATCTTGGATCTCTCGGCAGGAACACTCATGCGACAGCATGCGACGCTCCATGACCGCTGCACAAGGCTGCACAGCACCTCGGCGCAGATCCATGCGGATATGATAAGATGAGCACGGAACGGTAGACAGATGAACCCGAGGTCACCTGACTCGACGAGCCAGGTTCAACTCACTTACGTCCGCGGGCCCGTGGGGCAGCTGCGGCACTGTCACTGGACGGTTCCAAGGACTCTTCGCCTCCAGCTGCCTCCAGATCCTCGAGCCGCATCGAGGCACCATCTGCACTCGTCTGATGGACCATGGACTGCGTGCCGTCTCTCTTGCTGCTTGCCCGAAGAGACCCGAAGCTCGCACGAGTCGTTCGATCTCCGCCGGAAAGTCAAGTCATCATGCTCTGCCAAGTACCAGCATCGAGGGCCTCCAAGGGCCTCCAAGGGCCAAGCACTTGGTATGCAGGGAAACAATAAGGAAATGCTTCCAATACAATTCCTTATTTCCCTCCACCGCCTCTGCCCGATTTAGATAAGATTATGACTTTCCCTGGCCGTCCTGAATTTAGACATAAAGTGACGTATTAGAAGAGCTAAATACGATTTTGCCACTCGGCATCGGCGCCGTTAACTGCCCCGAGCACATGAGGTGCGTCCAGGTAGGTCTAGGTGCATGGACGTATATAGACATTCAACTCCACCTTCACAACATTGCATCACTACTCATCGCCACCTCAACGCGATCAGTGACTAACTTACATATCACCTTGTCTTAACCATTAAGAACACCTTACTCACCATCACTCAACATGTCCGCACCTGGGTATAAACAATCGATGGACGGCACCACTGTCAACGGCAACAACAACAACCACCTCGATGACAACAATAGAGTCATGGGCACTGGTAAAGCTACCAATAGACAGGGCTCCGGTGACGATGATCTCCACCGATACGTCACTGACGACAACCCTCGAGCTGAGACCCGTAAGGTCACCGAGGCGAACGAGCATTCGAACCCACCATTCACCAAGGGTCTCATCGTGAGTTCCGATCGGGTTCAGCGATGTTCGTTAGGCTGACCTCATGTAGACGGTTCAACCCTTGAGAAAGAACGAGTAAGTGCGGACTCCGCAAGGTCCTAAAGGCCTATCGGTGTCGCCTGGCTGACGGGATTTGCTCAGAATGCAGCCTTCCTATGCTCAGGACCTCGGCACAGGATCTGTTACGGTGAGTAAGAGTGCCTCCCACAACATGGTTCAGACTGACCTTCCTTCCAGCATGGGTTCTATGGCTCAATGATGAACGGCCTCGGTGCTTGTATCGGTACGATCGGCATGATCCCGTGTTGCCCATTCCCCAACCCGTTCAAGAATGTCGGTGAGTACCACCAGTCCTGTCATCTCCATGATGGGACTGGGAGACTGCCATATCGGTGGCTGACGTTATGTTTCCTCTCAGATCAAGGATCAGTCGGTAGGTCCCTCGGGCCGATTTGGTCATCTTTAGGTATACTCACTTGAGTTTAGGTCTGATCAGTCGATTTGGTCAATTTTACAAGTCCGTCGACCCGGGTTTGGTCCAGGTCAACGTCTGCTCCGAGTCTATCAGAGTTGTCGGTGAGTAACGAGCTTGCGCAGCATTACGCCGTGTTAGATCTGACGTCCTCATCAGATGTCAAGATCCAGCTCACCTCCGTTCCGAGGCAAACAGTGCAGACCAGGGACAACGTTTCCGTCGAAGTCGACAGGTGAGTCGTTCTATCTGTGACTCGAGGGATCTGACTGACAACTTGAAGTGTGATCTGCTGGCACGGTGCGTTTCACGGTGGACCCTATCCTGTACGTGTGGCACTGATACTCGGAACGAACAGTCGTTTCGCCTTACCGAGCCGCTTTCGGCATCAACGACGTCCGCACGGCCCTCGTCGAGCGAGCCCGTAAGTTACAATGAGACTGCCATTCCTGTCACATAAGCTGATATCTTCATCAGAAACAACCCTCAGACAGGTCGTCGGTGGCAGGCTCCTTCAGAGTGTCATCTCTGACCGAGAGGGACTTGCCGCTGAGGTCGCCGAGATTGTGAGTGGCAATCTTCGTCATTTGTGGCTCGACGCTGACATCACATCAGATCGAGGCCACGGCCGAGAAGTGGGGTGTCGCCATCGAGTCGATCCTGCTTAAAGACATCAACTTCTCCATCGAGCTCCAGCAGTCGCTCTCCTCTGCCGCGACTCAGAAGCGAATTGGTGAGAGTAAGGTCATTGCCGCTCGAGCCGAGGTCGACGCCGCCAAGTTGATGAGACAGGCCGCCGATGTGAGTTAACCATTGTCTTCGACAGGCCTTGACCTTCCCGGATCATTTCGCTGACCACACCCCCCAGATCCTCGCCTCCCCGGCTGCCATGCAGATCCGACAGCTCGAGGCCCTCCAGAACATGGCCAGAGCCGGAAACGGTGCCAAGGTCATTTTCGTGCCCATGAACCTCAACACCATGGGTGGAGCGGGTATGGACGGCGTTGCCGCTCAGGTTGCGGCGTCCCAGACCTCGCCTTACACCGTCGAGCACGGCGAGAACGCTGGATCTTCAAGCACCAATGCCGGACTGCTCAGTTCCATGGCCAATATCTGATGTGGAGGATGAAGAGCGACATGGGTTAGAATCGACAACGGGGGCCTTGTTTGTCTATAATCGGAAGGTTGGAATGTCGGAAGAATTGTGATATCGAATGCCGATATGATGGAAAGTGCTTTGATCAACGCTGGCGCGTGCGAGAAGGATTTCATAATCGGTTAGTCTGCTGTACATAATCAACTTACTGTCAATGAATTGTCGTATCGTAGACTCCGGGATGCGCTTCTGACTTGCGCTCTCCGACTGTATAATCCACCATCATGAGCCAAGCTGAAGATGACAGCTGTGTTGTCCGAGCACGCCGCCACCGCGAACACTTGCGCCTGGAAACAGATAGTACGAGTAGTTGTTTCACATCAAGTTAGGAGCAGTGTCGATCACGTACGAGTACAACCAAATTACTATATCGGCACACTGGCCTATGTTGCACTATACGTTCCGTCATCCTGCAACCCCTCTGTCCTCCCGATACTCCAGGGCACTCAGCGTAGCTCCATACGGGCCGGTACCCCAATTACACCTCATCATCCTCGTCCTCGTCCTCGCTCATACTCTCCTTGAGCATCTCCAACAGCTCGTGCGCCTCACTGAGCTGAGCGACCAGAATCGCCTGACCTTCCGGTATACTCCCGTCATCCGCGTAAAACTTGCCGTCCTTCCTCAGCGAGTCGATCTGGTGCAAGGCTAGGTGGTATGGGTATAGGTCTCGAGGAGAGTAGGGTCCGCCGTACTTGAGTACTTCGTTGAGACACTTCTTGATAGTAGAGAGTTTGTTGGCCTGCCGAATGTCAGCGGCTTGCACCTGGTAGTCTGAGGTTGGCACTTACAATTGGCATGAGTTCCTCGGAGATAGGTTCGGATTCAGAGATCAGTCGGTATATCAGACCATGCGATCGCCTTAGCAGGAACAGCAAGGCCTAATGTCCATAAGCGCGTGATTGTAGTGTAGCATTGAGTCAACACACGAATTGACCCTCGGCCTTGTTGCCATCCTTGTCAACAAACTTTCCATCTACACGCATCGAGTCGATTTCCCGCAATGACATTGAGTAGCTGCGTTGACGTCAGCTTGTAGGATGAATGTGATACTGAAGCTCACTTGTAAAGGTCCGTCTCCCGTAGCGTCCATCGATGAGTCAGAACTACGCAAAGTCAGTCTATGATTTAGCACTGCCGACCTGCCACCCACGTAATCTCTCCAACTGCGCCTTGATCTCGGCCAGCCGGTCGTGTATAGGTTTGAGCGTTGGACTGACGTCGTCCTCCGCCTCTCTCGCTTTGATGTCCTGGGCGACTTCGAAACAGGCATCCAGGATTCCAGATAGAAGGGCCTGTCCCTCTGGCACGGAAGAACCGCCGGGACCGAGAAATTTACCATCTACCCGTCGTCTACGAAGGTAGGCTGTCAGTCGGACTCTTCCACCGAGTCGACTACACTCACGAGTCAATCTTCCTCAGCTCCTCCAAGATGGCCTTGTACTCGGTCCTACTGGGCTTTGGCTCTCCCGCCAGCATCGAAAGCTGCTTCCTCAGTTCCACCAGTCGGGTATGTATAGGGACGAGCTCGACCGAGAGCACAGATAGGGACGCGAACAGACCATTGAGCTGCCGCTCTATGAAGGTTGGTCAGCGCCGCCGATGCAGATGCTCTGAGATATTGCTCACCGACACCCTCCAGCTTCTTCGTCATGAGCAGCACGATGGGCTCCGGGTGCTTGCCATCCTCAGAGTCCTGCTTGATGATCGTCTTCAGGTTTTCAAGCCTGTCCTTGAAAGGCTCCAGCACGGCATCGGTGTATGCCCCCGTCTCGTCCATCACCGAGAGGATTTGCTGACGGAGGTGTCAGCTCTGAGATGGGAAAGGCTCCGGCTGAACCTGGCAGCACTCACCCTCATGGATGCAATCTGACTGTAGGTCGCTGGGGTCTCTCGACTTTTGCCAATAGTGAGGAAGAAGAGACTGAGTAGACCGAAGACATCGGCAATGATGGTGTCGACTCGATTGGGCTCAGCAGTACCGGACGACGATGCGTTGGCATTGATTGAGGACGATGCTGCTGCGCTACTGGAAAGACTAGACGTCTGTGCCTGGGTCTGCTCATCTCTGATCGCGTTGAGCTTGGTCACTGTGCAGAGTGGAGGTGAGCTCGGAATCTCGAGTCGTTTAGGTGACTCACCTTGCTTGACGACCGAGTTGTAGATCGACATGACATCTTGGGCCCGGATGAACTTGGTAGTGTCCTGCTCAAGGTGTCAGACTGAGTTACGAAAGGAGGTTTGGCAGATCTAACCCACCTTCTTCAGCGCTGTAAGACGGTTTCTGATCGTTATAAACGCCTCTAGGACAGAGAGCTCTTCCTATCAGCGGTATGGTCAGCTCTGCTTCTTAAAGAGGACATTTGCTCAAGCACACTCGGGACAGCACCGAGATACTCACCTGAGGGACCATGATAGCTGATGTTATACAAGTCCTGTTACGAAGCTCCTGCTTATATCGATGTCAAGCCAGAGAACGTTTCAGAGCGGGGTGGAGGTGGAGGGAGGTCGTTCGGCGTGGTCGAGGTTTTTATACAAGCAGCCGATAGGATAGCAGTCTCAGTGCGAGGAAGCGTGATATGTACGTAAAACTGAGGCGATACGTTTCCTGATATCGTTGCACGGGAGAATGTGGATATGAAGTTATAGCGAGCTGTACCTACGAGTTCGAGAACAAGTGAACGTCTGCGACGTCGCTGGACTTCCGCTGCCGAGGCCGAAAGCGCACGAGGGGATCTGGCCGCCTCGGGATCAAAAATAGCGCGTGGTCCACCAGCCCGGCCAGCTGGTAGCGACTGGTAGCGGATACGCATCAAACGCGTGGCGCTCGCATCCACCGCTGCCACATACGATAACGCCGACAGCGCCCAGTCCAGATTGATTCCGTTGGGCCTCTGAGCCTGGAGTGGGTTGTTAGTGCCACTTTAGGAAGAGCCGGGGGGGCCAGGGTGAGAGCAGCGTCAACGCACCCACCCGCTTCCCCCCCTCCGTCCCACTCCCCGGTGCTCCCACTCTCCCAGCCACGCTCCCACCATCCTTCCTTTGCTTTCCATCCTGTCAACTCGCCTCGTCAACATCCACGTATACACCAGGTTCTACCCCAGCATCAACCTTCGCATACCCGCGACTTTACAAGGTGAGTGCTGCACGCGCTGGGCTCGGGACTACTAGCAAGGAGACCACGGAGGAGGACGCGTGTATCTGGGAGGAGCCGAGCTGGGCACAGGATCCCCCGTGATTACACCGCAGTCGAGTCGCGACGGCATCACTCGACTCCCAATTGGGTGCAGCCTTTGTCACCTGGCTAGTCTGTCCAGTATACGGAGCACTGCACCTTCCTTTGTCCTAGGATATCTATTTCACAGAGCTCAAACGCTACGACACCTTATCATATAACCCCACCTTCCCTCTGACGTCGTTGCGATTGTAACACGTAATTCCAACCTCCGCTCTCGGTCATATACCTTCGCTTTGCAACATAGCTGACAGTGGCCTTCTTACCCACTCTCTCTTTCACATCAACCTCTCCTGTTGTCACTCAACCCCATCACCGACCCAACGCGTCGTCCAACAGCACTCATCTTATTAGTCAATCACGATCAAGGTGAGTGCACGAACACTTCCTGCTTCAACCCGCGTCCTAGTATCGCCCTCTCTTGTTCATGGAAGGCTCTGAGGGCGAACCCGTCGCTCCTGGCCATCGGGAACACGGCATGGGATACGGAGTGTGATGTGGAGGAGAAAGTCCCGCAAAGAGGGCTTGGCAACCAATGCAGGGCTGGCCGCGTCAGATTTGGGGTTCCTTCGGCCTTCATGCGAATCGTCGATGTGACAGGCAAGATCATAGCTGACGAATTGCCTTTCTCTCCCTTGTCTTATCTCACGCGACCATTGCATCCCAAAATAGATGTCGAATCGAGAGGACTCTGTCTACCTGGCCAAGCTCGCTGAGCAGGCTGAGCGATATGAGGGTGAGTGGACTCTCCTTGTGGATCGAGTCAACGCCTGCTTATACACACCTCGCAGAGATGGTCGAGAACATGAAGTCGGTCGCTTCCTCTGACCAGGAGCTCACCGTTGAGGAGCGAAACCTCCTTTCCGTTGCCTACAAGAACGTCATCGGTGCCCGAAGAGCTTCCTGGAGAATCGTCTCTTCGATCGAGCAGAAAGAGGAGTCCAAGGGAAACGAGGCCCAGGTTTCCATGATCAAAGCCTACCGAGAGAAGATTGAGGCCGAGCTCGCCAAGATCTGCGAGGACATCCTCCAGGTTCTGGACAAGCACCTCATTCCTTCCGCCGCCAGCGGCGAGTCGAAGGTCTTCTACCACAAGATGTGAGCGCACTTTGACATCCTTGATGATCTTTGCTGAGTCTTGATAGGATGGGAGACTACCACCGATACCTCGCCGAGTTCGCCACCGGCGACAAGCGAAAAGACTCCGCCGACAAGTCTCTCGAGGCCTACAAGGCTGCTTCCGACGTCGCCGTTACCGAGCTGCCACCTACCCACCCCATCCGATTGGGTCTCGCTCTTAACTTCTCCGTCTTCTAGTGAGTTACTTTGGTGGGCTTCATTGCCAGCTCTGACATTACGCAGCTACGAGATCCTCAACAGCCCCGACAGGGCCTGCCACCTCGCCAAACAGGCCTTCGATGACGCCATTGCCGAGCTGGACACCCTATCTGAGGAATCTTACAAGTGAGCGAGCTGCCCTCTTCTGGCACGCGATGAGGCGCTAATGGACGAATCAGGGACTCTACCCTCATCATGCAGCTTCTCCGTGATAACCTGACCCTATGGACATCCGACATGAACGAGGGTGGTGAGTGAAGATCGTACGACAGTGTCACAAGCCACAGCCCACTGACCAATCGTCCAGGCGCCGAGAAGAAGGAGGAGGGTGAGGAGGCCAAGGAGGAGCCAGCTCCAGCTGCCGCTTAAACTCAGTTTCCTTTTGTGTTTATTATCCCAAAGAGAGAGATATATTTGATCGCCATTCACACCTCGTTCCATTCCCCAGCGTCCTTGGTCTGAGCCAGTAGTCGAGTCGTTCTCGTACGCCTGTCCAAACATGAGATAGAATCCACTTGCATCGAATACCCAGAAGTGCGGGATTGCAATTGGCAGCAACGACGCGTGACTGGATCGAGTAGTGGAGACGTTTCAGATGACCGACCCAGTTACACATTGAGACCTGTTGAGACCTGTCTGAAACAGATACTATACTTGGCCTGTGCCCTGTACCAGAGTCGTGAAGTCATGATAAAGGGTTCGGAGCTCGGTGTCGCACTCTCGCGTGGTCGGTGGCGAAGTTGGCAACGGCAGCTGAAATTTCGAGATTGACTTCTTTGTTGACAAGAGTCTTGTTCAAGGTGTCATTCGGTATTGGAACTATGTCTGTTCAACGCATATAGCAAGGCCGGCAGTATCAGCTGCAGATTCTGGTCCGTATAGAGTCGATCATCGTAAAGCGCTTTTGCCGAATTGCGAATCCTACAGAGCCGGGTTGTCAAGACATCAAAGGACATTCGATATCACGCTCCGAAGATCCTCTGAGCTCGACGACATTGACTTTGCCTATCTGGAAACTCTTGCGGAGACCTTCCGACTCGATATCGCTACTCTCTCGTTGCTATGAGTGACGAGCTCAACATGGTGAATACGGTCGATTCGACGGTGGAAGTCGAGGAAGAGGACAATGGCTTCCGACCCAACGCGGATGACGACTCGCAGCCCCTTGCTAGCGCGAGAAACCCTCAGACTTCGGCCACTATCACGGTGCGGATCATCAAAAGCTTCGAATACAGGACGTTCAAGGCGATGGTGCTGAAGGAGGTAAATCTGGAGGAGATGACCGTGGGGCAATTGATGGACAAGGTCAGAGAGGGTGAGTGCTTTTCGACCTCAAGGGAGATGTGAGATCGTACAATCGAACATGCCTCTAGGGTCTGCCGGTCAGGTTGTGTGGATGCTGATCATGTACCCATAGGCATCAAGACTCTCCCGGGATACAAACCATACAAGACATTACAACTAGATACCTTGAAGAAGTATACAGTAGCACATGGACACAAGGTAAGCCAAGGTCAAGGCGGCATCCTTAGCGATTGTGACTCTTTTTCTTCCTATCGCATACTAACATAGCTTCCACAGACCACCAATCTGATCATCAATCTCGACCACGATGAATGGATCCTGAACGACCCATCGCAGACTCTGGCTGCGATAGGAGCCCGTGAGTTCTTTGTGCACTTGCCATACTGTTCACTTTGGGCTGACTCGGATAGAAAATGAAACGGAGCTTTCCATCTTCAATAGAGCCTCGTATGACGCTTTCAAAGCGAATCCAGAGGTGAGTAGCCTTGTTTTACACTGTCAGTGGAACCGAGTGTCAGCTAACACGGTCGTCTAGGTCAAGTGGGATTGACGAAACGGACGAGGAGTCTTGTAGAGGTATCCGGGAACCAGTAACGATTTTGGGCTTTGTAATATGAGCATTATAGATCAGTGATAGATTTAATGATTCAAAAACACAGCGCTTTTGTCCAAACAAACCGTCGATCGAATGTCGCTCGACCGTGATCATTACCGAGTGTGGAATGTTCCAGGTCAGGCGACGAGATCTTTCCTTGACCCTCGGAAACGCCAAATCTGACAGTGGCGTACATGTCGCAACGATGCTAGCCCGTCACTCCATCCGTTTTCATGATATGCATCACAACACGACCAACCGCTTCGCTGAAGGTATCGCCTATGCGAATGGGTTCTCGATCTCTGCCAATTGGTCAGCTATCGCATTCTTCCATCTTCATAGACGAGGAGGCTCACCCGCCGAACCGTCTGTTGGGCTTATCAACACGACGTTGGGACCTCTCAATACCACGAGACCTAATTGCCTTGATGGCAGCGCGTTGTCTGAACGAGGCGCAACGATGTCAGTTATATTTATGCAAAATGAGAGAGCCCTGCTCACTCTCGTACTCCTCTACCACGTCGTCCATGACCAGATTCATCAATTGGTCGAAGCCTTTCAGTGTACCGGTGACTAGGGAGCCATGCAAGATTAGCACAACCTCAATGATCGACTGTGTGCTGGTCTGAATCCGTACTCACCCTCTCGCCCGCCCATGAACTTGACCCGGACGCTCTTATCCACGTATTGCTGTAGATTCAATATACTCTCCCTCTTCTTTTTCTCTCCATCTCGATTGCTGGATGGTCCACCTCCTCTTCCTCTTGACGAACCACCTCGTGCGCCGCCCTGCCGATATTGTCAGCTGCAATCGGCCATTTCCCTCAAAGGATTCAGGTAGCTCACTCTACCGGACATCCTGTTTGCGAGAGTACGATTAAGGGTGGGGGAAGCGGTGACAAACGTTGTAGTTGATACTGACACAGTGTAGTGTAGGTAGTTACACTTTGCTTGCTGGATCTGCAGTGGAATGCAACATCGATATGGTGATCCGGGTAAACTTCGGACAAACCACCGCTCGACCTGACACATGACAGGAGTCAAAGAGCTCTCTAGCTGCTGCCTTGCTGCTGTCTATCCAACACTGTCCTCTACAGATCGCCTACACTCGTCGCATCAGCGATCATTCACAATGTCTACCTCGGACGTGTCATTCAAAGGTCAGCCATAAATATGCCTACAGTTGAACGGCAGCTGACTTTCCCGCTCCAGTGTTGAGCCTTCTGAGCCGAGAGCGAGGGGTGTACGGCCTTCGAAATGGAGATCACGAGCGATACAGGCGTCACTGCACCAACAAGGTGCATCGACTCAGGCAGGTATCAGAGATGACGTGTGGTAAAGGCAAGGTGTTCAAGCAACCTCCTGCCATCACCAAGGACAATGTCAAGGACTCCAAGTGAGTGAGAGAGGATCATGCTGCTCCGAGCTTCGCCATGAGCTTCATCCCCTGGCATAACGTTCGAAGCTCGCTTGCATTGGTATATATTCTGATGATTACTGTCTTAGGCAGCTACAACTGCTCTTGTTCAGCGCTGAGCGCGCTCTAGCCCACTCTCACGGTCTCAAAACGCTCACCACCAAGCCAAACACTCCACCTAACACCCGACGAGATCAGATCTCCTGGCTTCGCAAAGCCGCCAAGTACGCTGAGAACCTCTACGGCATCTCCCATTCCCTCGCCAGCGCTGGAAGACTGTCTCAGAGAGCTCTCGCCGAGATCACCATCTACTATCTGTCCATCCGAGCCGAGCTGTCGTTCGAAAAGTCAAATTGGGCGGAATCCCTCTCTGACCTTGCCTCCCGACGCAAACTCCTGTCGACCATCTCGGACGGTGCCAAGGATTCATACGACCAAGCCCTCGCCAACGAGTTCATCGACACGTACGACCCGTTGATCAGGTTCTCCGCCTACAAAATGGGCAAACAGGAATCGCACGATATCGAAGGTGTCGTCAAGGACGTCGATGACGAAATGATGGAAGAGGCTCTACCTGGATTGGCAAAGATCATCTCCGGTCTTCGAGACGAGAGCGGAGTGGAGCAAGTCGAGAAGGGGAGGAGAGAGCTAAAGGACGTTCAATTTGCTGGAGAGAAGGTCGAGTTGAGAAGTGCCGAGATCGTCGCTGTCATGTTGAAAGTGCAGGACGCTCTGAAGAAGATTATTCCGGATGCTGCCGCTGCATCGAAAGGCAGAGGAATGAGGGGATGGGACAAGGTGTTGAGCGTCTTGGGAGAAGCCGAGGCTGTGGCAAAAAGACTCCTGGACGACCACGAGGTGAGATTCCCTAATAAGCCTTTCCGCTGAGCACTTGGACTTTCGCTGACATTGCTACCTCATAGGCTTCTGGCTCGTCGACCTCATTGACATCTACTCGGACCTCGCAATCCCTATCGCTGGCACACCAGTATATCGTATACCTCCTCCTGTCTAACCGGATCAAACGGGATCTTCTCCTCGTCGAAACACTCTACTCGTCATCCACAGCGCTTCCATCCGACCCGACCAACTTTAAGGTTCCTGGTGGAAAGGTCAAGGTCGAAGAATCGGTCAAGATCCTCGCTGCGGTGATCAAACTCTATGACACGGTGTTGCAGAGTATGAACCAGCTCAGATCGCTGGCCATTGTTGAAGAGAAGGATGAAGTGAGAGCGGGCGCAGAAGGTGTAGAAGCGTACTTCCACGCGTCCAGGTAAGCTGAGCTAGCCGTCGCAATGTTGCTTGAGCTGACAACCCTTGCAGGTGCTACCATCTTGCGAGACTTCACTGTATCCACCCGTCGCCGTCTTATGCCTCTTCCGTTAAGCTTCTGACTCGATCATCCCAATCGATCCAACAGGCCAAGTCGTCCTTGTTCGACTTGGGCATTCCACTGTGCGAGGAAGTTGTCAAACTCACACCCGAAGACGTAAAGAGTCTGGGCGACAAAGTTCAAGCACTCGACTTAGCGGCCAAACGAGCGCTGTTTGCTGAGCGCGTGCCAAAACCCGTCTTCTTCGACACCGCATTCAACTATATCGACCTTCCCATGGACGATCTCCTCGTCAAAGCCGGAAGACAAGAGGCGAAGCCCGTCCAGGCGACTTCTGTGGGCGAAGTCGCAGCCGCTACTGCGGGCAAGTTGAAGGAGTTTGCGGAGAAGGTCGCTCCGGCAGTCGTGGAGAGATCTTCCGCCAAGACCAGGACGAGGGAGGCTACGCCGGCAGTGGAAGAGACCGAGGAGGAGAAGCCAAAGGGCTGGTTGGGCGGATGGTTCGGTCGTAAATAGGACCACAGTGTCCACACAGTAATCAAGATGCAAGCTAGTGTAGTGTGATAGCCGGTCTGTGATCATCACTTGCTTGATGAGACATGAGAGCAAGACAAGGTTGCAAGATGAAATCCCGGCAAATTCCGTCATCGATATCGCGAAGCTTCGGATTTCGTGTGTCACCCTGCCGCTCGTGATTACCTCTACATCTGGAGCTCCTTTCACATCGACGACTCCTTCTTATCTTGCGCCGGTGACAACATGGCCTGAGCAGAGACACACCTCTCTGCCCAACTGCACACGCATCCGCCGCGATGCAGTCTCCGCACAGAAGGCAAGAACGTCGTGGTGGTGGAGGTATAGGCAGGGATCATGGGATCGCGGGTGCAGGACACCATTCGCCAGCGCCGACGCGCAAGTCGGCTGCAGACCTAGAGCGGTGAGTGACACTCAATCAGAGCTGAACGTCTGCTGATGTGCTGCTGTTGCAGTGAGGCTCTATTGGTCTCCGAGAGACTCCGGGAAGTGCTTAAGACGCAGCCGCCCTGGTCGAAAGATGTAGAGAATCACAGACAGCGGTGAGGCCTGTCAGGTAATGGTTGACTGTAGAGTCTGTTGCTCATTGAACGTAGAGCTCGATCCCTCTTCCTCTCCTTGCTATTTGGACATCCTCTGAGCACAAAGTCGCAATCCCTAGAACCACTATGGCATCACACGACCTACACCCTCATCTCGTCATACCGAGCCTTGACGGCTCAATTGGAAGCAGATCTTCCGTTTCCCGGCAAAGAAGGATCCAAAACCGCGCAGGATCGCAGAGTCGGACCCAAGAAGAACCAGAATGGTGGCAGTGCCCAGGGAAACACGCCGCAGCATGTTGAACTGAGGAAGATCTTGACACGATTCAGACAGGTCTTGTCGAGCGAAGACACCTTCTACCGATCGCTCATCAGCCGATTGGTCTCATTCTACCAGCTCCAACCCCTGGCCAGGGATTATGTCACTTCTCTATCGATTGGCATCTCGGAACACGTCGAGGAGGGACCTCCTGTTAATACACATACAGCCTATGCGCCCGACATGGGTCCGGAGGAGAAGAGGGAGAAATTGTCTTTGGTGTACAAGGCCTTGGTGTGCCTAGGTGACCTTGAGCGATATCGAGAGCAGTACGAGGACCGATCTAGGAAGGAAATGCGGGAAGGCAGAGTCAACGTGACGAAGCTCGCTGAAAGGTTTGCCAAGGCGACAAACTACTACGAAGTAGCTCGTTCACTCATCCCGCACGACGGTTCGGCATTCAACCAATTGGCAGTCATCTCGACATATGTCAACGACGACTTTTTGTGCGTCTACTTCTACTTCCGAGCGCTGGCCGTCAAGCAGGCTTTCAAGAACATTGAGGAGATCATGGACAAGTTTTTGAAAAAGGTGTTCGAGAAATGGGTGATAAAGAGCCAAAAAGAGACCAAAGACGAGTCGGAGGGGGAGAAGGACGAGGTAGCTAGATTCAAGGCGGATATCTTGGTACTCTCCGCCATCGTTTTCAGGCGAAGCGGGTGAGTGTCTGGCAAAAGCTCGTCCGTATGACTTGTGCTGACACTTCATTCAGATTCTCGGCTGTCGTGAAGCTCCAGGAAGAGACAATGGAGTCTTTCCGCCAACTTTTGGAATCCCGACAGTTGCCCTCCGAGACCATCGTCAAGCTCGCAGTCGTTGTCATTGGATCCCATTGGCGAGCTCGGCAGACTGCTTCTATAGCACCCACCGGCTCAGAGACGCAGAATCGGCGTCGACAAGAAGCAGAGTTCATTGCCCTGCGGCTCGTGCTAGCGGTCTATGGACAACTTCTCACAACCGCTCGCGACGAGGTCACAGAGGCACTCAAGGCGCGGGCTTCCGGCAGCGCGGTGGTGGACACCGCGGACGACGATGGAGAGCTACATCAGCACATTAGCGCGGTCCTGAGACGACTCTTGCCCGCATTGAGGATCATGTCAAAATGGCTCAAGCTTCACCTCGATTACATGAATCGTGTCCAGCAAACCGACGATGTGGTCCAAAAGGCCATTTCGGACTTTTGGCAGCAATACACCGATTTGGTGATCAGCCTGGCAACATTGTTCCCGATTGATCAATTGCCAAGTCTGACTGAACCATTGGAGGAAGATGCGGACATGCAGGGTTTTATCCCTCTGGCTCGAGGAATGGCCATGCCCCACAGAACAATCAGCAGCGAGGCATTAGATAGTCTTGGGGGAGAAGCGGCACAGAGGGATTTCCACCCGAACGAGGAGCAATTGATGCGAATCTCGGACATACAGGTCGACGCAAAGCTCCTCGCTCACAGTCAGGTGAGTTGAACAGTCCTGACAATCAGTCTTGGCTGACAAAATGGGACAGAGCGGAGCGTCGATTTTGAGCCCAGTACACCAGACTCTACCCTTGCCGCCCTTCGCGACCCAGCAACAGCTCGACTTTGCTGCCGGCGGCGAAAGACCAGACGACCTCGCATCAGTCAGTACCGAGACTGAGGATGATCCGGTGAATATGGCAATGCGAGCGACTCTAGCGCCCAGCAGTGTCGATGATGACGAGGAGCGGGATCAAGATGACGAGGAGGAGGTCATCCTGTGGAACGGGACGAGGTGTGTAGACTGGGAAGCGGAAATGCTGGAATGACTTGCTGACGATTGCTGACAGAAATGTGGCTAGACCGGCTATCAATGCCATGCCGTCTGCTCGCTCTGCGGCCCCACAACCTGGCCAATCCACTGCGTTTGATCTCTTACAAGGTCTTAAGCTGGATAGTCCTGCGCCATCGACTCCCAACGCCTCAATGTCACCACACCGCCCTTCATTGACTGGTGCCAACTCCAGGCCTTCCAGTTACAGCCAGACGGCAACTCCCGCCCAATCTTCCCCGGGAATGCTGTTTGGTGCAGGCGATGGAGGGTCCAGTATTTGGACCATGACGCGTGAAGAGTCCGGAAGGGGGAGCAAGCGTCTCTCCCAGCCGTCGCACCCTTCACCGTCGTCGAACCTGGCCAATATATGGGCCGAGCCAAGTTCATTGCCGCCTCATCCACCCGCACCATCGACCGGTCTCTGGGGAAATGTCACGCCGCCTCATATGGCCGGAATGAACAGAGGTCCTGTCGCGCCACCGGGTTGGCCGGGATCACAAGTACCTCAGCTGCCAATCCAACCGCAGTTGTCGCAACAGCCAATCCTGCCTCCAGGTCTAAATTGGCCAAATGAGCTGGCATCGGGTGTCTGGGGAGGCGATCTTGGTCCAAGGGGACCTTGGCCTCAGCAGCAGCATTACCAAGTCCCGCAGTGGGCGCCACCGGGACCACAGGCCAAGCAAGGACAGGGGTACGGCTGAGCGGGAGTTCCGCAGGACATGTCAATCTCCGCCTTTCTCGTGCACATTCAGAGCGATGCCTGTGACGATGTGGACTGTTCACACGATCACCACGCTAGGTCACACGGCAGTAGAGAAACCTGTACAGGCGACACCCAAGGCTGACTCTGAGATGAGGCGACGTCGCTCTCGAGCCGACGTGCAACTCGATACTGCGTCACTCGCCTTATCTAGATCCGGGAATCTCGTTTGATCTCTGTCATGCATGTGTGTCATGCGAGTAACGTGCATCAAGGTGCTATGTAAATGAGTATACCGCAGGTGTTTGTATGATTGGTGATAATTACAAAGGTTTAGATGAACGTCTCCGATATGTCCCAGAATCACCGTATCGACATCCCAGCTCTACCATTTACGCTCCTCGTCCGTTCCATCCTTGTTGAACGTGAACACGTTTAACCAGCCATCAAACCTCTCGTCCCAAGCGACCTCTGTCTCTGGCTTGACAATCTGATGTCCTTCCAACGTGCCCATCCACCTCAACTCCTTCTTCTGCCTCTCCTTCTTCAAGTCATCCTCCGTGGTCAACGGCTTGGTCGACACCTTCTCCTCCTCACTCAGCTCTCGCTTGCCGTCCTGCAGATCTCGCACATCTTGCAGTCGAGTGGCCAGTTTCTTGTAGTACTCGGCTTTGGTCTCGCCTATCGTCTCGGGCAATTTGAAAAACGACTTTTTGTACCAGTCCTCACTGTCGACATTGAAGGCCGTGACCGTCTCCTTGGTCAATGGTCGAATTTCACCCTCGATGATGGCCATAGCTGCCTCGGCACCAGCTTTCACCCTGAATCTCTCGGTGAAAAAGTCGTAGATCATGAATGGGACCTGCTTAAAGCCTAGGTGTTTGACGAATGGTACTAGGACGACAGGAGGCTGGGGTGGCAGTGGACTAGGTGGGACATGGTAGCCATCGGGAATGATTGTCGTTCCGTCGGATGCGATTTGGGGTTGTTGGAGACCAGTGGGTGTTTTGGGCCGGGATAGGAAGGATAATGAGCCAGCCAAGGGTGATTGAGCTGGACGAGGGGTCGTCGACGAAGACCCTGGATTGAGATGATCACTCCATGCAGTCGGGTCTGTCGACTCCAGATCTGACAGAGACAGGTCGTTTTCGCTTGAAGGCTTCGGCAAGTCGAACACGCCATCATTGACTAATTTCCTCTCTATGTCCTTCTCCCAATCCCACTCGTCCACGCCGCCCAGCCAGCCCCGCCTTAGACCCTCCATGTACTCCTTGACCGTCGCTCGTCCGACGAGCACCGTTCCGCCCTCCAACTCCCGTTGAGCCATTTGTTGAGGATTCAACACACCCGGTAGGCTCAACACCGGAGGCGCTTGTTCCAGCCCAAGCGCTTGCCTCCTCTTCTTGACTATAGCTGCATGGACCTGACGTGTGATCGATCCGTGCATGGGTGCAGGCACCTGCTCATAGTCTACCGCTGCAGCAACTAAATAGGGCTGTAAAGACAACATCAGTGGCCAGTCTCTCGAGTGCGCCCTGACGGCCCCAGCTTGCTGTTGCAGTCATATCACCCACCTTGACGTATTTCCTGAAATGCCTCAAAGCCCTATCATCATCTTCGTCCGACGGCCATAGTGCTCCCATGACTTTGACCTTTCTGATCACATCCATACTCCCGCTCGTGGGTTCCTGCGCCCGGCTCTTCACTCTGTCGATATACTCCTGCTTGATTCTGTCACACTGCTTTCTGTCATCGTAGTAGAGGTACGATATCGTTCCGACGACGGTGAAGAAGATGGTCCAGTTTCTTGAGGGCAGTCTCGGCTTCCAAGTCAGCACCGAGCGGGGTATCCCGGTATGCTCGAGGGCGGAGCGAAAGCCTGTCAGAGGTTCAGGAGGCGGTTTGGGCAGGGGTGCAGCGGGTTTGGCGGCCGCGGAAGCGGGAGTTGCTGGACCGCTCGGAGCGGGTACAGGAGGTGTAGCTGGGGTCGCCGGAGGCGGAGAAGGCGGCGTGGACATGGTCGTCGCGATGGATGCAAGCTACAAAGAGCTCAAACTACTAAAATCGCCATGTACCAGTGGTCAACAATTTTGGGCAAGGTTGGACATCTTAATTCGGCGCGGAAGAACCCGACTGAAAGAACACGTGATCGAGCTTGTTGCCTTGCCTTGGGCTGCTCTGTAACCATCCTCGCATGCATCACCACGCTACATGGCTGGATGATTCAAGGCGAGTCCCACGGTACTCATGCGTGATCGTATTCACTAGATTATAGTCACATCCTGATGATACACTGTGTCCCTTGTCCTGCTCGCGTGCAATCCTCCAAGGTCCAAACAAGGCCCCGTGCCTGCGACAAGAAACGAGCTCGCCCATTCCTCCTTCTGAATCCTCCTGTGATCGTACATCGTACGTCGAGAGCGATCCGCCCTTCTCATACCGCCTCACTGGCCTTGTGCTCGCTTAGCCTGCTCTTCATTAATCCGATGCTGTTGCATCGCGCGGAAATGAGCGACTTGCTCCTGGGTCCATTTCTCCTGGCCCGATCGAGGACCCAGAGGTGCGGAATTGGGAGCCTGCGAGACGGGCGGTGCTCCTTGTCGGGATTGCTGGAGAAAGAATCAGCAAACAAGATCAAGCTCAACGCATCCCACAACGAGGGGAATTACTCACATTCGTCGGTATTGGAGGCTGCTTCGACGTTCTCGGGACCTGTCCATTTGACGAGGGGTTGTACGCAGGCCCGGTAGGAGTGCTTCGACTTGTCGTGCTTGATGCTGGCCTTGGAGGATTCGATGGTGGTATTGAAGCTTCAGCAGGACCGGTAGGAACACGCTGCCGAGGGGTAGATGATGATATAGAAGCGGATGTACCCGCGCTCTGACGGGTCGTGGCTGGATTTGCATTCGAACCTCGAGGAATGCTCGAGCCTTGATAACTTGGATCCGCAGCTTCCTCCCGTCGACCACGTTTGGCAGCTCGAATTTCCCTCGGATCGACTACGTCCCCACTGGAATCTTCGGCCGCTGGCAACTCTCCTCGGTCGCGCTTGGTGGGCAGCTTTTCCAGTACCGCGTGCAGGGCTTTATAAAGACGGATGTTGGCTCGAATGTCCACATGCGTTTTGCGAAGATCCCGTCGCATCTGGCCAATAGATGCTGCCAGTCCCCGAGCCGAAAATACCGACATCCGGCTTTAGAAGAGCAGACAGGAGAATTGAAACTCTTGATTGCCGAAGCATCAGCATGAGAACAACGCGGGACATGGGCAGACTGGACTCACCGATTGGCGACAATCTACTGGAGACAGTCTCAAAAGCCTCCTGGTGATAGTCGGTACCGATTTGTATCAAGACTGACAGCGCTTTCTCGACCTTGTTCTTGAAATGCTCTTCTGGCTGAAATCAGACTCAGCTCTGGTTCCATAACAAGAGTGCAAGCAGTACCCACAGCGTCTGTCCGCCCGAGGAATGATGATAACTGTGAACTGGACTGTCCCGAACCCTGAGCCATCATAACGAAAACCGCTATATTCGCAAATGGTCGACCACGGGTCTTATCCCAGTCCAATATGTCGCCCAGAGTGCCGTCCTTCGAGACAAACTTCGCGCGAAGGTCGCTTATCCAGTTTGGCCATGGACCAGGGATCGCCTGTAGCTTTTCCGAGCTAGAAAGCGTCATACCCAGCTGTACACGTTCTGAATTACAAGTCAGCTGGAGTCACCGAAGATGTATCCGGGGAACAAATTTTCACTCACGGAAGATGTCACGCTGTTGCGTGTCTGTTAAATCGTCGTATTCCACTGCTGGAACGGTCATGGTCTCGAATTTACGCCTCAGGGTGGGGGAAGAATCTGTCCTCGGTTCCGGTCTGGCATCATCCAGAAAAACTTCTCGTTGGTAGATGGAGAGACGAAAGGAATTTCGCCGTCGAGGAAACGCATGATTGATGTACATCGCTGCTTGCCGTCGATGCAGGTTCGGACCATTTCCCCTCGATCGTTGTCGCTACTGCACGCCCATAATATGGGTGGGATGTGGTAGTTCTGCACACGTCAGCACGATATATCACCTGAGCAAGTGCCGACTCACGAGGAAAAGACTTTGTATCAAGCCGATCATCTTGGCCCTGTTCCAGACTACTTCTCGCTGATAATCGGGAGTGAGGTCGATGAGGCCCTGATGAACGAGGCCTGCATACCAAAGTCAGCGAAGGTCCACGGTAAGCTAGAATACACATCTGGTGCTCACCGTGTAGTGTCATGAGCGAGATAACTGTGTGTCTCGGCTGGTTGAGGGAGCCCTTCAGTAATCGCTTGTGGATTTCAGCAGGCGTTTGTGAATCAACCTGACCATTTCCATCCTCTTCGTCCGTGTAGAGCTCGTCCCAGTCCTCTTCCTCCTCTTCCTCGTCGTCCAAGACGGCTTTCTTTGGCGGCATTTTGGCGTGTGAGTAGAGGTTGAAGTGTGTGAGTAGAGTAGTAGTTC
This sequence comes from Bullera alba, assembly GCA_001600095.1. Taxonomy (NCBI): domain Eukaryota; kingdom Fungi; phylum Basidiomycota; class Tremellomycetes; order Tremellales; family Bulleraceae; genus Bullera; species Bullera alba. The sequence goes on from BCIX01000001.1 coordinate 4,052,470, forward strand.
AAAACGAGTGGAGGCTCCGGTAACTATTTGTTGTTGCGAAGAGAGATTGGGTGGCCAGGGTGGGAATGGGGAGGAGTGATACGGGTCGTCAGGATGAAGAGAGCATGACGTGGCATTTGTCGTTGAACTCTGTACTACACTGCAGTGATGCTCATCGCTTGATGCATGCAAAGAGTACGCTCAGAGAACCTTGGAGAACGTCAAGTAGAATACATGCTATACATTCACTAGGTCATGTATGGGCAGATGGACTTATGAGATACGAATCGAGATGATCTCGTGGTGGAAGACATCCCTGGCTCCACTTGATCCGCTGCGCGGCACATCCTTGCATGCCTTCTCCCTTGCGGCGGCTGAGCTTACTACTCGGCCAGCAGTAGCTGTGCCACCACAATTGACTCTGTATCCTCCTCCACTTATCCATCTTGACAGGCGACGGCCATTCGATCGAAAATGACATCTCCGTCGAGGTAGCAACCCTTGAGCCATCGGCTCGGCACATCAGGCTCGATCTCCACTCCGGCCGCTTTTGCTTCTTGTGGAGTGTGATCTGAGAACGACTTGCGTGCGTGCAACACCCGTCTATTGTCGAACAAGACCGCTTCGCCCTCTTTCAAGGTGAACTCCAACCGTCGAGCCGGCTCCGCCAGCATATCCTCCCAAAGACTGATCGCCTCCAAACCCTCGCGGTCAGTGATTCCGTCGGTGTGTCGCCGCGAGCCTTGGAACGGAGGGGACCAGTTGATACACCCTCGTATATCCGATAAATCACCTTCGATGAATGATCGCTCGGCTTTCATCGAATGTCCGTCGTTGTCGTACTTGAACGTCAACTTTGTCTTCTCGAGCAGATCGTACGCCTCGGGATGCTTCTTTTTCAGGTCTTGAATGGCGGCAAAGGAATCGATAAAGTAGGATTCGCCCCCTTTGACCCGGTTCCTCAAGCAGTGTAGGGCTTGGAATCGAGGTGGGTCTGTGAAATATCTGTGGATCATATCAGCTCAGTGTCCTTCCGGTCATCACTTACAGCAGATCCATATGGGGTCCCAGGTCGAGATCGGTATAGGCCACATTCTTGCTGTTGGGCTCGTTTCTCACATTCCAGAGCGTCCCATAGAACGAGTTCCGCAGATGGCCTAGGAGTTCCACCAGTCTCTTCAGATGGCAGTCGGCATTCTCGGTGGGAGCAGTGGGGACACCGGTGATCCGGACGATTCCATAGGAGTACAGATCCAGAACCAGTCGTCTCATGGTTTCCGACGAGCGCGAGGTCGACTGTTCTGCCAATAAGTCGGCGTAGGAGTACGGTCCTTGGCTACCTCCCTCCTTTTGCATCTTGCTCAATTGGTCCCACCCGGACCAGATATTTCTGGGGATACGTCTTCCAACCATATGCTCTTCAATGCCTGCTGGAGTGAGAGCCAAGGTCGATTCCGGGGTGTACGTCGAGACATGAGTCCCCCATTCTACCTCGAATCCTGCATCCGTTTGCCTGACCCGGTGCGACTGATCCGAGTTGAAGAAACCAACTTCTTGGAGCTCCTTGTATATCTGGCCAGAGGTGAAAGATCGTTGTTTCGTAGATGGGTGGACGCATCTAGGGCACTGGCAGGCTTCCCTCAGCTGAGTGTAGTTCACCTCTGTCGATACCGATGTGGATGATTGGGTTGCCGGTCTTGATAATCTGATACCATCAGCAGTGGGCTGAAGCGAGGTGTCACCAATGTTGAACGACGAGCGAGGCTTTGTGGCTTTATCGCTGGCACGTCTCCCCTGATGCTCAGCCTGAGACCCCTCCGAGGTCTTGCGAGGCGTTCCGTTGTTAAGCTGGGCGTGTGGTTCACGCCTGGACGACCGGTGAGTGAGAGGCGGCAGGAATGACGTCGATGTTCCTCCGTCTGATCTAGCCTCAGCACTGGCTGACTGGCAGCTTTGGCTGGTCGACAGCTGCCGAACCGCTATCCGGGAACAGGGGATGGATAACCGGATAGCCTCAACCAGCGAGCGGCAGCGTGATGAGGCCGCTGCTTTGTTGTACCTAAGGGATGTAGTAGCTCTACAAGCTGGTCGAGCCAGCTGAGCGAGCTGCGTCATGACTGATTGATGGAGGGTGATGTACAGAGCAGAGTCAAGGTCACTCAAGATGGCGCTTTGGGCAGCACCGGTGGAACCGCTTGTTTCAGTTGACGAAGTAGCCGAGAAATCGGATCAATCGGAGATCTCTTCGCTGTCATCCAAGTTCCAACATCCTACAATCACCTCGACATATTGTACGAAAGCTTGCTTGATCCCATGGTCTCAAGAGGGTTCTGGCTAGCTCTAGCTGTACGCTTTACGACACTTTTACTACCTCAGACATACTTCCAGCCCGACGAGTTTTATCAAGCATTAGAGCCAGCGCACTGGCTGGTCTTCGGATTCGAACACCTCACTTGGGAATGGAAAGATCTGCCCCGAGATGTTTCCGTCGCGCAGAGCTGGTGGGAGGATCACGTGGTCGGTGGGAGGATGAGGAGCTGGCTATGGCCTATCGTCTTTGCAGGAGGGTATAAGGTCTTGCAATCACTGAACCTCGATCAAACGTTTCTTCTAGTGGGTCACCTAGGACAGGAAACTGACAGGGTGCATCGCTGACGCTTGATTCTTTCCGCAGCCGCTGCTGCCACGCATCATATGCGTTGTGGTCTCCGCAATGACAGACTACATGACGAGCAGACTCGCGACAAAGCTTGTTGGTCCCGGTGCAGCCTCTGGAGCCGTCAGTCAACTTTTCCTGTCCTAAACGTCAGCCTCCCGCTGACCGTCATCCTCAGATGTTTCTGTCATTGACCTCGCTCTTCAACGCTCATCTACTCCCTCGGGCATTGTCCACATCACCGGAGACATTGCTAACGACAATGGCCCTGTACTACTTCCCGTTCGATCAGCCGACTGCTCCGAGCAAATTGGTGGTCGGACCCAAGGGAGTCGTGGTCGACACAGATCTGCAGGACGTCAGTAAGGCGTCCGAGAAGTCGACGAAAAGAGCGGAGTTTGGCGCGGAGACCAAAACCGTTAGTGCTGCAGAGCTCAACTACGTGATGATGGACAGGATGAAGCCGACGTTCAAGCCCGAAGAGGCGTGAGTGAAATAGGCCATGGACCTGGGTGGACAGCTCACCTCTGTTCAGGCCCTCAGATAACCTGTTCATGTCGATATCACTCGCCACACTCGCAATATGCATCAGGCCGACTACGCTACCGCTATGGGCGTTTTTGGGTCTTCATCTGGTTTGGCGGAGACTAAGCCGAAACGGATTATCGACAGCGATCTTCGTCGTGATGACCGCCGTGTCTGCCATGGTAGGGGTCGGAGCTCTGTCCACCGCGCTAGACTACACCGTCACCGGTCGACTTTACATCCCAATGCTCACCTTCATCCATCAAAACGTGATTCGAAGCATATCGACTTTCTATGGTGCTACCGATCCGACATACCATCTGGTCCAATCGCTACCGATCATGTTGTTCCCAGTGTGGTGGTGGTGGGTTCAAGGCTTCCTCGCCTGCTTGCTATCCTCCCGGCTCCTGCCAAGTCGTTTGGCCGTGCTTGACCGAACGCCCGGCATGATAGTGCTCGCCCGGGCGCTCACTTTCACCGTCTTCGCACTGTCTTTCTCGCCGCATTCGGAGTGGAGATTCCTTCACCCCTTACTCCCCTCATTACTGCTCTTCGCCCTCCTGCCAGTGTTCCAGACTTATACACCGGTGATCATGGGCGCTTATCGATTGGTCTACTCGATCCGGCAGTACACCCGATTCTCAAAGCTGCCATTCTACCTCTGCCTTCTGGCGCCATTGCTACCGTACCTCTACCTCAACACCGTTCACGGTCAGGCTCAGGTGGATGTGATGAATGTCCTTCGGCGAGGGGGAGTCGGAGATGTGTCCAGTTTGGTGGCTCTTATGCCATGTCACTCGACACCGTGGATGAGCCATTTGCATCAGGATGTCCCAGGTTGGTTCCTGACTTGCGAGCCGCCGTTAGTGTGAGTCATCGTGTCAGTTACTTGAGCGTATTGTCGCTAATCCAGACAGTCCCAATACCTTCGATCATGTTACCCAGCAATCGTTATTCTACAAAACGCCAGTGTCGTACTTGAGAGGGGTGTTCCCACATCCTCCCGTCCCACTTCATCAGATTACGAAGACCACTCCTCTGAACGTCAAGCCATCACACCTGATTCTGTTCGGCGAGGTGCTGTCGCGTACCGAGACGACGGACCGAGGAGAAGTGGTCAGTGTGGAGCAAGCGCTGCAGGAACTGGAGTATGAACCAGTCTGGTATCGCTGGAACGGGTTTGATCTCGTCCAAGATGAAGCAGAGCGGAGAGGAGGCGTTCATATCTGGAGACTGCGCCATGCATGAGGCTGAGGAGCGTCGGAGGATGAGTTGTACAACTAGATCTATGCAGTGCACGCAATAGCACCCGGACGGAGCAGTTGCAGAAACGCCACAGCGGTGAAACGGCGAAATTCCCGAAAAACGCCGCCCACTGAAATCGCTCCTCGGTGGACTTCACCAAAAAAGTTGCAACCGTCATCATCCTCCTTCTCCCTACCCAACACTTGTTTAACCCTTTTCTTCACTAAAAACACCAGTGGACGAAGGCTATCAACAATGTCTGACGCTGGATCTGAAACCGCTTCCAACGCGCCCGCCCAGGAGGTCGAGGTCGCCGAGACCACCGAGAAGTCTGGAGCCCTCTCCGTCGAGGACGCCCTCCAACAGGTCATCAAGACCGCTCTCGTCCACGATGGTCTTGCCCGAGGATTGAGGGAGGCCGCCAAGGCCCTCGACAAGCGAGAGGCTCACCTCTGTGTTCTCGTCGAGACCGTCACCGAGGGTGTGTTATGCGGAAAGACTCTGGAAGAGGAGGTGGAACTGACGGGATGATGAATAGCCGAGTACCTCAAGCTCATCGAGGCTCTTTGCAACGAGCACAACATCCAGCTCATCAAGGTCTCCGACGCCAAGGTCCTCGGACAGTGGGCCGGTCTTGCTGTAAGTTGGCGAACAAATCGGGATTTGGACCCCGACTGACTGTTTGCAGAAAATCGACCGAGAGGGTAAACCCAGAAAGATCGTCGGATGCTCGTGTGTCGTCATCACCAACTACGGTCAGGACACCCCAGCCCTCCAGGTCCTCCTCGAGTGTGAGTAGAGCGATTTTCTGATTAGTGCTAGAGCTGACTCGTTTCTAGACTTCAAGACCCGATAAATATCTCGTTCAGCAGTCCCTCACTTCTCCGATACGTGAGTCGACGTTGCACTTTCAACCCCGCCTACCCCCTCCATCTCCTGATGAATATGGGACTCCCTCTTCGCATTCATGTGTGTCGATGACCCCTTTGGAATCGAACCTACCCTCGCAAGAGGGCCTTTCCTTGTCTGACCTTGTTCCCCCCTTGCATCAATACGATCTGTCCAGCTACAACTGCTGACCTCTATGATGTAGTCGTTGAGGTGCAGGATAGAACAAGATCATTTACCGGACTTGGTACATGGGAATGCATTTGGATGCGTTTCATGTCGTTGCGTTGCTGCTTCCTCTATGTCTGCTGTGCTCCTAACTCTAGTGGATCTCGTTGAGACCTAGATGAGCCGACATCGACTCCAAAGCCTTTTCTCCCCATTCCCTTGGCACGCCGCACGTCTCGAGCATGTGCATCAGGCCACCTTTACCCTCGACGGCCTGCAAGAGTGTTTTCTCCTCTTCTTCCGACCTGACCAACATCATGCCCGCGTAGCCTAGCGAGTTGAGCTCGACCGGCTGATCCGAGCCATCCAGTGGGAATGCGGGTTTGGAGCGAGGTATCAAGTGGAGGTGATCACTGCAACGCATCAGCCGATGGAAACGTCGCATTACTGGCTTGTTGAGTCACTCACAGCGTCAAGAGCAAGTTCCATCCCCCGTTCTTATCGCCCCCACCGCGCCTTATCGAGTCTATGACGACGTCTAGGGATTTCATGAACGCTGGAGCTAAACCGTCGACCAGTCTCTCGACGTCCTTCGGTGACGGGGGGTACGGTATCGACTTGAAGTCCTGCAGTGGGTGAATGACGTGGAGATGCTTCATTTCGTGATGGATCAGGGGTTCATCTACGTTTTTGCAAATGTCAGTACTGCTCTCCCTGGTGGTCGAGGTAAATGGGGTTTTTACGAACCTTGTCTGTCGAACCTCATGACGTCTGTCCATTCCTCGACAGGCGCTCGACCGCCATTAGGAATCTCGATGAATTGCAAGTGTCTCCATTTCTGACTGGCACCTGCACCTTCACCTCCGTTGTAGAATGCCAGAAGCTTTCGCGGTCGTGTAGGATGACGAGCGGCTGCGACGAGGATGAGGTACGCCAATGCAATCTGATGCGGTGTGGGCGGTAGGGCTTGAGGCTCGTATGTCTGAGGGCAGAGTAGCATGTGCTCGGGTAGAACGGCGTACTGTCAGATGTGGGGTCAGTATTACGAGGGTGATCCTGCTTGCCGGTTTGCGGCATACCTTGTTTAGCTGGGAAGAAGATGTCGTTAGCTGGGTAGAGAGATAAAATGATCATCGATCAGCTCCGACCTACCAGTATCGACATTCCGGGCTCCCCTTCCAATCCCTCCAAACAGCCCAAAAACAGTTCGGGCACATAGGGCGGCTTGAACGGTTCATCGGGATTCTGCTCATGTTTCTCTGCCTTGCTCCCTGCGGCATCTCCATTATCCCGCTTGAATCTCTTGTGATCGGGCGAGCCTTCCTGCTCTTTGCCCACCGAGGCTAATGCCTCTGCTTTCGCCTTTGACTTGTTCAGCAACGCCGGACAGCTTCGCAGGTTGAACTACAAATGTAATGCCAGTCAGCTACATAGGCCTAGGAGTCAGATGATGATGGGATATGACGCCAGACATACCCGCTTACCGCCCGAGTAGACGTCCTTTGCCTGACTGGGGAAGAAGAACAGTTGACCAGATTGCCGGGCCTGCTCGAATCGCTCTGGCAGGGCGGAAAGGAGATCCGTGGGATTCGAGGGGTTGGTCGGGTACGCCATTGCGCTCTGCGGTCGGCGTGGGGTAGTCGACAAATAGTAGATACCTTTGATACGTTGAAGACTGTGCGCGCTTTGCCTGAGCATGCAGAGTCCAAAGGCAGACAGAGGGATGGTCAGAGATGAGTCTGGGCAAGAGGCGAAACGAAAACGAAGCGACGAAACGGAAATCTGAAATCTGAAACGGATCGACCGGGATGTGTTCAACAACGACCGAGCCTTCTCCTTAGACCTCTTTCACTCAACCCCTTACTAACGCAGTCGATGCAAAGGATACCCAGAGGCACGGGCAGGATGGGTAGTCGGGATACGAATGAGATGGAGGATTGGACTGATGCGTTCAACTACCACCCTGGTCGCGCAGCAGGCAGGGATCTGGGAGTTGGCGAGGATTCGGCTCGTCACCATTGGGCCATTGGGCTCACCGCTCACAGTGCCTATCACTTACTTGACCACTCAATCGGAAGAGGAGGTAGACATACGAAGGGATCACCACGACCAACTCGAAAACACCTCCGACCCGATGCAGGCGATCAAGACCCAACGAGCTAGGTCCTCGTATCAGCGATACCTTGTAGTTGTGCAGTATGGCCCAGAGCTTTCTGCCGGCGTGGTGAGCCATGGTGGTGAAGATTCCCGAGAGGGGGGCAGTGTGTTGTCGTTCCTTCAGCCAACAGTGAGTCATGCTCTATCCTGTAGGACTATCCACTCGCTGATGCTCGGATTAGGCGCATCTCCAGCTGGTCCACTTATTGCCGCAATTACACCTCCCGTCTCCTCTCGGCCTGGCTCTCCATCTCTGCCTCCCGGAACACCTGCATACACCAAAGATCGAGGAGATGTTCTGGCAGCATCTGTTCAGTCAATACCTCTTCGACCCCCACCCTTCGATCTTAGCAGCAACCACTGCCCCTCGTTTTGGGCAAGCAACACTACCGATTGCCGCACATTTGGTTTTGAAGGTGGATAGGGGTAGGGCGAAGTGGTGGTCTAGCTGGACTGTGGATCCGAGACAGGGAAGTATCTCCAAATGGGTCGATGTTGAGGCTTTGCACGACAAAGCAGCGCAGCGGGATGAGGAAGAGGTGGGACGAAATGAGCGGAAGGCGACACTTCCGTCGGTGATCGAGGTCAGCACTCCTAAAGCAACCGAGGAGCCAATTACCTCTCCGATGGCCCAACCAGAGCCAGTGAAAGATGTGCTCTCACCCGCAGTCCCGACGGCGCCAGCCATGAGCGAAATAGAGGTACCACAGCTATCACCCTCTCCCGCCCTGGAGTCGACTGAGTTCACCAACCTGGACGCTGTCGAATACAGCCTCGACGAACGTGACTACACACCTCCCGACCCACCTCTCATGGTCCACCGCGGCGTCAGCACGACTTTTCGACCGGGTCGGGCTCGTCGAACCTCCCTCACTATCATCATCCCACGATCACCATCAGTCTGCTCGGTAGCCACATCATGGGGTCCTCCAACTGCCCTGAGCGAGCCTGTCTCGCCGAGCCGGCTGGTCATGGGTGAAGGACAGGTTTGGACGCCTGATATTGCGATGCGGTACGTCGAGTCGGAGTACGGATCGCCCGTGCACTCGAATCTCGCTTCGCCGCTCAGATCGCCCTTACAGTCAGACATGGAGCGCATAGAATCCATCTTGTCGCCGGTTGCCAAGTCAGTCAGCAGTCCAGTCGCTCCATCGACTGGTGGTCTTGTCCAGTTGCCAATCTTGGAAGAAGTTGATCATCATCTACCGAAATCGCGGTCGGTGCACTCCCCAGACATTCAGGAGACCATCAGCTTCCCAATCAGAGACGCACCTTTTACACCGCATGAAGTGGCCCGATCGGAAGAAGGTTCAGAGGTGACCACCCCAGTGGATCGACAAGACTTGGTGTCCAGGTCGATCTCGATCTTGAAAGCGAAACAGCAGAAGGAGATGCAAGCCATGTCATCGGCACTCCTCTTCCGAACGCCAGCACCGACAGCACCTTCTTCCCCGGACAAACTGCCGACGGCGACTGTCATCGACACGCCGAAGTCGCAACATCCGATGGAGACTGCTCCTCGGGTGCCCGAATTCCCAACAACGTCAAAGATCGATGGAATGGATGCTCGATCCCGGGCCGAGAAACACGCTTCGCTGTTCAGCGGAACGATGTTCGCCAGCGTGACCTCGTCTCCGGATCCCTCTCTGCGAGATGGCCTGGTCAGTCCGACCGGACTGGCAAGGATGACTCCCAGTCATCGAGTCACGGCGTCCGAGGAGATAATCGCTCCGGTAGCTGTCCCAAGGCTCAACAGAGCCAATACGATGATCAACCCGTCTACGTCGCAAGCCCCGCCTCTCCAGCGTATCGGACTTCCTCCTCGAGGCAGCAGGATGAGCGAGGTGAATGGTCTAACCACCATGATTCCAGCTCGACCATTCACCATCACCCCAGCTACTCCCCTCCCGGACATACCCACCCCTCCGCCCCGATCGACCATGTACCTCTCCAACGACAACGGCGTCTCGAGCCGCTCGGTCGCTAGTGCAACAGCCTCGAGCGTCTCCTCGGTGGAGAGAACACCACCGCCGAAAAGACCAATCAAGAGGATATCCCAATCCCTGTCGTTTTTCTCGGTGGGCGCCGTGGACTCAAGGCCGCCCTTAAACTATCCACGAAACGGACTGGGGAGCGAGACGGAGATGACGATGGTGATGGGTTCGAGATTGTCGAGCCGAAAGATCGGATATCCTAATCTGGTCATCTGTGAGTGCAAGGTTATCCACTGAATTCGAATCACTAGGCTGATGATACTTGTCTTGCTAGATCCGCCTCAAGTCGCCCCTGTTCCTGTTGATATTGGTGTATCGGTGGTATACCCCAACATGGTCATATATCCCTCAGTACCTTCGCAAGCTTCCAAAACGGCGAAGAAGCTGGCCACCATCGACATACCGGTCCATCACAGCTCGTACCCCGAAATCCAGGTATACGCCCCGATCATCACACCAAGGCAATCAAGCTTGGCTGCCAACCTCGGTATCACGCCACAGTACCAGTATCCTGACATCGTCATATACGCGAGCGTCAGCAGTCGCGAAGTCGAGATTACGCTGTGTCAGTATCGATACCCAAATATAGTGATATACCCATCCATCTCCCACCTATTCGATACTGTCACCAAAGCAGCCTTACCCACAGTTCTGCCGCCAATCCCGATCTCGACACCGCGGTTCCAATACCCCAACATCGTTATATATCCAGCTATCCCACCATCTCCTCCTACGACTATCATGCCAACGTTCACGCCAATCCCACTTACCAGGTTCGCTTATCCTCATATCGTCGTCTATCCACCCGCCACCGCGAAGATCCCCGCTAGGATCCCGTCGCACGTAGAAGTAACGCTGGTGCGATTCGCCTACCCCCACGTTACGGTCTATCCCGTCGTCGCTCAACATCCAGCAAAAGAATCGACTGAGTCGACTGGTCCGGTAGTTAAAGTGCTTCTGACAGAGTTCACCTATCCCGATATCGAGATATACCCTCCCATCGCTCATATATCAAGTGAGAGGTCGACCGAGGCGAAGCTTCCGGGGTTGAAGGTGTCGCTGGCGGAGTTTGTGTACCCAAACATCACGATCTACCCTGCCATCGCTCATCATCCAGTGGCCTCGTCGACCGAGGCGAAGGTCTGGAAGGCGAAGGAGGTGAAGGTGACCTTGGCGGAGTTTGACTATCCCCATATGACGATATACCCTCCCATCGCTCATCGATCAGCTGTCGTATCCACCAAGCCACAAGTTTCGGTGGCGAAGGTGACCTTGGCCGAATTCTCCTATCCTCATCTGGTGATATATCCGCCTCTCAAATCGACACCCCACATCGCTCTTATCCGACCTCGACCTGTGAAGATTATCCTGGTGGAATCAGTATACCCCAATCTGATCGTCTACCCAATCATCCCAGAACCGGTGGTGATCAAGGTACACTTGGTGGAATACCCGGATCTCCAGGTATACGCCCCAATGTCTACATCCACCGGAAGTCTCACTACTCCACTTGTCGTGGACTTTGAGGCCCGGCTTCTGGAAACGTCAGCTGCTGCTCGAGCAGATCAGTCTCCACGCCTCAGTCTAGGTGAGTTCATTGATCGACATGCAGAGTATGCGTCTGACTCGATACTAGCTCGGATCGATACGTCCATGATCCCATCCGGGATCCAGGCTAGGGGTGCTGAGAACCTTTCTGGCCAAAAGCCCACACCGTCGGCATCCCTGACCACGCCCGAAGACACCCAGCTGAACACTCCCATCACGTCCCGCGCTTCCCCGTCGACCCGGGTCCTGCCACCGCAAAAGCCTGTCCCGTCGATAGCCCTTCCTCCGACTCCGTCAGCAACACCCACGCCGATTCCGACGCCCGGAGAGACCCCGAAGGTGAATGTGCCGGCAATGAGTACACCACCGAGGATTCCCCTCCCACCGACACCGGCCGGACCTGAACGGACACCCCCTCGAGCTCCTCCTCTGGTGCGATCGAGGTCCACGCCAGATGGCGGCCCAAAAGTTGTTGCTGCTCCACTCGTCCGAACTCCGCCGAAACGCCAAATAGGGTTTCCGACCAATCCCTCCTCGTCGACATCATCCACTACTACCAGTCCCAGCAGTACACCAAGGAGAAATCACAGCAGTGGGTTGATTGCCGAGCGCACGAAAGCGCTACTGGAGAAACAAGGTGAGTAGTCAGCCCCACTTGGGAACGTAGGTGCACAGGTGTTGATCCCCATATCAGCGATGCAAGAGCAGTCCTCCTCCCCACCGTCTGTGCCACCGCGAAGGTTGTCCCGAAGTGCGACTTTGAGCCAGGTTGCCTCCCCGCCACAAAAGCAGTTTCCGCTGCCGCCCCCTCGACCCCACCATGACCGCGGAAGATCGATAGACCAGCCCGCCAGGTGGATCTAACGGCGAGGAACGATGATATCTTGTCAGTAGAGGGTCGTTACCAATGTACAATGCATGTTGAGGTGCCACGCGAGCGCATATTCGAGCGGGGCCTATGCGTGATGTTGGGTTGGACCCATTTTGTCCTCCAACGCCGTGAAGGTGTGATCTAATCTGATGACGCGCAACCTCGGCAGCCTGAACATAATCTCAGCTATCGTTCGAATCGGTGAATGCGGGAGCTCGACTCACCGCAATGTGGGCATTCTACTACTATGCCCTTTTTCAACTGAGCCTTGGGTACTCTGCAGATACACGTCGAACCCTGAAAGTTCATATCCCTCGTCTGGACACATCTGACACAACACAACTTCTCGTATCCTTGTCTAGAGATTTATCAGCTCAGGTGACGACAGATCCTGGATGAGAGCCGCGCTAGACGATACATACTTCTTCCATTTCGCTATTAAACTAAGATGGAGGTTAGCTGGTCCGAAACGACACAAAAGACTAGCTAAACAGCTACTCACTCGGCATCCGCGTACTTCTGCTTCAACAGCCAGTCGTATAGCTCGCGCGATATCAGTTCCCGTTTGTAATATAGATCATAGATATATTTCGACCGGGCGTGTGATAATCTCATGATTGGCCTACGTGAGGAGCGATTAGACCATTCATCACCACGTAGCAAGTCGATTGAGGAGTCACTCACCAGACCGATTCCACCTTTCGCTTGCCCTCGTGGTTCTCGTTCTCTGCATCCCTCATCTTCTTCTCGTAGTCCTCCAGAACATCTCTAAGAGGTGGTCAGTCATCAGCTGATAGCTCTGGACAGCTAGCTGTCCTACGAGCTTACTGAATATCCTCGAATCCCTCTGGGGGGGGTTTTGTCCTCGCCGTCCGTATTCTAGGCATCGTGAGGTGTGAGTGTGTGTGCGGATGTCCCACAACAGGTATCTGATTCTTGTATCGTAGTCGGATTGTTGAGCCAAAGCTGAGCTCGTTGCGAACAGAGGTCTGGCACATGGCTGGGTGGCAAAAGCAATAGACCGGGATTAAATACAAATAAGCCCACGTGGAAGGAATATTTTGTTTACACATTTCCCTTGGGTGGCAACGCGTCTCCACGGTTCTCCACATGACAGGAGACGCTTGGAGCCAACTTCGAGCTCATCACTACTATCATACCGGACCAGTACCGGACTCCGCTGGTGGTCTCACTTGCCTCTACACCGCTGCACGACCGTCAGATCCCATCGACAGACTTCCGCGCGCAATCTCCCCTTTTCCCGTCACATCTGTCTGCAACTCGTCGGTAGAAAGGAACGCCGCACTCTGGTGGATACCGGACCATCAACGAAAATTATACCTCGACCCAGGACACAACACTCACTTCGATCAAGGACACCCGCCTCGTACCGACCCATCCTGTGGTGCTTCATCCCCTCCGAGCCATAACGTGTGAGCTCCGCTTATCAGCATGGGTCGTTGGTCGGACAAGAAGTATGAGCAAGAGCTTTTGACGAAGATTCGCAAGCTGTAGTGAGTGGAGCACGATAAGAAGTCTTTCACAGCTGTTCCTCGTGCTGACGCCTTTTGCCTGCAGTGATAAGATCGCGAAAGATTCGTCTTTGAACTACTTGGAAGACCGGAGATTCACAACCTTCATCCGATCGCTCGACGCAGACGACAACGCCGCTCAAGCTTGCTTCCTCACTCTAGTCCAGGTAAGCGCTAACTGACTGACAATGTCACATGATCAAGTGCTGACGGTATCCTCATCGTAGAACACGCTACACAACCAGGAGAGCTCGAAGCATAAAAGCGATGATGCTGAAAGTCCTTCGAGGTCACGGACGCAAGCAGCGCACACCCGACATCCCGCCCGGGAGCCCCATCGCCGTCCAGATCTCAGACCCGCCGTGCCTTCACTCAGGCGGGTCACTTCTCGTATCGCCTCGAGGCCAGGGCCCAGCAGCGAAGCCGTTCCCGGAGTAGTGTCGACCATCTCCACAGGACAGGTTGCGCCAGAGCAAGGGTCAACAGGTAGAAGCCCCTCGAGATTCACCGGAGGGCCGTTTAGCATCGACTCGGCTCATGCACCCTATCGGAGAGCTTCCATCATGCACTTGGCCGCATTCGACACACCATTTGACTCGGACGCTACATTGGATCCCTTCAATCCTATGGGTCGCACAAGCCGACTGCCGCCCCATCCATCGACACTCGCACGTTTAGCCACTCAGTATGCTAACCCCAGCGCTGGGGATGACAGCCACGGCTCATCACAATCACGCTCGCCCTCCCCGCACGACCCTATTCTATTCTCCCAGGTGCAATATACACACTCACCAGAGCCTTCTGCTACAGACGCCCCGGATGCACCCGGTTCACCCGACGATCATAGCCGCGCTTGGCTGACCGAATACACTGCTCAACAAGGAGAGACCGGGGGAAACGCACAAACCAGACCAATTCATCCGTTCGCGCATGTCAGCGACTACATCCTCTTCGATTCAAGCAGAGAAGCCTACCGCGAGCGCCATCTTCCCCGACCTGCACCCGCCAACGAGTCCACGTCGACTACAGTATCGGGGCGGCGGCGAGGGCGTGACGAGTTTGAGGACGATCATGAGGCAGAGGATGAGTTCGAGAGGTTGCTTCGTCGTCGTCGACGAGAACGAGAAGACGAACAGCTGGAACTGCAAAACGAGGAGATCAACAATTCGCGGGATACTAGACGGGATGGAGTGGTTCTAGATCTCGGCCAAAACGACGACTTAGTGCCCGCTCTGGAGCCTCCATGGAATGCGTGGGACGATCTCGCACTGTGATCCCGGTACGCCACTGCCATTACCAAGAAAGAGACAGTGCAGCCACCCGCCCACCGCTTATGATGGCGGGAGGAGAGATCGTCTGGTTCGCGTTGATCGTCAATGACACAGGGATATGGATCTGCTGGACAGCTCCAGGCGGGGAAAATACGATTGATAGATGTAAAAGGAGAAAGCTTGGAGGAGCTTGTTCATAACCAAAATCCTCCTTCATGAAAGCTGGCGCGATTCCGTCAAAGAGACGAATCAGGCGTGTGCCATGGGTTGTAGCATAGATATCATGAGAGAGAGACTTGATACGAGTCCAGTTCATAGGACTGACGATATGCGATCGAGCACGATAGAGTATTCACCGGTACATCGCCGGTCACCTACTCAACATACAAGTACGCATGGACCGGTACAGCCAACGCTGAATCGCTGGCCAGCGACGCAGCCTGATTCGGACAGTCCAACACCCCCCGGCGCTCCAGTAGCTGCAGGTGAGTACTCATAGCTCCCTGTTGTCTACATTGCATGCATTTCATCGATGTCCGAAGTTCGGACGACGGGAATCCGCCGTCCGCCTTATCTCCGGAAAGCCGTGCACCCCGTCCAGAGCGGAGGACGAGAGGGGGAGACACGGAGCCTGCGTAAGCGCCGAAGGGGAAGAAGAGGGAAGAAGACTTGCTGCGGGCGGAGAGAGCGCAAGCCGGTATAAGCTTATACGACGACGCACCGTGGGCATAGGAGGAGAGACCGTCCTCGCGTCGGTCACACCCGGTTTTAGGACGTAGCCCATGAGGTGGGCATGACGCGGTCGTGGTGGGCAAAGGCGGAGGAGGACGATGGATAAGCTCGGTCGCGTCAGTCGGTGCTGTCATTACGAATGGTAAGTCCCTTGGGTAGCCTTGGGTACCCTTCGAGCAGAAGAAGCCAAGGTCGTCCAAGGTCCCAAGAAAGAAGCAGACTACGCACGCCCTTAATGGTATCTCCGTCCATGCCGCCCAAGGAGATCCCAAGGCTGAGCGAGGGCACAAGGGAGAGAGGAACTTCGAAATGATGCATACTGAACGGGGGAAACCCTGCTAACCCGCATCACACCTGCCCTCACCAGCATGAGCCAGCATGTCGAAACCTCGGACCCTTCTTCTCCCTCTCCTGATTCCCAGCTGGAGGCGCTCTCAGAGCCTCTGCTCCCGCGCCTGCCACCACTCACCCTCGTTTCCCGTTTGCCCTTCGGCTGACCGAGGCTGACCCTTGCTCTCGTCCTGAGCCTTCCTGAGCCCTATGATAGCGGAAATCAGATGTGTCAGTTGTGTCCCAGAAATTGACCGCTCGACCTCGCCGTGACCCTAGATTAGACAGAAGTCAAAAGTGACAAAGAGCCGCGAGAGCCGCTGCCGAGCCAAATTCCATGCTTGACCGCACGAGTTAGAGTCGAGTGTACATACCGTATAAGCAGCACGACGCAGCGAGTAGCGCAGTGTTGCTTCTGTCACTCGTATCTCAACAACATCAGTCGTTGTCGTGGAATTTGCGGTATACAACAAAATTGTCAGCTGTGAGTAAGCTCTGTGAGGAGATGGTAGGCGACGTTCCGGTGGAATGCTCGGTGGAAACCGCAACACGGAGGATGGATATGGGATCCGGCCTTGGGCCTCGAATCGGCATACAGTAGTCGTGCTAGTGGTGACTGACTTGTCAGCTTTAATATAGTATAGGTACTTCCCAGCCAGTTCTGTCGACCGGGAGAAAATCGTTCATTCGCACCATTTTTGCTCATATCCTCACATCCACCTCGGCCTCCGTCGAATCACTGGCGGTCTGATTTGGGATCAACATCATATCTTTGGGGACCACCAAAAGTACGACCAAGCAGCCTCAGACATATCCTGCTTGAAGTGTGTATAGGTGAGTGGACAGACCTTGCTTCGGAATGCACACAACTCCCCCCGGTCCACATTCCAGCTCGAATATCGCCGAGCATATCGGTCAGGGATACCTTTGGGTGCCCTGTCCATGTGTGATGCCGTTTCAGCGTTATCTGATCTAGGGAGGGTGAGATGTTGCGACGAGGAGAAATGGGGAGGTATGAAAGCATGGACTGGACAACTGGGTCCATGGATGTGTGGGATAGAACCAGCCCCGAGAAGGCAGGATCCGATGGAAGGGACCTCATGCTCGTCGCTCGGCCAGGACCCGTGCTACGAGCTTTGGAAACCCCCCCTGTCCGGTCCCGCTCCTCCTTGATGCGCTCATGGCTATCCTCCGATCAGTCCCAGTTTCGCACCCCCTTCGGCCCAGTTTTCCCAAAGTCTGCGATCAAGCTGACAAAAGTTCCCTTCGCTTCCGCCCTTGCTCATTCTCGCTCATTTCACGCTGCGTCTCTCGCCATCCCCGCCGACTCGCACTATTACCTTGCATCTGTGTTCTCGGTCTGGCCTCGATCATCCCATCAACGACACCCCGAACACCAATTTTACCATCACCATCATTTTCGACCATCACCTGCACCGCAAAACTCGCTTGTGGATGCTATTGAAACACCCCCTTTGACACATCTCCTGTGCATCGCATCCCTCTGCTCGGACTTGCGACGTCTTTTCTCGCCATCGACTCTGCTCTTTCGTGTCAACGCATGATCATCGTCACTGTCGACGGCCTCGCCTATTTCCGACACGTCACGACAAATTTTGAATTGATTTCTTTTCCGCATTTGGTCTATTCATTCATCACTACTTGCAACTCGTAGCATTATAACACTGTGCGGGAGATAGATGGATCCATAGGACCGAGAGACACTGTCATTCACTCACACTACATCTCTCGCCAGTTCCATCACGCCAAAAATATACCACTCGCCCAAATCCTCGACTGTAATCACCTAATACCAACGTCATTTGGATCACCACCATGTCAATCAAGACATCTCCAAGAGAGGTGCCACTTCAGGCCACCTACAACCAAACGTCCACTCCTCTCTCCAACACTCCCAACTCCTCGTCACAGCATGTGTTTTCGGATCAAATGCAGACCGGCAACAACACGTCATTCGGCTCCGTCGACATGCTTACCCAGACGAAGGAAGAGAGCAAGTCGGAGTCGGGAGGTTCTGCTCAGGATGATGGACAGGGGGGAGACAACTCGATGTCTACCCCACTCTCGCTCAAAGGGAAGAATGGCGCGACGGGACCAGCGGACGGAAAATCGAAGCCGCATATCTGCCAGATTTGTCAAAGAGGTTTCACCACCGGAGGGCATTTGCAGAGGCATCAGAGGATACACACGGGAGTCAAGGCGTTCAGGTGTCCGTTCCCGGGATGTGAAACAAGGACGAGTCGTCAGGACAATCTACAACAACAGTGAGTATCACGTCACATGACTCTGATTTGGAAGGGTGACTGACCGATTTCTCCAGCTACCGAACACATCTCTCTCCCTCTCTGCGTCGAGGTTCTGGGTCCCAAGCCAGAGCCGCGGTAGCCGCAGCCATGGAGGCCGCAGGCCTGAAATCCACTTCCTCACGTCAACCGCGAAAATCCAAGTCCTCAGCTGCTGGAACCCCTTCTTCCACTACATCAGCCCCAAACCCTGCTCATCTTCCCTCACCATATCAAACGCCAACGTCCAATGGCCCCACACATGTGCCATACCCTCAATACTCGTATGAGCCCTCTCCATATGGCGGCTACGGCCACCCAATCCCACCCCAAGGCATGGGCATGCCGCATCCGCAGTCCGCAAACTCGAGCCGTGTTCCTTCCCCTGTAAACGGGCATTCATCCGGACATTCCAGCGTCGGATCTATGCCCGGAGCAGCAGGCCATCACCCTCAACCATTCTTCCACGCTTTCTCCTCACCATATACCTACATGGGTAGTCAACAACCGTACCGATACTCGACCGGTCCAGGCGGACTGCCATCACCTTACTCTGCTGGACCTCCTCCCGGCCATCCCGGCGGCGGACCACCACCTCATGCTCATCACGGCATCTTCCCTCAAAACTTCAACTCGGAGCACAACAACCATGGCCCAGGAGGAACAAGCGGGCCGCCGCACATGTACTCGCCAATGCAGGCAGGATTCGGAGCACCACAACATGCCAGAGAGTCGTCCTACCCTGGAGTTATGACGCCCGGATATGCCAACCAGACACCGACGATGAGCGGACCTAATGGCTACCCACCCAGAACGCAAACTTCCACGCCATTATCCCAATCCTCGCACCACCCTCACTCTCACTCGCATTCCAACTCGCTCTCCCACGACGATCCTCGTTTCCCCTCTCCGCCGGGCGGCTCCGCCCGAAGGAGGACGCCTCCGCCTACCTCTTCCTCGATTGGCGCTCCAGTAGGCGGTCCTGACCAGTCAATGCTGAGTCAAGGTGTGGTTGATCCATCGCACATGACCACCAACAGGGTACTGCCAAGCCTGATCAACGGTAGCAGCGGTGGACCGACTTTTGCCGGCGGAGGTTATGGGTATCAGTACAACTCGTGGGGATCTCAGAATGGCTCGGGAGCACAACACTTGGCGTCTGGAGGATCGGGCAGTGGCGGGAACGCAGGCCACAGCAACGGTATGGCCCCGATCGCTAGTGGTGTGATGTCAGCTAGGGAGATGGCCCATCGAGCGAGCATTTCCAGCTTGTCCGACGGCTCTATCAATGGTGCGTCGGAAGGAACAGCTGCCAAAGGTGAGTCGCAGAACAGCACCCCTTCCTACCCGATCCCTCCTTTCCACTACTTGTCGAGAAACGCTTGAGACGTCGTATCTTATGCCTGCTTCTTCCCTCTCCTGCCCATAGCCGCTCGTTTGAACCGCTTGACCGCGAAGATCCAGTAAAACGAAACCGTCGAAACAGGATGACTGATCTGGAGATGTCAACAGCAGCCGGTCGACGAGCTTGATCAAGATGCGACGCATAGCGGTACCAACTGGGGATCTATGAGAAATGGAAGCGGAATTGGAAACGACAATCGGTTCCAAGGCTGTAATGGTGGTGTACGAACTTAGAACGAAGGAGTGAGACTTCCTAATGCGGCGGCGATGCCTTGGCCTATTGGTTGGTCGCGATCGGAGGATTGACGGAGCCTCAACTGTATTTGTAGAGAACGGAGCATCTTGGTGAAGACGAACAACAAAACCCATGTGACATGGCCCAATTGGCTATGATCATTGAGCATTACAATCATCCACTCGTAATAATGCATGACTATCGGACAATCAGGCCGTTTCAGAACATCCCGGTAGATCCTGGTAGATCCCGTCATCAGCCGTCATCCCGAAGAGTACAAGCAGGGTCCTCTAGGGCCCTATCAGGCCCTATCCCATCTTGCCAGATCTCATGGCCAGGAACCCTGAGCACCTGATAGGGCCCATGCCTGCTGCCCTTGCTCCTTTTCTTGTCGGTTCAACATGAACACATTCGTCTTCCACCTCGGGATCAACTTCAACCCGGTGAATATCGTCCTCACTCGTTCCTTCTCCGACTCGAGGTCTTGTAGAGAGTCACTGGGTGGATGCGAAAGACCATAGTTGAGAACGGTGAACAGCTGACCGAGGATATCCGGTGTGATGATGTTGCCGAGGATCTTGGGTATGACCTCTGGAGGGTAATATCGCAGAAAGGCCCACGATTGTGATGGCTGTAACGTCGACAACTGCCGCACGAGGGGAAGTCCGGAGCCCGGTGCTGTGGACGATGGATCCGGCGGTGGAGCGGGTATCGAAGGTTCATGGTGCGTGGACCCGTTTGTTGACGGCTGTGTAGCAGACGATAATGGAGCATTCTGCGGGGATGCAGCTGCGGGTGCGTCGGGGGGTTGTACTTGTGGCACTGCTGCAGACGGAGCAGCTGAGGATGACACGGGTGTTGCTGTCGACGAATCCGCTTTTATTACCTGAGGAGCCGCCGTTGAAGCCGAGATATAGGTCTTCCGCGAGTCCCGGTTCTTGCGCAGGCTCGCGAAGGACGAAGGACCAGCACCATTCGGACTCGAAGTGTCTGCTATATCGAGGTCGAGCTTGCTTGGCTTGTCCGCTACCTGAGTCTTACTGTGAATTGGGGCAATTGTAGCGGTGTTGACACGACCCGCACTATCACGACCAATGGCGGGGCTCTCATTCGCCTCCTCCAGTATTAGCGGCTCGTCGTCCGCAATCTCCTCTATCGTAGCACTTGTCCGTGGAGGCGAGGGCGGAAGTGTCCCTCTAGATTTGGCTTTAGCCTTGGCCTGCGTTGGCTATCTGATCAGCGCTGAATCTTCCCGAATAAAGCTTCATGACAGTCCCACCTTTGCGTTTTCTTGCTTTATCAGGTCCTCAATCTCCACTAGCTCGGCCTGGGCAGTTCCATTCGACTTGTCCGCTTTGAGTATGATTTGAATATCTGTATTCTCACAGTCAGTCAGGTTTCGTCCCATTCCTCATAGGAGCTGGAGGGCGATTGAGGTATACCAACCGGTCAAGGCTTCGTTCAATTTGGCCAAACCCCTCCTCGCTAGACCTCGCCTGTAATAGGCCTTTACGTTGATCTCCTTGCTTCGGTCTATACATGATGTACAGTCCCTCTCGGCGTCTGCAAATCTACCATCCAGGTTCCAGGTCAGTCACCCGGATGACGATGGTGTTGGACTCACTTGTCCAGCTTGAGGTACGCAGCCGCTCTGTTATTGTACGCAACCGGATCAGAAGGGTGGAATACGATCGCCGTAGTGTAGTGACCTATACCCACGTTAAGCTCCCTGTCCAGTCCAAAACAAGAGCTCACCGATCGCTTCGACCCATCGACCCTTTTTGAAAGAGGTGTTGCCCTAAACAGGAGTCAGCTTAGGCTGGTGACATTTATTCCAGACTTCGCTCACCTCGTTCCTAGCTTTCGAAGACTTATCTACGTCCACCTTTGCCGACATCCCAAGAGATCGATGGAAGATTGGGTCGATATAGACGAAGCTTGAAATATCGAAAGTTGGCCCAACACCGAACAACCGAGGTGAAACGAACAGATTCCTGAAACGGGACCTCCACTTTGCAATGTTGCAGAGCGTCAGAGCGTGAAGATGCTACAGGCTGGGTTGATGACGCTCTTGGGTGACTGTGACCTCGAGACGCATCGCTGGTAAGCTTGATGGGCACCAGAAATTGCAGGATACCATCTGCTGAATCCATACATAAACCCATCTAACAACACAGCTACAGACCAAATTCCTACAAATCCCTGATGACATCGCCTCCTTGCGCCGCCGAGAGGTCGGCTGGAGGTGCCGCTCGCCTCTTTGACCTGAACCAGCTGACGAAACTCGCTCCCCACGTGAAGCCGAGGTACACGCTCGTATACACCAGAAAGACGATGATCAAGGGTAATCCCGATTCCGTCAGTCTGTACATCAGACTCGGGATCTCAAAGTCGATATCGCTCTCCGCCGTGATGGAAGCTTCGACCTCGGCGTGGCCCAAATCCAGTAAACCCAGTAGACAAAGTCCGGTGCCGGCTAGCATCATGGTGCCGTGGAGGAGCCAATGCATCTTGCCTTCGAATCGATACCAGATGAATGAGCGCAGCGCAGCGAGAATGAGCACGAAGCCCTAGAAAGCGGGAGTCAGTACTGCGTGCTCGAGCCCGCTTGCAGGTCGAGGGGTGGACTGAGACGGTGACTCACCGCAGTTGGATACAGCCACAGAGTCCCACTCAGAGTCTCATTCACCACAGTGAGCGGTAGCTCAAACCCGTAGTTGATGGCCTGCAGTCGCAGAACATTCATCTCTTCCTGGACGGGGAGCAGAGTGGTGTTCAAAGTATTGAGCCAGAGCACCTGCTCGTACAGTTCCGGACCCATTTTTAGGCCATACGACTACCCACAAGTCAGCTTAAGATGCTTAACGAGGTACGCGAGCTCACGTTCGAAGCAGTGATGACTACTTGACTGAGGTACTTTACAGCGAGCAGGATTCCGTCCTCTGTTGGAGACCAAGGTCAGATTTCACTCTTCACGAGTGGGGTGAGGCCTGACTTACCGACAGGCTCCGTCTCGTTCATAACTTTATGAACATGCTCGAAGGACTCTTCCCAGCTGCGCAGAGGTCTCGATCAGCACACTCGAGCAAATCTCGGCACTCTGGTACTCACTTTGGATAGAGCGGGAGATAGTTGATATACCTCTTGACGTACGATATGTCTCCGGGCGTGAGCTCTCCACCGCCAGCCGCCCATGCGAGATAGCTTGTGAACAGCTCGAGGATGACTCCCATGCCATGTTCGAACGAGATGACGATGATGACGTTCTAGTCATGCTCAGCTGAGTCTCCTGAGTCTTGGAGGTTGACTCACCACCATTGAAGATTGCAGAAGAAGCAAACCGAAATGTAGCGGCAGATGGAGTGCCTCCCATAGCATCACCCTCTTATGTGATATCCTCTCGTGTTTCTTGAACCATGAAAAGAGGTACATGTACAGAGTGACCATGATGCCAATAGCTATGTGCAACACAGATCAATCAGTGTGCAGAGCAACAGGCAAGATGGCAAGGTCACTCACTCAGGAATACTTGGAGGTAAATGAGTCCCGCTCTATCACTCAACCCCGACAAGGCGGCATTAAACGACCTGGCCAGACCTACGAAGCCTTCACCACTATCGGATCATCAGCACATGGCTTTACCCTAGCAGTGATGTCCACCCACATGATGATCAAGGTCAGGGCTCCGTATCGCTCAGCGATGGCGTCGCTGTCGATGTGAAGGTGGAATCGGTCGCTCAGTCGGAACCAAGTACAACACATCTCGACAGCTAGCGAGAAGTACAGGAAGAAGATCTGGAGTAGTAATCAGCTCACGTCCGAGTCGCCAGAGATGAATGGTTGCTCCCATACCTTGATGATGGTACTGGTGCGGCTGGTGCTGGGTACAGTTGCGGATACGATCCCAAGCAGCATACACCCGGTCAGGACTGCTCCCATTAGGAGCTGATGCTGGACCTTGCGACCGTTCCGACGGCCAATGAATGCCGCTAGGGAGGATGTCAGTGGAGCGATGATGCGAAAGCTAGCTTCGCTTACTGAGGAAGTATTGAAAGGCGAGACATGCTCGAGATAAGATCAGAGCGAGAACAACAGTGAAGAAGCTATCCTTCGCGGCCTCTGAGCGGAGCAAGTCAGCAAGACCAAACAGACTACTACATCAACCTGAGCACACGGTCCACTTACCATGATGAGCGATTTCATACCCCTCAATGCCGTCTATGCTGCCTGGGTCCTGCAACATATCCAAGCTCCAGTTTCCAGACGCAGCGCCGATGTACACGAACAGGATGATCTGAAATCCCTTTGCGATCCGGTGATACTCATCCTCCGCTTGGAACCGAAGGTCGTAATGCACCTGCGAGGTCCAGACCCAGCTGATGATGACGAAGTAGCTAGAAGAGGGCACGATGTGAGAACATGAGCACCCGAGCCCGAGATGGATTAATCACCTGAAGAAAGCTGGGATTCTGTCTGGTGACGCCAAGTCGTGAGAGCTGGAGAATACACCAAGAACAGCAACCACAACTAGGTCTATCGGTGAGGAGATCAGCTTCAATGGGTATGAATGCCTTTACTCGAGAGCCTTGACTTGCCGTAGAATAGGTTCAGCCATTCCGTCGCTTCATCGCCTTTCTTCAGCCATCGCCCATTGACCCCTCGCGGTCTTTGTATCCAGGGAACGTTGATCCATGGCTTCCTGAATGTCCCTCTAGGCGATTCATGCTCGTCGTCCTCGTCCTCGTCTTCTCCCGATGACGAGTCAGAGTGAACACCGACTCCTCCAATGCGAGGTCTAAGCCCATCCTCTGTTCGCGATTCTCGGTATCTGGTGAACTCAACGTCAGTTCTGCCAGAAACCTAGAACCATTCCAACGCCAGTGGGAAACCTCACGAGAGTGTTGTCTGTTGCCAGTCCGAGTCTGTCGCTGCCTCCAATTTGCTTTCGCTATCACTCTGGATCAGCCGGGGTGGTCTCAACCGACCGTTTCCCTCCGTCTGCTCGTACGCGAGGCTCATCGTGATCACGTCGTCGACAAGTAATCGTACGAGTCAAAGTGGACGAGGACAACAAGATACATGATGTGCCCTCCTATGTGACCTCTAAGAATCCAGCTGGTGGGGGTGTCACTCGTCGTGCTTGCCCTCCGCTGAGATTGAAGGCGTTACCAGTTACCACCCGTTACTACCGTTCGATCAGCCGTCTGCCCGTAAGCACAATCGAAGGCTTTCGGACAGGTGACAGAGCGCAGAGTATACCAACGAGAGCCGAGACGCAGGTGAGACAAGATGGACATTGGCGTGCCGTGGGAGAGTCTGGGAGAGTGCCTGTGTTTTGCCTGTGTTTGGTTGCGAGTGTCGAATTCTTACTCGTTGCGGTCTTCGGAGTGAACGATTCGACGGACCTAAACTACGCCACATGTCACTCTCGGCACGATAGCCAGACGATAAGCTTCGAGGAGGCGCTCAGCTACACACAGAGAAGTCCGATAACCCATGTATGGGCTCAGGAGAGGATCCGGACTGCGAGCTGAAGTACTGTCTGCAGTGAGTGAGTGAGTGATGCTGCAGCGGGATGTGCGAAGAGAGTTATCGGGAGTTAGCGGTTGCAACGACTCAAATCCTTTCGGTTTCCGGTCGCGAACGTTCGAACACTGAAGGAGCTTTCTGGTGGATACTTGACTGACATCGAAGCAAGCATCAAGCTGCATGGTCTCGAGGTCAGACTCAGCCCACGTACGTATCTTGCCAGCGCTTTCTGCCAAACTTACAACCCAAAGTGCATATTAAATACAAGTAGATCCCGGTACAACTTCCATAAGTCATGGCCTACATGTTATACGACGGTGCATTTTCCATCCAGTCCGAGGCCTGATTATCGTCCATGTCGTCCCAAGGATCGTCAAATGTTGCTTGCTCGAACGCCTCATCCAGTCCCATCGCTTGGTGGTTTGTGTAGTCACCTCGTCCAACACTTCCCATACCTCGGCTGGCAATACTGTGAGGTCTCTCTCGCCCTCCAAGAAAGCGTAGGGTATGTTGCCCCACTCACAAGCTCGGGCTATAAGCCGTTTATTGAGCTCGTATCCACGGTAGAAACCTCTAGTCGTCCACTTGCGCCGCGAGGAAACGTTTGTTTCCCGGACCCCACGGCCTCGGACCGGTTTGATCCCAGCGGTTGACGATCTCGAGAGTATGCGGAAAAGAGAGAGCTCTCGTTTCTTGTCCGCCGGGTTCTTGTACGTCCGGATGATCGCTCCTCGCCAACCAAGTCTTTCCCAATCTTTGGGAGACACAGTCGGTTTGAGCCAGCCCCAAGGTTCGTATGCCTCCAGGTTCCCATCGAGAGGCGTGGGTCTTCGATGTGTTGGGAAGTAACCTCCTTCATACTTGTGCCCAAAGTGGACTTCGACCAGATCCGGTGCGATTCGTAGACTGTTGGCGAAGACGGTCTCGATGTATGGTTGAGGTCTTATGTCCTCGTCGTGCCAATTTCCCGTGGAAGGCTCCGCCTCTAACCCCCGCATATGAGGCCAAAGTTGGTCGAGCGTCTTGCACTACGACGTATTTCTTGACTTTGGCGACGCACGGATTCAACAAAACAGTCTGCAACATGATGCTGGTCAGATGGGGGGAGGACGAGCGGAATCGTAGCGCATCACTCACGTCCATCAGGCCCTCCTTGTCTTCTCCGAAATCATTGCGCAGCTCGACGAGTGTCGTCAAGTTGGGCAACGTGTTTCCCTTGAAGAGAGATACCACAGGGGTTCGACTCGGACTAAACCAACTGACCGCCTCCAATCCGCGATGTTCTCTTATAGCTATCAGAGCGGAATGCGAAGGCGTAGGTTTCCATTTGCCGTTCAAAGCCAGATGTTTGAGGTTGGGCGCTTTAGCCAGGACACTGCAAAGCATCGCGGACAGAGGTTCCGTCATGTGCTCGATAGAGAAATGATGCAATCCGGTCAGTAGCGGAAGCTCAATAGCACGATCCAAGGTACCCAGAGTCTGCGGGGCACGGGCCGGACGCCCACTCTTCAACTCGAGTGATCTCAGATTTGGCATGCGCTGCAACAGCCCGATAAGTTTGTCGAAGTCGTCCTCAGAGCTGATGGAAAAGCGCAAGTCCCGCAATATCGGAAACACCAATCCGGGTACCGAAAAGAGCATACGGTAAAAGTCGTTTAGAATCTCGTCCGAAAGCTTCGAGTCGTCCGGGTTGTTCTGGTTGTTCTGGTTATTCTGGTTGTTCTGGTTGCTCTGGTTGCTCTGGTTGCTCTGGTTGCTCTGGTTGCTCTGGTTGCTCTGGTTGATCGAGTCGTTCGAATTGATCGAGTTGATCGAGTTGTTCGAGTTGTTCGAGTTGTCTGAATTGTTCGAGCTGCTGGGGTTTTCCGAGCTGTTCGGACCGTCGGAGTTGTTTGAGGCGTTCGGATTGTTCGAATTGTTCGAGATGGTCGGGACATTCGAGTTGGCAGATGGAACCGTGTCGATTGGTGGAGGGTCTCTCATCCGGAGACCCTCGGTTGCCTTGGGATGGACGTCGAAGAGTGTGAGGGTGATGAGGTGTGGGTTCACCAGGAGCAAAATCTTGAGCTGATACAAGTAATTGGAGCGGAATAGCGCCAGCGTCAACACCTTTAGGTGGACCGCACGCTCAGAGTGAGTTGACAGGCATCGCACGAGCATGCGGTCAAACAGCCTCTCTTGGCGTAATATCACTTCTGCCGCAGCGCTGTCGGCCACCACCAGCCCTCTCCCTGACAAGGTCAGCGTCAGCGACGATTTGACCTCTCGTCTGGGAAACCAACCACGTACTCGGTACACCATGCCTCAGATTGACGCTTTCCCAGATTCTCGACTCTCCGGCATCTCGCAGCGACTTGCAAGACCTTGCCAGTGCGTGTGCTGTGGGTCGGTCGATAAGCGATGCGATTTTGCGTAGCACCTCGTATGGTATCGGCTGCAGAACCTTGCCTTTAGGTACGATCTCCCCGACTGGAGACGAGTCTGTGGACATGGTCGGTGGTTTCGATGTTGTTCGCTGCACTTGACATTGGCTAGGCGACTGAGACCAAGAAGAGAGCGGTTCACTTGCAGGCAGTTCCCTTGTGGCCTGTCGTGATAAGACGTCTGCTGCTGAGCGCTGACATGCTGCTGAACGGGAGCTAATTAACATCCGGATCTCCGGGGTCCGGATCGGGAAAACTCATGAGCTGCAATTAGACCGGATTAGACCGGATCTGACCGGATTAGGCTTGGTTAGTGAATCAGATCTTACAAGGATCAGACCCCATCAGGCCGCGTTCCTGTGTTTGTTGATGCGTAATAACTGCGGGGCGATAAGGAGCTTCACCGTCGGTCTAATCAGTCCTAATCTTGCGTTTGCAGCAGTGCCCCGCTGGAGTTTCCCCGGTATCCTGCTCGTAAGGTCCCCGATTATATGCCTTCGATCTGTTCCAGCTTCGTAGCTTCGACACGGTGCATCAACGGTGCATCAACGGTGCATCAACGGTGCATCAACGCACTCTTGTCAATGTCCTGCGCAATCGGTCATGACATCGGTTGGCATAGTACAGCGTTCTTCGACCATCCTCTAACGGATCCCATCAAGTGTAACATCGCACGATCACAGGCGATCATTGGGTGATTAAGACGATCCGAGGCAGGCATGCCCGTCACCATGACTTTCGTCAAGCCCAGACCCGCTCCCGCCATCTTACCGTCTATCCCACACGAGATCTTGAGCCAGATCGCATCTCTTATCGACTTACCGGCAGCAAAGGCGCTAGCTACGACATGCAAATCACTAAGGGATGCGGGAGAGATGAGGATATGGAGAAAACTCGAACTGACGCACGACCCGCGTGCTTATTGTAAGTGACACAAGTGCCTACACCCAAGGGATATCGCTATATGGCTCTTGACCCACCACTGATGTCTCCGCAGCGGTGGTCCAGTCCTATTCGAGAAGAGCCGTCGCCCTACAAAAGTCCTTCGATCATCAGTGGAAAGAGAAGCACGTCTTGCAAGGTCTACAATCGTACCCTCACCGCATCACCTTCGTGGAGATGCTAGTCATAACGCCACGCTTTGGCACCTTCGGAGAAGCACAAATGGCGGTCCTCCGCCTGTCACATCCTCACCTCATCTCGCTCACGATCTTCGAGCCGTATACCGAATTGGACGAATCACCATCGAATGCGCCAAATCAGTCCGACCTGGCGAGTACGACCAGAAAATACTTTGACTCTTACGAAGTCATGCTCGAAGAGGATCTTCAATTCCCAAGGTTGCGAGCCCTGCGAGTCGCCTTGGGCGACAATCATGAAGTCAGAGAGCTCTGTGAGCTCTTGAAGGCGATGCCAGTTCTCGGATCACTGGGCGTGGAGGCGTCGACCAACGAGAGGAGGTTCCCGGAGATCTCTTCAGAAGATGTTGCTGGAATTCCGCAACTTCTCGGCTTGTCCTACCTTGCTATCGAAGTCATGTCAAACGACTTTGTGGATCTGCTCGTGGGCATTTTGTCCAAAGCTCCGAACCTGAAACACCTGGCAATGAACGGCAGATGGGACCCAGTTGATGCCTCATATGGCATGAAAGCTAT
This sequence comes from Bullera alba, assembly GCA_001600095.1. NCBI lineage: Eukaryota > Fungi > Basidiomycota > Tremellomycetes > Tremellales > Bulleraceae > Bullera > Bullera alba. The sequence goes on from BCIX01000001.1 coordinate 4,081,915, forward strand.
AAGAGAACATCACGGGCTCGAGATCGTTAGCTGGTTCGGTCCCATGCGACGTTGTGCGAGAGGTCTATTCAATGGGCAGACACGCCCCAACTTGACAACACTCGTCGAGTCGCGACAGGATCTGGGAGAAGCCAAGGAAAGTTTGCTGAACGTGAGTCTCCTGAGAACCTATAACAGGAGACGACCCGCTCAACGTCTTTGTTTACAGGCAGAACTGCGCATTCCCATCGCTACCAAAATCAAGAAGTATGTCGTCCTCCGAGGAGCCCGGCCCTCGTCATCTGAATATGCCATGATTGGTGTCCAGCCTTGCTCGGAGGAGAATTGGGTTGAGGAAGAAGGAGTACTGCCGGAGATCCAACCATGGTTCGCTCTCTCGTTCAGACGCGCTCCGGATCTGACCGAGATTCACTTTGGACCGGACCACGAAGGGCTGTTGACTGAGCAAAACGAGCGAAACAGACTCCTCGACGGGGCACCCGAGACGTATGACACTTGGGGTCGCTTCAAGTCCACCACACCTCCTAGAGATTGGGAAACAACTGGGGACAGGGGTGCTATCATCCGCACTTTCTCACGCCCGGACGATCAGAGTCGGGAGCTCATCCACGTTCGCGTTCTATCGAGATCGGTCATGGACGCTGGAATGAGGCCACTCGTCGGCCCACTCAGAAAATGGTCGACACTCTCGTATTACCGCGGACATCCGATTTCACCAAGTGTCCTTGCCGAGGCATATGGGTTGGCGGATCTGCCTTGCGCGTTCATGGAGGGCGGAAGGAATCTCACCTTGACCGATGGAGCCTGGCAGGTGCTGGATACTTATGCGGATCAACTGAACAAATTGCGCGGGATCAGTCTTGAAACGGAACGCGAGCAATACGACTTCAACTGTCGGATTGTCCCGGACGCAGATCTTCACAACTCCTCCTGGTCTGATCATGGAAGAGGAGACATGGAGGAGCCAACATACTACGAGGGCGGTTTCACCGAGACCGACAGTGACTTTAGCGGTTTTGAGTATCAGGACGATTTCCATGGATACGGCTCCGACTATCCGCTCTGATTGGTAGGATGGTACAGTATGAAGCTCGGGCTTGGACACGGAGGGAGACAAGTGGAAAGGATGGCGACGAGGTGAAATCGCGGGAACAGTACCAGCGCCGTCCGATCCGCCGATGGCCCTGTCACTTCGGCGCTGGGCTTAACAGCAGACTCTCGTTAGAGCGGTCATTGTCAATGTATCAGCATCCTCATATCATGCATCTGGGTACGAGAAGATCTACAAAGCTAGGCTAGACGTCGAGGAGTACTATGTCAAGTAGGTGTTGCAATCTGTCACGGTGCAGTTGTGGTCTCGAGCTCTGGACCTCAGTCTGGAACCCCTTCATCTTCAGTCCTGACAATCCCCCACCAGCATAATCAGAGTCCTTCGCACCTCCGCAACTGTGACTATATACGATACCGCTCATCTGCCCGGGAACGTATAATGTCTAGAAGTGGGCGGCTCGAGACCCGCTCTGGAGCAGACGTGATAAATGCATCTGCCAGCGGCGTATCTAGTGTTTACTGTGCCTCGTGTAGTCCCGGAACCCCACTTGTTTCTCTGTATAGAGTTACCGCGGTGCGCAAGGCAAATCGTCTGTTTCAAGTCCCGCTGGATCAATCGACAGATTCGATACTCTGATCGGATTCACTAACATCCTCATCATCTTCCCAATCGATATCGTCCTCTTCGTCCTCATGCTCATCCTCGTCCTCGTCCTCTTCATCCTTATCCTCGTCGTCCACCTCGCTGTCATACTCATCGTCAAAGGAACCCCGTTCCCGCCCACGATCAGACCAATCGGAGTTTTTCGACTCTTCGTCCCATATATCTTCGAGGGCTCCCTCGTATTGTGCCCTTTCGCGCTCCTCGGTCATCGCAATCATGTTGTTGGCTTTCTTGATGTGGTCGTCCCGTCCAGCACTTGCCATGAGCTGCCAGGCAACGTGAGGTTCCTTCCACCTTCCAAAAAAGCGCACGACATGTCGGCCAGCTTGTACGCCTTGGCGAGGGTAGGCAGACCGATGATGTGTCCGCGATAGAACGAGTAGGTCCACCATTTTCGGCGAGTACCCACGTATGCTTGTTGGAAATGGCTAGCCACAGACCGTGTAAGTACACGGATGTGAACAAGCTCGCGGCTCTTGTGTTCTGGATGGCTAAAAGTCCGGATGATAGCGCCCCTCCACCCAAGTCTTTCCCAGTCTTTAGGCGCTATGGTCGATTTGAGCCGGCCCCATGATTCTTGAGTCTCAAAGTCTTCGTCAGCGGCTGTTTGACGTCGACGTAGGGGCGAGTACAGCTCGTCGTGCTTTTGCGCAAAGTGGATTTCTGTCAGATCTGGTGCTCTTCTGAGGGTGAGGGCGAATGGTATGTCGGAATCCAAGAACGTCCCTAGGGAGCCTAGGAAAAGCCCTTCTTCTTGCTCCCAATTGTCTTCTGTGCACCGCTGAACTCCAGCCAGGACGTATTCGGATAATGAAGGGCGAGCACCGCCAAGGATGACATACTTCTTGACTTTATCGACAATAGGAATATTCAGGTCCGACTACAGCGCAAGGATTGTCAGCGAAGCACTGTCGGCTCAGGCCTCTGACCGCTCACGTCAATCTGACACTCCATGGCTTCTCCGTGATCCGTCTGCGTTTCGACGAGTGTTGTCAAGTTTGGTAGGGTCTCTCCATTGAACAACTCTCTCGCGGGAAACCGGCTGGGACCAAACCATCCGATAGTCTTCAGTCCTTGGTGCTTCCTGATGGCTAACAGGGCGGGTGTCCACCGCGTCGGTCTCCATTTTCCGTTCAAATCCAGATGCTTGAGGTTGGGAGCCTGGGGCAAGATGCCGAGGAGAATGTTGGCCAGTTCATCATCCATGACGTCGATGGACAGATATGCCAATTTGGGCAGTGACAATTTGGGGGTACCAGCAAGCTCCTCCTTGGTGACGGTGACCGGTTCGCGAGCGTGATTGCAGGGCTCAATCGAAAGCGAAGTAAGGGCCGGCATACGCTTCAAGACCTCGACAAACTCTCCAAAGTTGCCTTCGTGGCCGATGGCGACCCGAACGTCGCGCAATAATGGGAAGGTGACTTTCTTGCTGGACATGTTGGTGAACAAGTTGGATCTGTTGGGTGTGACTGGCAGTATTCTGTCCCCGGGGCAAATTATGTCGGGCTGGGCTCATAGAGCGTCAGGGAAACGAGATGGGGCGACAGTCTGTGCAGGAAGCGGGTCTGCTGGGTTTCCTTATCGGGGTGGGGTGTGATCGATAGTCTCTTCACGTAACCAGCGCGTCAAGGGTAAAGATCGAGAGCTCGGAGGATGTTCTCTTCTCTTACGAACTGTCTGTCGACGACTGCTAGGAACATAGGATCTCCCATTGCGATAGCTAGCGCTGCGAAGCCCCGTATCAGTGAAAGATCTGTAAAGGTCGGAATGTTCGTTGAAGACAGACACTCACGAAGTGGAGTATGGTGCACTTCGATCTTTCTCCAGATGCCCATCTCTCCAGCGTCTCTCAGCGCCCTGCATGTCGTGGCCAGAGACCTTGCCGTTGGCTGATCGATGAGCGATGCGATCTGACACAGTACTTCGTATGGCATTGACGGCAGGATCCGAGGCCCGGACCCGAGCTTGCCTTGATTGATTGTGGCTGGCATGGCTGCTGTCTGCTTCACTTATGGGCACGTGCAGCTTTGATGACGTATCATATATCAGTCGTCAAGGAGGACCAAGGGAGAAAGTGGGAGGATAGGACTTGCGAGCTGAACGATGTTACGACAGCTCGGCGTGCAGCGACTGTAGATCACAGCGCGGTTCGCCGTGGTCGGTACTCGGTTTCGGATTTTCGGATTTTCGGCTCAGTTCTTCTAGAGCTTGAGAGCCAGGCAGGCTCATGCCATACATGAACCCGATCCGTCGTCTAGAGCAAGGAACATCGCGGCCAGCGACACGACTAACCATTTAGACGGAGCTCGACTCGGATCTGATCCAGAAGCAAGCACAACCCATACACAGGTCCATAACTATCATGCATATTTGATATCCAAAGGACCAAAGGTGGCCCCCGCTCGGTGCTCGGTGCTACCTGCTGAGTCCGCATGCCCACATAGTCTTGTGTGGATGCCCGTAGCATATCATCCCTGCAACATCCGACGCTCTGATCAGTGTACCCAGAACTCCACCTGCTTCCTATGTCCAGCCTTCTCTCAATTTCATCCACTCGATCACCGCTCGCCAGCGAGTTAAGTCTTATACGTCCGAGTCGATATCGTGCATGCTGCCGCCGACGTCGCTTCCGGAATCGTCATCGTCGTCGTCGGTGTACTTTGCTTGGGTGGTCCAGTCGATCCAGTCAGAGTTCTCCGAATCCTCCGATTCCGCGACCGAGTCGTCCTCAGTATCCATGTCATCGAAATACCCAGTTTGCGGTTCCGTTTGCAGGCGTAATCGTCCAGAGCCTCCCACGCTTGAGCGGGCAGGGTGAGGTTCCTTCCTCCTTCGAGAAATGCGCTTGGCATCCCGGCCAAGTCGTAAATAGTGGCCAGAACGCTGTCGGTTAACGGCTGGTAGCGGTAAAATCCAAAGTCTGACCGTTGCCGTTGCGCGCCAACGTATGTCGCGGTACTGTCGAGGTAAACTGAGCGTGAGAGTAGGCGGATGTGGACGAATTCTCGAGCACCGTTATCCGGTCTGCTGTACGTGCGAATGATGGCTCCCCTCCAGCCAAGCCGCTCCCAGTGTTCAGTAGGTATGGTCGGCTTGAGCCAGCCCCAGGGTTCATAGGCGTCTTTGACTTGATCGGGAATTGAAGATCGTTTGGTTCCAGGGAAGCAAGCTCCGTCATATTTGTGACCAAAGTGAATCTCCGTAAGGTCGGGCGCGTACTTCAAGCTGCGAGCAAACCATGCTTTCATTGGATGCAATACTTCTGCTCTCTTCGCCGCATCCTCTTCTGTAAGGGTCCGAACGCCAGTCAGAGCGTAGTCGCCTACAGAAGGCCGATGGGTATGAAGGAGGACGTATCTCGTCATCATGGCAGCTACAGGAATCTTCAGCACCATCTGTGGCACGGATACAGTCAGCTGGGCGAAGCCGACGCTAATTTGGAAGACACTGACATGGAGTAGGCATTCATCGGCTTCCCCTTCATCTGTCCTCGTCTCAACGAGCGTCGTCAAATTAGGCTGAGTGTCACCGTCGAACAGGTCTCTTGCGGGTATGCGACTAGGTGCGAACCAGCTGACAGCTTCTATCCCTTTGTGCTTTTTGATGGCCTTTAGCCCGGGACTTCTCGGCAGAGGTGACCACTTGCCATCGATAGCTAGATGTTTCAGATTCGGAGCCTTGGCTAGCAAACCGATAAGTGCATTGGCCATACCGACAAACATGACATTGATGGACAGGTGGACCAGTCCAGGCAATTTCGGGATGGCAGTGATATCCGTTCGATCCAACGTCGGCCATTCGTGCTCTTTCTCGTAAGCCTCTAACTCCAGTGTTTTGAGGGTCGGCATCCCCTTCATAAGCCCGAAGATCTGCTTGAAGTCGTCGTCGTCTCCTATGTGTACTCGCAAGTCCCGTAGTCTCTCGAGCTTGAGCTTTTTCCCTGAGAACTTGGTATAGAAGTTGTGCTTCGATGGCGACTCCCCCAATAGTGGCACTGTCGAGCCGCGGACTCCTCGAATCGTGAGGGTCGTGAGATACGGATGCACCATTTCCAGCAGGCGAAGTTGCTCAGTGTGCTTTTCGAGAAAAGGGGTGATCAACAGCGATTTCACGTAGCTCGTTCGAGGGGGATACGACTGAAGAGCCTGCCACACTCTCTCCGCCTTGGTCTTTTGCTCGATCGCCTGTTTGTTCCGCTGCAACACTATGTCTCTCAAGGAAGGAGAGAGCTCATCCACATCAGCTTCTGAAGACAGGAGTTAACGGTGAGTGACATATCGACGGTTGAATGGGTTCCTCCGGGACATATACTCACCCGTTGCGTCGTGCTTGAGTTCCACACGCTGCCAGATTTTGATCTCCCCAGCATCCCGCAGACTTTTGCATGTCCTGGCCAGTGCGTGCGCCGAGCTTCTTTCGATGAGGGTTGCGATATGATGGAGCACGTCAAGTGGTATTGACGGTAAAACCCGAGGTTCGGCTGCAGTCTTGACAGGAGCCGTCGAAGCTGGCATCTTTGCGGCCTGCAGGTGGTTGACGATGATGCCGTTTCTGATAGATGCGGCCAAGTTGGTGCCAGTGTGAAGTTGATTGAGTCGAATAAATCGAAGCACGAGTACGCTAGACGAAGTGCACTCCTGCGACTAGGTGCCGGGACTGTGGTAAGGGGGGAAATGGATGCCTTCACAGATCCGGATTTCTCACCGTCAATGCTGAAGCAGTCAAGCAAGCTTAAGTATGCAAGTGAACAGCATTGGGACAGTAGTGCTGCGTGACACGCAAGTCTCGAATTCCGAAGCGGGGTGTGCAGTGGGCAGTGTGCACGGTTACAACTCACGTACTCACGGTAGTTGCACCAAGTCCGGAGGTGGCGGACGGCGGACGGCGTCGAGCTCCGAGCTGACGCGAAAACACCGGGCTGATCATGTCGAGTTCTAAGACTGCTTCACGTGCATGTGGGTGTTAGTGCAGTGAGTGTGCAGCCGTGCGCGTTGACTGGAGCCAATGCTGAATCTGCACTTGTACCACAAGCTCCCTTTTGCTCCTCGAATATCGCAACGTGTCAGCAAGCAAGAGGGGGGAGGGGGGGGGGGCTCGTTGACGCCGCGAGTTTGCGAGACTTGACCAGTCGACCCCAACGACTCTCTGAAACACTCCACCACGCTCTATCGAGAGGGCAATACATGTTGCACACACTGTACAGATAGATGGACAATCGACACTCGGCGAGCTCGCTGCAATGGTGGCCAAGGCAGAATTGGTGAAAACCGCGATCTCCCGGCTCGAGAATGAATCAGTGAGTCGTGCCTTCCGATACTCCAAGTAAATCTCACAGAATATGCTGGATCATGCAAGCGGCGGATACCGACACGCTTGGTCGAGCTCATGTGTGAGGTCCTCGTAATGCTGTTAGATGTCGAGGATGACTCGCAATTCGTATTCGTGGACTTCCCTTCCCCTTCCTAATTCTCCTCATCGTCCTCATCGTCCTCGTCGTCCTCATCGTCTTCTTCTTCCTCTTCGTCCTCCTCACTTAAGGCTTCCAGGTCAGAGTAGGCAATTCCAATACCCTCTTCCATTGCGAGAACTGATTCATCATCCTGCTCGCTTAGATCGTCTTCCGAGTCGAGATCGAAGAGCGGGGAGTGGTCATCGCTGTCGTAGTAGTCTGAATTCTCCATGTCTTCCTCCCGGTTCACAGGACGGAGCTGATCGATCTGGCCTATTCGTTCTAAATGACCGGCCATGGCATCCACCACCGACCAGACGGAGGCAGGCAAGGGGAGGTTCCTCCCTCCTTCTAGAAACTCGTAAGGTATGTCGGCCAACCCGCAAATGTCGACGAGCAGGTCGAGAGACATTGGTTGTCCGCACCAAAAGGCCGCGTGAGACCATTTCCGCTTGGTTCCCACACACAGCTCCCGATCATCGATGTACGACGACCTTGAGAGTATGCGGATATGGACGACCTCACGATGTCTGAGCTCCGGTCTGCTGAAAGTTCGAACGATGGCTCCCCTCCATCCGAGTCTCTCCCAGTCTACAGTCGGTACAGTCGGTTTCACCCAGCCCCATGGCTCATACACTTCAGGTGTGCCATCGAGGACACTGTGGCGTTGGAGTGTTCCGGACGGGGGAAAATACCGGCTGCGGCCGTATTTGTGTCCAAAGTGAATCTCCGCCAGATCCGGGGCATCTTGCAAACTGCGAACGAAGCTGGTCCGGATCTGCGACTCGATGTCTTTGGGGACGACGGATGTGCCCTGTTCCACGCCCGCCATTGCATAATCGAAGGCAGACGGCCGAGGCCACTGCAGAACGACGTACTTCTTGATTTTGGCCATTTTTGGAAGGCTGGGCAGCATCTGCGCCGGCTAGTCAACATGCGCAAGCGATCAAGGCGGGCGCTCCTAGGCGATCACTCACGGGTAACACGCATTCGCTAATCTCGCCTTTGTCACGTCGTGTCTCAACGAGTGTCGTCAGTTGAGGTTGTGTACTGCCATCGAAGAGTTGGCGAGCTGAAGTCCGATTTCCACTGAAGCAACTGACCGCCTCCAGTCCAGGATGCGTCCTGATCGCGACCATTGCGGGATCGTCGGCCTCGGGCTGCCAACGGCCTCTCAATGCGAGATGTTTCAAGTTTGGAGCCTTGGCCAAAATGCCAGCGAGCGCATTTGCAGAACTCCAGTCAATGCTCCCGATGGAGAGATGGACCAATATTGGGAGGTCGGGAATATCGGCAATAGTGTCCTCGTCGACCTCAGGCTTTCTGCGGTAACTCGTCCAAGGCATTATCTCGACCGACTCGATTGCTGGCATCTCCTGTAGTAAGTAGCCGATGTACTGAAAGCTCGCGAGTTCCGCAGTTGTGAATCGGAAGTCTCGCAATCTCTTGAATTGTAGTCCAATATCGATGAGATGAAAGAGGAATTCGCACCTGGGAACTTCCTTGTCGGGCGTGATGTCGTTCGCGGCAGTGCTCAATCTAATATCGTGGGGATGTATGTTTACCTCGATATTGACCGTGAGAGAGATGAGGTTTGAGCACACCTGCTCAACGATCTCGACTTGTTGCATCTCGTTGCATCTCGTTCAGGTTGAACGGAGTGACAACCAATTCGTTGCAATAACCAACTCGACGAGGATCGGATTTGAAACCTTGGAGAATCCTCTTTTCTATGGTGGCCTGCTTCTGAGCTCGGGCGAGCTTGACGTGACTGCCCGTATTGACTGTTCCAAAGACGATTTCAGCAATTTAACGAGGCCAAAAGCCGGGAACCTGTCGCAACGATCATAGATCGTCACTCACAATATGTGTCATGTTGCAAGCTGATACGCTCCCATATCCGCATTTCTCCAGCATCCCGTAGCGACTTGCATGTCGTAGCAAGTGCCTGCGCCGAGGGCTGGTCGATGTAGGATGCGATCTGGCGAAGAATTTCGTGTGGGATCGATCCGAGGACCTGAGGGTCCGCCCTGGGCCTGAGAAGCCCTGCTTCGACCGCCATGCTTTCACTGGCCGTTTACCAAAGCTTTGTTGTTCTCTGACTCAGCATAAGTTGTAGAGTGGATTGTTGATGAGGATGCTAGTGGAGCTGCAAGCGCCCAAGGGGCCAAAGATGTAGGCTCAACAAACCCTCTTCGGCCCGCTGAGAGATTGATTCGGACACGACTCTCCTCCGAGCTCATTTGAGTGTGCACGCGCGAAGGATTTTGATACCAGCGCGCGGCATTAATGGGACCCTTCATGCACTGTGCGCTGTGACCACGTCGAGTTCCAGGCTGATTAGATGCATACAGCGACAAGATTTCCGACGTCCATCCCAGTGCATTTATACATCCTCGGAGCTACTCATTCGCCATTACCAGCCGCCGTCATCCTCGTAGCCGTCCTCGTATTGCTCATATTCCTCATCGTATTCCTGGGTAGAGTCGTAATCCTGGGGATGTTGGTGCGGTCCGAGCGCATTTCCATCAAGGTCCATGACATACCCCGGATCCTCAGATTGGCTCTCGTCGGAGTGTGACAGATACTCGAAGTCCTCGGGCTCGAATTCTTCTTCCTCCCAGTCTGGATTGTTCAAATCTTCTTCTAGCGTTGACGCCCAGCTCTCTGTGTCCAGCGCCATTAACTGTAGCATGGGGTCTTGCTGGTTGTGAAAGGCGTCTAGAGCTTCCCAGGCGTTGTCGGGCAAGTCCAGATTCCTCCCTCCCTCCAGAAAGTGGTACGGTATGTCGGCTAGCGAACAAACATCTGCGAGTTGATCTAGGTCGAAGGGCTGCCCGCAATAGAACGCCAAGTGTGTCCATCTCCTCATCGTACCAATGTACACCACCTCGCATTGGATCGTAGACGACCGCGAGAGTACGCGTATGTGGACCAGCTCTCGCTGCCTCTGCGCCGGTCTAGAGAAAGTTCGAATAATGGCTCCTCTCCATCCCACTCTCTCCCAATCCCGAGGCGGCACGGTAGGTTTGAACCAGCCCCATGGCTCGTACGCATCTCCCGGTCCATCAAGAACACTGGGACGCCGCAATTTGTAGTGCGACGGGAAGTGATCGTCAGAATATTTGTGCCCGAAGTGGATTTCCGTCAAGTCAGGAGCGTTCTTCAAAGTGTAGGCGAGCCCCCGGGGTGTCTGCGCCGGCATCCTCGGATTGTCGTCGGGGTCAAAGTCATCGAAATACGGATAGGGCTCTACGACGGCGCGTGCATAGTCGGATGGGGATGGTCGAGGCCACAGCAAGACGACGTACTTCTGCACCTTTTCGATTTTCGGTATAACGGGTAACATCTATGCGAGAGGAGGTACGGAGTCAGCAAACATAAAGCAAACATAACGGGTGCAGTCCTCTCTACTCACCGTCAATCCACATTCCCAGTCCTCGCCTCCGTCTGCTCGTGTCTCGACAAGTGTTGTCAAATGCTGACGAGTACTGCCGTTAAAGAGCTGCCGAGCAGGCTCTCGGCCGGGAGCAAACCAACTGACGACCTCGAGGCCTCGATGCTGTCTGATGGCGTCCAGTGTGGTGTCTGACGGTTTCGGAAACCAGGTACCCGCCAGAGCGAGATGCTTCAACCTGGGCGCGTTGAGTACAATACGCCTCAGCATACCCGCAAAACCCCTTGTCATGCTCTCCACAGACAGGTGCACCAATTCTGGGAAATGAGGGACCTCTGCCATGTCTGCGGGTAACAATCGGTCCGTCATGGGCGGATCTGGGTTCCAACTTTCCCGGGGCAATATCTCGAGGGACTTGAGCAACGGCATCTTCCTCCAGAGTTGGTTGACTTGTCCTAGACCCGTGCATAGCTCATCCATGGCAAGACGGAAGTCTCTTAACCTCTCAAAGCGCATACCCTTTTCAAGTATTGCGAAAAGAAAGACATTCTTTGGCGCCCGTGATGTCTCTGTGAGCTGTCCTGTCCCGGAGCCCAGCTCCGGTAAAGGGCCCGTCGTGTCACTTGAAGTGAAACGCGTATCATCGATAGCGAGAGTGATGAGGTAGGTATGCGTCATGTCGAGGATCTCCACCTGTTGTGTCTGGGCTTTGCGATATGGCTCAATGACCAGCTCGTCACAATAACTCGCCCTAAGAGGATGGGACTGTAGCGCCTGCAGGATCCTAGCCTCTCTGCTTTCCAGCAGAAGTCGGTGACGCTCGCCTTCTACCATAAAACATCCGTCAGATCTGCACAGGTCATATACCTTGCGAATACCAAGATCGTAACGCAGAACTCACCAGGCGCGAAGTGAAGCAATCGGATTCGCTCCCATATTCTCATCTCCCCAGCCTCCCTCAGCGACTTGCAAGTCGTAGCCAATGCCTGCGCTGAACGTTTGTCGATGAGAGATGCGATTTGTCGCAGTATATCCTGTGGTATCGACTGCAGCAGGCGAGGCTCGCGTTCTGTTCGGGTTTCGCTCATGGATGCCTTCAACATGATTGTAGAACCTGAGACAGGAGGCCGAGGAACTTGAAGCTTGAAGCTTATACGACTCGTGCAGCTGCAGCAAAGTGACAGCCTGCGGTCACTCAGTACTCAGAGCCCGCCTGCAAGACCGTGTACGAGTAATGTGCAGCCGCTGACCTGACTGAGCTATATATGGAGTATGGTCGTCAGGTTGTCGAGGGTTGTCGTCAGGCGGGACTCGCGGCAAGTGAGTGGAGATTGTAAATTACAACTCGCCACGTGGCAGACGTCACGGCCCGTCTTTGCAGGGGTCAGCTACTAATGTGTTCTCATCGCTCGCTCACTCATGGATGAGCTGTGGGCCCAGCTCAGGCAGTCGACTGGGACAAGCACTCGTGGCATACATAGCATGACAGGTGGCTCGAAATAGACATCAGATGTGGGCGATACAAACTATGAATAGCGTATTGCAATCCGATCTGGATATCAGACCGCCTCAATCATCGTACGCGACGAAGCCTTTCTTGGGTCCGTACCTCTTTGCCTTCCACTCCTGATACTCCGAATCATATGTGCCGTTCATATACGCATCTTCGTAGTCGGTCTCCACAGACGCACGCTCATAGGAGTCGTCACAATCACAGTCAGAATCACAGCCACAGTCCTTAGGTTGGGGCTCGGTCCATATGTGTGGTGTACGACCATAGTCCTCCCAATCTGAATTGTCCGATAAATCGTCCCCATTCGGAACGCGGCGCCGATAATCCATTTCACCCGCATAGGGTGGCTGTCTCAGTCCAACGATGTATCGGTCCATCAACTCCCAAGCTTGACGGGGCAGCACCTGATTTCTTGACCCTTCCAGAAACCCCAAAGGTATTTCGGCCAGATCGTAGACTTCGGCGAGTACATTGATCGGAATGGAGTATCCGCGGTAGCTGACCAGATCGGACCATCTCCTAGCAGTACACACGTATGATGTATTATGACTGGCGCCCGCCGCTCGGGATAGTAGGCGGTTATGGACGAGCTCTGGCTGCGCCTTGGATGCCGGAAGAAAGTCCGTATTGACAAACGTTCGGACGATGGCACCCCTCCATCCGAGTCGCTCCCAGTCTTGAGGACACACTGTTGGTTTGAGCCAGCCCCAGGTTTCGTAGGTCTCTCTGCCTCCGTCGAGATGTGTGTGACGTCGGAGATCTCGGGATGGCGGGAAGCATCGTCCCGCGCATTTGTGCCCAAAGTGGATCTCAGTCAAATTCGGGGCGTTCTTGAGGCTGCCAAGGAAATGTTTGGTCGCGTCTGTAGAGACTGTGATGATGCCATCGTCGTCCGTGTCTACTTCTGAGTATGGGCGTACACCGGTCGTAGCGTAATGGGCTACAGAGGGTCGCAGTGTTTGTAAAATGACATATTTTTGCAAGTTGGCGGCTTTCGGGATCCTAAGCACTGACTTTTGGGCCTCGATGCTCCCTGATCACGCCATACACTGGATCATCGGCTGAAGGTGTCCATTCGCCGTCTAAAGCGAGATGCTTTAAGTTTGGTGCGTTGGGTAGTATAGCGATGATGGCATTAACCAGAGGGCGATGCATGACTTCGATTGACAAGTGGAGCAATACTGGAAGTGTTGGCATTCCAACCAGGTCTACGAGCGACACATTCGGCATCTTCCGCTGTGTTATCCAAGTCTGCAGTTCGAGAGACCTGAGTACCGGCATAAGCTTGAGAAGCTCGACAACCAGTCTGAAGTCATCGTCTTGGCCAATGGCGATCCTGAGATCGCGCAATCTGTCGAAGATTTTGACCTTTTCAGTCCATTTGGAGAGGAAGTCGAATATCGGTGGATATTGTGACTTCACAGCTGTGGGCCGTGCCCCGACACCAATCTTGGTAATCGGTTGCCTTGAACCCGAATAAGACGCTAGGTCTAATGGTCTAAGAGGCTCCTTGACCGTGAGGGTGATGAGAACGTGCTGTAGCTTGTCCAAAATTTCGAATTGCTGATTTTGGTAGACGTTGAATGGGACCACCATCAACTCGTTCACGAAGCCCAGTCGACGAGGATATGATCGGAAAGCCTGGAGTACCCTGTCTTCACTGATCTTCTGTTTGACGGGGGACATCTGTCCGCGGGTGCTTCCGTAGCCGGCTGACGCGCAACGTGAGCAACGATCCCGGTTTTCAAGCACCATATCTGACACGGCGCGGGCTTGTCACTCACAATCATGCTCGTGATGTAGCTCTAACGCTCCCAGATCCTCATTTCTCCAGCATCTCTCAGCGACTTGCATGTGATGGCCAAGGCTTCTGCCGTAGGTCTGTCGATCATCGAAGCGATCTGCTGAAGCACCTCGTGCGGTATCGAGGGTAAGACCTGGGGTCCATGTCTGATCTTCGCCCAAGTCTTCGCCTGAGCAGTGCGGGCGGACATCCTGGCGACGGTCTGGGAAACAGTTCACAAGAATCACAAATGATTGATGAATTGAGTGGGTAGGATCGCTGGTTCGAGTATAGTGGCAGATAGTGCTGGCTGAGGTCAAAGGTCAAATGTTGAGCGCCGAAAACACGACCGATCAACGCGCCAGTCTATCGAATATCGACGACGTGACGGCGCGCGGCGACGCGACGCGACGCGATTTTATCGGTCGCTCGTTTGCGACTTGCATCAATGTCCCGACCATCCTGTTCGTGTCTGCATCAGTGGATCCATGCAATGCTATTGAACGCCGTCGTGTGATTCTACTCATATCGATCTGCTCATCTGTTCAGCTACTATATATCCTGATCCTGGTCCATGCCAGCCTGTCCTCCTTGGGGCCCTTGCCCTGATAGTCCCGCCGTCAACTCCCTTAGCCGTCGCACCAGCATACCGAAGTACGCGTCATTCTTCCCTCCGTGCCTCTTCAATTCCGAGGGCTAAGTGTACAATCAACATCTGTCCATTCATCCCTACCAAAGTCAACGGTTGACTTACAGTGTTGCTCTCCGCCACTCTCTCCAGTACACCCCGCAGATCGGCAGAGACCCGCTCCAAAGCGCGCATAGCGCCGACACCAGATCTTGAAGCCTCAAATTGTGAACCAGATGCGAGCGAGAGGGAGAGATTGTTGGGTCGTACGGCATCACCGTTGCGTGCGTCGTTGGCGTAGAAGAGCAGATGACGCCAAAGCTACAACGTGATAGATGTATCAGCGGGTGTCTGTATATCTGTCAAATCGAGCGACTCACCAATAACAGGAGCGACTCTGACATGTCTGAGAGGAGATTTCAGTTAGAGATTGCTAATCAAGACTCCACTAGACTCACTGTGTATACCTTGGCTTCTAACGCTGTACAGCGTCCTGACTGATTCTGCAGTCGGATACACCTCGTCCAACAGATCAGAGTGGTGAAGTCGCTGCGAAAATCATTTCAGCCACCGTACGCCAACGGTCTGATCATATCTGCTCACCTTGATTCGGTCTTCAGTCAGATCACCCCCATCCGCAACATCGTCCATCAAGGTCTCGAACTCAGAGTTGAGCTCTTGTGCCCTCTCCGTCAGATCACCAACAAAGTCCACAGCGAGCTGCAGGGACGGCGCGGTAGCTAAAATTGGATCAGCCATCTACCCGAACGACGTGTGAAGTAGCCTAGTTGTACGCACCGACGTATTTGGCTCCTCCATTTGACCTATGGGATCCATTGACGAACACGGGATATCCAGAGCCAGACTTGAGACCTGCCGTAGCTGCACAGAGGTACCCGAGGATGACCTGATTCAGGCCAAGAACGGATTTGTCCACTATTGTTGCAAGATCAGATGGGTAAAGTGCCGAGCCCAACAGAGAACTTACGGATAACAGCCTCGTTCTGATCCAAGCTATCCGCCCAAGATGGGTCGAAGAACTTTGCAGCAATGGACAGCACGGAGAGATGGAAGGCGCCAAAGCCAGTAGTCGATTTCTGAGACAGCCAATCAGCTCGATCTCAACTACCTGAAAGTGTCGGCCAACTCACCTGATCGTCCTCTGGGACTTTGTGCACCACGAGGGCCAGGATCCCTATCAACAGCTTGATCTCCTCCACCGCCCACGTTGTGACGGTTTGAGTTTGCTGTACTTCTCTCAGGAACAACAGGATGGAATCTCGATGAGCGTTCAAGAACGAGATTGCGTGACCGGATCCCGTTCTTCCGCTCTTGTGCAGACTCGTCAAGATCCGAACTAACAGTTGCAGGCTGTAGATCAGGACGCGGTGTTGTCGCTGCAGGCACTCGAATACCTGAGTGGTGTTGTTGTCCAATTGGTCGATCGAGGATATGACCGATAGTGGCTGGACCGAGGAGATGAACCCGCACATGGACAGAATTTCGAATATCCCAGCGTCTAGCAGATCTTCTGCGCCTTTTCGCGTGGTAGCCACCGTGAGCAGGAAAGCAATTTTGGCTTCGAAGACCCAGAACGCATGGAGATTTTCTACGATGAGATTAGCGACCGAGAGAGAGACACTCTTGTAGCTACTCACCTGACTCTGGCATGAGGCATTCTTGGAGAGCTATCTCCCTATCCTTGATGCTTCGGACCAACACTGGCAGATAACCATTCTTCAACAAAGGACTGAGCACGTTTCTGTCCTTGTCTGAGACGCACACCGAGATGATGGCGCTTAGCAGAGTGTAGCACTCTGTCTTCCAGATATCCCGAAGGTCCATGACATCGCGGCAGAGCATGGGGATAAACCTCTCCTTGCGATTCGACAAGGTCGTCATCGTTGCTTTCTGAAGTGCGCTGTCCGGTCGTTCTTGGCCTTGTCGGACGGTGGAGGCGACAACGGAGCCGTTCTCGTCGGGAACACCGCCAGTTGTCGACAGTAGCGACAAGTACTGGGTGATACAGGCGTATAGATTTCCGCGAGAATTCTCCGTCGTACCTGGTCGGGTGATCGCATCGATGATCTTCATCAAGACGCTGTTGAGCCGATCGACGGGCAGATTGATGCCCTCGTACTCCGACAGAATCAGAGTGAGCGTGCTCATAGTGACCAAGGACGACTCGGCAAAGATATCCAGAACACCATGCGAGAGGGAACCGGAACCACCTCCTATCGTCCCGTTGATTCTGTCTAGCATCGAGTCCAGAAGGTCGAACAGAACAACATCTTGACGATCTTCGGAAACGTGTCGGATGAACAGGCGGCCGAGAGCGACTTTGAGCAGCTCACTCCAGGCGTTCAGGAAGTTGCCCTTGGCAAAGTTGACTTCTGTACGCCTGTTGAGCACACCAAGCTGCTTAACCAGGAATGCGATCTCGGCCGTGGCGTTGATAGCCGATTGTCCGGTGATGGCGCCCTTGCGTTCCGACTCTTTGCGTTGGTCGTGCAACGTCCGTTCCAAATCCTTGAGATTCCACCAATCCACATCTGCCTGAGGCTTGAAGGCGTCAAAGTTGAACGAGGCGAAGAATTCGATGGTCTGCTCTGAGTCATTCTCCGTTCTCTCCAACCACGACAGGTCGACATTCGTGAGGAGATCCGTAATCAAAGGTGGTCGGTCGGCAGTACCGTCGAACAGCGCGTTGGCGATACTCGAGGCGGACGACCCTCGGCCTTCGTGGGCATGTGTTTCCAGAGAGGCACACGAAACGATCCACCGTTGGAACTCGAGGTACGCCAGAAACTTGTATGCCGTGGTGACAGTCTCATCGTGTCCAGCCACGACGCCAAGCTCTCCGACCGTAGTGTCATCTCCAGGCAAATCGACGCTTGGGCATTTGCGAGGCAGATTGGCCAGCTGCGACGCAGAGTAGCCCTGGACCGATGTCGCGTAGGTCATGGCAGACTGACCAGTGGTCGGGTGGGAGAAAAGTTGATGAATGAGTCTAGCGCTCTTGGCCGCTAAAACTGGATGCACCATGACAAACTCCTTATCCATCAATTGGCGAAGGATGACTCTAAGACACGCGCTCGACTGTTGAAGCGTGACATCGTGTCCTTTAAACTCGAATCCGAGAAGGAAATGGGCGATGTTCGGACCCGCAGCCTCTGCACTGGTGCCGTCGATAAGGAGATCGAGGATTGTCGATCTGATTACCAATGGCAGGGCCTCCAGATCGCTACTACGGATCTCGCCCTTCAGTACGTTGTTCTGAGCGCGTTCCAGCTCTTCGGGGGAGACATCCAGACCATCTTTATCCAGCTGATTGCAGAAGCCTTGAATGGTGAGAATAGAGTCGTCCGAAGCGGCCAGGAAACCTGCAAGACGATTGACCGATCGAGAGTACTCGCCTCGGAAGCGGTCCGTCTGGTTGAACGCAGGGGAAGTGGCGAGAAGTACGATTATCCTGGTGCTGACGAGAGACGCGGGCAGGTTGTCGCTGTTGACCAAAAGACTGATCGTGTTGACATTGGATAACCGACCGAGAAGCCGCTGATCCAGGGACTGCAGATGATGGGGCAGTCTGAAAGGGTTGGTGGTATTCCGCGTGTGGTCGATCAACGCAAGCAAGAGTACATCCGAGAATGCCAATTGTACCTCGAGGACTCGATGGTATAGCCTCAGCGCTCGCAGGAGAATGTCGGTCGATTTTGGCTGTCGGTCCACTGTATCCGCCAAAGCTTGGAACACCTTTTCGTTGTTGAGAATCTCCAGGATGACAACAAATCCTGGCTCTTCGTACAACCCCGCAGCGATGGGTCCGACTGTGCTATTGCTGGTGGAAAGGAGTTTCTCGGTGATGTTGAAGCTGAAGAGAGCCTTCTCTAAGAATGCAAACACTTCGTCGTAGAACTCCAACTCCTCATGGGCTCTAGCGAACGCCCGGTTGTTTCCGCCCAACAGCATCGTCTCGATGATATACCTCGTAGCGCGACGCAAGATGCCTGTGATCTGGGGTCGACCATCTGAAGGCAGAAGGACTGTCAGGAAACGGACATATGCCCTGGTGAGGGGATATGTATCTCTGTCCATGTCCTCCATTTGACGTACCCAGCCTTCAGACATTGGCAGTCGAGGCAGTTTCGAGTCGATGGCGGCCGTGCTCGAGAAGGTGATCCGGATGTACTGCTCGACCGCCTTGGCAATGAGGTCGGCATCTCCTGCATCGCCGGTCCGAGTGCAGAACGCAGTGATGGCGTTGAGAACACTGGCCCGCATTTCCGACGGGACCTCGCAGTTAAGAAAGTCGAACATCAACTGCATGGGGTGTGGCTTGAGCTGGAGTAGTGAACTCTTGGCGACTGGCGACCACTTGACCACGGTTGAGAGAACGTTTGACCAACCAACGCCGAGAATCACGTCGTCCAATTGAAGCGGATCGGTGGAGACCTGCCGTGTTGTTTTGGACAATTGAACGGCATGCGGAAGAATATCGTGAAAGTGCTTGTAGTATCGGAATAGCTCGGACCAGGACAATTTGGACGAGTCTCGGAACCTGGCGTACGCTTGACTGGCACACTGTGGTCCGACAGAGATAGCTTGTAGCATATCCCAAGCTATCTGAGATGGCCATCCACGGTAATCTAGCACCGTGCCGGCGAATGTCGAGTCGTTCCATAGGTCGATGGCACTGTCGGGCGGCAGCGATTTGTACAGCGTAGCCAATAGCGAGAGGAACGATGTAAAGTTCCGCTGGGGTTGAACGGGTACCTGTGCTCGCCGAGATGGGACGTCTTCTTCCCGCGACTTCAGCTTCCTCAGCCAATCCTTCTTTCCTATCAATTGGTAAGTGACTTCTTGCAATTGACCGAAAATCAAGTCGTCGTTGTAATCAGCGGTGACCGAGGCAAGAGTGACCAGAACGTCTATGGGGTCCTGCGTGTTGGGTTCCAGTCCTCTCTCCTGCCGTAGTATTGACAGCTGGTCTCTCAGGAACTGGAAGGCTTCGGCTTGAACGGCGGAGTCGATATGCGCGTCCGTGGCAGTAGGGTCGAGTCCGAGCTGATTGACGGCGGGAGCATCTCGTCCTGTGGCGGCACGAACGAAGAGCATCCAGGATAGCTTCGCGGCTTCTTTCAACTTGGGAGAAGACCAATTTTCCACCAGCTACATGTCGTGTCAGCGAAGAATCATGTGGGTGAACTCCGCGGATAACGACTCACTACGAGATTCGAAGCAACCTTGAGGAACCTGACATCTTGGCACCATTCTTCCACGGCCTAGAGATTGGTTAGCGAAGAGCAGGAGGAAATCAATGCTGTTGACCTACATAGCTCCTCGGGTCATCGTCCGGTATTGACTTGAATGGGGGCGTCGCCGCGAGGAATACGCTGGTATACGATCAGTGAAGGCATTTCACAAAACGCGGATCCTACAGCTGAGACTCACCTGAAGACACCCATCACCAAACCATCGACTTTATCCGTCTTCTTCAACCACTTCAACAGCTTGACCACCTGTCCTCGTCCTATCACTCCGCCAAACGCCATGACCGAGAGTATCCTGATCAACCTGTTCTGACTCGCTCTCAAAGATTCTATCCTGAACACCAAAAGATCATATTCCGGTCCGACTACTCTCTGCGTTCTGACCAGCTGATCCAGCCTCGACTGCAAGTCGTCTAGTTGATTCAGGATCAGGTCCACGAAGGTTCCCTCTCCATTCCCAACTTTGACCTTGCGTTCTAGCAGTCCTGCGATCTTATCCCTGATTGGATCAAAGACCGTTCCAACCAGCTGATCCCGACCTATTGCCATTGCTAGGACTTCGGTGAAAAAGTCGAGCATTTGGGCTTGCCATCCGTACAGCAGGTATGTCGAGATTTCGACAACGGTTCGGGAAGGCCACGAGCTTTGCTCAGCCTCGGCGGTGACAAGAAGGATAGCTGCAAGCCTTTGTGATATGTTGAGGTGATTCGAGACTGCTTTGACGGTTTCTAGCAGCTCGCCAGCAACGTGGACTACTGTCCCGGATGGCAACGTGATGGGATCTATGGATGTATTAGCGATAAGGCTCGGCCATGCGATAGCAATACTAACTATTTAGACTGTTGAGACTCTCATCGCTAGGTCCAGGTAGAGCGGTGAGCTGCGCCAACCATGGTTCCGCATCCTCCAACGACTCCTTCAGCTGGCGAAGTGACGAGGTTGTCGCTTGGTTGGTGATCCGTATAAGGAGCTTTTGCAGCTCGTCAAAGAGAGCAAAATCCCAGTCGTCCACTGGGAGTGTCATGGCCGATGGTGCTGTTATGTTCTGCTAGGAGCTGATGTCAGAGGTATGTCTAGCTCCTAGCTTTTGGAAAGCAGGTCATAATATCAGAGAATATCAGTGCAGCTAGAACAGCAGCAACCTCTCGAGGACGAGGCAAGCTGGGTGACCCTCCACTCGCACTATTTAATCGTGTCACCATATTTATTTCAGGATTTAATCCCAATCCTATTACAGGGGTGACTGGTCAAGGAAGTGGTGACATCACGATATTTGCCACCGACGCGACTCCATTTACGCCACCTTGCAGGTGAAAGTAAACAGTCTAGTCCCGAAAGCCAAAACGAGAACATGGTCACAAAGTCGCGTCTCTCCCTTTCCCTTTCAGCCGTATCCATATCATCTCTGTCATCTGTCATACCCGTTTACTCGACACCTTGTCGATATCTGATAGACCGACTTCAACTCACCGAACCACAGCACAATGTCATCCAAGACTACCGGAGGAAAGGGTGGAAAAGCCAAGTCGTCGTCGGAGACAAAGGTGCTCACCACCCGTTCGTCCAAAGCCGGTCTCCAGGTGAGACGCATACATGGTCATGTCACTGCTTGGTTGTATACTGAATGCAACGCGTAGTTTCCAGTCGGACGTATCCACAGGTACGCTTGCTCCTACGCATACAAGCCATATGGGTGTACTCTAACCCCCATCTCAGATTCCTGCGAAGCAAGAACGCCAACAATGTTCGAGTCGGTGCTAAGGCTGCCGTCTACGTCGCCGCTATCATGGAGTA
Source organism: Bullera alba (assembly GCA_001600095.1). Lineage (NCBI taxonomy): Eukaryota > Fungi > Basidiomycota > Tremellomycetes > Tremellales > Bulleraceae > Bullera > Bullera alba. Next base: position 4,103,466 of record BCIX01000001.1, read on the forward strand.
CCTGACCGCTGAAGTCCTCGAGCTGGCTGGTGAGTGAAGACGCGTCTACCTTTCGCTCAATGATTGTATGCATGATCTGCCTGCTGACTCTCCTGAATAGGTAACGCTGCCAAGGATCTACGTGTCAAGCGTATCACTCCAAGACACTTGCAATTAGCCATCCGAGGTGACGAGGAGCTGGATCTCCTGATCAGGGCTACCATCGCCGGTGGTGGTGTTCTGCCCCACATCCACAAGGTGCGTTCCACTCCTTAGCCGTCGCGACGTCCGTGCTAAATGTACCCTCCATAGTCTCTCGTTACCAAATCCTCGGGTTCCAAGAAAGCCGCCCCCAAGGAGTAAATCATTCGAACAGCGGACGAAGTGGACGATCTCGAGATAGTTCGGTTGAGCAAAGGTGTTCAAGCCCTGGACTGAGGGCCGCGAAGGAGATACCCCTTTTATTCGTTTTGTACTCGATTCCTCTAGGCCTTGGAGAGCGTCGGCTCCCATGTTACGTGTGTTGGCTATGATCTTGTCCAATGTTGCTGGCGCGATCGGTGATCAGGTCGAGGTCCGCTTTTCGAGGTTCTTTACGCGGATCCATGGGTCATCTCCGTTCCATTGTTCCACTCCATTGGTGTCCGTGAACAGTTGAGGCAGACCACGCTGCTGTATAGCGAATGAGGCTGCCACGGCGCCATATATCGATGCTGAGGCGTTCGTGAGTAAAGACCTCAAACATCAATGTCCAACCGTCGCCTACCTGTTCTCAAGTCATCTCCGGATGAGAAGAGTCCAGCCATAAGACCGCCCATGAAGGCATTACCCCCTCCGGTTACGTCGACGACTTTGTCTTGCTCCTCTGACGTCCAATAGGCTGGTACCCAGCCAGTCCATCCCGGGCTCAAGGTGTACGATCCCAAGGGCCCCGCCCTGACCACGATCGCGACCGTGCAAGCCCCATGTGCCTCGTGTACCAGGTCACGAAGCGTCTGTGCCGCAAATTCGGCTGCCGCTATGGATTCCTCAGAGGGTGTATCCAAGAGGGAATGCAACTCGAGTAGGTTTGGGGAGAAGACCGTAAAGTTTCGAACGAGCTCGAGTACATCTTGGAGATATTCCGGGTGGCAGCTCCTCTAGGACAAAACTTCAGCGTTGGTCGTCTATGAGTGAAGTTCGCTCACTCCGAGTGGCTCCCAGAGCAATTCCGCTTTCCAGCCCTTGCCCAAGCCAAGATGCCCCTCTTGTTGGATTTGGGACATCTCCCCAGCGATACTCCTCGCTCGATCCGAGGTGCACACCATGTGAATGTATTCGGGCAAGATACCTCCCCGAGCGAACGGGCATGAAGGAGCGACGAGGTCTTTGGGCGTGAGCTGTAATTGCGGTGAAAGGTATCTGAACGACTGATGGCCTTCCCTATACCGTGGCAAAGGTCAACTATATTATTCTTCCACGAGACACTCTTGGATCTAGGCTGATTGTTGGGATAGTGTGATTGGGTATGAGCGATGTCACACTCACCCAATCTTTGTCCCGCTGTACATGTTGACAGCCCTCGTGGTCAGGCCGTCCCGTTGCCGGAAGTACACCATGTCATCACCGTATGCCTGGAGTTGTTGCTCGAAGTGCGATGGGAAGTCGGAGCCTTTATCAACCACCATACCGCATTGTCCAGCAGGGAGAAAGAGTCTAGTAGCGACCATAGCTGGCGAATGGATCAGTACGCTTCAACAGGTCAGAGTATCTTGTCGCACCGAATATCCCGCCTCCGCCGATCTGAACGGCTGTCAGACTCCACTACATAGCTCGATGCTAAACAGTGCCCATCTGGTACCACCTACCGACGATGTATCGAGTGTGATGGCTTCACCGCCCTCGTCACGAACTTCGAACTGGTCGATAATGAACATCCCTTTCACCTTGTCAGCAGTTCCCCGATTCTATTCCCGAGACTCGCACCTACCCAAAGTCGTGACCCTCCCTCGTCCTGGAAGCATCGAGGCTTTGGGCGGCATCATCTCTCCCGTGCTTGCTGCACTCTATGGTGATGCTAGACATTCTGCAGATCGACCGTTTCATTCCGACATCGCCCGACTGATTCAGTCATCCTGAAACCGGGAGCAAACGTTGTCCTCTGCGAAGATGAAACCTGAAACAAGCATCCCATCGCATCGTATATCCTACAGAGAGTACAACACCTCGACCCGAGCAAATCGCACATCGCACATCTAGTACCAGACCAATAATGCCCCGCAGCCCGCCTACTCCCAGTCGGAATCCTCGTCGTCCTCTGTTGTCGACGCTTTGACGCCCTTGCCCTGATCCGACACCAGGTCGTAACTCTCTTCCGAGTCTCTAGGGCTAGTGGATGCCGATGTGAGTGACTTGACGACTGGGGGCGCTACCAAAGCTGGCGAGGATGGGGTCGGAGCTAGGGCAACATCGGCCGAAGGACCTTGAGCGATCTTCGGTGTCGCGACCTCTGACGAGGCAAGTTTGGGCGGCCCGGCGGGAGGCGTCGTCTCCTCTGGCTCGTCGTCCCAGCTAAAGTCGTCTTGCTGCACTGTCTCTGTAGCTACGAGTGTTGTAAGTGAATCAGCCTCGTAGACTGAGGACCAAGTCAGCTCACCCTCCAAAACCCTCTTCCGCTTCTCCTCTTCGGCCTCGATCATGTGCTTGTGGAACAGGTATCTCTGCCAGAATTGTTCGTCGGTCAGGGTCTCCGGAACTGACGTAGTCAGCGTTTTGCCGAGGTGTCAAAGCTGATTCAACGTACCAAGGGCCATCCTGATCTCGCCGACATTACCCATCTCCTTCTCCTTCTCCTCTTTATGCGCAACCTCATACTTCTCCTTGACCCAGTTCTTGAACGCATCCCTCCTCTCCGCGGTCTCATTCTCCCCCTCTGGATCCACCAGTAGCAACGTCTCGTCCTCTCTGAGACGTCTCATCAAAGCTTCCTTTCTCGAGCCGGCTATAGGCGCGGTAGCACTAGATCTCTTCTGTGCCGTTGGGGTCGACTGCTTCTCCTCGGTATTCGGCGATGTGGAGAAAGAGTAGAAGTCGCCTCCGTCCCAGCTTGTCGAAATGTATCGACTGTCATCATCTGGAGGGACGACTTTGACATTATCGCCCACCCATTTCTCTGCATCTTTCACCCATTGATCCCCCTTCTTCATATACTCCTCTGCCAGCTTTTCCGCCTGTTTCATTGACATTTGGAGATTCTCCTTTGCCGAGGAGAGACGCAGGTTCTCGGCCAGTTGTGTTCTGATCTCTTTGGCGTTCATCTGATTTGAGGCGGCAATTGTCGACTGGAAGGTGTTCTGAAGGGTGTTTTGTATTTGAGTGGTTGAGCTACTGAGGCGGTCGAAGATTGTGGTCATTGGCGTAGAGTCCGACTTCGCTGTAGATGGAGTAGGAGTCTCGTCCCATGCCTTTTCTTTGCCCTTGGACGACGAAGCAATGGGCTGCGACTCCTCCTTTGGCAGGTCTTTGGGCGTAGAGTTGTCTTTGCGGATGATCTCGACTTTGGCGGTCCGAAGATACTCCAAGTCAGCCTGAGCCTGGCTGACCGTCTTGTCCACTTCCGACTTGATACTCGAGAGAGCAACGGCAGACTGATCATAATCATCAGAAGCATTCAATATCATAGGATTGTCCCACTGACCTGCTTCTTGACCCCTCCCCACCAGCTGTTGAGCGATCCCAGCACTTGTCCAACTTCCTCCTCTAACGCCTTTGGGCTCAGCCCAAGCTGGAATGCCCGCTCCGCCGTGGTCTCCTGTCTAGCTTGATTCTCGGTAGGTTTGATCGTCGGCGTTGGGGACACGGCCCGCTCTGGAGTCGCATCCTTCTCAGCAGGGACCGCGTCTGGCGCGGTAGAGCCCGCGATGGGCGTGGTGGCGATAGGAGCTGCTTCCTCCTTCTCCACGGGCTTCACTGGGTCCGTGGACGACATTCCGTTTGCTTCAATCCTTCCTATTGCTTGAGCTCCTTCTTGCAAGGTCTGACTGGGCGGGAAGAGTGAAGAGTGAAGATGGCTCTGGCCTCTGGAACAGGTCGTGGGTATCTGACATAGCCATAGGATTTTGATCCCGTCGCGTCGTCAAGCGCGTTCCTGGCCTAGTCTGAGAGGACATCCTCATCCAGGGGGTCAAATGAGCTTATCGACATCTGACTCGTTCCACTTCAAGTCATTACCGCCTTGAACCCCCTCTGATTAGTGTGGCAAGAAGTCCGGACTGCTCACGTGCAATTTGTGTCCCGACATATTCTGGCCATCCCTCGACCTTAACTCACCACTCCGCACCCCGAGACATCTTCAAAACCCACATCCCTCAACGCCATACCCCATCTCCTTGTACATCGCCAGGTGCAACGGATCTGGTTTGCTCCGATCATATCGCTAGAGCATATCTACACGTGACCAAAAAGTTATCACCAGCCCTACGAGAGCCAAAATGGCACAGGTGTTCGTACCGGACTCTTTACCGCTCGAATCGCAAAATTCCACTTCGCAACGGCCCGCCGACTGGGGTTTTGAGCCTACGCAGTTGTCGCAACCCTATTACTCTCAGACTCAGCAGAATACCCAAGGATTCCCCAACAGCCAAATTGAGCCACGGCGGAAGTACTGTAAGTGCTCTGTCCAAGCCTCGCTCATCGTGGGCTCCCGGGCTTTGAGCTAATTCGTTGTGATCTTAGGGGCTATTTTGATTCCCACGACTTCGTCCCATGCTATCGTCAAGGTGTCCTGGGCAAAGTCTCACTTCCAGATCGGCAGAGGGCACCCGTCTCAGTCCGGAAACGACCTAGTCCTGGTGGAGAAACGAGTCTCCAACAAGCATTGCGTCATCACGCTGGGCTTATCCAAGGGCACCGGCAGTTCCGTCTCAAATGACACTATTCAGTCGTGGAAAGATGGAGAGGCTGAGCCTGAAGTATGGCTGGAGGACCTGAACAGCAGCAATGGGACGTTTGTCAATGGAGAACGAGTGAGACATCGGGTGCTGCTTCAACATGGAGATGAGATCTCACTTGGACACAATGCGACAATGGACAACCATGATGTGAGATACATCTTCCGATCGGTAGGAGGTAAAGGCGCCAAATTTGGGCGCAATGGGAGTAAGAACGGAATTGGAATGGTCGGGGAGGTGTATGAGCGGTATCAGTTCTTGGATCGGTGAGCTAGATCCCCGTTGCAACTCATACTCTGGCAGACCGCTGATGATCTATGAATAGTCTCGGAAAGGGAACGTTTGCAGAAGTGCACAGGGCCGTCGAGCTGGCGACGGGTAATATGAGAGCTATCAAGGTAGGTGATCGCATTTATGATGTGACTGACCGCGAACAGCAAATCGTCAAACACCGCTTTGAGGGCAATCAGAAGACGCTCACCTTGTTCCAGCGCGAAATCAACATATGCAGTACTCTTGAACATGTGAGTCTCAGACGGCAGAGTTGGCGCGATCGCTAATAACGTTGGATAGGAAAACATCTGTCGGTTGATAGAGTATTTTGAGGATCCTCAGCATATTTGCCTAGTGCTCGAGTACGTTGATGGCGGAGATTTGCTGGATTACATCATGGACACCAAAAGTCCCACCGGGGGAGGGCTTTGTAAGTCGGCTGTCCAAACTTCCATGGAGACAACGCTGACGATGTTGCTTTATAGCCGAGGAGGTGACAGCGCGATTGACGCTGCAAATCTGTTCGGCAATGGCGTATACGGTGCGTCCTAGCGCTGATTGCAGGGCTGACCACCGTTTCCAGCACGCTAAAGGCGTCACGCATCGTGATCTGAAGCCTGAAGTGAGTGGGATCAAGCACAATTCAGCGGCACTGCTGACATTGAGTAGAACATCCTGATCACACAGGAAACACCGACACAACCAGCTACGGTAAAAGTCGCTGATTTCGGGTTGGCCAAGATGGGTGAGCCAAACATCGCTAAGATCGTAGATCAGATTGTTGACCTGGTGTCTCGCCGCAGTGGAAGCTGGGACCATGCTCGTGTCGATGGTCGGTACACCGCAGTACCTCGCACCGGAGGTCGTCATGCAGTCAAAGCAACAACCGGGCTACGACAACTTGGTCGATTCGTGGTCCGTTGGCATCATAGTGTATAGGTGTGTCAAGCGAAAATGAGCTGATGCAGACCTTGCGCTGATTGCGCTTAGCATGTTGACCAAAGCGCTTCCTTTCGACGAAGACGCATCGATGCCAGTCGATGTGAGTGATGCTCGGCATCTTCGAATCCGAGACCACTCGGTATCCTCGGATGCGACTCTCGCTGACGATTGACCTCTAGAAACGTATCAGAGCTAGATTCACGCAAGAGCCAGATTTCGGCCTTTTGGCAAATCACGGGGTCAGCGATACCGGAATAGACTTTATCGCTCGCCTTTTGGCCAAGAACCCCGCTGAGCGGATGACGATGGCCGAAGCTCTCAATCACGACTGGCTGGCCGGACCTTCGTCGCAACAATCCCAGCCGAACCACGGACCGCTTGGTGGTGATTCTATGTGGGAGATCAAGTCGTTCGACGACGAGGAAAAGGATTCCGTCATGTTTGGCTCGGAAGTGGGTTCCGAGGGGGGATGGACGAGACCGGGTACTGTTTCCGGAACCAACCTGGAAAGTCGGCTGGGAGGCGGATCCAGCTTTTTTGCCGGTCCGGGAGAGGGATATGTCGATTCCGACGAGTCTCTCCGCCGTCGAAGCAAGGGCGATGGAAAGGAAGGTCGGGTCCAGCAATTACAAGGACAAGCTCGAGGGTCATCAGAGGATTTCTCTCAACCCATGGGAAATTTGCAACTCACTACACCTGCGCCCAAGCGACAAAATTCGAATGAGGACAACGAAGGACCGGATCCGACTTCACCCACCCGCCTCAACGAGAATGGTGTGAATGGCGACAACGGGGAACAAAGCGAGCTGGGCGATCCCGGTGTAGAGACCCCGGATAACAAGGTCGGCAATTCACTGCTCACCCCTCCTCTTTCGGACATAGCGCCGACTTCGCTCAAACGAAAACAAGTGGCCCTCGACGCTTTCAGCTCGGGCTCTCTATCCCCTCCACCATTATCACAGCCCAAAGGCGAGGAAGCCGCGCCCCCTGCCGCATCGAGTAGATCGTCAAAACAGAAGACGAACGGAAAGAGCAAGTCATCACCAGCGACGATTGCGGCAAAGGAAGCAGGAAAAGTGTCTCCGACTTCGGATGTGTCGCCGCGTAGATCCACCAGACCCCGCAAGTCGCTGCGGAAGATATAGATGGTCATTGCATTACCCTATGGCGGGCGAAAGTGCCTAGCGACGGCCTTGGTGCTCTTTGTACATACAGATAATAGTTGTCACATGTACAGCCATAGCCCGGACGGTATAAATCCATTCAGTGCTCTACGGGAGCTAGGCCGAGCAATTCAAACGTCTCTAGGTTTGGAATGGCAGACAATTGGCAGACAATCCGCGTGTGCCGCCGAGGGCTGACATGGCGAGCATAGCAAGTTTTGACGCTGAGAGGAGAGCACTCTCGCAGGTCTTATCGATGGGGGACCCCAGCTGTGTCATGAACGGGTGAAGCATATCACGGACAACAGCTCCCCTCCGGCTCTTCTCTTGAGCACAACCTATGCTAGGCGGTAAGTATGAATCGAAGCTGGGCCCCATATTCAGCTCACCTGGCCTGCGAGACCGAGGTCGGACATCTTGTCAATTATGCTTTGCGGTTTGTTCTGGTCTATGGCCACGAGATAGAACCGTCCTTGTGGTGATAGAAGCGACTGGTGGGCTCCAGTCAGTACTGCACAAAACGGGAAATAAGGCTCATGGAGACTATAGCGCTCACTGGTAATATCTCCAGCACTCTGTTCGTCACCAGCATCCCATCGTCTCCTCCGGCCCAAGCTCCGCCAATACCCTTCTCTGCCTGAGTGTCAGTGAGCCTACGAGCGCTGTCAGTGGACATCCCTCGGCTGTGGCTCTTTTTCTTCTGATTCGCTCACTCTACCTCATCGGTGGGGACGTATGGCGGGTTGAAGACGAACAGGTCGATGAGACCGTGTATCCGTAGTCCATCGACCAAGCTCGCTCTCACAGCGTCCAAGGCTGCCTGTTACCAAGCAAGGTGTTAGTGTGCGAGCAAAGGATCTGTTCCTGGATGACCCACGCCGTTCGCTTTGGCTGTCCGGATTGTAGCTCCATTCGCTTTAACGTTGATGTCTGTAGATATGATACCTGTTTCTTGAATCAGTCTGGCAAAGACACCAAGTTCAGTCTCATCATATATACTCACAGCTCGACCAGGGCTTCAGTAGAGCATGAATGAATGAAGAGACAATTCCCGATCCTGACCTGCCTAAAGTCAACGTCTATCTCAGCAGAAGGTATCAGTGGATACCAGAGGCATGCTTACCCTATCTCAACGCAGAGACTAGGTCGCAGGTCCCTGAGCTCCTCTGCATGCTTTTCTAGTGCGTCAAGGAGGATGAAAGAGTCCTCTGCCAGAAAGTCAATTCAGGATTCCAAAGCGATCCTGGCATGATTTTTGCTCACCGGCAGGCTCGTACACTTCTTCATAGTCGTCGCTGGTCAGATGGCCAATCTGAGGCGTGGGAATGGATGCCTTCATGCCAAGCTGTGGGTCATTGGGAGCTCATAGGGCTTTGCGACGGATATCGAACAGGACGGCGCGAGCAGCAAGTTTCAGAGTATGAGTACCGCAAGAGCCGAGATGAAACCGACGAGGTTGTCAAAATTGGCCGGTGTTTTGTGGGAACATCAGTCAATGGACCACACCTTCAGTGCTCGACAGCCGATGTCTAATAATGACATTGAGCAATAGTCTATGATAGGTATGATGTCACAAGATCCCCGGTACCCTGCTACCGTGCTAGTCCTCGTCATCCGCTCTGGCTTTGCCTTTACCCTTATCCAACGATTTTGGCTCTGGGGATTCCAGCGACCACGAATCCCTCGATCTTGTTGGTAACCCCTGCCCACTCCCAATCTTATAGAACCCGCTCCCTCCATTACCACCATCCAGACCCGCCGATGCAAGCGGTCCGTTGGGCGGCGACCTCAGACCCGAGGGTGGACTCAATGTCCAATCCCTTGAATCCCGCTTATCTGCCGTACTGGACCGACTCATCGATGACCCGCTGGACCGCCTCGCTCCCACAACACCACTGAGTATCAAAGGTCGAGGACCGCCGACGCCTGCTGCTTTCCGGGTCTGTGCTCCGTTTGTGGGTGGAGGCGTGGACGGTGTCGTGGCGGCACCAAAGGACGAGGCGAGATTGGCCAGTTTCTCAGATATACTAGATGACCCAGCGAGACCGGTTTTGCTCTCGTTCTGGTCTCTGAGGTAGTATTGCTGTTTGGGCGAAAACATACTTTGGGGTGGAGACGTGAGATTGTCCTGCGCGTCGTTCTGGTCAAACAAGGGAGACGCGGCTCGAGCGCCAAGAGTCTGGTCGGCCAGAGAGGGGGATTGTGGTGCGGCCATTCCTCGAGCGGAAGCGAGTCGGGTCTTCATACTCGACCAGAGACTCGTTCCCTGTTGTGCAGCCACTTGTTTGCCCGCCGCACCCACCACCGACAACTTGGACATGGCGTCCGTTGTCCATTTCGCGGAGCTCTTCGAGACATAGTTGAGCGTCTCGGCATTGGCGTATCGGTTCAAGAGCTCGCCTCCGCTTTCCCAAGTCGATTTGGGCCTTTTGTACTTTTCGGGATCCTCTATCAATCCCAAGTCGATGTACTTTTCCTCCAAGCGGGATTTCCGCATCTCATCCGCTATCCTCAGCACGTCGTCTGGTTCACAGATCTGCCGTAGGGGGAGCGAGCGTAGGAACTCGAGTTGTAGTGCTGGGTCATTGGGCTCGATCTGAGCTATGGCCTCGTCGTAGTCTGTCCATAGGCCTCCACTCTGTCGAGAGGCCGATTCGGCGTATTGCCGCTTGAGACTGAGCGAGTTGGCTCTAAGCAGAATCTTGCGTCCAATCACCAGTATAGCCGCAGAGAGATCGACTAACGCGTCCAACTTCGCTTCTCCTGCTGGTGCCGATAGCAGGTAGTCCCAAGCAGGGAGCAGGTATTGTCGAGGGAGATTGCGCGATAACAATAGCGTGACCCACTGCGAGGCGAACACGGGGGATGCTGGATCCAAGTCGTTCTCCTTGAGAGCAGATGACAGCGGCTGGTCAGCCCAGTGCAACCTCCTTCCAAGGCAATTGAGAACCAGATCGACACTCTTCGTCTCCACCATGACTGGTTCCAACTCCCTCGCCAAGGCGCAGAAAGCCCAGTATGTCTGTTCCTCGGCCCAAGCACCGTTCGCAACGGGCCTACGAAGCTTGGCATCGCGCCGACTTCCTCTACGCCGAGGCTGGACTTTGACCCAGTCCGGCTCCAAGAACGTGAGGTAGAGGTTGGCTAGGATATCGACCAGACCTGGGTGGTACGACCATTGAGGATTCGACTTCGTGAAAACGTATAGTAGCCTGAACACAACTTCGCCGTGAGTGTCGGGATTCAGACTGGCACCAGAATAAGGTGAAGAGAATGACGCCTGGCCTGGTGCGGGTATATGGCGCGGGGAGAGCAGAGTGATAGGCGACGATGTGTCGTTTTTCGCGCTGCTATCGACCGCAGGGACCGACAACGACAGCTGAGGGGTTCTCATAGGAGCAGATTGGGGCTGTGACGAGAATGAAGATGCCGATACTGGTTCCGGTGACAATGTTATGCGAGGAGACAACGTGCTCTCGGCGTCCGTGATTGGTGACTGTGGCCGACTGGTCTGGGGCGACTTGACAGAACTGTTTGACGTTGGAAGGCTGTACCTCTTCTTGTGCTCTGCCTCCGCTATGGCCTCCAATCGCTTGAACGGCGCGCGACGACACATCAGGCGCTTGACTGGTCTATGTTTGCCCTTCTTCGGTGCCTGCTCTTTCGCCCGAGCAGCTAGCTCGGAAGTAGGTTCGTCTGACGACGTTGAAGAGTATCCACTTGAGCTCTCGTCCTCTTCCTCATAGTGTCGCAGTTCAGTGGTCACCGGTGGTGCCAGGGGAGATGAACTGGAGGGCGTGGCTTTGGCCTCGAGGAACCCGAGTCTCAGATGAGCGCTGGTCACGTCTCGGCTAATGTCAAGTAGCAAGCGGTCCGCGGGATCCGATAGGTCGTCAGGCTGCAAACTTCGTCAGTTGCGTCGGAGGACTTGGGAAATGCGGAACCTCACTGGAGGTAGATTGTCGATAGCTTCCAGATGCGTTTTGACTAAAGCCTACGTCAAAGTGTTAGCTGTCTATGGACCGGTTGCTTGGGAGCTAGCTAACGTGATAGTGCGTTCTGTGATTCTTGACGGCTTGCCTCCAATTGCGTTTGTCGGTGGGTATGACACCGAGCAGGAGGGAGTACGCCAGTGGTCGTAGGTGTAACGGGTAGTCTGGCACGCCTAGGAGCAGAAGAATGTCAGAAGGTCGGCCACGACTAAGTAATGAGCACCTCACCTCCTTGACACAGCTGCCTGAGCTCTGCCAGGTCCACAGTCGGGACTTCCGCGTACCTCGACCCATCCAGCAGGCGCTGAAAGGCGAACAACCTAGAAGCAAGTCAGTTGAGCGAGGTGCCAAGGACTGGGTGAGATTTGAAGCTCTGCTCACCGCTCCTGTGACCCGTTCTCCATGTCGAGCTCGGCGGACATTCTTGTTGCGTGTCTTGAGTGTTCAGGTCGACGTGTTGAAGACAATGGATACAGTCGAGTTGGTCGTGTCCAGGCAGGTGCTGGCTGGGTGGTCGTGTCGGTCATCGTCGGTGTCTCCGTCTAACACGTGGCTTTCTTCCGAACTTATTCCGATGGAACTTGCAACGTTGGCTCTGCCAATTTTTCGAACTGTCCAACTCGGTATCTTCATCGGCCAACTCACTCTGTACAATCAACAGCATTCAAGCACTAGGTGAGTACGTCCGGCCCACACTCCACACAGACTCCCGATGATGCTACTGCACTGGGCACTGAGTCCTTCCAAAGAGGAGGACCTGATTAGACGCCATTTGAATCCACTTTAGTAGAGTGGAGCGAGCCTAGAAAACTCGTGACTGAGGGAACATGATGCCGTGACAATCAATGCTCTTGAGCTAGGTGCTGATTTTATTGGTCGTAGGTGCTCACTAGGGCAATGGCAGAAGTGGCGGCCATGAGTGTCGAAGAGTGCTCGAAGCACTTGTCCACTATACAGACATCCTTGAATGCCAGTATCAAGGTCGTCGAACCACTGCTGCAGAAGTGAGTTCTGCTGTCTACAGAAAATTAGCCCGTTCTGACCGGTTTCAGGACTCGAGAGAAGGATGAATCGCTGGACATGAGCGCTGGCTTGTCACTACTCCTGGTCCGACCACAGGTGTTGCTATCGTCGTTGCAAAACCTGGTTCTGTTACTGTCCCTACAGCTATTAGGTGTCAGTGACAATGGCAACTTGCTCGAGTCAAATAGCTCCACTGTCAGGTCATTTGGCGACTTGAACCGAATCCGACCCGATCTCAGCGATCTGGACACATTGTCTAGTGAGCTCATCGGTGAACTCGCGACGAGCCAGGAAATTATGGACAAAGTCCGTGGAATGGAGACCAAACTCGAGTATCAGATCAAGAAGTTGACTGCACTTGTCGACGCCGAGCAGGCCAAGGGTGCTGAGTTGATCGAGGACGCCGAAGAGGGTGAGTGGCGCAAGGGTCGACGGGAAACATATACTGACGATATCATCAGATCCGCTGTCCTTCCGACCTAACATCTCAGCCATGGCCGAGTCTGGCCCATCGAAAACGTCCAAATCCCGAGGGAACGACAGTGGTGATCGAGATGATGGTGATGGCATATACAGACCGCCTAGGATCGCTGCCATGCCATACAACGACCCTGCGACCAAGAGCTCTCGAAAGGACAGAAGGGCACCGGCTTTACTGTCCGAGTTTGCCTCGACCATTGAGGGTGCGCCAGGTCTGGAGACATCATCTGGTTTATCGACAATACCGCTAAGGGGTATCAACAATCATACCAACTCTGCATCGGCCAAACGGGCCGCCGAGCTGAAGAGGATCAGCGAATTCGAAGAAGAGAATATGACTCGATTGGTCACATCGAAACGAGAAGGCAAACGGAGACGAGAAGACGAAGCCGCCTTGGCACTTGGATATGGTGTCGGTGGTACGGGCAGGAACAGAGGCAACAGGCAAAATGGCCTTGAAGCTGAGCTCGAAGGTGTCCTGGGCGACAGGCGCTCCAAGGGTATCTGGGAGAGTGTGGGCAGTAAGATGGGCACAAGGGATAACATCTTTGAGAGAGGGAAGAAGGGTGCGACGGAAGGTCCACCACCTAGGAAGCAAAAGAAGGCGAGGTTTGAGAAGGACATGCAGGGTAAACGCAAGTAGTATTTGTACATGATTGGTGTCTGTTGTAAGCATGTATCTTCCTCTTGTTCTTTCTTTGCACATGAGACGTGTCACTCTGACGCGGACATGAGTGACGTAGCACTATTATGATCTTTGGGTGTCCCGGTTCATCATGGCTATTGGCTAATAGGACCAAAGACCTCCACTTCGGTCGATCGCGTTCGCTCCAAAATTTTGGCCGTAGACCTGGACATGTCGATCTTACTCGCATCATAGCATCCAGCGTCTCGACCCAGTCTAGCACCACACCAGCTGTAGACTGACACCATGCCCGACATCAAACTTAGGAATCAGGTGAGAAAACCCTATCATAAACGATGACAAGTCAGCTTAACTCGTCTGTTCCAGCCGTTCGACCTCGACTTTCACCCGTCCGAGCCGCTCTTGTTCTCCTCACTGCTCACAGGCGAAGTCAAGGCATGGCGATATGATGACCAAACGGGTGAATCATCCTCTGCATGGAGTATAAGACCGACCAAACGCGCAGCAAGATGTGTCACCGTTTCGGAAGAGGGGAATAACCTCTGGATGGGGGGTAAAGGCGGAGGATTATAGTGAGCAATATGGAATACGCCCTATGCTAGGATGAAGGGCTCATGCGGAAATTAGTCAGATCAACCCCGAGGATGGCGCTATGAAGAAGGAGAGAGCAGATGTCCATGAGTGAGCCTTAGATCTGCTGTGATGAGACATCAGGTACTGATGTTAACAGTGTCCCTATAAATCGGGTCAAGTGTATCAACCCGAATCTGGTAGTCTCAGGCGATGATGACGGAGTGATAAAGGTGAGTCTAAATTCTCCATTGGATAATGATAGTATAGTGCTGAATACGGTCTCTGTCTAGTTCTGGGACCCTCGGAAGGAGGACGCCATCAAGACGTATACCCACCACTTCGACTATATCTCTGATTTCGCCTACTTTGACGACAAGAGACATCTCGTCACGACGTCGTGAGTACGGTATAGCTGGACCGTATCGCATATGGTTACATTGTAGCTGACTGACTTGCTCTTGTAGGGGTGATGGGCATTTATCTGTGATTGACATAAGATCGAATAAGCCGGAACCGCTGTCGATTTCGGATGACCAGGAAGACGAGCTGTTATCCATTATCCCTATAAAAGGCGGTGCGAAAGCCGTTGTTGGATCAACACTGGGTATCTTGTCGATATTCAATAGGTCAAAAGGATGGCAGGACTGTGAGTCAAGCGCCGTGTTTCGGGAACGGAGTACTCATGTTCCTTTAGGCGTGGACAGGATACCTGGACATCCAGCATCAATCGATGCTTTGGTCGCTCTGACTCCAGATGTCATCGCCACGGGTTCAGAGGACGGTATGATTCGGGTGATTCAAGTTCTCCCTCATAAATTCCGTGAGTCAGCCACCCGTCTGTTTCTTGTCGGGCTAGGAAGCTGAGTATGCCGCAGTTGGAGTGATTGCCACTCATGAAGAGTACCCGATCGAGAGGATCAAGTTGGACAGAAACGGCAAATGGCTCGGTAGTGTCAGTCACGACGAGTGCATCAAGCTCACCGACGTGGAGAACATCCTGGAGGACAGTGATGACGAAGGTGGCGAAGACGAGAGTATGGATCAGGACAGCGATGATGAAGCTGCGGGAGAGGCTGCCCCAGGAGGATCAGATGACGAAGAAGAGGGGGATGGGGAGGCTGCTGAGGATGCCGACTCCGACTCGGACGAGGACATGGACGTCCAGCCCAAGAAGGAGAAGAAGAAGAAGGGCAAGGGCGGGATGGATCTCAGTCGCGCAGACCGGCAAACGCAGGACAGCGGATTCTTCGATGGGCTCTGAAAATGATCTCAAGGGTGGGAGCAATACTCTATGCTTTTTGTCATGTATACGACGTTAACGACTATGCGAGATAGATCTAGCTTCTTCCTCTGCTGAAGCGAGCGATTCCCCTTTTTCTGCCACTACGTCCCAGCTCTGCCCGTCCAGCTCGACGCTGAGCCGACCCGTATCCTCTGGAGGTCCCAATGACCAGCACGACTTTTCTGCCATCTCTAAGCGGATCAGGCCTAGTCCGATGTTTGATGCGACGGGATGTAGACTGAGCAAACGACCTGCTGATCGAGCCTTTTTGCTAGCTGAAGATGCGGGTGGGTGGTATATAAGGTCCAAGCCGCCTTCCAGGATCTCCCGAGAGAACTTGGGAGTCGCACTGCGGTCAGAGGGGTTCTCGAGCGATAGCGAAAGTATCCTCTTTCTCGTGGCGCCAGTGTGGTATGTCCGGACTGTAAGCTCTTGTCCCAGATAACAGCCTTTTCTGAAATCAACTTGAATGAGGTGTCAGCTTGGCTCGTTAAACGGTCAGCAGAAAAGCTTACCTCCGCCCTGTATATCCATGTCGCTCTCGAGGGGCAGTGCCACGCCGGGTACGATCTCCCTGAACCCCTCCGGTACGCCAAGGACCATTCTGCGCAAGTGGTATGCGTTGACATCGACGCTGTCGTAGTGAGATGATAGAGAGGCTGGATTGATGAGTGCGTTATCAGCAACTGAAGTCAGAGGACGAACATGATACCCACGCTTGTCGCCTTTGGATGTAAGGAGCTGTCTGCCCAATTTGCCCTGACCAAACCCAGCCCTCAGATCCCAACAGCCAAACTCGTTCTCGGCCAGTCCGAGATCTAGCACCCCTTCATCACCCCAGCTCCACTGCGACTCTGCGGCGCCTCCGCTGCCCAGCTTCCATTTCCGCACGGGCTGCCTGTGTGTAGCATCGGGGTAATCGAACGAAGCCCAGACATCCCATTCCGCCGATACATCTCTTATCTTGACCTTCGAGCGAAGTTTGAAAGGTGGCAACAGTTGTTCCAGTGGCTGCGGGTGATCACTCGGTGAATCGTGAATGATGTAGTACGTCGGGACTTTGGCCTTGGCTACTGGAATGATGAAACTTCCGTGAACTACTCTCCCCTGAAACTTGTGTCAATACGAGTTTCCATAATCATATCCGAGAAATGACGCACTGATGCGTTGAGAAACCCGCTATATCCTCCTCCAAGAGCCTCAACATCTTTGGAAGACAGACCTTTGAGAAACTTCTGAGCATCTGGACCAGAGATTTCGAGAACGGATCGGTGAGGGAGCGGTGCAATCCGGGGTATGTGTGAGCTCGAGGCGAAATATCGAGCTGTCTGCTGTCGTGACGGACCAGCTGCTCTACACAGGCATCTCACGGATCCTGCTGTCTGCTTCATGTTGGTGCGTGTTGCTGTCGATGTATGCTACTTGCTGCTACTTGACAACCTGTAGGCAAATGACATGAGTCATGCTCATGACCGATCGAGCCGAGGCTCTAGCAGGCTGCTAGAGGCTGCTGCATGAAACAAGCGGTACAATTACGTAATCTCTGCTGCGGGCGTGTGCCTTAACTTGCTCTTTCCCTCGGCGCAAACACTTTGCTCGTCATCCCATCTGTCTGTCTTCTGCTCGTTATATCTCCATACATCACCAGCTCGCATCCATAGACCCGCTCACCAGCTCAACTAGAACCACTCTGCTCCGTCTCATCTCTGGACGCACCGCATACAGCGACTTTTGGAACCACTTTCTGCAGATCTCCACCTGTATCATCCTTTGGCCGTCGGTCTGAGACAGTGCAAAAACGCTCAAATACCCACACCCCACACCCACACGACCTGTCTCACTGGCCGCATTTCGACGACATCACCGTTAGAGTCAGATCACTACCGGAACCTCGTCGACAATCTGAACCGACCCCCCGTGGAGACCTCGCTACGCGTTAATCTTGCTCTCGCCCAAAAAGGATCTGCAGCAAGTCCTCATTCCGGAATCGAGTACAACTCGCATTTTACATGTCAACCACTGCTCACACTCACATCGCCCCGCCAGACCCCCTTTCTCAACCGAGAGCCGCGTTCAACGGACACCACGTCAACGTCAGATCGTACAACAACGGCAATTACAATCATTCGTCTGAGCCTGATGGCGGACGAGAGCTGAGCGGAGGAGCATGGCAGAGTGAAGGTGACCAAGAGGAACACGACGCCGCGAGCCAAGCCGACTATAGTTCATGGAATGAAGACCTCAAGCCGATGCGATTAGGTATGTTCCATATCCAGCACTCCTTCGTGGTTGCCAGGTTCGCAAACATGCATGGAGACTGACATTGAGATTCCCAGAACCATCATCTCCCCGAGTCAACCCGTTCCACCTCTTATCACAACCCAACTCCGACTCAGCTCTGCCGCCATTGCCGCCGCATCTCCAAAGACTTGTCGCGAGTGCCGACCATTCAGAAGACCCGCCCGTCGCTCCCTTCCATGTCACCAAAGTGACGGAGGAGTACGTCAAAGTCAAGACCGGACCCTACGTAGAAGTTGCCCAGCCGAAAAGGATGATGAATAAAGTCAGTCAGGCGTTCAAGCGCAGCGATGGAGATACGATCATCGTGTCCAGTATACCCAACGGTCATGGTGAGCAAAATGGAAAGCCGGAGCTATCTTCACCCGCTCTATCCGCTACTGGACCCATCATGCAGGGACCCCCGCCAAGCCCGCCAATCAGCGAAGGAGAAGTGGAACAGGACGAATCAGAGTCCAGTCACGCCTTGTCCGATCACGTCTTTGAAACGTCATCCGTTCACTCTGGCCCGCCACTATCACCCTTGACCGAAGTCACCGAGGTCACTACCATCACCACACCTTCACTCTACACGTCGAGTCTCACTGCCGAGCCATCAGATTTGGCGGCCTCGCCCATCAAAACTT
Organism: Bullera alba; assembly: GCA_001600095.1. NCBI lineage: Eukaryota > Fungi > Basidiomycota > Tremellomycetes > Tremellales > Bulleraceae > Bullera > Bullera alba. Next base: position 4,121,671 of record BCIX01000001.1, read on the forward strand.
CGTCGACGTCGACTCCTGTCAAACCCCCTCACCTCACTGTACCCACGCAGAGACGCGTATCTAGCGGATCTGCCACTTCGCGTACCGGATCGCTTGCCGTCGTACGAGCGAACCGTCTAGCTCAGCAACGGAACACAAGTTCGCCTGTCGGTAGTCAAGATGACGGCACTCGCGTCGTCGACGTCTCGGACGAGGGTGACATGGAGAACAAAGCCGGGCCCTCTCGACAAGCCAACCCTCCTCCTGCTCAGCCACGGACACAACCTCTCGGAACGCCGGTTACACCGCAGCCAAGGGTTTCGAGGCGGAATACCAACCCAAATCCCCCGGTGGGACCTGCCGCGTTCCCACCTCGGTCTCCGTTAATGCACACCCAGTCCACTCTGTCCGTTTCACCATCGCTCCGGTCGAGGACGATGGTCCCCGGGCTGGATGGCTCAGCCCTGGATTCAGACATTTTGGCCCACGCAGAGGAGATCCGAAGAGAGCGTCTGGAGAGAAAACAGAAAAAGGCTTCGGCGGCCGATGCTGTTCCTGAGCCTACAGCAGACACAGCGGAGAAGAAGCCCGAGGCGAAGAGGGAGGAGACGAAGGTTCTCGTCGGGAACTTGATAGGAGAGGATCACGTGAATTACGTGCTCATGTACAACATGTTGACCGGAATCCGGATAGGAGTGAGTCAAATGTGCTGAGACAGTCGCTGACCATCAGGTGTCCCGATGCCAAGCGAAGATAAAGCGACCTTTGACGGACGAGGATTACACTGCTCGCCACAAGTTTTCGTTCGACGTGTGAGTCAGCTTCTAAATCAATGAACCCTCCAGAGCTGAACATTCTCTATCAGGGTCGGGAATGAGTTGACCCCTTCGGCACGGTATGACTTCAAGTTTAAGGACTACGCCCCGTGGATCTTCCGCGACCTTCGAGACGAGCACTTCCACCTCGACCCAGCAGACTACCTCCTCTCCCTCACAGCCAAGTACATTCTGTCGGAACTAGGCTCGCCTGGAAAGTCGGGGTCATTCTTCTACTTCTCGCGGGACTATCGATTCATCATCAAGACCATCTCGCATTCGGAGCACAAATTCCTCCGGTCCGTCTTGAAGGATTACCACGAGCATGTCAAGGCCAATCCACACACTCTGCTATCCCGATTCTACGGCCTGCATCGAGTCAAACTCCCGCGAGGGCGCAAAATCCACTTTGTCATCATGAACAATCTCTTCCCTCCGCACAGGGACATTCACGAGACGTACGATCTGAAGGGATCCGCTTATGGGAGAGAGTACGACGAGGAAAAGGCGAAAGTAAACCCCAAGGCTGTCCTCAAGGACAAGAATTGGGTCAACAGGAACCGAACCCTGGAACTTGGGCCTGAGAAGCGGGCTTTGTTGACGGAACAATTGCGGAGGGACATGGAGTTTTTGAAGAAGATGAAGGTGATGGATTACTCCCTCCTAGTTGGTATTCACAACATGGAACGAGGGAACAGGGATAATCTGAGAGAGAATCAATTGTCCGTTTTCCACGTGAGTCAAGCGAAGTCACTCTACTTCTTTGTTCCGTGCTGATATTGGCGCAGCCTGAGGTCATGCAGTCTCGACGGAAACCATCAGCAAACAAGGGACCATCCGAAGCCTCGAACGTCCGAAAAGCGATCAGACGGTCAGATCCAAAGATGCTCGATGCCGCCTCACAATTGCCCAATGAGGACTCCGCGGATCGACGACACTTCCTCTTTTACCAGGACGAAGGCGGTCTACGCGCGACCGACGAACAGAATCAAAGCATGGACGTGATCTACTATCTCGGTGTTATCGACATTTGCACGCCATACAACACTGCCAAGAAAATTGAGCATTTCTGGAAATCAATGACAGAGGATCGCGTGAGTCCCTCTTGGCGCGACGTCACACCTCCAGATGATCAAGTGCTTACTCTTGGCCTAGCTCATGATCTCATGTATCGACCCGAACCACTATGGCCAGCGATTCCTCAACTTCATGATGTCGGTAATGCGAGGTGGTGACCCTGCACTACGACCGCCGGGACTTCGATCGGAGAATGAGCAACAAGAGGAGCGACCCGTCGGAAGCGATCAAGACAAGATCAAAAACGAGTCGAGTCTGCCCCAAAACCCATTGATGCCTTCGCCCCAACCGCACAGTCCGATTCAAGGGCAGTTTTCCCAAATGCCCGTCGCGGCCGAGCCGGAGGAGATCGCTAGCTCGAGTCCCCGCACAGAGCCAGCCCACTTGAGAGCCGAGTAGGACGCGCGAGAGGGGTTCCTTTTCTACTTGAACATGGACACTATCATTCACGCCTTCCAATGCCATTCACGTCCCTTCCACCCCGCTATCCCGTCAGAGATATGACTAGCCCGGGTCTATTGTACATATGTCAAATACTGTCAACTCTCTTGATACTTTCTTCTCGTAGATCTCTAGGCATCATGCATTGTACGAGTACACGAAAGCCCTAGAGGCGCTTAGTGGCCTTTATACAGCTGTCTATCGACAAGTGTTCATACTATAACAACAAGTCCCGGCAACCCGACCTGTATCTAATGCTGCTATGCAAGGGCAGGTGAGGCTTATGCCCGTGGCACCATCTATAACGCGCCCAGTGGATCCCATGCTTTGGTGTCCCCTCCTAGTGCCGCTTCTTCTTCTGCCTTGCTGTGTGTTGCTGCGGTGATCGGCTTTGCGACTGGAGGTTGAGGTTGAGGTTGAGCCATGCCGGTCGTCTCCTTGTCCTGTATTGACAGTCCCGACATCTCCTTCTGAAGGCCTACATCCCTGTCCCAGGGATTCGCCCGCGTCGGACGGGGTGTCGTGTCCTGCTCTGCATCTGCTAGAGCCCATGGGTTTCTCTCAGACGGCAGACGGGCCACGGAGCCCGGTATTGAAGATGTCCTGCCCAATGTCGACCCAGCGCCCCCGTATGTCGAGGCAGACGACCAATTCTGCATTTGCGACTTGGTGATCGTTTCGGTGGATCTATCCGACCTGCCTGGTTCAACCTCGGCGACCTCGGCTCGGATCTGATTCATGGCCTCTTGGCTGATATTCTTGATTTGGCCCGCTGCGCCTTGTAATGCCGTGAAAGCACCAGTGGAGAGTTGTGACCATCTGCCCCATCCGCCGGTGCCGCTCAGCGAGCCTAAAGAGGCGGACTCATTCAGAGGATGAGCGGATCGAGGGGTGGGGCTAAGTGCGTTCTGAGTTGAGCGGGAAGGGGTCGACGAAGACAAGTTTGCCGAGGACGACGGCGGCGAAGGATTTGGCGAGACAGATCTAGAGGGTCGATTACTGCTTGACAATATATCAAAGGTGGAGCCCATCCCAAGACCTGGCGCCGAAGTGGATCCCGGACCTCGGACCTCTTCTGCCCCTGCTACACCCTTGATCGCGCCTTCCACGCTGATAGGGTCGATTTGACCCGCGCCAATCGGTTTCGAGACTTGTGCTCCGAGGGCCTGAAAAGGCAACCCGTCCCTACCTCCATTCATCTCCTCGTTCCCTCGCTTGAACAGTCTGAACCAAAACTTGACGTCTTTCGGATCGGGCAAGAGGACTCCCATATCCGCCTCCGAGTCCCTGGACTCGCGATCATCGAGCGTGGGGTCAAACTCCGCATTGATGTACTTTGCTTGATCCCTATCGACCTGATCCCAAATCGATACCGTCCTCTCGATATATGGCTTTTGAGCGCCACTAGGAGAGACGCGCCTCTCTTGCTCGTTGTTGAAGATAAAGGTGCCGAACTGACAGCTGTAGAGGTGGGTATACAAGTCGAGCAGGAAATCCTCGTTGAACTGAAATCTCGTTGGGAACTGCCGTTGAATCTGCCTCACACAGTCTAGAAACTGGTGAAACACCGGTGAGATCTCTTTGAGACGAGTATGTCCACCTGATTTTGCGCTAGAGAATTGTTTCTGCATCGAGGCGAAGAATGCCTGAGCGGCTTTCTGAGCTTGTTGAGCTTGTCGACCACCAAACTCGTACTCCTCGTCGGAACCATATTCCTCCGGCTGCTCCATGACTGTGAACCACTGTTCGGAAGATAGATGACCAGAGCGATCCATGAATTTGTGACCAAACGACAGCCAATCCTTCTCGACCAAAACTTTGAAGCCCTCGATTGTGCGGTAGTAAGGGTCGAGGCAGAGCTGAGCAATGGCGCTCAATTGACTCGTCCGATCCCATCCATCGGAGCAGTGAATTAAGACGTGTGAAGCGTTGAGGTGGACGTTCTTGACGATAATGAGCGAACCGTCCAACAAGGTCGAAATGTGTTTGAGCCAATTACTCTTCCGTAGCATACCCCTGTCCAAAGGTCTATTTTCGTCGGCGTCCCTGATTGCGTCGTCGACCATCTTCAGACTACTCCGCATAACGTGAATGTTGTCTATGCCGAGATAGGCTTTCTTGCCAGAACGGTAATTATCCATGTTTTCCGTCCCAGCACCCATGGCCACGTTTGCCATTGCGTTGGTCGTCGGTCTGGCATCGATGATGAGATTGGTGGAAGTGGCACCGTAAACGGAAGCGCCGGGCAGAGGTTGAGAGTTTGCCTGCGGAGATAACGGATTCGAGGTGGTTGGGTTGTATGCTGTTTCGGGGAAGAGGTGTGATGAGAAGATACATTCTATCAAGCGTTCGTCTTGAGCGGACCGAGCGTTCTTCAGCCCGACCATGGGTTGAGATGACCGCGTTATCGAGGCCTACCTTAGGGTCAGCTTGGCCTCGAAGTCAGAGAATGCTTGGAACACCCACGTGGTTCGCCCAATGGAGATATGCCAGCGCTGGTATCCTAGCTTTACTCCTATACTTGCCCGCATAGGCTAACACCGAGTCACTGATCCGACTGGGTACAACCAATTTATTCGGATACGTCGGCGAGTAGGAGTAGTCCTTGTTGACATCGGTGAATCGCCATGCTTTGGTTCTCGAGCCCAAACCCTGCCGAGCGAACTCCGTCCGGGGGTTGTAACAGTTCCAGCCAGTGGATGGTCCAGCTTCATTGTGATTACTGATCGTGGGAGATGCCGGTGCTGCATCAAGAAGAGGAGTACCAAGCTGGCTACTGGACGCTCGAGTCTCTTTGACCGGTGAGGTGGCCTTTGTGTTCGAGGGCAGCGTGTAGTAGAATGCATACAGTTGCTCGACCGAGGCTGCAACAGGATGAGCTTGGCCTCTCAATCAGCAACTGAGCCATAATGACTTACAAGCAAGGGCACAGTCCTTGACGCTTTGCCAAACGTCCTCGGCGCCTCCACTTCTATCACGCTCAAAAAGCAAGATGTACCCTTGAAACGTCCTAGTCCGGACTTGCAAGGGATACAGCCCTTGAATCGATTGCGGCAGCCTCGTCAACAGGATTATGGTAGGATACGGTATCCAGATCTCTGCTCCAGCTACATCGCCATTGTCCTGGGCAGTAGGGGTGAAGAACAAGTGATGAGGGGTGAGGTGCAGTGTCCCGGTAAGGCGTTGCTTTGTCGGAGCAGCAGTGGAAGGCGGAATGGCGGGCACCAGACGTTCCAGGATCACGTTGTCCACTTTTGCGACTCGTATCCCGTCCATCTTGGAGAAGTGAGAACGGCCAGTATATAGCCGTGTCGCAGCTGCAGACAGGTCGAGTGATGGTACTTACCCTTTGACAGTTCTACTACTAGTCAAAGACGGACCTGGCCAGAGAGGCTAGGAGGACCACATCGAACGCGCTGTGGAGGGGTGGTTACGTAATACGCCTCCCCCGCTACACAACGTCGTCACCATCATAGCACCCCTCGTCACTGTCAACTATACACCGCGCAGACAGAGAGCGACATCATGACAGCGCAAGGACAGGGATTGCACTCGCTGAGCACCATACTGTGAGTTTTATAGCTACTGACTGTGGGAAGTGTCGCGCTGAAGCTATCACCCGTAACACAGCAAGCGATTGGAGGGTAGGTTGATCTGTGCCGATAGCGTAGTGACAACGCTCATCTCATGGCTTCTATGTAGCCGTGACATCTCGACTTGAGGATGTGGCCACTACTCAATCGGCTTCGGGGTCGGGATACGGCTTGAGATCGCCCACCCAAAGCACACATGAAAACTTGGCTGGTCAGGGTGCACCCCCACCTCCCCCTCCACCACCACCGGCGACTGCGCCCGTGGCGGAGGCCTCGTCCCCCGCTACTCAAGCTTACCAGAGCGATATCATCGACGGATCTCTCGCTGCGGTAGTCAAAGCCTCCAGAGACGTCGGTGGTCTTGTCGAGCAGCACGTAAGTCCAAATCGCACACCTTGGGCGTTGGCTAAGCTGACATTGATCACATCTGCAGACTGCACTCTTGCCTCCTTTGCTTGCTGCTCAACTGCAATTCCTACAATTGGCCTCAGGACATGCCAAACCCCCAGCTAGCGGTATGGGTGGCCTGCTCAAACCACAAGCCGAAGCCATTTCGGCCGTGCTCGAGACGAAGGATAAGCTGAACAGGACGAAAGAGGGCCGGGAATGGGGTGCGTGCTTGAGCGTTGTCGGCGAAGGTGTCGGCGCTTGGGGATGGGTCCAGGTAGTGAGCGAGTCGTAGATAATCCCGGTGTACGTCGCTGATATGGGAATGAATAGGAACCCGCACCCGCTCCGTTCGTTGGCGAGATGAAGAACGCTGCTCAGTTCTGGGCGGATAGAGTAACCAAGCAGTTCAAGGAGACGTGAGTGAAGACAATCTCACAAAGAATGGTGGCTCATACTGTAAGCAGGAATCCTGCCGCCATCACATGGGCGAAATCGTTCATCGCACTCATCGACTCGCTACAATCCTACGTCAAGCAATGGCACACAACTGGAGTCACTTGGAATCCAAAGGTGGGTACTCGCAGTTCTTAGCCCAGACCTCTGCTAAGCTTGCAACAACCGCAGGGATCCCCAGCACCAGCCTCCATGCCCAGTGGCTCTGGTTCTGCTGCTCCAGCTGACGGAGGCGCTCCACCACCCCCACCACCTCCACCTGCAGGATCAGCTGCGCCATCCGCGTCATCCGCGCCAGCGGGCGGTCAGGCGGCACTCCTCGCCGCGCTGAACCGAGGCGATGGCGTCACTTCTGGATTGAAGAAGGTCGACAAGTCTCAAATGACACACAAGAACCCAGAATTGCGGGCAAGTAGCGTTGTGCCAGAAACCGTGAAAAAGGCACCACCTCCTCTCAAAGCCAAGCCTGGTTCGTTGGTCATCCAGAAGAAACCCGCTCGGACCGAGCTCGAAGATGGTAACAAGTGGATCATCGTGGGTTTCACTTCTCTTCTTATCCCGAGCCGTATTGATTCGTGTGTATAGGAGAACCACGAGGACAACAAGGATATCACCATCGATCAGACGGAACTCCACCAGACGGTTCACATTTTCGGATGCAAGAACTCTGTCGTCCGTATCTCTGGCAAGATCAACGCCGTATCCATGGGTATGTCCTAAAATCTAATTAGAGGCAAGGCTGATGGAGACTACAGTTGGATGTCGGAAAACCTCGATCGTGCTTGATTCGGCGGTATCCTCCCTGTCGATCACGTCATCCCCTTCGTTCGAGGTTCAAGTCACGGGATCCATCCCCACGATTCAGATTGACACAACGGACTCCGGACAGGTGTATCTCTCGGAAAAGTGCATGGAGGTTGTCGAGATCATCACCTCCAAGACGAGTAGTATCAATATTTCGGTACCGACCGGCGACGGAGGCGACTTTGAGGAGAGACCCGTCCCGGAACAGATGAAGTCGAGAGTGGTCAAGGGCAAGTTGGTCACGGAGATTGTCGAGCATTCTGGTTAGTAGGGTCAGCCTTTGGCCCGGTGTGCTAGCATCATTCCGCTTCAATGCGTAGAGGTAGAAGAATATTACGAAAGACAGTTGTTGTGAAGGAAATGCATGATTGATGTCGGGACCATGGATGTGTCTCGATGTTGAGCACGGACACGCCTTATGCCGCGCCTGCAGCTCGGTAGATTGTCACAGCTCGATCGTCACCCGCAATGGCAAATTGTTTCCCTACTGCGAACGTGTCGCTAGCAACGGGCTGCCAATCGAGACCCCATACGTTGCCACTGGTATTGCTGGTTGACACGCAAGTTCGCTGTCCCACATCCCACAACTTTACCAAGTTGTCGGCGCCCCTAAGTCCAATCAATACCGTGCCAATGTCTGGCGCGATCGAGGATATTACTCACCCGCTACCGAGCAATTTGCCATCTGGACTCGCCGCAACACTCAGCACCCAACTCTGGTGACCTTGCATGATAGCGACTGCACCCTCGCCTTTCCCTGATGCGCCGGTCCGTGACCCCGCCCTGACATCGTGCAAGACGATTCGATGATCATCTGATCCAGAAAAAAGCCACTAAACAATCTTCTTTAGGATTTGGACATCAACCTGAATAGCCTTGGACTCACCTGCGAGTCGGTCGACCATGATAGCGTCCTGACAGCCATAGCATGTGACGTGTATGTAGCTACGATTGCCTGTGTGGTTGTGTCGACAATCACGATATGCCCAGTCTCGGTTGACAAAGCCAGCGATTGGCCATCGGGAGACTGAAAGATATCAGCGTTCAGCCTCTGGGAGTACTGGCAAGGTGATGATGACTTACAAATTGAAGATCCATACCGAACTTGCCCTTGCCGGTATCGATGACCTTGCCCTCTCCGCCTAAGGCACCTCTACTGCTCCCTTCCCCGTTGCTGCTGGACTCAGAACTTGAAGTATCGGACATGGTTCGGATAGCGAGTTTGGACGATCGTCCAGACCATGCCCAGCACTCCAAATTGGGATGCAGAGCACTCGTGTATGCCGCAAGTTCTAGCAACAACTCCATCAGCACGATCACACCTTTCCCTCTAGTTTACTCACCAGTTTCTCCCGACGTTGCCTTCTCCCTGCCAGTCTCCACCCGGCCGATGACATTTCCCTCCGCGGCATCGATAAGAGCGACCGTGCCGTCCAGACTGGTACTCAGTACGCGTGTTCCATCGGAGCTTGCACTGAGCGAGGAGATGGCAAGAGGATGAGCTGAGATGTCGTGAAGTGGAGCGGATAGCTCGGTCGAGGGGTAGATCCGAACATGGCCATCAGCGGATCCTGAGACTAGTTGGTTCTGAGCGGTCCATTTGAGCGCCCATATCGAGTCAGGATGGACTGAAGCGTGTTAGAAGTACACGAAGGCCCTATAGTTAAACTGCTCACCAGGCGTGGATTCCTGCTGCAAGTAGGCGAGAGACTAGAGGTGGCAGATGGTCAGTCACCGTCATAACGCGAGCGATGCTTTGCTCACCATGATGAGGCTGCGGTGATGATGTGAAAAGTACTTCTAGTCAAGGGCTCTTTTACCTTGTCTCCTCTCTGAGGGTTTCTACTATGCTGGTATTGTTGACCAGAGTCAGCGATGAGAGGTGAAGATAAATGAGAGGAACGGAAGATGAATTCGATTTTGCGAACAAAGTCATGTCGAGGTTGGCCGTTTCAGATTCAACATTGATCATACAACTCATTCAGCACTCGTCACTGACCAAGCAGCAGACAGGCGGTCACCTTGCTCCAATGCCAAGTTCCTTATGACCACCGCGGTGCTGCCAATGACGGCGCCGAAGCCGCTCAATCCGCCGGCAAAGGCTCTCAAGGATGGCACGGGCCCATTACAGGTTTCCTCGACGAGCACGTCCGTCTCGGCTGCTTTTGCGAGATCACTATTCCTCTTCATGGGTGGGTCAGCTATCGCTTCGCTAGTTGCATCATAGCTAACAAAACGGTCTCAGGATTGATGTTCAGTCGGCCATCCAAGCTGTTCCGCCCTAGTCGAGGTATGTCAACCTGAGGTCATCATGCAGACATTTTGATGGATCCAGGCTGATCCAATCTCACTCTTAGTTGACACATGGGCAGGTCTTCGGCATCTGGCAATGTCAGCAGATCAAACTCTCTCTGCGTCATTCATCAGGACCTTGATCAGGAGTCGAACTGGCGCAATGGCATTGATTGTCACCATCATACCGCCATTACTGATCAACACGACACTTGGATTCTTGCTCTTCACCTCTCATTCCTTCTTCTCACTCAGTCTCGCCCGGATACCTTTCTTCCATCCAGAACACTCCGATCGGTATCGAGTGCAGAGTACACCATTCTCAGATGAGACGGTCTCGGAACAACAAGAGGAAGAGGGGGAGAGAATCAACATCCATAATCTAGTCTCCGGTCCTACTATCATCCCTCGCCATCCTACGCTGTTGTCTGGTCTAGCGGGGGCGGGAGCGGGGATCATTCAGGGAATGGCATTTACGCCGATTGAGAACACCGTCAGGTGAGTGTGATACATCTGGAACAACTATTCGGGAGGGACCATTGACATGACGGGTCCCAGGCTCTTGCGGCGGTCCGCTTCATCTTTCAAACCTCTACTTAGCTTGTTACATCTTTCGCCGAAGTACCAAAGTCAAGAGATCGTCACACCTGTGCAAGCTCTGCGCGAGTTCCTTTCCAGTGATAGCTGGAGACGGCCTCCTTCATGGTGGGCAGGTTGGCGGTGGACGGTAGCAAGGGATGCGTGAGTGCAACCCTCGCGCGGCATGTCTGTTGGACTATGGCTCACTGATGGCTTGATATCACAGCGCCAGCTACAGCGTCTTCTTCGCTGCTTTCGACGTCACTCGTCGTGTAAGTCTGAGGGTCAAGGCATTCCTTACTGGTGATATCTCCCCGGGATGGGACAACTTCATTTACATCAGCCTGCCCGCCGATCACACTCGGTCCAGCGAAGAAGTGCCAAGCTCGAATCCCAGTCTTCTGGCTCCGCGGGATACTCCGACCCCAGCGAGGATAGCGCAGGCGCTCACGATCGTATCTGGCGGCGTCTTAGCTTCGCTTGGTGCGGAGATGGTTGGAAGGCCATTCAGGACTTGTCAGAGTATAATGCAACAGCATCAAGCTCAATTCCCTCATCTCAAAGCCCAGGGCATGCGGCAGAACCCGATTCTTGGGGTGTTCAAGGAGAAGGGATTCAAGCCATTTTTTCGGTCGCCAAAGGCAGCTAGTGGAGCTATGTCAGTACCGGCAACGGGATCGAGATTGGGTAGAGGTTTGGCTCGCGTTGGTTGGAGACTGGCAGCCGTTGGTCCCTGGGGAATGGGATTCCTGGTCTGGGCATGGGTAGGAGGAGAGATTTGAAGCATCATCACTAGACTGCATCGCATCTGTAGCATAGCCCTATCATGCAAATATCATCTTGGACTGCAGTCGAAGAAAGTGCAAGGTCACTGCTTCCACTTTTTGCGACCCGAATCCCCTTCCTCGTCGGCTTTTCGTTTCTGTCCAGGTAGTTCGACAGCCTGGCGTAACAGCCTTTTCGTCCGGTGCAATAACCTCTGCTCGCCATACCGGACTATCGTGGCTCGCTTCTGATGCTGGTCTCTCCACTGATCTGCCTTCAGTCTCTCCCCGTCCGACTTCAGAGATACCGTCAGTCTGGCCCTTCCAATATACCTTTCGGGGCTCACCTCCATGTCATGCTGATACCGGGCTAGCCGCTTGTCGATCGCTTTGCCAAGTACTTCCACCACGGCGTCATCGACAAGGGGCTTGGGCAACTTTCCTTTCTTTGCGAACCTCTCCCATTCGGTGTCGTAGAGGAGGATCCGGGTGAAAGCGATCATAGATTCGTCCAACTCGGTCTCAAAGTTGAGGTAGAAAGTACTGATTTAGCAACATGAGTATGTCCATCCCGTCGATGACTGACAGCTGCACTCACTCTTCTTGATCCTCCAACCACGCGTCAACGCGTGCCATCGTATCTCCCTGGTTGACGGATGAAACGATGAGATCGCCCTCGAGCTCCACTTCGTCACCTGGGTTGCCAAAATTCCAAGCTCCCTCTTCTTCGTGGTTGCCCAGTGGGAATACGTCGACATGGCCGTATTTCCGTAACAGCTCCGAATTGGGAGGCGAAGCATACGTGTTGAACTGGAAAGTCAGCCCAGTCACATATGGGCAACCCACTATTTGCTCAGACGGCTGTATCGTCTTTGTGGACACCATAGTAAACCCATCCTCGACGCCCTCGGGCATCGCATGTTCCTCGTCTCCCTCGTCATCGAACAGTCTTGCGTTGTCCCTCTCGTAGGCGGCATTGAGCATATCCGGCATCGGCACCATGACTGCAATTTGCTCTTCCTCATCGTCATCGCTGTCATCATCATTGGCCTTGACGTCGGCTTCGGGTGTAATTTTGGATGCGTCTACCATGAATGATCGGGAGAGGATCTGGGATCCGTGAATGTGAAAATTCTCAAGGAAGAAATGACTCGAGGAGAAGGTATCTTGGTGTGCCTTGCCTACATGTTAGCTGGGATTTTAACCCAGGAGTGAACATGGAAGCGCTTACATCGACTATCGGCTTGATCTTTGCTTCGTATTCCCTCTCAGCATCTTCTTTTCCTATTCTCTCTACCATATCAGTGATGGAACATCCTCAATCACATACTCTCGATATCAGTGCCCTTGAGTTCGGCCAACTGCTCGTCATTCCAGAACATGGGCGTGTCGAAAGTCCGGGGCAAAGACTCTGAGGACAATCAGTGCATGCCTGCCTCTCACTTTCGACGTGCTCACCGAGGTAGTAGCTCCACGGACTACTCGATCCCTTGCTGCTCTCCCACATCATGACCAAAATCAACCGCGACCATCCCGAGCCCAATCCCTCCCACTCGTCATCTGAAAGTTGAGTCCGTAAATCAGACGAGTAAGGTGTGAGCAGCAGCTTGTTGGGAATATGGAACAATGGAGTATCGGGCTATACGATACATCAGCTACATACTGTCGCTATACTACGCATCGGGGGTCGATGGTCACACACTGGAATCTCCTTCAACGCTTTAGCTCCACCGCCCATATCGGCGAAGTTGTCCAAACCAAAGCTCGCATGGACCCATCCTCCCGCTGCTCTGAAGGCCGCCAGGAAGGACTGTAGCTGCTGGCTATCCATGATGCGCTGTTGAGTTGTAGAATGCAGCACTAGAAGGATACTGGCCAAAACTTCTGGCAGCGACATGTCGGGTCGGGTAATTGCCAATTCCGATCGCAGCTGACTCTGCCCACGCCTCCCCATCCGATTGATCGTCATCTTGTACTCTACTCCATCCACTACTCGCATCCAGAGCATCAGCAGCAGCGCCCACTCCCGCCATGCCTCCCGATAAGGGCAAGGGCAAGGCCAAAGCTAGATCACCAGAACACTCACGCGCTCCGACAGAGAGGGACCCACTCATAGCTTCGTCATCACGAATCACGGAGGATGCCCCGGATACTGTCAGACCGATCCGCCGCTCTCGACTCGGGTCAATCTTATTCACAGCTGGGATAGTGGCTTTCTCCCTCTTCCTCTCCGCACTTCTCTTCGTGGCATTATTGGCCTACTCGTTCAAACCGTCTGAGTCCGAGGTACAATCACTGCCAAAGACCGCATTCGCATATTCGTTGCCGGAATCGATACAAGTGCTCAACATAACGGAAGATGGTATACGGCTCAATGTCTCCCTGCGATGTGGGATCGACTTTGACAGAGCACTCGGAATCAGTCCGATCAGCGAGCAGGATAGAGTACATGCCCAAGATGACAGTATTCGGGGAATAGGAGCGGAATGGTGGGAGAAGATCAGGCGTTGGACTGGACACACACTCTATAAACAATTGGAAAGCAGAGTCGTTCAAGTCTCGCTCAACGACCACATCCTCGTTCTTCCAGAGAAGGCAGGCAACTCGCCGCTGCTGCAGGTCACCGTGCCTGAACCGTTGGACATCCCTTTGTTGTCAGGTCGACGCCAGGGAGGCAAGGACACCCTACCCCTGATGTGGGTACAAATACTAGCAAAGCCGGTCGCTGGCATGGGAGATCTACTCAGTGCTGCGCGGAAAGCATGGGAGGAGGGAGAAGTACGGGTCAGGGTACAGACAAAGACGGCGCATGTGGCTTTACCGGAGAAGGCTTGGTGGGCAAAGTACGGTACCATGGTGAAAGAGGACATCTCGATGAATCTGGACATAGACGGTGAGTTGGATCCATCACAGTCCCTTCTCACGCCCTACAGTCTCTAGAATCCAGAGTCCCTTCCTGCTTCTGTAATCCCGCTCGTTGCAATCCCCTATCGCACGTGTGTTTGCACCTCCTTCCAGCCGAGCAGTGTGCTGACCACTATGGTAGTTCCTGATTTGGGCATACCCAACAATGGCAATCTATCGACATTGGTCCACCTTGATCGATACGATCTGCTCAGCTTGCCCACTGGACTTGCCATCATCGCCAACGCTTCGATGCCCAATCTCTTCAGCAACCTCACTCGCAAAGCCGTCACCACCAAAGTCCCCTTCTCCCTTCCATTTTCAGTCGCCCTATCTGACGGCAGCGTCATGGCGGAAGTCATCACTGCTCCGATCTACATCGATAAATCGGACAAGATCAGCCTTGGTTTATCTGGCGAAATCACCGCTGACCTCGATGACACTGGGGACGATTCCCCCTTGTCAACTTTTCTGCAGAAATATCTCAATGGCGAGGACAATCCAATCAAAGTCAAAGGTTTAACGGCCATTCCGTCATTTATTCCTCCCTCATCCATCGACGCGCCGCCCAATTGGCTCCTTCACTCTATGCAGGCGATTCAGGCGGATCTCATTTTCCCTGGACCGAAACCAAAACCGAACATCCTCAAGAGCGTGACCATAGAGCGTGTCAGGATCGTTGAGCGGCGAGGCAAGATGTTGGTATCGGGAATGGTGCTGGCCATAGTGGAACTTCCCCCAGCTATGGAGAGGGTGAACGTGGACGTATCGGATCTCCTCCCAGATATACTGGTATATAACGGACCCGTGGAGGACGACGACGACGGGGACGGAGAAGAATACCCTCCAAGGGCTTTTGGAAGGATACGACCCGAAGACTGGCTACCTGCCGCGACGGAACACCTCACAGATGACCCGGTCAACCCTTACAAGATGCAGGTGACGGCAGAGATTCAGGAAGTCCCATTGGAAGTGCTCAGCGGGCGGGACAAGGTCCTCAGCGACTTCGTCTCGAAGATTGTGTTCAGAGGCGGGGCCGAGGCAGGCATCAAAGGAACGGCGGATGTCAAAGTACAGATCCAGGGCGTTGGCAAGGGCAAGGAGCGAAGCCTCGTTCGCCTGGATGGACTGCCTGTCCAAGGTCGATTTTGGGTAGGCAGGCAAAGACTGGCTGGGTCAGAAGAATTCAAGGAGAACAGCGGAGAGTTGTAAGATGGGTAAATACGGTTGTAGAACGTCGTTATCGTTGCATGTATGTACAAAGTGATATCTGGGCGTGATCCCTTCTATGATTCTACTGACTTGATCCTGTCCATCTCTGTCCTGAGCCAGCTCGCGGTGTCCTCTGGAATGTTGAGCTGTGCGTCAAGCGTCTTCAAAGCGACCAGCGGATCTTGGTGCAGCGCTAACGCCGCGAGGGCGAGGTACGAGTGGTATGGGTCGGGATAGTCCTCGGGCTCCTTGCCGAACCCTCCCATTGGGGATTGAGCCGAAAGTAAAAAGTCCTTGTCCTCGTCCTTGTTGATGATCTCGTCCGCCCCGAGGATCTGCAGCCCGTTAGCACGTATACCAGAGAAATTGGCGCCTTGGCTCACCTTGAGAGCAGCACCACACCAGAAGGAATAGCAAACGTCTTCCAGTTTGCCCGGTCGGCCTTGGAAACCGCCAATCTGTCTCTGGGCTAGCCATCGAATGGTAGACTCGTTGTGCACTTGAGTCGTATGGAGGGTATCAATCAATGATCGGGATGCGATGGCGCAGTATGTTGTACCACCTGTAACATTTAGCTGGTTCTGTCTTCATCTTCAGAACACACCTTGAGCCTCTATGACTCCTTGTCTAGAAGCGTATCCCCCCTCCCAAGTCTTGACACAGATCAGCGGGGAGCCGTTGGCGGAAGGCCAACTGACTCACTCTGCTACCCTCGATCATACGCAATGCAGAGTCTGAATCATAGCCCTCGAAGCCAGTAAGGTGTCCGATCACCGTCGCGCAATAGGTCATCCGCAAATCGCTCTGAAAGGCTCCCTCGATATACTGCTTCGGCAGAGGCGAGAAACTGAAGCTGTCAGTCAGAGTCTCATTTTCAGCAACTCACGATCCATCTTCAGCTTGACACGACCGCAGAAAGCTCTCCAGCCCAGAGAGGTCGAGCTTGTCCAGTGGCTCTCTGAGGAGCGCCAATGCCAAGATTGCCGTGTAAGTAGAGGGTAGGTGACCAGGCGATGTCGAGGGGTTCTGCGTCGTCAGATACTAAAGTAAATTATGCTGACTCACACTGGTCGTCATGAACGATGAGCCTCGAAATCCTCCTCCAGCTACGCATGTCCGAACATCAGCAAAGGCTTGAAGCGTACTTGATGACCTGCTCACGAGCTTGGAGGGACCATACCCAATCCACCCAACTACTTCTGTCCTCCCAGCTTACAGTCTCCAAAGCTCCCAAGAGATCTAAGCCCGAGATGCAAAAGTACGCGATGGTGATTCTACGCTGTTTAGGTTACTTTGCGGCCGGACCGACTGACCTGTTTGAATCGTGTCCAGTCGCTTGAGCTGGCAGTGCTTGGAGACACCGCTTAAAGTATGTTATGTGGGCATTGCGCTTGAAAGTAGACTGCCTCGGCCTGGTCAGAGTGTCCTCCATATCACTCGCATGTCCAGAATGATGTGTCGAGCGTAGAGAAGCGATGAGCACACCGCAGAGGTTTTGATATTCCGGAACGACTAATGCGGCAACTCGACGGCGCGGGCTTTGTTGATCCACTAGTCCATCCCGCTGCTATACATGTCGCAACCACCTTGTTCAACTACAACTACATTCCAGCAGTAGGACCAGCACAGCACAATGCCCTCAACACCTCAGCGGGGTCACAACCGACGTGTGTCCTCGATTAGCACCCCTGGCTCAGGATACATCTCAGCCCAGGAATCCCTGGAGGGCACTCCGACGCGTCCATCGACGAGCAGGACTAGCACCATGTCTGCAGCGATGGGCGACGATGCAGATCAACATCAAGGATACTTTGTAGACCAGAGCTCTCACAGTACTGCTTCCTCATCATCCTCCTTCAACAAATACCAAACGGCCCAAACGAGCAATAGGAGTAACAATACTGTCCGTTCGCCCATGTTTCATGTCGACAGTCCAGGCACTGCCATCGGCACTGGCGCTGGCAACTTGACATATGATGTTCATCACGACTACAACGACCAGGACACTCGCAGAACGGAGAGTGAGACCAGTCTGACATCGAGAGCGGCTTCGTTCAACTCAGAGTCCATGCTAGAAGTCCTGGACAGCAATGGGGACCACGACTCGGCAGAGGATATGGAATTCGACGAGGAGGACACAGTTACCATGGAGGACGACGAGGGTTTGCATATAGATAGTGAATCCAGGCAGCCACTAGTCTCCAGGAGGAGGCGCAAGAAGTGGGATGCAGAAGGGGTCGAGAAGGAGGAGAAGTCTTTGTTGGGCGTGAGTACCTCGAACATTAGCTCGTTTCAAAGCTGACCATTGGAAACAGCTTATACCGTCACTCGTACTGGCACATGCCTTACCTCTCCTACCCTTGCTATGTCTACTCCCGTACAACTTCTTGCCCGCAGGAGTTGTCTTCTTCATCCCGATTATATGTGTGTTCACCGCACTGTCCTGCTGCGCACATATAGTCATTGTCTACCTCTCCTGGTGAGTTGTCCATGTCTTCCCACTACGGAAGACTGAACCCTTTCCAGGTATTTAAAGGTCAAGAGCTTCGAAGAAGTGTTCTCCACGGTCACTGGAAGGTATGGCAAATACGGAGTGTGGGGAGGAAGAGCTGTCGTGATCACTTCGGTCACTGGTTTACTCGTCGGCTGGCTGGGCAGTGAGTGACGGTCCATTCTCGACGTCTGCAGACTCTTGCTGACATCTGACAGCCCTTTACCCTCTCCTGGAACCACTGGTTGAGAGTTACTTCCCAAAGAATGGATTCTTCACCTCCACAGTGCTATGGACTGTGCTTCCTGCCACAGCGGTGAGTGAACCGTCGCTGTTCACACTCACAAGACTGACACCTCTTGTAGCTTCTTCCATCGCTATTGCCATCCCGAATGACGCGGAGTCTTCGTCGATCGCCATATGTCATCGTGCTGTTGGTCCCGATTGTCGTCTTCCTCGTCATTGGTCGTACAGTCGAGATTGAGAAGGCCACACGGGAGGGACTGCCTCTAGCGGAGACTCGGGACATCGTCAAACGGAGATTCGGCTTGGCTGGTGGAAGCTCTGCTGGAGCTGGATTGAGTGAGTGCTCCCGAAGCTAGGATACCTCATGTACCTCATTGACAACCACAGCCACGCTCGCGGTATTCCTCACACCACACCTCAATACACTACCGATTCATTCGACGCTAGCTCGAAATAAACGGGCATCGTTCTTCCTTCCATGTCTGATATCCTCTGGTATCCTGCTCGCCCTGTCCCTTCCGTTCGCTCTCGTCCCATACTACCTCTTGCCACCTCTTACCGATATGGCGGAGACAGCAACTCCACTGACACGATCTGGAATCTTCGCTAGACTTCCGGTGGATGATGGATGGCTCAATCTGGCTAGAGTGCTGCAGTGCATCTTGGTCTTGGGAACAGCGAATCTGGTCATACTTCGGGGAAGGGACTGCATTCTCAGCTGTATGGGAATTACCGACAGGAGCGGCGAGCGCTACAAAGTCGGCCGGTGGGTTGGCCTCGGTCTGTGGACCGTCGTCGTTGTTTTTGCCTGTATCGGAGGTCTTTTCGCGGAAAAGATTGAGATGCTGGGAGTTGTCGCCACACTGGCCATTGGCTGGTTACTGCCTTGTAAGTGTGACGGCCCAGCGTACCATCGCTCCAACTGACTCGGCATAGCCGTCTTCTTCATTATCACTTTTCACGTCAGATCACCACTATCGATCATCTTCCCTTCGCACCAGCCGCCTCCGTCGTCCACCCCAACGATGAGCTCTGGGGGAGCAACGCATACCCGAAACAACAGCCTGAATGACCCTTCGGTCGATCAACTACTCGTTCGAAAAGAGAGGCAACTGCAAAAACGCCGTCTGGGCCGGAGGTTATGGCAGGATTTGATCGTGTATATTGGGATCCTACCGGTGGGCTGTGTGACCATTGCTTGGAGCCTGGGCAATCTCGTTGGGATTTGGTAAGGATGTCTGTCTTTTGGGCACTCGAGGGATTTTAGATTGAGACAAAGCCGATGCAATGCAGAAAGTAAGTGCTTTGCAGATCCGCTAACGAGGCCAGTTCACTGATCCAACATTCACTGCATGACCCATCAGACTAACTTGACAAACCGCCTACTACAATAGCTGACCCCGCGACCACATTGCGTACATAATAACCTGATCAAGCTCATCCTCCTCACCTCTCCACAGCCCTCTCCCTTTTGCTCGACTAAGCCGCCGGGGCATTGGCGTTTTGGGGCTTGTGAGTGGACAGCGACTGGTTCTTGACACCAGCAGCCTCCGACGAAGTGGTCGTCTCCTTGAATCTCCAAGCGGGGATTCGCCTCTCGTACAGCTCGTCCAGCTCGTTGTAAGTTCGACCAGTGGTCTACCGAAAAAGTCAGTGACTGATTCAAATATCTTAGCGACTTGCACTCACCTCGGGGTAGAGGTACCAGATTCCGGCAATGGTGGGCACGAGCAACCCGGCAAAGATGTAGGTCGCCTTGATGCCGAGGTTGCCGGCGTCCGGGTTGATGATGTATGGCACGCTCCACTGGAACACGACGCTGACATGGCGTCAACATGGATCGCCAAAGGATCAGCAAAGAAGGACTCACTATCCAGCTCCGTAAACGCCCATGTTGAAGGCAGTGGTCTTGGCTCGAAGTCGTGGAGTCGATGTCTCACCCGAGGCAATGTATCCTATAGCCACGGTGAGTGGGTATCGTTAGGACAGGTCGGAAAGACTCACCGACACCGGCGGCACTGAGACCGTAGGCAGCGACCCAGAGGATAATGAAGCCGAGAGCGGCGTTACGCGAGCCCGAGGTGTCAAAGAATCCGGTGGTACCGAGGGCAATGTTGAACAGCAACATGGCAGTGTTTCCCCTACAACTTGTCAGTGGACACGAAGCTATGGCAGTGACGGACCAAGCTCACCAAAGGAGAACCGGCCTTCGTCCAAGGTACTCGACTGTACCGAGGGAAATGGACACAGTCACGATCAAAGTGATGTAACTGACAGGTCAGCAACGTCCGCCAAGCTACTGCTCTTTCACTGCTCTGTCGCTATACTCACATGATGACCTACGTTGTCGTCAGTAATGGTACTTCTTCCGGCTCGTTGGACTGATGAACCCCTGGCCATATCGGAAAAAAAGTCTCGAATCTCACGGTGATAAGGAATGGATCATTCAGTCCGACGAGCTGGAAGAAGTACTGGAAGAACCACCGTCAGCTTGTCATGCACTGAAGGCCAAGCTCTCGCCAGTCACTCACGGTAGAGTAGCCCCAGATGATCGGTCCACCGGTGAAAGGCTGACACAGGATACCGACCATACCCGCCAAAGTTCGCTTGAGGTTGATTCCCTGGAAGATCTCGAGATAGCTTGAATGTCCCAAGTTGGCAGAGAAGGCCTCTTCGGCTTCGATACCGCGTTTGATAACTTCGTATTCGTAATCCTGATACTGATAAGCTTTGCCATCAAAGGCTCCCGGGCATGATCACTCACCACATCGTAGTTTGGAGCAGTACCGTACAGCTTTTGCAGCGATCGTTTGGCAGCCTCTACGTTGCCCTTGCGAGCATGATGGACGTGACTCTCGGGGATGAACGGGAGCATGATGATGAACAAACCGCTGAAGATGAACTCGGTAGCCATGAGCGGTCTCCAGACATCCGGGTTGGTCTCAACGATGATCTTGGTGGCCACTGCGGAGAGTAGCTGACCAAAACCGAGGAAGAGTTGGTAGGCACCAATCATGGTACCTCTGATCTGGAAAGGCGCGATTTCGGAGACGTAGGTGATGAGCGTGGTCTGGGCGATACCGACTCCGAGCTTGACAACGATGACACCGCCCAGGAATTGCTTCCACTCGTTCGAGCTGATTTCGACTGCCGCACCGGCCAAAAGGATGACCACAGCGCCGATGAGAGTGTACCTGGGAGTTTGTCAGATACGTAGCCCCAAGAATAGACTTTGCAACTCACTTTCTGCCGAATCGATCGGCTAGCCAACCGCCGAGCACTTGGCCAATCATCTTCGCGGTCTCGCCGAAGCCTTGCCAGAAGGAGATGACCTTGGAGGAGAGGGCGGGCGCACCATCCACCGTGATGTCGTGCATGGTCTGCACGAAAGGCGCCATTGGAAGGACATTTCCGGGCATCTATGAGGGGTCAGAATGACATCTACTTCGTAAATGGGGTTTGACACTCACGTTCTGCTGGAACTGCGAGGCGAGGAGAGGTCAGCGTCATCTACAATTGCCGGTCGGTACATTGTCACCTACACCATCGTTGAGAGCACCCCAGTTGGCAACCATACAGATCAACAAACATCTCCAAAACACCTATGGCTGTCAGCTATCGGCAGAGTGCCAAGCGGTAGAATGAATACCTTGGACAGTAGAATCTGTTTTCGGGAGAGATCTATTGGGATCAGCAAACGGCACTCGTCTTCAACCTTGCACAATAGCTCACTAGCATATTTGGTCTCGAAAACCTGGTCCTCGAGCGGTTCCTTGCTCTCGTAGTGAGCGACCTGCTCCTTATCGTCGTAGTTGATCTTGGTGTCGTCCATTTCGGGGATCGGCTCTGATAGTGATGTTCGCCTCGAGTGGAGAGTTGTGGAGACTCGGTGGGGTAACCAGGTCAGACCTTTTATACATGCTGTGCCAGGCCTTGCCAGGCCATGTCAGACCCTGGCAGATCAGTGAGGCCCCGGGAGTTTGCAGATCATCGCCAATTTGCCCCGCATGCACCTTTCGGGCAGGCGACACCCTTGACGGCTATCGGTCTGGTAGTGGACTAACGCAATCCGATCATGCGCACTTTACGCTTGAACGGTAGATTAATCGCGCTGTCCCAATTCAGCGGTGAGACCAAAATTCAGCGGTTCACTCTGGCAGACTCTGGCTCGGTGCGGGGAGCCTCAGGGAGGGATCTGGAGGGACCTGGAGAGACAGCGGGAAGGCAAAGGTCGACGGACACCAGGTGGTCCGGGTGACCCTCCGGGTCTAGACAGGTCTAGACGTTTCGGACCCGAGGATATGACGACAGCCCAGATCGGCGGTGAATTAAACTTGAGTTTATGCGATCATTCGAAGCTGTGGAGATACTAAGATCTTTCCAAAATGCCGCTCAGCACCGCTCAACAAGACTCACGTACTCTAGTACATACTCCCAGACGCCGAGGCTGAGAACGCTCTTGATACCTGGACAGGACCCCGGAACAACCATGGATAACCTGCCGCTGATACCCGGGGTCACGAGACGGCTACTGAGAGATCGAAAGCCAGAGTGACCGAGACGCGAGATGGGTAGGAGACTGTAAGGTAGGAGTGTGGTAGGTTGGTGGCAGGGAGTTGCAAGGAGCTGGGCACTACTTGTATGTAAATGACCGGTGCCCCAAGATCCTCAAGCTATCTGTCGACCAGTTGCCGCTCTGTAACGCCGCGCAGTTGTCGCGCCGATGGAGACATCGGCGATATTCAGTCGAAGAAGCTCTATCATGAGACCGATGGATACAGCAGGATACAGCGGTACCGGTGTCCAAAATCGTGAGCCCAACACTGTCCAACACCAATCATCATGGGTTTAGCAGTCGAGACAGGTCGACACTGATCTCGTCGTGATTGTGCCGAACATTCATCAGCAGGTTCGGGTCGAGGGGTCGGTGAAAGATACGGCAATGGACGTCGGGAAATCTGTCCACCCCGAGAGTACGGTACGTATACGACCTGCGTTGTAAATTGATCCGCGAATTGGGTATGGCATGCACATTCGAAATGTCGCAGCATACAGCCGCTCAAGCTCTACTGGAATCCAGCTGGTGGCCTTCTTTGAGAGCGCCGGGCACCGGTCTTGCGGGAAGCAGCGGCTCCAACGCGGCACTGTGTAGCCCGTTGTGAGCATTGTTTACCCGATCTCTGAGGAACACCTACTCACGCGATCTCCAGCGACTGGTCTTCTCTACCCCTTTGGCCCAGGATGAATAAGCCGTACGGATAATTGTCGGTACTCGTGCCACAAGGGATCACCATCTGTACGGCATGAGCATGGTGATTTCTCGTGAGTCGTCGGCACTCACAATTGGAAGACCGCTGTCGTCGCCTGTAATTGGTGCCCACATTCCTTGCCAATTGCCTCCACCGAAAACGATCGCATCGAGGTCCAGGGTCACAAAGACGTCTTCAATCTCTTTTCCCAGTTCTTCGAGTCGTCTGAGGTATTCGTAATAGATGGCCTTGTCGGTGTCTCAAGGCTTCCGGGTTGTTCAAATTACCCTCTTCAAAGCAGAGCTCCTGGACAGTCAGCTCAGAGTGCATGGAGTGACGTACCGGATGATCGCGGTGGTATTGTACCAACTGGTCAAAAGACCTGACCTTGCCTCCTTCCGTCATCGAGAGGTACTCCTCAAACGCATCTTTGTACTCGAAGTACCATGGCAGTTCTGGAATAGATCCTAGCCATTTGCCATCCTTCCATCCCGCTTGATAAGCGTTCTTCTTGAGCTCGGTGAACGCTCCGCATTCGACAGAATCGACCTTGATAGCGGGCCGAAGTGCTTGTATCGCTTGCTCGAAGAGGAGATCGTCATCCGCCGCTTTCGCCGCCGTGTGCTCGACTTCGGGAGACAGGTTCTGCCGACTGATGCCGATCTTGAACCTAGCGATATCGGCGTTCTGGGTAGACGTTGTATAGTCGGTATTGTTTCCAGCGGCCACTGTCAGCATCGCTGCAACGTCCCAGGCGGTCTTGCCCATGATCCCGATAGCGTCCTGGCGACGGCTTCTATGTCAGCGTATCTTACAGTCCTACCTCGTACCTTATGCCCATGATTCCGTCATTCGAAATCAGCCCTCTCGTGGCCTTGAGTCCGATCACACCCTGACTGATCGCCGGGGACAGCTGGATGTCTCAGCTGCTGGTCTTTACCTTCCCACTCGACCACTCACGGTGCTTCCCCACGTTTGCGTGCCAAGAGCAGCAGCGCAGAAACCAGCGGTGACGGCGATGGCGCTCCCCGATGAGCTGCCTCTGACGGGCAGGCTAGTGCCATGTGGGGAAACGCATTGACCACCTCGAAGCGACCCTCCCGTGGCTCCACTACGGATGAAGCCCCCTAAAGACGTTTGATTCGCTTTGCGTAGGACTGCTTATTCAGTCGCACACTTTCCCATCACGACTTACTGATCGCCCCAGATTGCACGAAATGCTCTATCGCCTCGGCGTTACGCACGGGCTTGCAGCCGACTGATGGTCAGCCCTGCGTCACGCAGATACGCACTCACTCAGCGCGTTCGAGCCATTCGTCGTTTCCATTCCGAAGGTATAGTCTGTCGCAATGGCATCTCTGCGTCAATGTCAGCCGAAGTTTCAATGGGGCCAGCTGCACTCACTTGACGACGATCGGCACTCCATGTAACGGACCCAAAGTCTTGCCTGCACGTCGCTCCTGATCGAGCTTCTTGGCCAGCCGAAGTACTATACATCGTCAGTCAGCAGTGAGCAGTCACTACGTTGAAGCATTCTCACGCTTGTCCCTCGGGGCTGTCTCGATGATAGCCCTCAAGCCGAGTCCGGATGTATTGTCTGTATCGATCCGAGCTAATTCGTCTTAGCTACGAAGGCTGAAACTGCTCGCCAGCTCACCTAGATACGTTTTCACCAATACTTCCGAGTTGAGTCTCCCGTCGGCGAGGCGTTGAGCCACATCTTGCAAGGAGGCGGTGACCGGGTTGAATTGGTTTGACATCTTGTGTTTGATCGACGTGAGAATAGCTGAGCGTGTGAATTGTGAGATCATCATGGGAATGCATGCGCAATCCAAGGCCGTATTATACCTGGATCGACCGCGAACGAGGTCAAAGGTAGAACCCCTTTCATCCTCTTCCGACACGTTTCGGCATGTGAGGGAGAATGTAGCACCGTTCCCCCTATGATGACATATGTAGCCTTCCAGCTGGATTGTGACACAGCCCAAAGTCTCCGGGATCACCGCATCTCCTGCTCTAAAGCCGCCATGAGTTCGGCGGCAGGGATATGTCGCGCTAAAGGAGCTCCCTGGCCTGCCCACTGTGCTCCAAATCCGCTAATCCCTTTTGCCTTGCCGGCCGCATGTAAGGCCTTGCCAGCATCGTAGGTGTATGGGTATTGAGGTATATCCACCTTGTCAACGGGGTACTCTGTAAACATATTCGAGAGGCATCTTGCGGGTCGTCCCGAAATTGCCGATGTCAAGACTGTTTGATGTGCTGAAGATGTGTTGAATGCCTCTCTGTACGCTCGGTCGGCTGATGATTCGGTCGTGGTGACAAAGGCGGTTCCGAGCTGTGCGGCAATGGCACCCAAATTAAGGGCCGCTTTGATGCCTTGGCCGTCCATGATCCCACCCGCCGCAATGACTGGCAAATCCGTCTGCTGAACCAGTATTCTCGTCAAGGCGAATGTCGTAAGTTTGTGATCTACAGCGTAGGGGTCAAACATGCCTCGGTGACCGCCTGCCTCTATGCCCTGAGCCACAAGACAGTCCACTCCGGCATTTTGAGCCTGTTTGCCTTCGTCCAGGGACGTTACGGCGCACCACAGTAAGATTCCCGCCGACTTGAGCTGATTGATCGCATCTGAGGGCGGCAGACCAAAGTGAAAGGATACTACAGCCGGTCTCGTATCCAACAAAACCTGTAACATCTCCTTGTCCTCGGCAAAAGTGGTGTAAATCTCCTTGAGCGAAGTCGGAGCCGCTACATCAAACTCCTTGAAGGCCTTCGAGAGGTGTTTCAACCAAGCTTCGGCTCTCGCTGGATCCTCCTTGGGTTTGGGGTGAACAAACACGTTGACGTTGAAAGATCCAGTGGTCATAGTGCGAAGCTCCTCGATAGCCTGTCGCGCCGCGGCGGGGGTGCTGGCTCCCACGCCGATAGAGCCCAAACCGCCGGCGTTGGTCACCGCTGCGGCGAGTGTCGGGTTGGACACTCCCGCCATCGGAGCTTGGACGATAGGCAGGCGTACGCCCAGCCGCGAAAGCATAGGCGAGAGAGCCATAGGAGCAGGTTGACAGGTAGTCACAGACAGGGATGTATCATGCAAGGAATGGACTTGCGGTGCAGCGACAGCTGTTCGGCAGATCTCAGCTGAGCGCAACAAGGCCGGCCGGAATCAAATTGCCTGCAACTATTAATTACATAATACAAATCCCCTAATTACGTAATTACTTTGGTCCGAGAGCCTGGACCGTGGCAGTCTCGACGACATCGATCTTCGTGTCATCCCGCTTCTCCTCGAGGATACTGGTGGCTCGGTCCAGTCCATGGGCGTCTTGTGCAAGGTCGGCGACTAATGGAGGTCAGCTGTATCCGTGTTGTCCTCAAAATCGTTACTCACCGTCAATGTGGTAGTTTTTGAACTGACGAGCCGGCACACCCTTCTGAAACAGATACTCAAGTTCTCCGAAGGTCCTCTTCGATGTCTCGGGCAGTCTAAAGTAGTGGTAGACGATAAAGCAAACGTCGAAGGCCATCCAGAATAAACCACATTTGGCTCCCCAGTTCCAGGCATCGACGCTGAGCTGTCTAGGGACGAGCTGGTTGAGGATGATATTGCCGACGACGTAGGTGCTTCGAGCCAGGACGATGGACTGGGCTCGAGTTCGACCAGAGGGCATCTCGGAGACGATGGGGTAGCAAGTGGGGCCAATGGACGTCTTGAACGAGGCGTTGACGAGGATCATGAGGACGGCGACGGCGATAGAGGCAGAGCTGCTTCGGGAGACAAATCCGACAATTCCGATACCCATCATGGAGAGACCAATGGCGGTGAGACCACAAAGGTAGAAAGTTCGTCGACCGACCCTGCCCATAAGGGAGATGGCGATACCAGTGGTGAGAATGTTGGTGGATTGGATAGCCATAGAGTAGTTGAAAGCCATGGTCTGGGCCATACCGGCAGCTCGAAGGAAAACAGTGGCGTAGGAGCAAATGGCCTGACCGGACCAGATCTGGGTGAGGAAGGCGACACAGGCTATCTCGGTTCGTCGCTTGTTGACACCTCGGAAGCAGTCGGCGTAGGATCCAGTCTTGGCGTCTCGCTTCTCCATCTCGTTGGTGTGCTTCATGAGGGCGATCTGTTGTCGAAGCTGGAGAGGGGTGTAGTGATCCTTCCGAGCCAATCGGACCAGCACCTTTTCGGCCTCTTCGTATCGCTCTTGTCGGACAAGGAAGTAGGGACTTTCCGGGGCAAAGTAGGCAACGAGGAAGAGAGGAACGGGCCAAATCCACTGTAGCATGTAAGGGACTCGCCAAGCCCAGTCGCCGGGAAGACCGAGGGAGGCTCTGAGGATACCAGCGGCGAGGAAGGAGCCACTGCCCCAACACATTGAAACCCACGCCGTGAGGAAGCCTCGCATGGCAGGTGGGCAAATCTCGGCGGCATAGGCAGTGGACCTGGAGGGTTAGCGAGGTACACGCTGCTGTCACTCACAGAGTCTGGAAAATACCCCAGGGGATACCGGCGAGAATGTTTCCGGCGAAGAGCATCTCCAGGTTCTTGGCGAAGACAAGGAGGAAGACTGCAAAGGGTTAGCAGGGATAGACAAAATATACACTTCACTCACTGGTCGCGGCCATGGAGACCTGCGCGCACATGTATGTTCGTCGGGATCCGTACCTGCTCTGACAGTAACCGTTGATCAGGAGACCGATGATGGAACCGACTGCGTTTCCGTTGTTGATAGCCGCTTGCCAGTTGGCAGGGATGAACTTGGTGCCATTGGCCCGGGTGTGTCCAAAGTGGTTGATATAGGCCTGTTGACCAAAGAAGTTGTTGATCTGGGGATAGGGGTCAGCGATATCTTCACGGCATTGATGGGAGATCACTCACAAGCCCCACATCCATTCCTTCCATGATTAGAGCAGCGCTCAGCAACATGCTCCAAGCGGCAGCCGGGGTGTAGAGCTTGAAGAGTTGTCGGAGCTTGAGCTTTGTTTCCTCTTCGCAGTATGCGACGGCGGCCTCGACGAGCGCGGCTTCGCTCATGTCGACGTCGTCTGCCGACTTGAGGTTGTCGATGTGCTCGGTAGAGCCCTTCTCGTTGATGGACGTCATGTTGGGCGGGGCGATGGAGCGATGGGTGACTGAGAGGGCAAAGAGTTGCCCTTATATATTCCTTTCGCTGTTCCCTCCGAAGAGGAACGATAATGACCCGAGAAAACCGCGAGCCATGCGGGCCGTAGCCCGAGACGCCTGATTAGCATGAGCGGTCGATCACTTTTACGGGGCCGCTTGGCCCCGGATCATCACCCAGCAGGCGTGTCGAGGCGTGTCGGGGCCAGGGAGGTCGACACCGAGAGACTCGAGCCCCAGGCCCGCTCGGCCCGTGTTCAGTCCGTTGAAGATAGCCAGTGCGCCAAGGTGGGTACGAGGCTGTAAGAGTTGTAAGAGGCATCATGACTGAGTGAGAGCGATTTAGCAGAGTGTTAGAATGTTCACAGAGGCGTTGCTTGGCGAGTAACGTTTGGCGATGGACGACGAGAAGAAGAGAAGATTGCCCAGAGATCCGGAATCAAATCAACCCCGTGCCTGAGATTTGAAATGCAGATCTCGTAAACTAAGCTCCCTATTTCCCCGCGCGGAGTCTCCTCACGCTTTGGCCACCTTACGTGGGCTCCGGCTTATTCGGCGTCCCCCTGGCCAGCTCCTGCTGTTGGTAGATCTTCCTCAGTCTCCCTCATGTCCCACACTTGTTCGACCCAGTCTCCTACCCGGTCCATACTTTGTCCGTATCTACGGCCAACAAGGGCCGGTCAGGGCCGGTCGGTAGTCGCCTTATCTCACGAGCGGAGCCGCCAGCCCCTCGAAGGTACGGATGATCTCGAGTCCGGTATCATCTCGAGCCAGTATCATCCGCAAACGGCGACGATGAGTCGGATGAACATCCGGATACAGTCGAGATAGTCGATGATCTAAGGTCAGCGGCTGTGTCGTTTGGCTTGACTCACTTCGACTCGCTCATCGGGCATGGTGTTGTATTTACCGCCCGGCCCGCAAACCACGCCTTCCATCCCCAACGACTTGTACAGGTGCCCTGCATCGCTACCGTAGAAGCACTGGGGTGCTAGAGCACCGGTGGGTTGAGGTGGGCTATCCGGTCGGATCTCAGAGTACATCTTATTCAACCTCTTGACAATGTATGCGTCTTTCGGCACACTGAACGCGGGCATGGCATCGACTTTGTCGATTGTGATCGAGTAGGTCAGGTCGGGATACCGCTGCTGGGTTGTCAAGCAGGTGTTTTCCAGCGAGCGTACAACGTCTTGAACAGTTTGACCTGGGCCAATCCGACTAGTCATATAAGCACAAGCTCGCACTCATAGACTCACGCTGCCCCCCTGAGCGTCGCGAAATCCGGCACTTGGGGTGGTCGCCAGTCTGCCATCTCTTTTCCCAGGCCTGCTCGCAGAGTTCCCACTTGACATCGATTGCACGCTTTGACATCATCACTAGAGGCGTTTGGAAAGATGAGGGCGTCCAAGCGGGGTATAAGATCCGAAGCTGCTAGCAGTACGTCGGTCGCCTCCTCTTTCTTGCTCATACTGTTGTCAGCCAAGTTCAAGCACTTTCACTCACTGTCTCGTGACCCCTGTGAGCTCAATTTTGAAGATGATGCTCTCGGCATGCATGGTGATGGCTTTGAGGTCACTCGGCTCGCAGTTGACAAACAGGTCGTCTCGATGGATCCGACCTTGCTGGATGAGAGCCGCGGTGCCGACTCCACCCTGTAGCTCTCCCACGACAAACGTCAAGGTGATGTCGCCCCGTGGCTTCCAGCCAGAGCGCATGAGGGTTACCACGGCGCAAAAGTACGCGCAGCATCCGGACTCTACATGTCAGTTCACTCTTTTGGGCTCGGCTCACTCATGTTTGACACTCCGATGCCGTATATCATGTCGTCCTTGATGAGCCCACCCCAAGGGTCCACAGTCCATCCCTCGCTGACCGGATTGGTATCCACATGACCGTTGAACAACAGACCTTGACCCTTTCCTGATCCTCGCCATGTTCCGAGGCTATTCTGCCTACCACCATTGTTGAATGGAACCGTCTCGGCAATGTCGAACCCCTCCTTCTTCATAAGCTGGGTCATGTGCTCTGTCGCTTCCTTCTCCCCATCGGTGGTAGAATACGACTTGATCCGGATCAGGTCTTGCAGGACTTCGAGGCAGTAGGCTGCATCTGGCTCTGGAAATCGGTGTTGGGTCATCGCAGGGTGGTCAAGTCAAAAGTGGTACGTTGGAAGGATGAGTTTGGATCTCGTCTCCGATGAGCTTTGGACCCCGATGATTCGACCAATGTTGCTTATCTCCCGTGGAATCAGGTCTGTCAGGGCTGTCAGGGTGGGATGTAGCATGAAGAGCTGATCCAGGCAGTGTCCAGACTGATCCACCTGATCCACTCGAGAGCCGTCGCTAATGAATCACGCGAGACTATAATTAGTCTCCCTGAGCGAGTCCGAGCTTATGACCTCCGCCGTCCGAACAGCCATGTCATGGCTCGGGACGGAGATGGCCGTTCGGCAAGCTGCGATATGGCGATAAGGCGCTCATGTTGACTTGGGCGATGGGGCATCCGGGCGAGGGTCACCGGTCAGCGCTGAGCAGAGAGACCAGCTGGGGAGTTTTGCCGGAGGAAATCAGCATCAGCGAGTACATGCAATCGACATACCGAATCCTGTAATTGCATACGGCAGCTATAGACCAGGTAAGACCAGGTAAGACCAGGTATAACAGGAGGTAGCAGGAGCTTATTCCGAAGCTGCCTAGGGTGATTAATGATTCGCCGAAGAGGCCATTCTCTACGGCCAAGTCGCACTTCGGGTCTCACGCCAGGAATAGCAGCGTCTCTTGGCACTCTGACATCGGCAGGGTAGGCAGGGATAGGCCTGGATAGGCTGTCCTTATCGCCCACCTCTGCCCACCTCCGAATCGAGTCTACGCTCGACACTGTTCTTCGGGTCTTCAGCGATAAGCATGAGTCGATAATTAGTATAAGTAAGACTCGCAAGGCCATTGTCATATTCGAAACTCAACCCCCATTCCATCATGTCCCAATTCGACAACGAGAAGACTCGACCGATCGACGAAGTGCACCCCGTCGACGAACTGCACTCGGCCCTCCCTAGTGGAGATGAAGGGTACGAGGCATATCGCACCAACGTCAAGGAAGGCCTCGCAGACAGATCGTCTGAAGAGCAGGCAGAATGGGAAGTAAAGAGCAGAAAGGTCGCCAAGCGCTTTGACAACCGACTCCTCGCCATGATGTGCTTCTTGGTCGGTGAGTAGAGTCATTCAGGTAACTTTAGGCCGAGCTGAGCCTGTACAGGCATCAACTACATTGACAAGGCGGCATTGGCCTGGGCCGTGTTGTTCGACTTTCGCTCCGATCTCGGATTGGTAGGGAATGAGTACTCTTGGATCTCGTCCATCTTCTACTTTGGCTATCTCGCAGGTTAGTCAGGAAGCAGACTCGTATGGTCAATCACTGACCCACTCATCTAGGCCAGATACCCTCCTTCTACCTCACAGCTCGAGCACCGTTGGCCAAGGTCATCGGGGCTACCTGCTGTATCTGGGGTATCCTCATGCTAGGGTCGATGGGCTGTAACACGTACCACCAGATGCTCGCCGTGCGGTTCCTGCTCGGATTCTTCGAGGCGCCAATCGTTCCGGCTCTCGTGTCCTATACCGCTCTCTTCTGGACCAGAAAGGAGAATGCGGCTCGTACCTTGATCTGGGGCGCCATGCAGGTGAGTCTTGCAAGTCGAGGAACTGGCTGACTCGTCTAGGGCGCCTTCTACCTCGTCTTCTCCTTGGTCGCCTTTGGCCTCGGACACATCAAGTCGGACGCCTTGCGCTCCTGGGCGTGGATCTTCCTTGTCCTAGGTTTGCTCTCGGTCATGCTGGGACTCGGATGGGTCATCTTCATGCCGGATACTCCGCTCAAAGCCCGCTTCCTCAACGAGGACGAGCAGATCATCGCTCTCGAGCGAGTGGCCGAGAACATGACCGGTACCAAGGGTCAAGATAGTGAGTATCATCAGCTGAGTTTGAAGCTGACAGAACAGTCAAATTGCATCAAATTGTCGACACGCTCAAGGACCCAATGTACTATCTCACCGTGGTGTATGTCTTTGTCATGATGGTACCAAACGGCTTGTCTTCGTTCAACAGTGAGTCCTGTCCATGGGTGCTATTGCTGACCTCTAGCCCTCGTGATCAAGTCCTTTGGCTTCAACTCGCTCAACACCTTGCTCGTGGGTCTCCCTTCATCGATCGTCTCCGCTGGATCCCTCTTTGCCTGGTCGCTCGTTGCTCGAAAGTATGGCGGCCTTCGAACCATCGGCATGGCGCTTCCCCTCATCCCCGCTATCGCAGGCATGGCGTCTGTGTATGCTACGACCTATGGCGATTACTCCAAATGGGGTCGAGCGTTTGCGTACTGGCTGGTCAACTCGTACGCTGTATGCTGGCCGTTCCTCCAAGCCCATCTCGGTGTCAACTTTGCCGGTCACACCAAGCGTTCGTTCATCTACGGCTCCATCCTATGCGCCTTCTCCGCCGGGAACATTGTCGGTCCATTCATCTTCCCCAGCGGCTCCAGCAATTACAACACTGCGCTCGCCATCATCCTCGTCTTCTTCTGTGTCCAGATCCTGTTGGCGGTGACGATCCGATATTACATGGTGTGGGACAACAGAAAGAGGGACCGCAAGTTTGGTGAAGTTGACAGGAATGCCGAGACCCAGGGCGCCTTGGATGGTCTGATGGACAAGACTGATCGGGAGAACAACAACTTCCGATACGTCTTGTGATGGATGCCTACCGGGCTTCTCGTTGTGCTTGGGTGGTTTGTAGTGTGTATAGATGGTGAACTGGGATGCAAGACGATATAGCTATTGGCGATCTCGTTGGCGATCGTCTCCGCGACCAGCGTGCTTCGGTACCTTATCGTCGTAACTCGTAGCGATCCTCAGGCGTGGACTCATCCCGTGTTTTTCAAACTGTGATCTGGAAGCGTCGACTATCTGTGCAATCCTCGAGGCCGTGTGAGATCAGTGTACACAAGACGTCAAAAGACTTCGACAGTCTAGTACGATAGTAACCCCGTCACGTCGATCTGGCGGATCCAAAAAGTCGCGTCAGTCATCTAGATCTGTCATTTTGCTCTTGTTCACATCAGCTCACATCATACCACTTCCCCGACGTCGTGGCAACCTCTTGCCGTCTCCATCTGAGCTATCCATGGGACTGCCCACAGTGACATGGTCAAAATCGATGACATCTCCCGGTATGATCTCAAGAATGATCCGATACACCGGCACGACAAGGGGACGTGCTCGTTCTTCAATCCGCCTGGTCATCCAGCCTTCCGCTCGTCGCTCGATGCTCCGACGTCCAGCTTCCCCCACAACATGGTGAAACTCGGCTTTGTTAGACACCACCCGACGCAAAGCGCTGCAGATCGATGTCGCAGGTATTGGGAGGATGTGGAAGCCGCCCCTCGAGTATACCTCCCGGCTTTCATTTACACGTGAGCCAATGGACCAGGTTGATCAGCATGTGCATCGCTGACCGACCTCCATAGGCACCCTGCCTTGCGATGTGATCAATGCGCAAGAGACGATCTCGTGTGCATGCAAGCTCGGCTGGACTGGAACTCCGATATCGGCCCAATCAGAATGGAAGGATGCCTGACGTGTCTGAGCGGTTGCACGAACGAAGGTCAAGACATCACCGACTTGTACAAGCACTCCATCTCGGAGGATAAAGATGTCGAGAAGGCTGTGCCGGACGAGACAGATGGACTGGAGCCTGTGGGCGCTCCACGTAAGTCTCCCCACTGTAGGATGTACCGCGCTGATCTCGACTCGAAGCTGCCCCTCGACCGGCGCGTGTCACCATCATACTCGAGGATACACCAGAGCCCGACGAGTCTGTCCTACCTGAGGAGATCACCAGCACCACGACTCAGTTGTCCGCACGCACAATAACCAAGGCGACCAATCATCCCGTTCCCGTCCTGCGCAGGCAACCTAAAAGGACCATATCCGCAGCTACGCCAGAAGCGACCGCTCCCGTCGTCGAAAGAGCTCGGACCCGATCCTCACATAGCTCGAGCGTATCCACGGCTCCCACAGCTAGGAAACGGAAACATGGGTCAGCTGTAGGCAAGGGCGTGGCGAGTACGGAGACGATCTCACCACTGAGCAGTACGTCGGTCGCCGAACTTCAGCAGACGATAAAGAAGCTACGCTCAAAACTTCAGGCCAAAACTGCCGAAGCCGAGGCATCGGACAGAGCCAAGAGAGAGGCAGAGGCGTCCAAGACGAATATTGAGCTGTTGCTGAGGGGGAGGTATCGCGAGTGTGTTCGACTGCGCTACGATCTGGGTGCAGCTCAACGCCAGGTCCGGGACCTGAAGGCGCAGCTGCAGAGCCGGGCAGAGGACACACAGGATGGGATCTCGGTCATCACTCCCCCTTCGCCGGCCGTTACACTATCAACTTGAGACACACCTCAGCGTTTGGCTTCAAGCGATAATTACCTCCCAGCTCCTCCCGTCCATTAACGTGCCTCCGGCACAGCTCAGCGCATACCTCTACAGCACGGAAGGGAATCCCGATTATCATGGACCGTAGCTGTACTGTGCTCGCCGGGCGGGACACTCGGTGATCGACATTCGCGACAGGGAAGAGATCCCTGGACTCAAGGGGAAACGATACAGGTGTCTGTCACGTGACAGTTTCGACTCTCGAGGAGAATTGACGGAGCGATTAGCGACGGAAAGGCAGACCAAGCGGAGCGGATTGTCTCCGTTTGACAGTACAAAGGTCTGGACATCTAGGCGACTCTGAGACGGCGTCTATAGTGTTGTACGAGTCTACGACTGCAGCACAGCCGTCTTATGCACGCCCTCTATCACGGAGTCTGTTACGATCCGTGTGGTATCACGGTTCCATCTTGGCGGTGTGTCTCTCGATGTATATCTCAGTCCAGCTTTAGTGCCGTGACGAAGCGATCATCCATATTCCAGTGTTCCACACAGATACCAACGCATAAATCATCACATCGTGCGAGCATCGAGATCGCGACTGAAGTTGCGGCAAGAGCACCCAGCACTCAGCAGAGCTGTTAACGTCGGACCCCTCAGTCATGACAGTATTGTGGATCAGTCGAGTGTCGTGCACAGATCATAGCGGTCCCGAGTGTGATCATCACGGACTGCTGGAGAGACGGTCCAGCGACAGCCGGCAACTGCACTCTGCAGCTCGGCATCTTAGGTAGTGGGTTCCCTCGTACCGTCATACCTGCTGTCCTGCCAGTTTACGACCGTTTCAGGCACTACTTACACAGCCGGGAAAGACCCGACTGATTCGCGGGTCACCTGCACAGAGACTGACAGATATGAGGTGAGTAGTTCGAGCCAAAGCCCTCACCTCCCGGCTCCCGCTATATGCCACCCGCAATAACGATCGGTATCTTTACGGCTTTACAATGCCACGACACCTAGTCCCTAACATGCATGGTACTCGCAGTAGGACCTGATGCCTGGGGCCTCCTGACGCACCATTCTTATGGCCTAGTGCATCATTAAACTCACCGTGCAGAGCATCGACCACATTTACCTCGCCGACTCCCGTCTCGCCCTCCCAAGAAAAAGTCGGCGCCGTTATAGGAAAAAAAGCAAAAAGAATGCACCTTCACGCAAGCAAAAACTGAACAGAGTGGGATTCGAACCCACGCCCGAAGACTAGCGTGATACTTGGAGTCCAAACACCTGAAGCTAGCGCCTTAACCACTCGGCCATCTGTCCGTAGACTAGAATTGCTGTTTCAAAGAGCACAATACTGTCAGTCACATCTTTGACTACATTTAACTCTGTCTACTCCGTGCAGTGCGTCATGACGGCGGTCCAATGGGTCAAGAAGTTGGGAGTCTCGAGACACACAACCGTGCAGAAACAGGGGTGCCAGAGGGATGTGTGGGATAGGTCTAGATGGGTGGCACTCACGATTTTGCCACACACATTTCTGTGTCGGAGACTCGGAGAACTGATCATAGTCGTTGACACGCGGTTTTCGACTGGACTTCGGGATCTCTCAGACACGTACACTATCGCCTAGACCTCGTATAGCGTTACTCATCTCATCCGCCATTCTGCATGCCTCCCGAATCATCATCATGTCTCGCTGACGCTTGTTGTCCGGGCAGGAACATCGAAAGTGCCACCTCTTCGGTCTTCTCCGATAGCAGCATCTTGGGTCTTGAGTGCAGCAGCAGTGCCGTTTCCGAGTCTGACTCTACGTGGACTCTCTGGACTCTGCTCACTCCAGCCAACCTGCTCCCTACGTACAGCCAATTATATTGCGACACAGCGCCATACATGAGCACAAAGAGAGCGCCGAGGACGTCGCCACGGCCGAAGCCATGCTACTTCAAGACACAGCTCACAATCCAAGTACCGGGTCATCGCCAATCGCCAGAGCACTGTTCCCGCTATAACCCCTGTCCGTCCGTCGACCTCGCAGCTGTAGTGCAAGCTACGACGAGCTGAGGTCGATCGGCTCAACGATCTTGATCCGATTTGATACTTCACACATGGGCACCAGTCTGAGATCGCCTTCGACCACGGCGGTAGTTGCGTGGGCCAGTCACACCTCAAGTCGCACCTAAAGCAGGCGGATAGGTCTTGCTGGGTGATCATCACGGACAGGGAGTAACAGCACAGGCTACAGAATACTACGACGAGCTCAAGGCCGACGGACACATCGCAGGCGCAACAAGTCGCAACGAGGTCAAGATACATCGGTAAAACAGAGCACAGTATGATAAGAAACGCTCGTCACGTCAGGTTACGTCCCTGCACGATCATCGGAAAGTCACGCTCCGCCGAATCAGCCTCCTCTACGCTCCTCTACGAGCACATTCCCAGTTATTCCCAGGCCAGAGTCTAGAAATCAACGTGGGGTGAGCGTGCCGATCCCCGAAGCTAAAAAGAGGGGTAGCTTGCCGAATGCGACCTCTCGCGACGCACACTCTGCGCGGATCAAGCCCTCTTGTGCGTGCCTCACCGGATCACCTCTCGCAAGGAGGAAAATGCGTACGCGTGCGTGTGAAGAGGTGTGAAGAGGTGTGAAGCGGCCTATGAGCATACTCGCTCAAACCAAGTCAATCCTGGTCACTTCTTTCCTTGCACCACTGCACCAGTCGTCAAGCTATGAAGGCCGAGGCCATGAGTGGCCTATTCGGTAAGTGACGAGGCGGAATCTGTCACACAGAGCATCACTAACCAGTACAATCCTAGGCGACGTCATGACCGACTTCCCTGGGCCACACCTTCCTCCGGCAACCAATCCCCCCCAGCCAGCCGTCCAACAAGCGACCGCAGAAACCGGAAGAGTTACACGATCCCGTCAGCGTGAGTCATATCGCTCGGAAGGGAATCCACCGATCAGCTCTGATCCCCGAGTACCAGGCGGAGGGGCAGATCCCATTCGCCCGGGCGCTGGTACAGAAAGCGGGGCTCGTGCTGGTGGTATCGGTGGCCTGGAAGGCGGAAGCGGTCGTCGAGGGAAATCTGGCCGTCTACACGTCAAGAGCGAGCCTGGCCTACACGGAGTCTCCAGCTCGAACTTCAAAGCTGAACCCATCGATTCGGCATCGGATGAAGACGCGAATATGGACCAAGCTTCCTTCGCCGACGTTCATGCTGAGGCAGATCCAGTCATGGTACCGCAACAAGGCCGCAGCCGCCGAGCCGAATCACCACCTCGTCAAGAGAAGGGCAAAGGAAAACGAGTTGCCGAGAACACCCCAGATCAAGAGGAAGAGGCAGGGGAGGAAAGCGAGGACGATTCCGCAGACTCCGATCAGACAAACAACACTAGTCCCAGAGACTCCTCCATCGACGTAGATGAACGAGAACCCGACCAATTCCCACGTTGGGAACGTCGTGTTGCAGTCCTCGCTTCCGACTTGGAACCCAGCCACATCGAACGCAGGACATCGGGGAAGGGGAAGAAAACAGTGACGTGGAAAAATGGGTACCCGCTGGCCGAAGTACTACGCTCAGCGGACCACCACGACATGGAATCCCTGGAATACGTATTAGCCATTCACGATCTGATGCTCGCTCACCCTACACTTTCCAAGCCGACTGATATGCCGTCCAAAAACTTGCTTTCGGGCATTCGAGTGGTTGTCAAGGCTCGTGGCCCGGCGCCGAGGACGAAGGAGACGGATCGTCTTTGTCAACAATGCGAACATGCGAACGCCGGAGCCGGTATGCTTTTGCGATGCCTGTGGAGCGGCGAGCGAGGTGATTCTTGCGCGGCGTGCGTAGCACAGGCTCGGGCCGGTCCATGCACGCTCAGAGGCTCTTCCAACAAGTCGAACAATGCATCTGTCACCTCAGCACCGACTCCGATGGGCGCCGCTATCAACAGTCTCGTGTCACGCTGGAATCTAATGACCGATCTGCGAGAGGATCCGAAACATCGACTCGCCGTCGCTATACTCGGCGACCATATCAACAAACTTGCAGAACTCCAAGACACCTTCGGAGGCCATTCCGCCCCGAACGTTGATCCCTCAGTGCAGGCAGGACTGCGCGATGCAAAATTCACCCGAAACAGTTATGGCCAGAGGGCTCTTGCCAAGATACTGGGCGATAACAGTCATCGATATGCGTCAATGAGCCAAGGGAGAACGGGGGGAGGACACTGAGATAAGGTAGGTCTGCTTCGCTCAAACACAGGTATCCCACTGACGCGTGTGTTCAGTGAGAATCTCAGGCTGTGTGAGCAGAGCTCGACGAATTATGCAGAACGAGACTCAGTGTCAGAATGTCCAAGGAGGATAAGGGCGTGGCAGATCAGCAGAGCAGTCGACCGCCGCGTGCGAGACTCTTAAACCACGGACTCTGGGCGACTCAGTCGACTGATTATGGTCTGGCACCATTCATTGACTCGGTCGTATCGGTGGGCTATAACGATAGCATCTTCGCGGATCAGAGTACCATGCATTGTGCTTACATACCGCCGATAACACGTGCAGCACTCGAATTCCAGACGTACGAGCTCCTCTGATTCCCTTACTCATGCATCAGAGACACCGTCCTGCTATGATACCTACATCTCCTAGGAGATTCGGGATTAGATATGAGGATGAATCCTTGACTCGCCCTCCGCCGAGTCCCCCGAAAGACCGGACTGTAACTTTCATCGGTTCTTCCGTCATGTCCTGGATACGCCGACATGTCTTACGCAAGTGCCGCCTAGTCTCCTCAACTCCTTCGACCGAAGCGGCGCTAGCGCTGATCGCGTCCACATTACTATCTCTCCTCTCCGCCACAAGTTTCGCTCTGTCGTTCTCAGTGTGTGTAGCCCATGATTCCGCTATGAGCTCCGCCCCGTTCCATCCTGCGCACCACAGGGAGTTCTCCCACAATGTAAGCCTCCAATCGATGTCAGCGACATCGACCGTCTGGGTGGCGGTGTCGACTCCGAAGGTCGAACCGACAAGAGTCTGGCGAAGGGAGCCGATGACGTTTCCCCAGAGAGGCGACCATTTTAGTAAGTGATGAAGAGCCTGGCAAGCCTCTCGTTGTTCGTACAGGTGGGATCCCGACGCTATCTGATCGACGGCCACACCAAAGTGCTTGATGACCGAGGTCAACTCGTTCGGTGTTGGTGCTGCCGAGGTTGCTGGGTTTGACTTGCCAAGATGGATGCCGCAAAGACCACCAAATGCTGCAAGGCACGAACCACCCGGAGAGCTCGGATAGGGCGGGACCGTAACACCCCACGATTCCCCAGAATAAGGATGAAATGTCCGCCAGTCGATGAAAGAGTATTTGAGGAACTCCATTCTCATTGCAATGTCTGTCGAGCGATCCCTGAGCCAAGCCTGTGTTAGGGTGGCAGTCGTTTGACTGTCCTCTGAGACCTCATTTGCCTGCTCTGACCAGTCTACCCATTCCGTGAATCCACGTCCAAACAATTCCCCATAAGCGATCAGCTGGAAGACCTGGAAATGCGGCTCCGCATAGAGGGTCGCAGCGTCCTGTCGTCCTCCATCCCAAAAGTCCTCTACATTGTACCACTGCGTGCCGATGCACTTGTCCACCAAGTCCGCCAGGGGGTTTACCACCCTGTACCATCGATCGACCATCTCGCGTATTGCACCAAATGACCATCCGGCGAGTCTGGGAATTGTGGGGTGTAGGAGGCATAGTCGAAGTAAACCCTGTGGACCGAACACGCAAGCCGACTTGAACTGATGTCTTCGTGCCATAGTCCCCAGATCTGGTGTGTTATCGCTCTCTATGGTGTCTGGAGTTCCAGCGTATGTCACACTATATCCAGAAGGCTCAGGCGTCGTAGGCTGATCGGCCTGATCGGTATGGGGTGGAGGAATCTCATTGCTCAACCATAGGGAGATCCCTTTGGCTACGCCACAAAGTAGATACCATCCCTCGGCGTGATCTGGACTCCATTTTCGACCTTGCGATCGGTAGCAGAGACCAAACAGGAGGGACGGTGTGATACTTCGGAGTACGAGTGATCGTGAGGTCTTTGACAATGCCGATAGCGAAAGTAGGTCGTCGAGAGAGTTAACGTAGTCGGGTAGGAGCGATAGGATCGTTTCCGGGATGTGTGAAGCCATGTCTCTAGGTCTGCCGCCTTTGCGGGCGCTGAAGCACTCGATTGACTCAACGTGCAGAGAAGAGGGCGCAAAGATGTCCAAGCAAGGTAGAGCAAGGTTGTACGAATGCAACAAGCAACCCGAAATCCCTGGGATTACTCGAGGATCGAAGCGGACAACCTTGCAACGGGATCAGAATGCGCGTCTTCGGCCTGTCTGGGCATATATAGACCTTATACCTTGGCGAGCAGATTGAGGGAATCGCATCAGGCCAATGCGATGACCAAGATTGAAGCCTCGGGGAAGCAAGGACTACAAGAGCTACGAGCAAGCGAATATACTGCATACTACCATGTCTTAGAACGCGTGCCCGGTCCCCCCACATTCTCAGTTCTCACCCTGCCACCTCGTCCCAATAGATCACCAACCCCTTGCTAACTTAGTTTCATATGGCAAATCTGGGATCACTAATACAGAGCACTCCGCAATGTGTGGGTACGTGCCTCGTCTCCTAACCGTGATCTTCTCCGGTTCATCAGCCATGGCTTGGATGTACTGATAGATCATGAGCAATTGGCTCCTGGTCTCGTCGATCTGAGCCGTGTGGGATGGGGTCGTTCTAGGGTCCAGGTCTACACCCCGTCTCTCTTCGAGCATCCTCGCCTTGTTGTTCTCTTCATGCTTTGCCCAGGCCTCAGCCATGAGCTCTGCCCCTCCCCAGCCAGCACACGTCAGCGCGTTCTCCCAAAGCAACTGCCTCCACCGCGGCCTGCTGGCCTTGAGCATGCGGTGACTTGGCCCGATTTCGGTCGGCCCGACGATGGACTGGCGAACGGAGTCGGAGATGACAGTCCAGAGATAGTGTGTTCGAAGCACAAGGCTGACGTTGCCGCAATTCTCTCGTCGGCCGAGGTTGAGGGATCCATCGTCCGGGGCAATACCGTAAGGACCGAATTTCGTGGTGATCGCGATGAGGTCGCTCACTCCTGTATCCACATCCACGTCCGGATCATCATACTGCAGGGATGGCCAGTCCTCGAAGGCCTTGACAAACACCGGTCGGGGCGAGCTTGGATACTCGGTAGGTCGTTCCTCCCATATAGTTGGCTCATCGCCCCACTCAGTTTCTCGCACATAACGTTGCTGGTCGTGATGGGTGTCGAGGACGCGATAATCTGACAGACAATATTTGACGAATTCCATTCTGAGTCCAATATCCGCCGATCGCTACCTCAACCATGCTTGATCCGGTGTGAAAGCGGAACGAGCCGGGAAGGATGTCTCGTTGTTGTCGTTTGTGGGCGGTATGTCGTTGTCTTGTCGTTGATTGCGCTGGCTGTTCCAAACATACCACTCACGCAAGCCCTGCCCGAAGAGCTCGCCGTAGGTGATGATCTGGAGGGCGTTCATGTCGGGCTCGCAAAGGCCTTCGGTCGAGACTGGGGGTCCCGTCATCATTTTGCTCGTCGTAGAATTGTCACCACTGCTTTCCGACAGTCTTGTCACCAGATCCGTCAAAGGGACCGCGACCCTGTAGTATCGATCGACCATAGTTCGGACGGAATCCCATGACCACCCGGCCAGCTTTGGAATCGAGTCGTGGTAGAGGCACAGGCGAAGTAAACCCTCTGGGCCAAACACGCAGGCGGCTTTGAATTGCTGTCGTCGAGACATCGTCCTGAAGTCTGGCTGACCTTTATTCTGTGAGACGTCTTCCATGTGGACATCATCGTCGCCAGGTCCAGCCATCGCATGTTCTCCTTCCGTCTGATCCACATCCGGGTGGAGTGGAGGAACCTCCTCTCGGAGCCAGAGTGAGATGCCTTTGGCTATCGCGCTGAGGAGGTACCATCCATCCGCCTCACGTCGGCTCCATATCGTGCCGTTGGACAGATAGCAGAGTCGGAACAGGCCCGCCGATGTGACATTGTCCAAAACAAGCGCTCGTGAGTTCTTTGACGTTATCGATAGCGAGAGCAGGTCGTGCACCGAAAGAAGGTAATCGGGAAGGAGAGTAAGCACCGTGTCTGGTATTGTAGAGGGCATGATCTGGGCTGTACGGGTGACCGATCGGAAGTATGGATATGATCGATTGAATGTGATGTGTTGAGAACAAATCTGAACTAGCGAAGTGAACGAAATTATTAGAACCTGCTGACTCTCGATTCTCATGATCTCACGGGAAAGCCCGACGGGCCGAAAGACGACGGACCGATAAGCTGCAGTACGACGACTGTAGCTAGTTTTCGGAACGGGCAACCTCACGCTATGATGCATCATGAGGCAGAGACGTATAAAATCAGATGCCGGGTCGTCAAGGATCTCTTGGGATAGGGTACAAACAGCAAACAGCGTATGGCCAAAACGGAAAGCACGATCTAGTGGAGGACTCAACGGCCCTCCAGCGAGGACAGGAAGTCAGACAACTAAAGTCTCAACATCAACTCTGCCTTCCGAGGGGTAAACTCTACTACTCACCTTTAGGGCTCCTGCACGGACTTGATCAGTCAAGTTCTGCACCTCCTGACTACCCATAACCCGACCAGCCATATCCCTAATACCACGCTCAAGCTGTTGGATCGTCTCGTTGTCGCCCAGACCCATCATATCGTCACCGCCGGCACCCCTGTTCTCGTCCTCTTCGTCCTCCTCCGCTCGACCAAAGTACGCGTTTGACGAGATGGCGGTGGCGCCAGAGAACTGTTGAAGTCGGCCCTGAGCCTCTGA
Source organism: Bullera alba (assembly GCA_001600095.1). Taxonomy (NCBI): domain Eukaryota; kingdom Fungi; phylum Basidiomycota; class Tremellomycetes; order Tremellales; family Bulleraceae; genus Bullera; species Bullera alba. Next base: position 4,165,390 of record BCIX01000001.1, read on the forward strand.
GGCGGCAACTGGGTCGTAGGATCCCCGGCCAAAGTACTGGTCGGATGAGATAGCTGCGAAGGATTAGCAAAGCATTGATACGTGTATTGCGCACCCTTTTGACTGCCAAACTTGTCACGGGCAACCTTGTAGTTGTCTGGCTCTGCTGTTCGGCTAATATGGATCAGCATGTGCCAGTTACCATAACAATTGGTTCACTCACGCTTTCTGAGCTGGAGCAGCGACAGCAGCAGCACCCGCTGTCTGACCGAATCCGAGTCGAGCCACAGCTGGCTTCTCGACCTCTCTTCGGGCAGCACTGGTTGAGCCGTTGATAGGCGTGCTACCTCTACTGACTTGCTCTCCCTTCGCCTTTCGTTCAGCCGCCTCTCTCTCCTTGACCGCTCGGGCCTCGTCTTCCTCTTTCTGCTTGTCGTAGCCTAATCGCTTTATCCTCTCCTCCTCCTCGATTGCCTTTCGCTGCGCCTCCTCAAAGTTGATGCCAGTCGCGGCCTTTTTGGCACCAAGCTTGCTGACCTTGGGTCCGCCAGACAAGCCAGAACTCGAGAGCTTTGACGTCGCGGGAGGCCGAGTGATTGGTTGGCCCCGTAGAGCTGAAGATGTCACGGTTCTAGGTCCCGTTGTAGTAGCAGGTCTGTTTCCTATCGATGGAGGGGCGGAAGGTGTAGATGACTTGGGCGTAGCAGCCTTGGAGGCCGGCTCCTTGTCCCATGAGGAGAAGAAATCGTCGTCTTTGGGTGGAGCAGGTGAGGCGAGGGGAGTGAGTTCGAGACCGTCAATGTGAATACCATGTGGGTTTCTTACTATCAGCGGTGTTCATTATGGGTACGACTCACTTCTGCTTGTCCAGCTCGATTCGCCTGACGAGTTCCTCCTTGTACAGACCCGCTTGTCTCGACGTGTACCTCCCCCTGGCATCTGAATTGACGGGGGGCAGTAGAGAAGCGCCACCGTGTTTTGTGAAGAACTCTGCAAGAGAAGCATTTCCGCCGACTTTGATCGTTCTCAACTGCTGCAATGACCAGGAATCGAGGTTGGTGGACCTGGTGTCACCGTGAGCTTTCTGAGCAGCAAAGGCACGATGCGCAGTAGCTCACCTGACGAAGGAGATGTGAACGCCCAAATTACGGTGGACAGACGAGCAATCGAGACACAGGTAGATTCCAAAGGTAACAGAGGTCCAGGTTGGGTTCTTGGCCGAACAGTCAAAGCATTGCTAGGTACGTGGATGAGCGCAAATTCGTGAGACTTCGGCACTGTCGCTGCAGATCACAAGGACGCTGCCTAGAAGTTGACAGCGAGGCTGGTACCTACCTTGTTCGCCTTGTCCTTTTTGAGATGAGCAAATGTCGCGACGGTCTGAGCTTTTGTTGGGTCCATGATGGCTACTATGGCTACTTGATGCTTGAGACCAGTGTTGATGTTGCAGACATCGCCCAGAGTCAGAGACATTCAGAGACGTTGTAACCGTGCTTGTACAGCACTCCACCGAACGACGCGGTTGAGGAATATTCTGATGACCTAATTTAATCCATTTAATCCCGACTGAATCGACCTCCACCTCGATGGTCCACTCATGAGCTCATGCATCGACCGGGAATGCCGAGATGACGAGCTCCTCAGGCAACCTCAGAAAGCGATTGACTCTGCTTGACACTCTTTCATTCCTACTCCCCTCAGCATCCCTCAACAATGTCCAAACCATACGGAATCCTACCCAACTCTCCCACTATCGAGGTTAAGCCGTTCGAAGTGGACATTCAGCAAAAACAGATTGACGACCTGAAGCGACGTTTGGAAGACACCCCAACCCCTCGAACGACCTTCGAGAACACCACCACCGATGAGCAGGTGGGCATCAAGAAGGACTGGCTAGTAGGCGCTGTAAATGAGTGGAAGGCATATGACTGGTTGGTACCTGAAACGTGCTTCAAGACTCGATACTCATCACTACGTGGACAGGCGAAAGACTGAAGACCACATCAATTCGTTCGCCAATTACAAAGCCAAGGTCGACCACAATGGCGACACGTTCGAGGTGCACTTTGTTGGTCTCTTTTCGGAGAAGAAAGATGCCCGACCGATCATCATGACTCACGGCTGGCCAGGTATGTCCATCTCCGGGGTCAAGAGCTGACGTTCTGTAGGCAGTTTCCTCGAGTTTTTACCCATGCTTGACCTTCTAAAGGAAAAGTACACCCCACAAGAGCTACCGGTACATGTAGTCATACCATCTTTGATTGGCTATGGCTTCTCATCACCGCCTCCGATCGACAAAGACTTTACCACATCGAGCAACGCAGCGCTGTTTGACAAAGTCATGACTGGCCTCGGGTTCAGCAAATACGCCGCACAAGGTGGTGATATCGGAAGCTTTGTTAGTCGATCACTGTCGCAGAAGCCTGCTTGTCATGGTGAGTGGTTGATCCTCATATGGGAAATCCACCATATGCCGGTGGCTGTCATTGACCAAATCCAGCTATCCATCTCAACTTCCTTCCCTCGGCAAAGCCGTCAGACGAGTCAGCAGCATCCAAGCTGGACGACGTTGACCAGAAGTGCGTGGAGCGAAGCGAGTTCTACGGACAATACGAATTCGCCTACAAGGAGGAACACGCCACGAAGACTGCTACCATCAGTATGATCTGCGAGTCTAGTCCGGTCGCCTTGCTGGCATGGTGAGTTCTTTTGTCGCTTGAAGCTGCGACCAACCAGCTAACTCGGTGTCAGGATTGGCGAAAAGTTTCACGTCTGGACCGATGTGACGCCGCCCAATTCTACGATTCTCGACGACGTCTCGCTGTATTGGCTGACCAATACATTCGCAACGTCGCTGTATCACTACCGAACGTCCTATGGTAAACGAGCGACGAAAGAGACCCAGCCGCCAAAGGTATTGGATAAACCCGTTGGCTACAGTCAGTTCCCAAAGGAGATCCTCCCCTCGCCGAAATCATGGGCGGCGGCACAGAACAACGTTGTCTGGCATAGGCGACATGACAAGGTGAGTTTCGACTCCTGTTGATCAGGTCTGACTATTTTCCAGGGTGGTCACTTTGCGGCATTGGAGCAGCCTGAGCTTTTATGGCAAGATGTCTCGGACTTTTTGGACCAGGTCTGGGAGGATAAACCAGGATCATCCGCATTGTAGTGTCGCTGTATGAGAGAAGTATTGTATGCACCGTTATCGCCATGATGCTATGGCTCTGCGCTGCTGGTCATTCCCTCTATCGCACCCTTTTGTACCTGATTGACGGGCAGGTGTGTGGGGGCGAAATTAGAGTTTGGCTGGGCTCCGAGAAGCGAGAAGGCCCTCTTCGCCGATTCCGTAATTCTAATTAACCCCTTCGACGGTCATCCCACACAGCAATCACACCCAAGCAGAGGACAATAGCATCTACCGTACAGACACCACGACTCTAGCATGAGGATGACCAAGTCGTCCTAAGTCGAATACCGCCGACCGATCAACAACCAGAGCAGATCGAAAGGCTGGGGCTGTGGTAATTGGCAAGGAGCACTCTACACGTTTGAGCTGAGCAAGCCGGATCCGATCAAGCCTTCTCATTACCTCGACAATCGATCATCTACGCCTTGCGCTGCGCCTGGAACTTTACCGGAGTCGTCAACACCTACCGCTTGATCAACATTGTCGAGACACATGTATCGCTTGGATACCCCCAAATAGTCGATAGCGCCCGTCGCGCCTTCACCCTGTAAAATACCGTGCCACCGGGCATCAGACCCCTCTTCACTACACTACCATTACTCGCAAAGGTCGCAACTCCTCTCATACTAGGGCAGCCTCAGAATGGACTCGTCATCTTGGAACAGATCGATGGAGTCGCCTCCATCACCGACATCACTTCGATCGATACCCTCTCATGATCCCATCCGACTGGGTCAAGGTGCCTCGAGTTCGACACACCGTGCCATCCCGGACGGTCTGAATGGTATCTCCAGTCTATCAATACACCTCAACTCTTCAACGGCTCCTCTCCCCTCACCACCCACCTCTGCGCCCATCTCGACTTTGAAGCCTATTCCTCCTACACCAAACGCCTCACGCGCGATACTCGCTCAAACGCCCAGTACCGGTGCCCGCCTCGCCCATAGTCCCCTTGGTGATGGCTCGATTGGCGATCATGTCCAGGACATGAGGTCGAGAGCAGTCAATATCGCCAATGTGGCCGTTGGACAGAGCACAATGTGTAGTCCGCCCACTCCAGCACCTAGTCCCACTCCAAGAGGGACATGGACGGGATACCCCCGTGGTGGAACTCTGCACCAGCATGTATCCGAGGACGAAGAGAGTATGGATCATCCTGAACTCCTTGACCATCTAAGAGGGTCTTTGGGACGTCCAGTTGATATTGGAAAGGGAAAAGGAAGAGCAGTACCAGGTATGTTGCAGTCCGGCTCTTGTCGCAGGAGTCAAAGCGGTCAAAGCGCATGTTGGCCACCCGACCATTCCATCTTGTATAGACCTTCCGCACCTCCATTTTACCACCATTCTCTGCTCCCCTCTTCAGTATAGAGTCTCCGTTAGGAGGGAGGACAACGTCTTCGATCCACCAAATCGCAGATGTGGCTCAAATTCCATCCTCCCCAATAGAACTAGGTCATACCCCGGTAGTCGTTACAGCTGCTGACTATATTGCTCTCGCTCCTCGCTTTCTCGGTCCTCTACTCTGCCCGGCACTACCGTAATGCTCGACGATTCTGCCCTTCATGACACTTTTCAAACCCCGTTACCGTCCAACAGTTCCCAGCGAGGTTCTAGATAGCTTCAAGGAGCTCAGCAAGCAAGAGCGTTTCGCATTCCTCTCAGCGCTGGTCAAGGAACTACAGTTGAACGAGGCGTTGGTGGTGTCTAGAAACATTGAGCCGAGATTGAGGCGGGATTTCATGCGGGAACTACCACTGGAGCTGGCCTTGCACGCATTGTCTTTCGTAAGTCGGTCGTCATCACCCACCTCGACATTGGCTGATCTGAGAACAGGTTGACGATGTGAAGACTCTTGCTAGGGCGTCCCGAGTCTCAAGATTCTGGAACTCGCTACTCGAAGACGAGCAAACATGGAAGGAGATGTGTGACAAGCACCACTTCAGAGCTATCGTTTCACCTATCGCTTATCCCCGACCGGGTAATCCTGTCCGGCTCGACTCGTTCACCGGCAACACTGGCAACAAGAAGAAGCAGTCTGCTCGACCAGCATGGGCGTCCACGGACGGACGGATCATGCCATCCATTTCGGATCTCATCGAGCAGGAGTACTCTGGCGGATCGAGGACTCGACCGAGCGAAATCAAGAACGACAGCGGTGCGGGTGTAAAGAGGTCAGACTCTGCGTCGTTCAAGCAGCAATTCAAGAACGCGTATCAGACCGGTGAGCTAATTGCCACGAGCGGGTAATTTCCGCAGTGCTGACTTTGGTAGAGTCGAACTGGCTGCACGGGGGACATGTCTTAGCATGCCACACATCCCAAGACGATGGTATCGTCACTTCCCTCGCCATAGACGAAAACTTCATCGTCATCGGGATGGCCAATGCCAACATCCACATTTTCGATGCCAACAGTGGTGCATTCCGACGTTCTCTTACGGGCCACGCGCAAGGCGTTTGGGCATTGGTCCTCGTCACTCCGACAGCTCGGGCCGCTGCTTCTGCCGGTAAAACATCTCGTCAAGACACCGCCCATCCTTCTCGCTCGGGTGAAGGCCTTGCTAGTCACCTACGATCCAGCAAGACCAGGGGCAATCACCGGGATGATGGGCAGGGCAGACGATCGTCTTTCAACATTGGTTCCGCCGGGTCCAGCTCTTTTGGTGCCACTGGTCCGCCCACGCAAGAGGCAGAATCGTCAGAAATTGGCCGACCGAGTACTGCCATTGGCCTCGGAGCGTCTCTTCCGGATCACAGCTCGATGCCCGGGTCTTATGGAGCCATAGGCGATCCACCGTCAAGTCGCGATATGGGCCAGTCACCCCCTTTGGGATCGGCCAGAACGGGAAAGAAGTTGGTTCAGAGCGATATCTGCGGAAGCGCAAGAGGATGGGGCAACAAACGGCATCTCGTTGTTTCAGGCGGATGTGACAGAAAGGTCAGGGTGTGGGATATTGCCACAGGGTGAGTGAATATCCAAATCTGTTGGATCTTCACAATCGCTAATATCGTGTAGTGAAAACATACATTCGCTTGCTGGCCACTCCTCCACCATTCGTTGTCTCAAAGTCCTCGATGGTCGACCCATAGCCGTTTCCGGCTCTCGAGACTGGACACTTCGGGTTTGGAACATTGAGACCGGAAATCTGGTCCACACCCTTGCTGGTCACACTGCCAGCGTGAGATGCATGGAGATTGCCGGTAATCAGGTCGTGTCTGGCAGTTACGACTACACGTGTAGGGTGAGCACATCGTCCCTTGCCATATGTGCGATGAAATGACCACCCGTAGCTCTGGGACGCGGATACCGGAGAATGCCTACAGGTCCTGAGGGGTCATTACCACCAGATCTATGCGGTGGCCTTTGATGGCGAGAAGATTGTCACTGGATCACTCGATTCCACCGTCAGAGTCTGGTCCGCTGCCACTGGGTGAGTAGGCCACTGCAGTCCATGTGGAGATATTGACATTGTCACTATAGTGAATGCCTGTCCTTGCTACAAGGGCACACTTCGCTTGTTGGCCAACTACAACTCTCCAACAACCACCTCGTCACTGGCGGTTCGGATGGACGTGTGATCGTCTTCGACCTCGAGTCTGGCGACGGACTCGGCGAGTGCAAGCACCGCCTTTGCGCCCACGACAATTCTGTCACCTGTGTCCAATTCGACGACCGATTCGTCATATCAGGTGGCAACGACGGCAGAGTCAAGCTCTGGGATCTGAGGACGGGTAAATTCATCAGAGAATTGACAAGGCCTTGTGATGCCGTCTGGAGAGTCAGTTTCAAGGATGACAAGTGTGTTATCCTATTGAGGAGAGGAGGAAAGACGGTGTTGGAGGTGTTGAGCTTCAAACCTCTCAACGGGTCGATTTCCCCGGATCAGAGATCAAAGGCGAGAAGGCCGCACCGAGTGGTCTAAGCCTGGCTCTGCCTAACGCTTCCACAACGACAACGACCACTATACCGCGCCACGCGCACCACATCACTAGGCATTACCACCAGCACTTCGCTCCCTCGACACTGCATTCGGTCCCATGCCCCGGGGATATCCATCGTTCCCACGTTTCCCACTACTCCCACCATCGGTGCCGATTATACCACTTGGGTTATGTAGCATGCTTTGTATCCTGTACGCTTGGCCTCCATCCCGCCGTTTGCATCCCCCATTTTGTCTACATGGTCATTAATCAGTATTGAGCAGTTGTCATGCATCACTTGTAGCGTTCATATGTGTCACGAGTCTGAGACCCAGTGCTTCGCGGTCACGCAGGGTAGAGCTAGTTCCTGTACTGTCACATCCCGCTTCTCAGCTCGGAGCCACAAATCAATCAGATGAGCCGAGTCAATACTTGAGATAGTGCTAGAGAATGATCACTGTCGCTCTCATTGCGAGACTTGCCCAAATGTCCATGCACATGCAGAATTATAAAGTACGAAGAAATGGTATGGTATGGCATGTATCGGCGACATGATTGGATTGACAAATTATAACCGTTGACAAGTACGAACAATGATGGGAGTGACAAGAACGAAATAATGCGAATGGGGGGCGTGGGGATGTGATCTATGTGATTGTCCTTGAGTCTTTCGTAAAGAATTGTCCATGTCCCTCAAAGGGACGTTCGTTTCGTGGGAAGAAGCCAGAGCTCCAACCTCTTCTCTCACTGGTATCCGTCTTCTAACATCCGCTTAAAGAACCACCAGACCCAACATGGCCAAAGCTCCTACAAGGACGCCGCCGGACACGGCGGTCATCCTGCTGGCGGCACCAGTCTGACTGGGAGAAGCGGCGGCCGAGGCAGCGGAAGCGGGTCTCGAGGTCGAAACGGCGGCGTCGTTGCCGGCTCCAGAGCGAGATGGACCCGAGGTTATGCTAGCACTGGCGCTGAGAGAGGAGCTGGCACTGCCCGTCATCGATGCAGAGGTCGAGTTGCTCATACTGGTGAGAGAGACGGAAGAGTTGGCCGAAGCAGATCGCGAAGCGGATGCCGAGGTGGTAGGTACGGCAGCGGCGATGTTGGCAGATCCTCCACCGATGGTGTTTCGGGTCTGACAGTTGTAAGTCGCTCCTGGGGGGTGAGGGGCAGGGGTGGTTGGGTCACCTTGGTGGAATGTCGATCCGTCGTAAACACCTGGAGCCTCGTCCGTCGGGTTTCCGTCACATTGGTCAAAGCCTTGGTCCTGCGTAGAGTCAGTATATTGCGGTCACTGATTCTGGTGGATCAAGCTCACGTGAGATCCTGGGATGGTGAAGCCACACGATAGAACATCGTAGATGTGTTCACAGTAGCCAGCGGCGTTTGGTCCATCTCGACAAGCTCGGAAGCAGAAGTCTCGACCGGACATGAACGATGTCCACTCATGGGTCTGCTCGAATCCACCAGTGAAGGCGTTGGTGAAGACGAGACCACCCTCTGGGTTACCGAGACCGGTCCAAGCTACGGGAAAGTCAGCTGGCGAACAGTGAACACGCGGTGATGCTATTTATTTGCGGCACCAGAACTCACAGTGAGGCTACGAGGTGAAGTCAGTATGAGTCAATCACGGCAGGAGGTGATGCAAAGAACTCACGTCTAGCTCTCCTCCGTCATCATTGGCAGGAATGAGGATCTTGGTCATCTGGTAGGCAGCGTCAGCATAGTGTCAGAGTACGTCAAGGAGGACCAGATCGAACCGGGGGTTGAGCGACATATGATTGGTCGAGCAAGACATCATAGGGAAACCGAAGAGATATATGTAGACATTCACTCACATCTCCTTGACCGGTGACCTGGACATAGCTGACTTTGTCGTTGACGACTTTGACAAAATGAGCACCGGTGATGGTGCCCTCGGGAATGAGTCGGGTTCCGTAGCCATCTTGCAGGCAGTAACTACAGGTCATGTTTAGCGATCGTCTTACGACAACTATCATCGATCTGATGACTCACCTGACCACGATCTGCTCGACGTTGCCGATACTAGAGTCACCGTATTGACTGGTCAGAGCGGGTGGACCCCAGAGACAGAAATCGTCGATCGAGTTGATGAATGCGTTTTGACACGACGAGTCCTGGTGAGCCGTTGTGCCGCAGTTGTTTGTCCCGGTCTGACCACCGCCTTCCGACTTGTCAGGCAGCTGACCGACGGTGTATCTACAGGGGAGAGTATACCATGTCAGCATGACCCGATCGTGGGATGTGGCTCTGGACGTACGTTGCGGTGTATTGACCATAGGTCAGGGGGAGCAGGGGAAGCAGAGCGAACAGGGAGAACATGACTGCGATGGATGTTGAGCGAGAACGAGACTACCGATGCTATTATAGAGACGAGAAGAGATAGATGAGGGAGAGTAGACAGACAGTGCTCGATGCTTTATACCACCTCGTGTGTTTGCTCATTGCGGTGTTGTGATGGGATTGATGCTCGAGCTAATCTCGACATGTCCCAAATTTCCTGCCCGTAGATCTGAAACCCTGGACTTACCGCCCAGTGCCTGAGACCGAAGACCTGACTGACGCCGGTGAACCCTGAGTCCGCCGTCCGCCCCCGCTCGGTTCTCGCCCTTGCCCCACCCCTGGATTCAGTTCCGCTCTGGTCTCACGCCTCTCGGCCCTTCTCGGCCTAGTAGTCCGGCTGATCCCACGTGGGGGGAATGTTATCAAAATAGCCTCTCCAAGCAATTCCTTCCCGTCAGGCGGTACAGTCCTGTACAGTCATCTCCGAAGTGCGTAGGTGCCTGTAGGTGCGTGAAGGTGCGTGATGACAGAGTTCACAGCATCCTCACAGCCGGGTCACATCGAGCCGGGTCTGCAGAGGTCTGCGGTCACATTCAGCAATCATCGATCATCATCCACGACTGGCAGGCAAGACCGTTGCATCAATGCCATGGACGAGAACAGAAGTAGTAGGTACGAATCTTCGTCAAGTCGTCAGTGATCGATAAGAGACCTTGCAACTTCCCTACTGATTGTCTGACATGTCCTCACGTCGAGACTGGAGGGATTCCAGGGCGCTGTCGATGTCCTATTGAGTCTGATCACTACTGATGCCGTTGACCATACTGCCATCAGGAGTAGAGGGAGCAGACCGTTTGACTGGCGTCGATGGTGGTGCAGTTGGATAGCCTACATCGGTCTGACTGACGTTGGATGAACTCCTATCCCTCCCATCGGAGAGTGTGCTGGATTGGACTGATGATTTGGACATGTTGACTGGTGATGTCCCGGTATAGGAGAAAGTGGTGGTGGTGGTTGAGAAGTGGGTTGTCTTTTGTGTCCGAAAACGAAGGGCTCTGCTCGCTATATATACCCTTCGACCACCTCAGACCACTCGACAAATCGGCTTGGCGGCAACGAAGACATCCTGATACGCCTTCTCGGGTCAGACGAGCGTACGACCTCCTTTCATCTACGACTCCTTCCAAACGAGACATTGCAGTGATATGACGCTAATCGCCTTCAAGCTGCCAAGGAGGCATGTCCAAGCTGAGCTTGATCTGCAGCTCATCTAAGCGGCTCCAAGGCTGAAAGACCTCGCTTGTCGTTAAAAGAAGACCACACAACGGGGCCAACGCATCATACCGTCTGAGCGGGGTGTAAATCGAGTGTGTCAAGGGTGCTTGCATAAAGTCGCATGCAATGCCAAACGTCATATGAACAATCGACCTCCTTGTCCGATTGAGTTTCGCACACCGCCTATGACGACGTACTGGCTCTCTCGTCCTTCTCCCGAAAGATACTCAAGACGGGCTCACTGTTTGTGTCAAAGGCGGAGCAACGAACCACTCTGCGCGGAAGAGAAGGTCTCGAGCCGGCCGATGTGTCATCTGCGGGGGTCCCAGGAATCTGGCTCGTCGAGTCCATTTGAGCCCAAAGCTCCGTCACTTGTGCGTCACTGAGTAGTGGAGGTCCAGCGGGCTCTATCGATGCGAGGGCGGGGTCCCATGGAAGGTTTGCGTCCGTACCCATCTGATCGGTGTAGTCAATACGCGCCCTCACCTCAATGTTAGACAAGAGGGGCTCCCCAGTCTTCCCGTCAACCTCCAATGAGGGCTGTACCACTTGGCTCGCCGGCACAGAAGCTCCTGATACGGCCGTTGACACAGCCGTGTCTGTTTCAGGCGTCTTGCTCATTGCGTCACTCTCGGCCATAAGCTTGGTCATCTCTTCTTCATCGAGCAAGGGAGGTCCGACGGGCTCTGGTGTGTCCGTCGATGGAGTAGGCTCGCACGTACAGCCCAATTCCGAACAAGTGTGGTTGGAATAGTCGTCTTGCTGGGCGGTCATGTTGATAGTTGATCTTGAATCAGGTCTAGAGTGGAACGGTGGTGGGGAATTGATGAGGGAACCGCTGGGTTTGTACAAGACTTATACCGAACGTGCGTGTTTGTACTTCACGATCGCCACCCACGACTTGGTAATTGCGCATTGGGCTGCGCTCACATTATGTACGAGGCCGATGAAAGGACCGCGATGTAATCGAACCTTGACACAGATCAGAGGGTCGATACTCGCTTAGGACTTTGCCCGACGTGCTTGAACCAGGAATCACAGAAAGGATTGGCGTTTCGCCGAAGGTCCGACTTGTCTGAGCCCCTGCGGACTGAAAATCGGGACAGCCAGCGAGTATTTCGTCCATGTTCCGCCCGGCGTAATCTGGGAGAGGAGTCGAGCGTTTCGTTCTGGCCGCAATGTGACATGCCCATGTTCCCAGCTGAGCAAGTTTCAGCGGACAAGGGGCAGTATCAGACGCAAAGGCAGGTGTCACCAGCTTCTGGTGTCAGACAGTCACGGGGTACCACAGGCTGCCTAATAAGAGAGAGACAGCGCTCAGCGACGGGCGTCAATTCTCCCGGCTCTATTCAAAGTCGCGAGTGATGACGAGGCTACGCGTTGACAAGCATGTATTGCATACAAGCGAATGAACGTGAGACCGTTACGACCTGTGATCATGGTCAGCCAAACTTCTCGCGTGCTTGATTTTACACCGAATCCAACAGCCAGAATAGCCCTTCATTACCCGATGTTCCCTCAGTCTCGCCTTTACGGTCCCCTTCCCCACCCTATTCTCCGCCCCCACACCAACGGGCTTCGTTTCCAAAGCCCGCCAGGAGGGGCGGTTCTGATCAAAACCTCGAAAGAGGGAGGGTGGGTGTACGGATTACCAGAGTGAATCGTCCTCGGGAAGTGGGGTATGGCTGAACTCACTCACGCTTTGTCCTGGACGTCCGCTGTTTCGCATGATGGAGGGCCTTCGAGCTTCCAATACCCTTAGACGATATCTATAGTACCCGTGCAGTCTGTCCTGCACAACATGTGTATTGCAAGTCAACAACTTGACCTGTCGCCAACCTGTCGCAATATCGCGAACTGCTCGAACATTTGGCGAGCAGGAGGACTGGTTTCGGTCCGAGCTGGCTAGGCGCGCGGCGCGTCGCACCCGACTCCGACGCCTAAACGCATTCGCCGGCCTACCCGATTCGGCAATGACGTATCGCATCCGGGAGATCTCACCGTTACTTGCCTGTTGTAGCCAAAGTGAACATCCTACCAGAACGGGAACGAGAGAGTGGGAGACACAGCGACGGGACACTTTCACATCATCGACCATCAACAAAGTCATCTCTGTTTCCGCGTTTGCAAAACATACACTCGGTGCAACATAGCAAACCAACCGGCAAGATGCTCATCTACAACATTCACGCTCCGTCAAAGACCTTTGCAGTCCAGTCAAAAGGTCAGTCAGACTTGCCGTCACATTTACTCAAGAGAGGGAAACAAATCGCCCTAGCCTACTTGTGGGAGATTAGCTGACAGGCTCATAGAGGACGAGACGTATGATGGCCTGATAGACAGGATCACTAAGAAGGCCGGATTGGAGAAGAAGGATGCGACGGCGCTCAAAACTGGCAAGGAGGGAGCCTTGGTGTACGAGTTTGAGGGCGAGAGGTGGTCTCTCGAGGACGGTGAGTGATGGCACCAATACGTTCACACCGAGAACCCAGAGAGGAACAGCCATACTGATCCTCCAACTCCAACTAGATGATGACCTGTCGATACTCCATTCTCGACTTCCGCCCAAATCGACTCCTTCGGCGACTCTGCACTTGTCTCCCCCTCACGCCCATGCGCACTTCGCTCCATCCCCCGCCCCACCCGCTTATTCTACTGCCTCTTCTGCCATCAAATCGAAGAATCAGAACAGATCTAGAACCGCCTCCGCCACCAAGTCCAACACGACCGCCAACGGAAGCTCAAGCGCGACTCCAAAGTCGCCCAAATCGAAGGACTTTGCGACCCAAACCCCTTCTTCCAATGGAGACGAGGCGAAGCATGCTTCCAAGAGCTCGCCGCAGAAGCCCAGCGAGTCCAAGGACAAGTCTGCGAACCCGGTCGCCAAGTACGAGAGAGAGGTCGGCAAGACTGCTACCGGTTTCGCCGTAGCCAGGCCCAAGAGTGTCATGTCAGCGAGGACGAACAGGACGCATAGGAGTAAATGGGGAGATGACGATGCTGAGCCTATGGGAGACGTTCACAAGCGAAAGTGGCTCGAGGTAGGTCGATCGAGGTGACGATTTGGCGCGCTCGTTGCTGACGTCTCAGTTCCACGCCAATAATGGTGTCAGAACCGTGGTCGGCAAAGTTGGCGATGTTGAGGGCGGTGAGTGGACAGAGCCTTGACGAGGAGTAAAGCTAAACTCAGATAGTCCGGATCTTGCTCAAATCAGGATACAAGGGTGTCTACATATCGCGGCCATTCGCCATCAAGGCAGGTCTCGTTGACAAGAAGGTGAGGATCGCTCGTTGAAGTGGCATTGCACAACGACTCACCGATCGCAGTTTGGCATGGGTACATTCGGTTACACCGGATTGAAGACCATTGGCAACGTTCCCATCAAGGTCGGCTCGAAGACCGCCCTGCACAGTGCGTTGGTGAACGAGGAGCAGCACTTCGACGTTGTGCTCGGAAGAACCTGGTTGGAGAAGATGAACGTCAAGTGAGCGATTGTTACCGAATTCCTGTGGTCTCGGCTGATCCTCGTGTTTCAGGGTCGACCCACTGGATCAGACCATCCTGACGTACATGGACAATGGAGAGTCGATCGCATGCGACATTGTCGTGCTGAAGGACGCCGATGGCAATGTGATCACCATCACCTGACGGACCGATCTGTGAAGCCGAGAGGGAGAGCGTCTCCGGTCTGGATCAGAGTGGAAGGATGGTGTTTTAGCGAGGAGGCGAAAGAATGTTCTTGACATGTGGCTTGTCACTGTCCAACTTGTTTTTCTGGAATCTGGACGCATCTGTCGATGTAAGTGTATGTGCGCAAATCACAAATCTGCGTATATATCTAGTTTAGATACCTGCGATACTTATACATAGAGGTGAAAAGAGACTCGTAGATACCCTCATCGATACTTAATCTGTCACCAGAAGTCGATGGTTGAGGAGACAGACGATCACCGGATGACGCCGCGCTACCATTGGTCGGGAGATCGTCAACTAAATCTTGATGTTGCACTTGTGGTTGTACCCATCGTCTAGACTAAGCTCGACACTCTTGGCTCGAGATTCTTGGCAGCATAGTCCCCTCCCACCTCATCCCACCGTCTCCGCCATGTGGGAGCGACGTGTCGCGAGGGGTGACTACGCCACAGACGTAAAGATATTTCGACCACGACTGACCGGGCTGACCAAAGTAAACAGTGTTGATTTCACCCTGTCTCCAAGTGAAGAAACTAATTACCTTCGCACTCAGCATCCACTTCTCTCTCATGTGAGGACGCGGTAATGCGTAAGTAGTGTTTGGATAGTCCAGACCACATCACCAGTGTCCAGATCGTTCTCGGCTTTGAGCAGGGGTGATGCGGCAGGACAGGCTTGCTGGAGGCCGTTGCCGCATCGGCGTCCTCTGGCGACATACCGCGCACTCCAGTTCGTACTGACTAGGGGCTGACAAGCCACTGATCACCTCTATACGACCCCTGGCTCCAGGCCGCAAGGACTGAGCGAATGGGCAAACAAATGCGCGCCGTCAAAATATAGCGCATCGAGAATAAGTACCATCGAGCCTCTGAGCCAAGACGACTTCTCTCTTCCTCTTCTTCAGTCTCTTTCTCTATTCCTTCCACCTTTGATTCGTTCTGTGTCCTTCGTTCCTCTCCCTTCCCAGCGACTTGTTCTCGCTTGACGCTTGATTCGCGACTCACCAAACGCATCCAACAGTCCTTCTCTTTGCCCGCAGGTGTCGGCGCACTCAAACAACAAGTCAAATCAGATCACACTCACCTTATACTTGTTGCCAACGAGGTATGTCTCCTCCCATACCATCTCGAACTTGGGTCTGATCAAGGTGCACATAGAAGAACTTTCGATTTTGCCCCTCGTTCCCTTTCGTTTCGACTCAAAACATCATTCTCGCAGGTCGATCAGGCGGTCATCTAGTACCCCTGCCCCACGTCCCCTGTTGACCAGACTTCTACGGACACTTTCTCGCCCAACTCGATACTGCTCCACGCTTTACACTCCATATCGGTTCTCAGACTCAACATGCTTGGCCACCTTGCTCTTCTGCCACTTTTGGCCCTCGCCCCTGGTGCTCTGGCCGCACCTGTCTTCAAGGCCCGGTCGCTGCCCGCGCCATTCCACAAGATCCACGCTAGGAATGCGGCCCCAGGTGTGGGCAGCTCGGAGCCTTCCCTCCTCAAGCCCCGTCTCCTGGGTGGTATCCTCGACCCACTTACTGCCGACATTCCCATTGTTGGAGGACTCGTCGACACCACTACCGATCTTCTCGACGGCGTGGTCGACACCACTACCGATCTCGTTGGCGGAGTCGTCGACACTGCCACCGACATCGTCGGCTCGGTACTCGACGTCGCCCTGGGAATCAACATCAACCTTGATGTCGGAGCCTTCTTGACTTGTGGTCCCGTGTCCGGTCTCTTCAATGACCACCAGTACGACCTCGGATGCTCCTGTGCGGGCGCTGAAGGTGGTCTGCTCCTTGGCCTCGACGTCGACGTCGGCGCCATCCTGAACGTCGTGGGACTTGATGCCTGGGTCAGGGCACAGGTGAGGAATGAATCAATGGTCGATAGATTCAGTGCTGACTCGTCATCAGATTGCCCTCGGTGTTGGTGCTTACTACCCTGCACACTCATACCCCACTTGCGACGGCAACGGGGGATGGAACTGCCCTAACGGAGTGAGCATTGCCGCCATCATCATCGTCCGGATCCCACTGATGAGCTTGATCAGGACTGTGGATCTCCCAGTAGCTCTTGGTCTTCTGCTTCGCAGACCCCCGCTCCTACCTCGGTCGTCATTCAGAGCATTGAGCCCAGTCCCAGCACCACCGAGTGGTCGTCTGCTCCCGCTCCTACCTCGCAGTGGGTCGAGCCAACTCCATCTTCAAGCGTCAGTATCTGGGTAGCTCCAGGTCCGACTCCAGCCCCATCAACCTCGTGGGTCGAGCCTGCTCCCGCTGCACCAACTTCCACTGTCTGGACCGAGGAAGTCGAGGACTGCGATGAGGACGAGGATGTTGGCGCTTACGAGGAGCCGACTTGGGAGCCAGAGCCCACCTTCACAAACTACGAGGCTGAGACCACAGTGACCATCCCCACAGCCTACGTGAGTTACTCACCATTGCTCATGTTCGCTCAGCTGACATCCCGATTTCCTTCCAGGTTGTCGAGCACACCGTCACTGAGACCGCTACCCAATGGTCCACTGTCACCAACACCGAGACGCAATGGTCCACCATCACCGAGACTGCTACTAGCACAGTCACCATTACCGAATGTGCTCCGACGACCATCTCGGTCCAGTCTGCCCCATCGCCTTCGCCAGAAGCGCCCGCTCCTGCTCCATCGCCGTCGTTCTCGACTCAGCCAACGCCCGTTCCCTCGATCGAAGCTGTTCCCTCGCCGACCCCGTCGCCAAGTTCGACGACATCGTGGCAGCCAGTCCCCAGCGCTGTCTTTTACAAGGAGTGCGGACCACAACAGCAATACGATATCCAGCTAGACCTCTGTGTTGACCTCTGCGTTGACGCTCTCGGTCTCGCTACCGTCTGCGCTGACCTCGACCTTAACACCGGTCTAGATCTGCCTATTGTCGGACCTCTCCTCGATGGACTGCTATGAGTTTGAGTACCTAGATGAAGTAAAGCCTACATTCTCTGTCCCTCCGCCAGTCGGAGTGATCACTCGGGGGGAATCCACCCTGGACCCTCTACCACCATGCCTAGAGCGTGATTTCGATTCATATTTATACATTTGCTTGTAGCCTATCCCAGTTTTTGTCTTATATCCACATGGACGATGTTCACATCTATTTCACCACTCGACTGTTTCGATATTCCTCCTCCAGTATAGACTTTCCTTCTGCCCCATCTATCACTTCTCGGGACGCGTAATGCAGTTGATCAGTAGTTGCCCTGTTGCGCTGTGTGCTCGTTTATGCCTTCCGACACGGCTTCAGACTCGTGACCAGTGATGAGATGCATGGAGTTACAGCACTGTGCCTACACTGAGATATGCTTTTAAACAATTCCTTCCTAGACCCAAGACCCAGTGGCCACTAGTATGGCAGGCCGCCGCCGCCGCCACCTCCTGGCTCGTCGAGGTCCATATAGCTGACTCTGCCCCTCTTGGCTCTTGGATCCTCTCCGCCTGGTGGTGGTGCAGGCAAAGGCGCCGACATGGCCGGTCCTCCCGGTCCATATCCACCTATCCTGTCACCAAGTCCACCTCTACCGCCTCCGCCTCCACCATTGCCCATGCCGTTCATGCCCATCATCATGGCTTGTTGCATCTGCATCATCATCATCATTTGCTGCTGCATCATGTTCATGTTAGAACCGTTGCCGCCTCCAAAGCCGGGACCGCCAGCGAAGGCGGGGTTGAAGGTGGGCATTTGGGGCAGACTGGCCATTCCACCAGGCATCATTGGGAGAGCCGGGGCAGGGATCTGATCATTGACAGCGGCTGGCGTAGAGGGAACAGGTTGCAGTCTCTGCGGGTCCAACACAAAGTTGTTCAGTGTCGGGAGCTACATTCGTCTGCGTCAGCTAGACACTCTCAAGATCCGCAATGTAACTCACATCCTCCAATTTAGCCTTGATGACCTCAGGGTGTTTGACCGAGATATGCTTGAGGACGAACTCTGGTGCTTTGAATAGCTTGGTGCACTCTTTGCAGCGGTATTTGCTAGCCTCTTCTTGCTTGATGAACGGTGCAGACACCTTTTTGGTTTCTCTGCAAGGTCAAGTGGTCAGCAAAGTAATCGATGCCGCTTTCAGGATGCTTGGACTCACTCTTCGATATCTCGTCCTCCGTACTCGGCCACGTCGACGGTCTCGAGTAACGGCCTGAGCTTGGAGTCGATGCCCTCCTCCCATCGCTCATTTTGCACTTTGCTGGTGGGGCCTCCTCGCCTGTCCCTGTCTCTGGAGGATTTCCTCTCTGCGACCGCTTTGTCAGGGTCGGCATCCCGTCGATCTTCATCGTCCTCATCGTGTTGCTTGACCTTCTCCTCTTGTGTCTCTGCAGACTCGTTCGCTTCGCCGCCCTCGGGCACCGCCTCTAAGGACTGTTCCGTTGGAGTCGTTGGGTGGGGACGAAGGTGGGAAACACATTTACGGTGCAGCTCTTCAGGGAATGGCAGGGACGCTACGCAGTAGTAACACGTTGACAGTCCATGACGGAGGTAGGAGAGCCATTGATCAAGAACCAGCTTCGCCTGAGACGCATGTCAGCTGATGATATGGCAGGTTCTTGAACTCAGCTCACTCTTATCGTCTGACGCTCCTCGTTCAGATCTCCAGACAGCCCCTCATCCTCGAGCAAGGCGTCAATCTTTTCCTGAACCACGACAGAGCCTTGCTCCCGAAGACCAGGGTAGCTGGCCTCTTTCGTCTCCTCTGCTGGCTTGTCTCCGTCGCCCTCAGGTTTCGCTTTGCCTTCTCCCTCATTCTCTGCCTTCTTTGCGTCTTCCTCGTCATCACCCATGAGGTCTTCCTCGAATTTGATAGCAAGCTCTTTTGCCTTTTCGCCATCCTTCAGCAAACGCTCCAGGGAATTTGAGACCGGAGCTGTGACTCGGATGCGGCCGATGACTGAAGTCGCGTTGACGCCCATGTGGAAGGTGAATGTGTCAATCTGCGGAGAAGTTAGTAGGCACTTTTCCCCAGTAGAGGTGCGGACACACCTTAGCGCCGTTCAATTGCTTGACGACATCCTCCACATTCACGCCTTCTCCGTACTGCGCCCATGCTACCCGATGGAAGGATTTCTTCGCGGCAGGCTCAGTGATGGCAAGGTACTCGAAGCCATCTACCCGCTTGAACATCTGTAAAAAGATAAGCTAAAATCGATTACCAAGCTTTGCACTCACAGCTTCAAGCTCCTGCCTGCTGGTCATTGGAGGGACAGTCTTGACAAAGACCTGTCTATCCGAAGGAGGCACTTCAACGCGCAGAGGATCATCCGCATGGTTGTCACCGAGAGCACGGTCCATTCCTTCCGGCTCCTCCAGCTCGGAGTTCCTTCGACCGCCGCTTGATCGCTTGTCCGTTTCGCCTACAGCTCAGTCAGAAATTGCCATGGCTTCATTTGCTCGGACTCACTCGTCATGTCAAAGGACAGAGTGTTGTAGTCGCCGGCTCGGAGAGCATCCAAATACTTCTCGGCGGTGGGAACTCGTCCTTGCCTGTTGAGCCTCCTCCTCAATGCGATCATCTCTGGTCGGTTCGAGTACTTCTCCTGGAACCAGGGAGTCTCTCGATGGGTCAGGTATAGCGTGTACAGCTGTGTTGCTACAAGTCAGCTTTCGGGCCGAGATCTTCGAAAGCTGACGGACGAACCTGTCTGGAATGGAATTCTTTGCGGTATCTCTCGTATCTCTTGCCCATTCCGACCTTGTCTTTACTTCCCGCATCTTGTCCGGCCTCGACAGCTTCTCTCCACTTGATCAGTTCCTCCTCGTCCGCCTTTGCTGTCTGCGGGTGAGATGCTCTGAACCAGTCGGCAAACTGGCGGAATGGAAGGAGGTTTGGGACTTCTGCTGGGTCTGGGAGATTGCTGATTGGCGGACGGGATGGAGAAGGTGAGTGTCGACGCGGTCGGTGAGACGAGCCGAACGGTGACGGGGATCTACGCCGTTTTGGTCGGTCTAGCGGAACGAACAACATTAGAACTCGGGAAAATGTATCTTCGGATCAGGACACACCGTCATATTCGTCCCAACCGCGTGGGGGAGGAGGTCTTCTATCAAACTCGTCCCTCCCTCTCCCTCCGACTCGTGCTCCGTCATCGAGCTCGTCCCGCCTATCGCCCCAAGAGGGCCGACGGCCTCTGGCAGGGTCGGGCATATCCCTACTGGGTTCTGCAGCCGGGATTTCTTGGTGCCGCTGCGGGATAGGAGCGAATCCAGCCCGCGAGAAGCCAGCGCCTCGTTCCTCGTACAGATCTCTTCCCGGCGATGGCGGCCGTTGAGGTCCAGAGGAAGGTGGTGGTACCGATGAAGACATTCTGGCGAGGTTCGATTAACTGACACAAAGGAATGTTAGGAGAATGTACTCACTTTGCGAGTGTCTGATGCGTTGTAGTATGAATAAGCGCAACGGCAACTGCCAGATATTACTGTCCGCGTGGCTGCATGGTAAAGTAGAGGTATCGGCCGATAGAAGCATGGTAGGATGTCATTGTCGAGTCGGGTGGAATCGACGTGATTAAGAGCGAAGCGGTAAAAGCAAGATAGATGAGCAAATGAAACTCCAGGGGTGATCACACGGCGTATATACCTTTTGAATAGCTATACGCCTATAGCTCTTGACCTCACGCTCTGTGAGATGAGGTGGGAGAGGTGGTGAAGCATACAGTATACCGTTAGCTCTGAGCCGGCTGCAGGCAGGAGGCCGTCGAGGACATCCGAGCTCGCTGGGCTGGGCGGAGATTTCGGTGACCACCGTCGAGTGTGGCACTTGATATTTGATCCCGCTGGTCTCTCCGGGTAAATAGCCGGATGAACGCATCACTCGGACCGGGACCTCCATGGAGGCCAGTCCAACCCCGCTATCATATCACCTGGTCAGTGGTGACTGGTCGCACCGTTGCCTGCATAGATCCACTACACCAACATCTACCTCAAGGCGCTATCCACAATGTCAAGAGCAGTCATCAGACCCACTATCCTCAGCGTGACCAGGCAATCGGCACGATGTCTGGCCTCAACGCCAATGAGAGCAGCCGGAGCTCTAGGAGACAAGAAGGATCCGAAGGGAGTGGCAGAGGAGATGAATCCAGCTAAAGGGGGCGAAGGGTTCTTTGGCGTGAGTGGACAAGGAAGGCTTATTCTTCACACCTGCTGACAAGTCGCTCTTTGTCACTTACAGGCTTTGTTCTACGGATCCAAAGCCGCCAAGGAGGAGGGACTTGTTTCGAGCTCGGAAGGTCAACACTCTAAACTGGTCGGCAGGGGCAAATACGTCCATGAGAAGGTGACACACGCCGTTATTCCCTCCAAACGCGACGAATACCTTGCCGTGGCCGAGAAGTACTACACGACCTTAGCATCTCGAGGAGGACAACTGGGCGGTGTCAAGCTCACTGGCAGCTGGGAGACTGTTATTGGCAGTGTCGGCGAGTTCACCCATATCCTGGAGTATGAGGGGTACAAAGGATTCGACGAGACATCCCGAGCGTTGCGTAATGACAAGGTGAGTGTGTTCCCAACCCGGAATACGAGTCTGATGGCTGACGAGGTGTTCTCTCCTTCACTGTGTGCACTGGGCTCTCCCCGCTCAGTCCATCAACGAGCTATACAACGCCATGCTCCCCTTCCTAGCCTCGAGGGAACACCAGATCGTATCCGAGTTCTCATTCTGGCCATCGTCTCCTCCAAGAGATTCCGGATTCCCCGATGGAGGTATCTTTGAGATGAGATCGTATCGGCTTCAACCTGGAAAGCTGCTGGAATGGGAGGGTGCCTGGAGGCGAGGTCTAGAAGCGAGGAGAAAGTTTGTCGTGAGTCACCTTGGTAATTGTCGGACAGACTTCTCCAGAGCGCGTTGGCTGAATCCGGTTTAGTCGCCCGTTGGCGCATTCTTCTCGCAAGTGGGCCAGCTGCATGAAGTCCACCATATCTGGCAGTACCCGTGAGCTAGTCGCTTTTTTGGTCCACCGACATCAGCTGACCTCTTCTAGCGATATGGAGACCAGAAAGTCAACTAGAGATGCGGCTTGGAGTGTGGGAAGCTGGAGCGACACTGTTCAAGAGGTCGGTCTGCGCCTAGAACAGAATTTGTCCAAGCTGAAACTTCGCAGACTGTCAAGCTGACACGCGAAATGAAGACCGCTATGATGGTGCCGTGCAAGTGGAGTCCACTACGATAATTGCTCGGTCCAGTTCCAGCTCAACGAACAATCTTCAGCTATGGATCGGAAAGTAGGGAAGTAAATGACATTCGACGTTGTACATGATCTCAAGGCCTCGCCTCACGGAGCATGAAAAGCATTGCCTGAGGGTGACACAGGACTTCATGAAACTACAGGAACACGATCACAGACGACTAACGGTACAACAGGCACGAAAACAAAAGCCAAAATTACAAAGCTCCCTCGACCCCCCTTCTGGTCCTTCTGGCCCTTCTTCCTCACCTCGACCTCGACACCTACTGCGGCCTTCTCACTTTGGCCAATTCCACTACACCGCCATCCCGCACATACGGCCGCCATCGCTTCTTGGAATGGCGGTCTGACAGCCGGCTCTTCTCCCACAGCTTGACAAGAGCATCGCAGTCGACTTTCATCGCAGTGAACCTTTCTTGAATTGGCTCGAAACGACTGGTGACGAGGAATGCTGGGGGAAGCCGGGCCACGATCCGGGCCGACTGATCAACGACCCATTCGATATCGACAAGTGTCAACACTATCGCTTAAGGTTAGATCTTGCCTTTCAGCTTTCAGCTTACTCACTGAGGGATCTCATCTGCTCGAAGGTAAACAACTTCCCTTCACCATCCGCGTACGCTCGAGTCAACCTCCGATACTCTCGAGTCGCGGTATCCGCCACGGTCAACATTCCGTGCATCTGCTCAATGATCTGTCCAGCAGCTGTCAGCCTACTAATGGACAGTCATAGACTGTGGATACCACTTACGTGTCCTCTGTACTCGAAACATAGCTCATCCTGACCCACAATCCTCAGCAGATCCAATTCTTGGTAATACTGAGCACGACTTGGTCTCAGCGATAGTCAACCATGCAATGTTGCATAGAAGAACTCACAGTTTGGTAGATGACAAAGTTGACCTCGCGCGATCCCCACACAGGAACGACTGCATCGAGTAACATCATGACCTGATTGATCATTGACGGAAGCGTAGGTCCATCGATCTCGTAGGCGAAGCGGCGAGGGATTCGACAGTTGGACATGACCGGTGGCGGTCCACCTCGAGTTCCCAACTCGACTAATGGACCAGAGCGGGAGACCAGGGACTCAGAGACAGGCGCCTCGACCGGCGGGGAATCAGAAACGTGGACGTTGGGTATGGGAGGGGGATGAATCGGACTCGCCGTTTGGGGGGTGGAGTTGAGGTATTCGCGGAGTCTGGCCATGCGACCGACTGTCGAGTGTGGGTCGTGCATCTCCTTGGGTATGGCGATCGATGTGGATACGACAGTGACGGTGGAGTTATGGCTAGGAAGTTGCTGATCATTACCGACTCGAGTAGGGGAAGACCGATCCGGCGAGTGCGTGAGAGTGGCAGACGATGGTGACGAGGCTCTCGCTTGTGGTCGTGACCCGGTCGGATGAGGGCTCACCACTGTAGTCGAACGGGAGGAATGTAGTGTTGCCGAGGACGGTCGTACAGGGAGGGGCTCCGGGGGATTGGGGTCCAAGTCGGGTTGAGGAGGGTTGGGCATGTTCGAATCCTGGGTGTGAAGAAGTTGTACCTCACTCCGTCTCAGGATCCCTCGCAAAGCAATCTCAGCCGGGCTATCTTCTGGAACGACAGGCTGACCTGGAGACAAGGTAGGAGACTCCGGCAGCGCAGTGTGAGCCCGTCTGCCGGGCCCAATGCCAAAGACGGCTCGAGGCTGTTTCGGCACCAAGCGGTAGTTGCCAAAGGTTCTGTAGGGAAGTGAGGGGATATCGGACATAAGGAATGTCCTACGAATATGCACAAGAAGGGATGAGGGTCGAAGAGGAATGTGTGGAGACAGTAGAGTGAAAACATTGGACTCTACGTCCATCAACTCTACCTATGTAGCCTGCCTGCACTTGCTACTCAGGCAGTGGTGCACCCACCTGAAACGCACAGACCCACTCCAATTTGCTTCCGTCGTCACCGTTTCAGATCTCTCATGTTCGTCTCGCGTTGTCGCGTCGCACCTTCTCTCGATCTCTTCTCCTGTCCACCTTCATCTCCACCTTCTTTCTACCATCATCTACTTCCTCATACAACGCCCACATCCTTTCAGTCGACTGTTCATGCACCTCGTCGTTGGGGGGAGACCATACCTGCGTCACTGACGCGGCTGAAAAGCTGCGATCACCACAGTAACTGAAGGTGAGTCTCGTCCTGCCTTCTTCTTTCTTCCTTCTCTTTTCTTCCTCCCTTCCTCCCTTCATATCGATCATCCAATACATATTTCACTCAGGCTCCAACCGCTTTCAATGTAGCTTTGACCAGCGCTCGTTGTGTCGTCATCTATCAAAGTTGCAGATTTCGGACGTCTTGCTGATTCTTCGTTGTTTCCAGGCGGGACTCACCCCCTGACTCAGATTATCATTTCATCTACCTGATATTCTGACCTATTCAACATGACGATTCCACCGGGCCGTGGTCCACCTCCTGCCCAATCGGGGTTCAAGTTCGGCACGACCGGGGCTCGAAGTGCAGTTCCCCCTATGGTGGCTGCGAAGAAGAGTCGAGCCGCTGAAACCGAAGACCCCCGACTCAATCAGCAACACCACCAAAATCAAGTCCCTCATCCAGCACGACAGCCAGGTGGTGGGCAATATCGCAACGGTGGTAACAGAACCAATGGTCCATTCAACCAAGGTGATTACAACCGCGAGCAACCTCTGCAGACCCATACTCAGAGGGCAGGTACAGCTCCTGCGTCGAAGGGTTATCCCCCGCAAGGAGATAGTCTACATGGTGCTCAGCAAGGTCAACAACTTGGTGGTGCACAATACCGCGGCGGTGACCGATCCAATGGTGTACGCAATAATCGTGGTTATGACTGCGAACCGGAACCTCACCGACAAGAGGAAGCTTCCGCTCTAAAGCGACATCCATCAGATCGAAGTGGCATCCATGGTGCTAGTGCTTCCTTCAATCCACCACTTCATCATGCCCAGTCCGACGAGGCGATCGTCAAATCCGAGATCGTACAAGACATCCACCAACAAAGGGGATACCCCACGGCAAGAGGTCAGACACGACCCGTCCAGCATGATCCACCCGTGCAACAACGACCGCTCAATGATCCCGGTCTGCCAGCACCACGACGAAGCTACCCAGTCAAGCAGTCAACCAGCGCCATCATGGACCAACAAAGACCCACCGACACCCGTACGCGTGACGCACTAAACCATCAGGCTCACAATTCAATTCGCGACCACGACACCGAGAGGTCTACCGACTCGGCCATCGACCCCACCGATAGAGCCTCTCACTACCACGCTCAACAACACAGCGTGTATCCCCGAGACGTCCGAACACAGAATGGCTTCTTCGAGAGCCAACCCGAGGAGCAAGTCGAACCCGCTCGCGAACCGTCGATGTTCGAATCCAGTCAAGTCGAACCGGACGAGGAGGAAAGTCAACAACGCACACCCTACCCCACTCAACGATCGACAAGCACCTTCGTAGCTCCCCAATCTACTCTTCACGACGAAATCATCGAATCAAACGCATCTAATGCTCCTTCGCGAGGTGCTGCTGGCTACCCATCCACGACCAATCAGCTAGATCGAGACAGTTCAGCAGATGGTGGTCCTCCTAGAGGTCGTTCGTATCCACCAAACAGTCGACAAGCAGATCAAGGCAGCGTGTCTCAGTCGCGTGACCCAGCGTCAATCGGAGTAAGAGCTTATCCCGGTAAAAGCAATCAAGGTATGTCTCCTATGAGGGCGAAGATGAACTCAGACACTGATGTCGTTCTTCAGATGCACCGAGACGAGGCGTATATCCTTCGGCCCAACCAACGAATATGGAACAGGTGCTTCCACAAGAGCGACCAGCCTCCTATCCGGGTCGCCGAGGTGCCCCTTACCCTCGCAATGAGCGAATTCAAACTCAGGCGCATGTCCAAGCGCAACCTGGAGCACGAGTGCAAGCTCAGCCGCCGACGATTCAGCATCAGCAGACTGTGTACGAGGATGATCCGTATCAGCAAGCTATTGGTGATGTTGAGGTCGACACGCCAACCAGCACTCAGTACCCTGGCTATGCGCATCCTCAGCTCGATCAGCCTAAAACTCATTCTTCGCACAGTGGTCAGCCGACTCGACGATCCCGACTTGAAGGTCTACAGGAGACGCAAAGAGCAACAACTGATCCCCAGGGAGGAGACATGCACTTCAGCACCATGGCTACCAGAATGGAGCTCCGACTGGCAAGTAATGAGAAGGAAATGGCGCATCTCGTGAGCGGAACTCCTTCCTCTGAGGAGACTCGGAACTGACTTCCCTTAGACTAGTGCCAATTCCCGTCTCGTTGTCGAGAACGAGAGGATGGACTCCCAAGTCAAGTCATTGAAAGAAGATGCCCTTTCCCTTAAGGCATCCATTGCTCGACTGGAGGCAGAGAAGACAGAGGAGAAAGCTGCACATACACAGCTGGCAGCCACATCTCGAGAACAACTTGCAGCTCTGATTGAGAAGTAAGTTGCGTCCCAAAGTTCACGTAGAGAGCCTGTGTTGATGACGATTCATTCAGGTCTAAGAAGCTCAGCGCAGATTGTGATACTCTCCAGAATGCAGCAAAGACCGACATTCTCAAAGCGACAATCGAAGGACTGTCCAAAGAGGCCCTGGAGTACAAGCAGCGACTCCAAAACAATATGAACAGTGAGCCACACACCGATGCTCCATTCGTGTACTCGTCCGTATGTGCAAAGCGGCTGATTTACCGAAGAACTCAAAGAGCAGACTGAGCATATCGCTCAGTTGAGGGTAACGGTCAGAGACCTAGAGAAGACTATAGTCGACTACAGGGTCCTAGAGCGAGATCTGTCAGCGGGTGAGTCGACTGCCTACTACGTCAGCGAAGTCACGAAGTCATGAGCTGACCTTTCCACAGCGAGATTGACAATAATTGATCTCAGGAGCGAGGCATCGCGTGCAGACACTAGGCTCAAGCAGATGACAGATCGATTGTCAGTCGAGTCCGACTAGGGACGATTCTTCCCGGCTGACCTATGTCAGCGATGATCTGCAAGCTCAGCAGAAGACCATTGCTAAGACCCACGAGATTCTCACTGCGGCTCAGCAGAAGACGATCAACCGGTCAGTTTTGCGATGCCTCAGTGTGACCGGCGCTGACGAACCAAATAGCCTGTCTGGGGATGTGGACTCGGCCAATGAGCGCGTTCGCAAAGGCGAAGAAGCCTACGAGAGGCTCAACGACAACATGACTACCTTGTCCACTTCCCTGGAAGCGTACTGGGCAAAGCTGGTGTCCCTGGGCGTGACCGTAGGAGAAGATGGCTCTCTGCAAGGCGGCAATGAGCAGAGTGCTGAGGAGTTGGCACTGCAAAAGGCAGCCGGCGAGGAATCGCTCAAGGCCGCCGTCAAATCCATAGCCGAGTGAGTGCCCAGTTAGTGTACCCTCTCCACCTGTGCGATAAAATGCGATAGCTGATGTGATGTCGTTCGTTGCCAGCTTGGAGAAACGCAACCAGAACCTCGAGAGTCGACTAAAGGGTTCTTCCGATGAAAGGGAAAAGGCCATCAGTAGCCTCGAGAAGGCGGTCGCTGATCTGCAAGCAGAGCTGGCGCGCTCCAAAGCTAGCGAGGAGGCAGCTGAGAAGAATGGCAAGGCAAAAGCGGTGAGCTTTCGTCATATCCTCTTGAAATACAAGAGAAGCTGACAACGCGTTCATAGACTGCCCTTGCCGCAGCAAAGAAGAAGGAGACGGAGCTTGCCAAGCAAATGGAGACTTTGCAGGCTAAAATGAAGGCGGTGGAAGTAAGTCCTCCGGGTCCTGGAAGTACTAGTGCTGACGTGTCTTAGAGCAACCAGCAGACTGACAAGGCAGGCGCCGAGCGGGCACAGACTGTAAGTTCCCGAGAGGATCGCGTGCTGAACGCAACATAGCTGGAAATCGAGAAGGCTTCTCTCGTCGAGCAGAAGGAGCAGCTCGACCTTCGACTCAAGGGCTTCGATGCAGAGGTAAGCACAGATCCGCGTTTGTCCGTTATTCGATCAAAGATCGAGGCTGACTTGACGTATAGGTAGTGAAACTCAGATCTCAGTGCGATCAGCTTAAGGTCAAGCTGCAGACTGCTAACGAGGTGAGATTGATGTCTCGTCATCTCCTTGAGCTGACACTTGTCGCAGAACATCGAGCAAGCAGTAGAAGACAAGTATGCAGAACAAATCCTTGAGCTCAAGAAGGAGATCAAAGGGTACCGCGATGCGTCGCTGCAAGTAGGCCAACTCGACCAACGAGATGAAATCAAGAAGTTGAGCAAGGAGCTGGAGAAAGCTCAAAGCATGGTGGAGAAATATCGCCGACAGCCTACTGTCTCTGGAGGGACCTCTCCTGTGAGTCCGAATGTGCTGAGTGAACGCTAACGAGTTATCAGACCAACGACAAGGGTGGGACATACAACCAAGGTTCTCGGTTCGTTCGCGATGCTGACGATGTGTTCAGACTTGAAGGCGCAAGTGGAGGCAGGGCTGAGGAGTGAGTGTGCTCGCAACTGCAAGATGAAAGCCTGGGCTCATATGAATCAGAACAACTGGAAGTCCAGATGAACGAAGCTAGTGAGTTCAGCGAGCTGCCTGACTGTTTGATGCTGACCTCTGCGCAGCTCGCGATGCCGAAGAAGTGAGCTCGACAACATGTCGGTCCGGAGAGCTCATCCATCCCAGGCCATTCGCAGACGCAACGATGCGGAATCAGCCCTTCAAAATGCCAAGACCGAAGCCGTCAAGCGCGAGGATGAGGCGAAACAGCTGAAAGAACAGCTGAGGGTTGTGCAGGCTCAAAAGGAGAAGGCGCAGAATGCTCTCCGGGACGATAAAGCCGCTTATGAGAAGGAGATTGTGAGTGGACGTTCTGTCTGACACCGCTCTGGAGTCTGCTGAGACTAGATTAGAAACGACTGGCCGCCTCATTGGCGAAGAAGGGGAAACAGGCTGCTCCTCCGGCTGAGGAACCATCCGAAATCGACGAGCTTCTAGATGTCGACGAGGATCCGCTCGCCGCTGCCATCTCTCCACCAAAGGTGAGTAAAAAGGGATGACTCGGAACATTGAGTTGATACGACATGAGCAGCAAACGCAGACCTCGACAAAAAGCAAAACCAACCAAGGTCTCTCCGAGCCCAGGGCACCAAGAGGGAAACCCAAAGCAACGCTAAACAAGCGAAAGGCGACCGACGATGATCCCATTCGTGACTTCTCCCAGGTATGTTCAGCCGATCAATTGATTGTGTGACTGCAGCTGATCCTCGACAGTCCCAGGGGTCTCAGGGGACCGGGGTCAGACCCGGGCCAATTCGAGCCGCCAAGAAAACGCGATTTGTTTCGGCTACACCAGAGGAAACTGCTTCCTTGGTCAAGCAAGATGCCAGGGACAAGAGTTACCGACTATCGATGCCAGCAAGCACTCAAGCCTCGAGCTCAAGACGCAGCACTCGACATGCTGACGCAGAAGTCTCTCTTCCGCCCATCTCGCAGAAGAGACTCAACCACGCCTGACCGATTCGAAGACCGACGCATACTCATGCCACTCCTTTCATTATATACTCAGCGACAATTTCAATACCTCAAGCACTTCGCCCATCATCAAGACGAAGAATGACTGAGGGGGGACCACTGATTCAAGGACTCATGTAGTCATCTGCTCGATGGGAACTCAACCTTCCAGCAGCCCATGTTCATAGGAGTATGCAGTATCATCATGTCTATGTCCGTCTCAAGCATCATGTTTCGGTTATCTGGATGCGATTTACATGGACTGGTGCATGTTACAGACATTTTTGCTATGGCTACATGACCTACATCTATACACGAGTCTGTACACGGGTTTTACACTCGATACACTGTATTTACTCCTTCGACTCCTCCTTGACATCTACTGGTTGCCTGTCACCACCTCCTACTTGTCTTCCAGCCCTCTCTTGCCTCAACTCCTCGGCGAGTCGATACGGATCGATAAAGGTAGCTTGAGGCAGATGCGAACTGGCCAACTCTCTATTCGTCGCGATGATCTGCTCGAACGCATGCTCGAGGTGGCTGACCTTTTTCCAACTGCGTTGTTCTAGCCGAAAGGAAATTAGCATCGGCCCGACGGTCCGAGGAATACGAGATGAGGAAAGCAGTCCGACTCACCCGATACCGAAGCGTACATGGCTTCCGCATCGATCTCCCGACGCTTCGCTCCGCTCACGCCATCGACTGGCCACTTGGCGACTGGAAGTCCGATGAGACCGAAAGCCTCTTTGAGCAATTTTTGATGCGGCTCGCCCCAGCCGTGTCGCCTTCTCATCAACCCGGTGCCACAATCAATAGCTTTGTCATCGGCTACCTGAGCGTTCTTGGTGGCGTCTTCTGAAGGCATAGATTTGGCTACTGTCCACGCTCTGTCGGCTCCACGCAGTAGCCAGATGAAGGCATGTATATCCAGAGCGTTTATGGCATTGGACGGCAGGTCGAGCTCGCCGATGAGTCTTGATGGAAGAGGGTATCGATCTGAGTTTATGATGCTGTGTTTGAGAGCACGAAGGGCTTCTTGGTGTGTTTTGTAATCGGCCAAAGAAGGACTGTCGCTGGGTCCAGGCGTTGTCTCTGGCGCGATGCTGGGAGTCTTCGATGGCAACCACAGTCTCCTCTCCATCTCATTGGTGACGAGGTTCAAAGTCTTGCCAAAACCTTCGTGGCGGAGATAGTCGAGCACGAAGGCGGCAGGCTGTTTCTCCCTATTGTCCCTCAAGTACGATTGTTTGGGCAACATCTCGTCGTCACCCGCGGCAGGGACTTCCTGTTTGTCGTCTGTGGCGGCCGACGATGCGTCGGAATTGGGGGAGGAGTTCGAAGTAGTCATGGTCACCACTGCAGTCTCGGGAGAAAGATCTTTCTCCAGAATAGAGCTCTGGAAGGCAAGGCTCTTGAGACGGACGTGGTTGTCGATGTCGTATTTGAAGGGTCCGTTGAAGTTGATGGCGAGACTTTCTTTGTATGTCCGCAAGCCGACCGCGGGGTATAGGTCGGATCCGATATTGCCAAAGCAATTTCCTAGAATGCCTATCGTCAGCATAGCTTCAAGACTGCTAGCGAGCACTCACCGATGAGCTTGCCGTTCTTCGTGAAGAAGGCGTGTTTGGACGTGAAGTCGATGCCACAACCGACAATGTCGCGCGCTGCGAAAGTGTCAGCTCGGCCCTGACCGAGCTTACAGGATAAAAGTACTCACAACCCCAGGTCTCGCTGAACGGCTGGCCTTGGCCTCTTCCCTCAAAGATGCGACCATCGTCGCCATGCCATCCCCAACTTCCCTTGTCCCATCCGACCAGCCTGTCGAGGTTGGTCGACTTTGACATCCACCCTACGGAGAGGTAACCGTTCTGCCCAGCGTCGAGGACTTCGACCTCGTAGTAGAAAATCCCGCAAGCGACGGGAATCGGACATCTCGTCCGAAGGGAAGATGCCATCGGGTCACCGTGATGGTCGGCGGGCACGTTGGGTTGGTGGAATGTGACGCAGGGTCTCGATGGCTGACCTTCGACTCGATGGGTCGACAGTGTGAGTCGTGACTTCTTGCTTGGTCTCTCTAATTTTCTTGGAAGGGGTATACTCTGGTCGAGAATGGTGTGTCGGAGATATAGAGGTCGTTTGGGGCTTTCCACTTCTGGCTTTTGTTCTGGTCTCGCCAAGGTGCCGACTGTATGGTGATTCGTCTTCTGCTTCTTCGACGAGTAATCGCCAGTCGAGCCCGCCCCAGCGACCCCATCTGAATTGGATCGAGGACGTCGGTTCGAAGAGGACCGCACCAGGACTGGTGCGTTGACCCCGGTTTGATTGGTAGGAGGCAGCCCGTTGCTCCTCTCTTCTGCCTCCGACTCCGACGAAAGGGGCGATGAAGCTTCCCTCAATCGACGAAGCTCCTCGGCTATTTGCTCGGCTTCGCTACCCAACAGCCTGATGCGGCTCCTTCGCCTGTTGTCCCTTCCTCTCATCAGGCTGACCGACGCAGGGTCTCCCAATCTCGCGCCCAACACAATATCTTCTCCTGTATGGTTATGATGGGAATATAGGGTGGATTGGCGAAGCCGTCGCAGGTGGAATGCTATATCCTCAGACTCGTCTGCTGTTCTCGAGCGGCGGGTGGGTAAGCCGTGATAATCGGCTTCAGCGTCGTCCTCGTCTGACGATAGTGCGTCACCCGGTAAGTTGTACTGGTATGCGAAAGCTTCATATGGCAAAACTTCGTCCGGATCATACGCGGGCCGAAGAGGATTCACTCCACGAGGTCGGCGGTCGAGTCTCAAGCTAGATAACTCGGATCTCTGCCTTGTGTCTTCCTGTTGCACTTGGCCAGGAAGGGTCGTTCCCTCGTCCTGAGTACGGTGGCCAACGAGAGGAGAAAGGAGACCCAGGCCTGCGGGGTTATCTGCCAGGATCTGCGCGCTGAGACTACCACGGACGCCGGCAGTATTGTTTGACTCTACCGGGTCGAGTATCTGGCGGTAGGATACTGCTGGAGACTCGCTTTGAGCTGTCGCTTGGAGTTGAGGCCATCCGGGCCTGCTGCCAATCTCGCGGTCGAGCTCCTCTCGTCGGGCGAGTGCTTCGTCGATGCTACGACCATTGTCATTCAGGATTTGGTCCATTCGTCGAGATGGCGGAGGAGCTCGAACCGATCTCAGAAGCGTTGTATCGTGCGATCCCACTGAAGTATCGGGTTCAGCTGGGTCTGCTTCGAGGTGTAACTGGAACGAACCGTCATCGCCTCCTGTCTCAGCAGACCTGGGCTGGATACCGAGGTACGGGTTGAGATCGTCCAGACTGCCTTGTCGGTCCACATCGTCGAACCGCCAAGTGACCGCTGTACCTATCCGGGGTGGTCGTGGGAATGGGCGTGCTGGAGCGTCCGCTCGGCGGTCTGGCGGGCCCGCTGGGTCGTCTGATGGGTGCGGTGGGCGTTCCGCCATTGGTATCTGCGGCCAATGATACAACTGTCCGGACTGACTTGGCACTCGATGTGCTACTAGTTCAAATGAGCATGTGTGATGCTCTGGCGAAGGTGGCCCGTAGGGAGGTCTTAGTCACAGGTTGTATTGTCTGGAATTAGGGATCAAGACTGAAGCCAGTTGGAAGTAGAGCAGAATCTAGAGTAGCAGAGTGACAGTTCAATCGAGCGAAGCGGGATCAAAAGGTGGAGGCGAGCCAGCTAACCGGAAGATGATGGCGACAAAGAAGCTGTGGGTAGCGAGCAACTATTTAATGTCTTGCAACGCGCTGAAGGTCTTTCGGAACAGCGAAAGCACCCTTAGTCTCGCTACAAGCCATGCTCTATAAGAACGCACTCCTTTATGCACTGTCGTCGCATTGAAAAAGGTTGTATACGAGGTCGCGGACAACTGGTGCTGCCTAGCAGGCTCAGCTTGAAGGCAGGCGAAATCTAATTTCTCCCCACACTTACGCAGTCGCGTCGAGTGCGAGCCGAGAAGCTTATTGCATCTCTACCTCCCGGTACATCCTTGCTCAAGACAAGACTTCAGGTTCGAGCTATAAACCCCCTTCAGCAGACCGACTCAACAGTCCTTGGAAGGACGATTCGCGACAGCCTCCGGTGTAATTCGTCTCTCTCGCTCTCCTGCCCATTCATGACGCCAGTCTCAAACATTACCGGTTGCAGTCTCCCAAAGGGAATGTAATGTCGGGCAGTCACCCTCCACCACAGCCAAACCACATCTATTATCCATCTCAACAATACCACATACAGCAACCGCAGAACCAGCAGCTACACCAGTCGACCTCTCAGACCGCTCCACGCCAAACAAGCCTGCCGTATCCCTCTAATCCAGGTGGTTATCAGGGCTACGTACCGCCTGCATCGTCATATCCTTCATCCTACCCACAACCAACCTACAACCCGGACATTGTCGGTGGACAAGATCAAACACTCTCATCGCAGTACTACGCTGCAGCAAGCTACACCGCTGCTCAACCGTACCTGTCTCCAGGCTATCCCTCCCATTCCTACGCACCTCAGCCGCCTAGTAACAACCAATACCAGTCGCTGAGTCAAGGACAGCCGCAGAAACAACACCAGCAGCAGCAGCAGCAGCAGCAGCAACTACCGCCGCAGAACGTATACAGAATCAGCTCCGACGTGCCAGGAGAAGGGCATCCCTATTTATATAGCCCCACGCATAATCCCTCTCCCTCTATCCCATACTTGCCAACTTCCTACACGCCTTCGCCAGTCGCGGAAGGATATCCCAACTTCAGTTTGCAAAACGGACCCTATCCTGACGGACTTGGTGTGGATAATCGCCCACAGCCGTCTTCAGCTATCGATACACTGCAGTCCGCGCACCAACAACCAGGCTCCGCCAGCGTTCCAGCCAACGTACAAACCTTCCCCTCGACACCCGTCAATAAGACAGGCGTATCTCCTCTGAAACTCGTGATCAAACGGCCTGCCGCAAATCCACCAGTGACTGCACCAGGCGCCGACAGCAACATGTCTCGCTCCCGCCACAACGGTTCTGTGAGCTTCGAGGAGTCACACAACGGTCGACCGACTCGAGGAGCCCAACGGGCCGCCCGACAGGTTGTCTCGACATATGCCGAGGATGACGACGAGGACGACTTTGACGACGAAGAGGATAGGAAGCCTAGACGGAATAGCCGATCACACCACGAAGCTGAAGGCACCAGGAGAAGTGGGAGGTCAAGCAAGGGAAAAGCTCCAGGGAGATTTGCCGAGGACGACGATTTCGGAAACGACGCTATGGCAACCACCTCCGCTGCGAAGAAGACGAGAGCCACCGGTGGCAGAGCAAAACGAAGGGTCGTCGACCCAGACGAGGACGACGAGGATGCGCAAGGAGAGGCAGATTATGCCCCACCGCCCACTGGCCGCAACGCCTTCCCAACGAGACGAGCGACAAGGCTCTCTGGCGATCTGCTTCCAGTAAATGGCAATGGACTGGCTGCAGTACCTGACGAAGAGACCGAAGTCGACAACAGTCAAGGCGTGGAAATGACTCCCAGTGGTCGTTCCAAGCGCGCCAAGGCCAGAGCGATCTCCCGACACTCTTCCGCAGACGCAGAGAGTTTCGCGCCGACCCACTCGTCAGCGGAAGACGCAGAGGAATCTGAGGACCCGATGCAAAACAACTTTAGAAGCGACTATGAGGATGAAGAAGAGGACGACGTTGAGTCTCCCGCAGTGAGGAGACGGCCAGTTAGAAAGCCATTGCGTATGGTCGCTGCTGCTGCGAGGAGCGGGACGCGCCGATCCACCAGGACTTCTGCCCGAGCGCAACATGACTCCGACGACGAATATGGAGCGCCCAAACGAGAATTGCGACAACGTACCTCTAAAGTTAACTACGAGTTGCCTCCGCTGGACATATCGGCAGAACTCATCCAGGATGCTGTGGCAGGTGTCAGTGGACCTTCGAGGAGAAGAGGCGTTGGCTTTGCGGGCGGTACGAGGTTCGGCGCTTCCAGCTCCAAGGGTCTAGGATGGAATATGAGAGGCAGGGACCTGGCACATGCTATGGGTGACCCAGACACCAGCGATTCGGTGAGTATATCGTATCGGCATAGCCGCGTTTAAACTGATTCGTTTGTTCAGGATCTTGACGTTGGAGGAGCTTTGAAAGCACCTGGATCCGGAGCAATGGTTGCCGCTGGTGCAGGATCAGCTATCCCAGGCGCATCGTCAAAAGTCTCGGCGCCTACCGATGTACCAAACTTTGGCAGAATCAACCCCAAGTCAAGTAAGTGGAAGAAAGCGGGCTCCAAGACGACATTAACGTGTCATCGCAGACCTTGCAGACGTTGATCCTCTTGGCGTCGATATGAACGTCACGTTCGACAGTGTTGGTGGTCTTGACGGCCGTGAGTGTCACTCCTTCAATCAGAGGTAAAAGCTAAACTCGTGGTTATCTTAGATATCAATCAGTTGAAAGAGATGGTCGCTTTGCCTCTCTTGTACCCCGAGCTCTTCCAACAGTTTGGCATCACCCCTCCCCGAGGTGTCCTCTTCCATGGTCCACCTGGTACTGGTAAGTAAGCAAGAAGCTTCAGGAGGTCCGTTCTGATCCCATGTGTAGGTAAAACATTATTGGCTCGAGCCCTTGCAGCCTCGTGTAGTACCGGAAACACCAAGATCGGTACGTCGGTGCATCATAGGTCATATAGTTCATACTGACCTCTCTCGCAGCGTTCTTCATGCGAAAGGGCGCCGACGTGTTGTCCAAGTGGGTCGGTGAAGCTGAGCGCCAGCTGCGAATGCTGTTCGAAGAGGCGAGAGCCGCTCAGCCTAGTATCATCTTCTTTGATGAGATCGACGGTGAGCCGCCTGACTCTGACTCTGATGTACGCACACTGCTGATGGATCCCAGGTCTTGCCCCTGTGCGAAGCAGTAAACAAGATCAGATTCATGCGAGTTTAGTGTCGACCCTACTTGCTCTGATGGACGGTATGGACGGTCGAGGTGAGCTTGGGAGAGTGGTTCATAGTTGGGACTCGCTGAACTACATTTGCAGGCCAAGTAATTGTGATCGGCGCGACGAACAGACCAGATGCTGTGGACCCAGCTTTGCGACGGCCAGGTCGATTTGATCGAGAGTTCTACTTCCCTCTGCCCAATCGGGATGCCAGAAAGAAGATCATTGGTATCAACACGCGCAAGTGGGATCCGCAATTGTCAGACGAAACACTGGACAAATTGGCCCTGCTCACGAAAGGCTATGGTGGAGCGGATCTGCGTGTGAGTATTGTCACCTCGTTCTTGGAAGTTTGTGCTGAGACCATTTTAGGCGTTGTGTACGGAATCAGCTCTCAACGCAATTCAGCGGCGATACCCTCAAATCTACAAGGGCACCGACAGGCTACTGCTTGATCCCGCCAGTATTCGAGTCACCGCCAAAGACTTCATGATGTCGGTGAAGAGTGAGCTGGGATCGGTGACTACTCTTGGAGCACAACTGACAATTCGCCTCAGAGATCACGCCCTCTTCCGCGAGATCGACATCGTCGGCCGCGTCGCAGTTGCCGCCTCATCTTGTTCCTCTGTTGTCGGCGTCTTTCAACAAGGTCAAGACTGCTGTGGATAAGGTCTTGCCAAGGCATAAGCTGCCCACAGCATTAGAAGAAGCCGAGTTTGAGGACGAAATCGGAGATGATCTGGAGAAGCACTCGATGATCCAATGTGAGTTAGCTGCCGCGATAGAAATGTGGAAAATTCGCTTGCTGACCCCGGTTGAAGCGCTTGACAAGATGAGAACGTTCCGGCCTAGGTTGTTGATCCATGGTCCAAGCGGAATGGGACAGACGTACCTTGGTCCCGCAATCTTGCACCATCTTGAAGGCTTCCACGTGCAGAGTCTTGACTTGGGTACTCTCATGGGCGATACCGCTAGCGTACGTACATTTTCAGCGAGGTCCGCGTTGTAGTCCAAGCTGATCTTGAGATTAGTCTATCGAGGCATCAATCGTACAGCTTTTCATAGAGGCCAAACGACATCAGCCGGCTATCCTCTTCATCCCGTCGTTGACATCATGGACGTTGGCCCTGCCGGATTCAGCAAGGACGACGTTCAGAGCTCTTCTTGACGGAATACCGTCTTCAGATCAGGTGCTCCTCTTGGCAATCCTGGACGGCCCGCTAGAGGACATCCCGGTGGATGTCAAGCGATGGTTCGGTATTGGCAAAGAGGGCAGAGTTGAGCTCGAGCCACCCAATTCCGTGAGTTTAGATCCGAACTGTAACCTTTCTTTTCAAAACTGATCCGCGACCCCTCATTAGGCTGAGAGATCCACCTACTTTACTTCTTTGGTCGAGTCGTTCAGCAAACCACCTACCGACTTTCCCGACGCCCTGCCACGTCGCAAGAGGGTGTTGGAGGTCCTTCCACCAGCGCCGCCCTTGCCTCCTAGACAGCCGACAGAGGCGGAACTTCAGAAAGAACTCGAACGCGATAACAACGCTAGGAACATGATGATTCTCAGCTTCGCGTCGCTGCTTCAGGAGTTCATGAAGAAGTACCGGAAAGTCGCTGCAAACGCCAGGGTGAGTGCGAACGAAACCGCGGTCTGGAATCTTGCTGACATCGAGTTCTAGGCCGATGCGTTGGAGCTGCATCAGATGCTCACGGAACAGGCAACCAATGCGATCCAGCCGCTCTTGCCTCCGAGATCTCCTTTGCAAGCCAATGGCCAAGCCGAGTCGGTTGTCATGGATGAGCCCCCCTTCATTTCGTCTTCCGCTCCCGCCATCCTCACCTCGACACCTTCGGCTACGCCGACGACGACTACTCAGCCAGCAGAGACGGCGACTGACGACATTGGTCTTCCTCAGACTGCCAAGACTGTCGCCGGTCCATCATGGACGCCTCACGACGTGGATCTGGACACACTGCACCGACGTCTTCATCGACACAAGTACTGCACTCCAGGAGACTTCTTGGAGGATCTGGCGAAAATCGAGGAGAATGCCTCGAGGTCGATTGATCCGGTCACGCAGGCGAAGATTGCCGAAATGTCATCTTATGTTCGACTACACGTTGCCGAGTTTGATCCAAAGTGGACGCCAGAATTCGAGAGGCTGAAGGAGAGGGTCAGGACGTTCAAAGAGGATAGAAAGAGGAAACAGCAGGAATCGGCCAGTGAGGCCGCCAAAGCCACCGACGCTACGGCTCCTCCGGCTGAGGCGGACGGGACCGACGCCAACGGCAACAAGAGGGCCAGAGAGGACGACGGCGTAACCGATGGCGAGAGGGACGGCAAACGCGCTCGAGAGGACGCAATGGATGTCGACCCACAGTCCACCATCACACCGACTGTGACGCAACAGCCCGTCGAGCCAAACACCCACAATACGCCAGACGTCACTGCCCCGGTTCCGCAGTATGCTTCGTCATCCACCATCTCGGCATTCACCGCTGCGACAACACAGCCCGAATGCCAAGCGGCCGGAGAAGGCAATGACAACATCACATCATTCACAGAAATCCCATCTGTGCCTGAGCCAAGACCGGCTCCTCCGCCAGAATACCCCCCGTTTGTCGTGCCCCAGGACGAGCTGAACGCGTTTGAAGCGGCTTTGAAGCATGATACAGCCGACTTGTCGGTCGATGAGCTGGAGCAGCTTCGCGCCGGGTGTTATGACAGATTGTGGAGGCGGCGAGGAGAGTGGGATAGGAGTGGAGTGATTACAGAGTGCATGGATTGGATGAAGGAGTTCATCGAGGAAGCTACCGAGGATAACGAAGGATGAGAACAGAGCGCAGTACGATGAGACGACGGAAGGGCAGTACCAGGGTGAAAAGCGAAGGAACCACCGCCTAGAATGATTCAGATCCTGGTATACAGTGCATGCATATGACTTGGCAAGCGCGAGGCTCGAGATCTCATGACGGCGTTACTATCACAAAGCTCGGGGTGTGATTCCGACTTGAGGTTTCTCCGCTCTCAAACCCCGTATCGAAGGACCAAGGCTTTGCACTGAGCGGTCTCTGACCTCCCGCCTCATTTGAAGGCGACGGCCAAGGTGCCATTGAGCTAATGTAACTACCAAGGGCAGATGGGGCATTGTATACACTGGATGCGACGCCGCTTATCACAGATGCGATGGGCGTCATGACAGACGAGACGCCTGTGTAGGCGGAAGACATGGCGACTGATAGCCCGCTGGGCTGAGGAGGGCGATAATTGCTGGAGAACAGGCTAACAACGGACAGGTCGTCGCCCTTGAATCCGAAGAGGAATTCACGAGCTGCTGCTGAGCCGGGAATCTTGGAGGCGAGGGTGCCGGTGTTTGAGCGCGAAGGTAGGTCTTTGGAAGGGGTATAAAGGGGTGAACGTTGTTTGAGCGCGGAGAGTGTAAGAACTTCGTCGAACGGACTGCTCACCCTGATCGAGACATGTTAACATCGTTTTTTTGTCTCTCAGAGGGCTCACTCACGAAGGGGGGATGTACGTGGCTTCCACGTCGAGGTGGGTTTCTTTCCAACGAGCCGTACGAGTAGTACAATGCGTACTGATGATAGGGTTCTCCATACTCAGATGTATCACGCCTGGCTCCGAAGCAGCTCCGTATTGCTGTAGTTGCGGTATCCCCACCATCGACTCATAGACGCGTCTTCCGCTGCCGATCGTACAGTATTTTGGAGCATCGTGTTCTGGTACATCGGTCGCTGGGGAAGTGTCGGTCGTGTCCGAGACACGGCTGTCATCGGGCCGTAGCCAGGAGCCGTAAGTAGGCGGAGGGCCGTCAGGAATGGTCTGAATGGATGGTGACATAGTGATTCCGAGGACTGGAGTAGGGTTATGAAGCTTGAAGACTGTTTTGTGGATGGGGACATATCAAGAGCGCTAGCCATGATAGCACGGCTCCACCTGGTCTGAATCTGGAGCTTTCTAACGCTTTGTGAGCGAGATCAAAGGATGGTAAGTGACGGGAAAATTCAGGAGTGGCGTCAGAGAGCTGAGAGATGAGTGAGCATTGGTATATCTTTTTCCTGCTCTGACATCCAGGCGGTCTAGTAGTACAGTGTATATTGCTATACCCTCATCGATTCTCTCAGGCGGATGAAACCCCTGGATGGGTGTATGGGCAGTCAAGGCGACTCTGGGCGAGATATTAGCAGCATCCAGACGCAAGTAGGTCTAACGGCTGAGGCTGCACCTTGCGAGATCATGCTTCCTGCTGATCTCAGTCGGCGTCAAGACCATCGGATAATCTCACAGCCTGAGAGGTCGAGTGCGAGATACTGAGAGACTGGTGGCTTAAAAGACTGCAGAAGACTGTTCGCGATTGGATTCAAGATCGGTCGGATGATCGGATCCAGCCGGGTTTCACGGGACACGGCCACGTGCGTCTGACGTCACATCCTCGACACAAACCCGGCCGACAGAAGACGACCTCTCCGGTGTCGATGGTGAGATGACTGTCAGACGTATCGGTAGCATCGAGATCGAGACCAAAGTGACAGATATAGGCGCACACTCACATTCGGATCAAGCGAACACCAGACCTCATTCGCCTTACTCACAAACAACCAAACACATTTGACACGAAACAGTATGTCTTTCACTCTCTGCAAAGGAAGCCGCCTGACCACGTTCGTCCAACCCACCACTCTTCGCCTCCAATCTGGTCTTCTTCCTTCGTCTTCCATCATCCCTCGGCTGCCTCTCCGAACACTCACCACCACTACCCACCGCTCATCACCCCCTCGACCCAAACAGAGCAAGATGTCGCCCCCAGCTAAGAAGATGACCCACCTGCAAGCTATCAACGCTCTGCCATCGCAATACCCAGACTTCCGAACGGTCCTTTGGACCGGTGAGAGCTCTCAGCTGGTCGTCATGACTGTCCCAGTTGGTGGAGATATCGGAGAGGAGGTGCGTGTCTGAGCAGGCGATCGCTATATGTCACTTGTGTTTGTGACAGCAGCTCATGTCTTCGCTGCCTGCAGGTTCACACTGTCGACCAGCACCTCATCTTCACCTCTGGAGTTGCCAAGGCAATTGTCGGCGGAGAGGAGAAGGAGGTCAAGGCGGGTGACCTCGTTATTGTCCCCCAGGGCACAAAGCACAACTGTAAGTCCTCCTCATCCAACGTGTCCCACAGCTTGACCTCAATTGGACCCCTTGTGTCAGAAATGATGCTGACCTCAGACTTATAGTCATCAACACGGGACCTACCCCACTTTGCCTGTTCACAGTGTACGCCCCTGCGGAGCACGCCGAGACCTCGGTTCACAAGACCAAGGAGGAGGGAGACAAGGCTGAGGATGCTGGCAA
Organism: Bullera alba; assembly: GCA_001600095.1. Lineage (NCBI taxonomy): Eukaryota > Fungi > Basidiomycota > Tremellomycetes > Tremellales > Bulleraceae > Bullera > Bullera alba. The sequence goes on from BCIX01000001.1 coordinate 4,207,785, forward strand.
GGACGAGGCGCCAGAGTGGGCTCAGAAGTAAACGTACGGAATTTGATAGCAGTCATGGGAAGCATGTATGTCGTGTAGCTTCTAGACGAGGCTCTTAGTACGCTAGTATGTATATGGGCAAGATCAGGATCATATCATAGCAGCCTTGCTTCTTGCGGTCTGGTCTGTGCGGAGAACCGACCTCACCGTGGGAAAGCTCTTCTGCGGGGATGATGAGGAGGCGCGTCACAGCGTCGGCCCAACCCCTGCCAATCCCAAGCTCATGTCCATAGTCGACATCGACAGCGACCTGTGCACCTCTCAAAAGGCTCACCGGGCGTCTTATAGAGTGATCCCGCTACCTCGTCGGCAAAACTAGAAGAACAAGCAAGCAGATACATCATTCACAATCACCATGTCCAGATTCGTGCGACCAGTGAGTATCGCAGCCACTAGGGCAACCTGGCGTCCTCCCGGTGTCATCCTTCACAGCCGCCCTGTCTTGCCTCCAAAGTCGTGGTAAGGGTCACAAGCTGACTATCTGCACTTACCTAGTCCAAGTACCGTCATGTGTATGGTGAAAAGGCCAAGATCAGCTACGAGAACGCAAAGATAAGTGGCTCTGCCTGGGACACCAACCTTGTGTCGGCTGGCGGGAAATATCTGGCTGTGAACTGGCAAGTCGCTGGAGGTGGTGTAAGTGGCTCGCCGGCGCTGACTTGCTGTTGGAGCTGACACGTATATTAGGCCTTCGCAGTCTTGCCCGCCCACTCCCCGTTCACGCCTCCATCACCCGCTGGTTTCCCTACCAAGCTACCGGACATCCTCCCTTTGGCTCGAGGTCACTCTGGACCCGTCCTCGATACTGCGTGGAGTCCATTCGACGATAGCATCGTTGCGTCTGCAGGCGAGGATGGAAAGAGTGAGGCAAAGTGGAATGCGACATACGTTGTGAAGCTGATGTGGAATAGTCTTCATCTGGAAGATTGAGGACTCTCTCTTCGAAGGCTGGGGAGATGATGGATGGACACCTCAGGAGCTGAGCCCGAAGACTAGACTCAATGCAGGGGGCAGGTGAGATTCTACAGCGGATCTCCATCTAAGGTAGCAACGCTGAAGCTGGCTGTAGGAAAGTCGGACAGGTCGAGTTCCACCCTACAGCCTCGAACCTCCTCACGTCCGCGTCCGGTGATCACCTGATCCGACTCTGGGACATTGAGAACGGTACCGAGTCGCCCACCATCACCCTCAAGGGCCATGGAGACACCATCCAGAGTCTCGCTTGGAACCCGACCGGTACTCTGCTGGCGACTGTGAGTCGGCAGTTCAGTCTCCAACCGTAACTGACACCCCAAATCGCGTAGACTTGTCGAGACAAGAAGCTTCGACTGTTTGATCCCCGAGCCGGTGTTGAGGCCATTCGAGTTGCCGATGGGCATTCCGGTGTGAAGGGCTCTCGAGTCGTGTGGCTAGGTGACAAGGACAGGATTGCTACCACTGGTGTGAGTAACAAGCTAAGCACATGAGATGCGTTCCAGCCCAACTGACATCTATACTTAGTTCAGCAAAATGTCCGACAGACAGATCGGTCTATGGGACACTTCAGACCTGAAAAACCTAGACATGATCTCCGTTGACACTTCTGCGTATGTTTGGCGAATCTCCAAAGTGACCGAGGAAGCTGATCATCTGCAGTGGTGTCCTGATGCCATTCTTCGTGGAAGGCAATGAGATTCTGTTCTTGGCCGGAAAAGGGTGAGTCACTCTCGTCTATCGACCGAAGATAAATCTGATCACTAAACCTTGTTGTAGTGACGGTAACATCCGATACTACGAGTACGAGAACGACTCTCTACACTTCTTGAGCGAGTACAAGTCCTCTGATCCCCGTGAGTTGCCATGTGATACTGGACATGTCGAAATTTAGCTGAACCGCGTAGAACGTGGCCTCAACTTCCTCCCCCGACGGGCTCTTGACGTTTCGCAAAACGAGATTGCTCGAGGATTCAAGCTTGCTGGAGGATCGATCGAGCCATTGAGCTTTATCGTTCCACGAAAGTCCGATAGCTTCCAATCTGAGTGAGTACAGCGAACATCGCCAGATTGGGCTGCCAATTGATCTGCCATGTCAGCATTTTCCCTCCTGCGCCATCTATCGAGGCTGCTCTATCGGCATCCGAGTGGTTTGGCGGAAAAAATGCTAGGCCAAAGGTCATCGACTTGGAGACCAGAGCAGTCTCGGCATCCTCGGCTCCCATTGCTACTCCTACACGATCTGCTACGGCACCCCAAGCTCCTTCTGCTGCTGAACCTAGCCAGAAGACTACGCCAATTCGATCAGACACTGCTCCCGCTCCTGTCGCGTCGACACCTGCTCCAGCTTCGGTCAATGCGCCGAGCGCTCCAGAGTCGAAGCCTCTCACGCCTAAAGAGTCCCCTCCAGCTAAGGAGGAATCAGCCAAGAGCTTAGAGATCGAGCAGCCAGACAGCGAGGATGAGGCATCCGCGCCTGCACCCGCACCTCCGGCCTCTGCTCCAAAGTCGCAAAGCGTCTCAATCGTCTCCAGCCCAGCTACCAACGGTGGACCAAATGTCACTGCGGTGAGTCCGAGCATACGCAACAACCTATCGCAAGTGCTGATGATGCTTTCAGCCCAAAGACCACCTTCTGATCAAGAAGCTATCAGACAAGGCGACTCTGCCAACACGGGGATCGCCGCTGGCTGCCGGGTATGACCTCTACTCTGCCGAGGAGAAGATTGTTCCTGCTCGAGGCAAAGCCACGATCGACTTGCAGCTCTCTGTCGCCTGTCCAGAGGGTACTTATGGACGGATCGCCCCCCGAAGCGGTCTCGGTGCGTGCAGACCATGCTGAAAGTTATAACACGGAACTGACACCTTCTTCAGCCTCGAAGCACTCAATTGACACCGGAGCTGGTGTCATTGACGCGGACTACCGAGGCCCTGTCATGGTCCTGCTGTTCAACTACTCCGACGTGGACTTTACCGGTAAGCTGACTTCTACAGTTGATCTCATACAGCATGCTGATATCAGCGCAGTCAACAAGGGGGATAGGGTGGCCCAGCTCATCTTGGAGCGAATCGCTATGGCGCCTCTGCTCGAAGTCGATGTGAGTAATAATAGCCTGGCAAAGTGGATGATTGCGAGCTAAAAGACCTAACAGGACCTCGAGGCTACTGCGCGAGGCGAGGGAGGTTTTGGCTCGACGGGCGGTTTCGGTAAATCTGCCTAGAAGTCAGGCGTCTCTGAGGACGGGAGCTTGGGAATGATCTTTTTGTCAACATAGCATGAATGCGGTGGACGATTCGTCGAGGCAGCGTCTGTGGTCTGCCTCAAGGGACTCGAGGCGATTCTCGGTATACTCCAAATGAACGTTCGCGAAGCTAACCAGGATTGAGGCAAACTGTACGCGGTGCATCACCTTCGCTCCCCTATCTACTTATGAACTCCGGACGGAAAAAGGCAGTGAGCGGCTGGCCTAGCCAGTCTTCGGCGCGCCGGTCACAGTTGGCACCGACCCAGGCTCGAGGGTGATCGTGTCTGCGTCGGACCCGGTCGTAAAGACCGGAAAGATGGGCAGGTGAAGGCCACCTGTGTTGAACCCAGGGCGTTGGCTTGCAATATCCTTCACGGAAGATTGACATAGCTGGCTCGCCTTCGCTGCCTCAACCAAGGCAACATCGCTTACTTCATCAAGAGCAGAATTGCACCTCTGGCTGTTGCCGAAAGACATCGCGGCGAGGGCTGCTATCCCCATCACAGCATAGGTCCAGTTTGACCTTTGGTGCTGATTGTGCGTGCTCCTGATCTCCGACTTCAACTCCTTGATCTGCTGGTTCTTGGTGCTGATGGATTGCGAGGCGATTGACAATGCTTCGGCGAAAGCGCCACTATATGGACACAATTAGCTTGTACTGATTCAGCGCATGAGTACTTACACCCCGGCCGTTCCCGCGTCCATGTCCATGACCAAAGCGACGAGCTTCTTCGCCTGCTCGAGGGATTCATCGTATGAGCCATTGTCGGACGCTGCCTTCAGAGCATTCTGCACAGCGGTCTTGTATGCGAAAAGGCTGTCACGGAATGTTCCCGCAGGTTCAGTATCGCCCTCAACAGCGTCTTCTGAGCAGTACGGCTTCAGGTCTTCCCAAGTGGATTGAACTTGTTTCCAGGTGGCGCCCTTGAATCCAGCGCAATTGGTCAGAAGGGTGTGTGTGTTAGTGAGCAAGGCCACTTGAGCTTTGAAATGGGATCCGGTAGTGTCATCCTCGGAGGCGTTCTCGGTCTCTCGTAAATCAGCCATGATTGATGGTATGCGGGGAAGAAGCCATCCGGCTTATGACCAGCTGTTCTTATATCTCGACTCGTCGGTATACGTGTGAGAACTTCTTCAAGCCCCGCAGCGTTTCAGCACTCAGCGTCTTGCAGGTATCAACGCCTGAGGCTTGAAGGCTGTCTTCGGCGAGGAGATTCCACAGAAAGGACGGGTCATAAAGGTAACAACACTCTGACGTCAAGACTGTATCCGGCCATGAAGCTCTCTTTCCGGCCGACCCATGTGAGTATCGACTAGACAGGGGGGTGGCAAGGAGAAGGCGAATAGTACATGTTCTGTTCGGGGTATACGGCTATGCGAGGTATATGGCGGAATGGAGTCGATGCTCTTCATCCTCTGAGAGATATTGGCGGCGGTATTGATGGAATGGAACCCAGCTCGAAAGTTGAGCTTTTGAAGGCTTTGATGAACTCTTCGTCCAATTTACCTCCGCGGCCATCACCAGTTTCCGTGGCGAGGAGATAAGACCAAGGATCATCGTACGACCAACCCTGCGGCAAGTCCACCCCAGAAGGCAATGGCGCTGCCGAGGGCTGACTCGCAAAGGGATTGGTGGAAGCGGTCGATTTCGTGGCGAATGGATTACTGGGATTACTCTGCGTTTGAGTGGATGTCGAGCCGAAAGCTGATGAGGAGAAAGCCGAGGAACCAAATGCACTGGTGACTGGTGCCGAGGCGGCGGGCGAGGGCGCCGCAAATGGATTGGCGGATGGCGACGGCGTGGATGCAGCGCCGAATCCGGCAAACGCGGATGTGGGCTGAGTGGAAGTATTGGGACTTGGAGCGGCGGGCGAAGCGGCGCCGAAGGGCGAAGTCGCGGTCTGAGCTGGAGTCGATGCCAAAGTCGATGCCAAACCAAAAGCGCCAAAGCCGCTTGCAGTTGGAGTTCCAGTAGCTACTGGCGAGCTGCCTAAGGCTGAGGTTGCTGCTGGCTGTCCAAAGGCTGATGGTGATGCTGACTGCCCGAAACCTCCAAAAGCAGCTGGCTTAGCTGACTGACCGAAACCGGATTGACCGAACGCAGTACCAGTGCTTGGCGCCGTGACTGGTGTGGATCCGAATGCCGATGGCTTGGATGTAGCTCCAAACGCTGAAGGCGTACTGGTCTGACCGAAAGCTGACGTGGTGGCGGGGGTTTGGATGGCTTGACCAAACGCTGAAGGCGTAGAAGACGCCCCGAAAGCTGCAGGCGTAGATGTCGCTCCGAAGGCTGATGAAGGGGTAGAAGTCGATCCAAAGGCCGAGGCTGCGGCAGGCTTGCCGAAGGCAGAAGCACCGAATGCGCTGTTTCCAGGAGCAGATGTGGCGCCGAATCCTGATTGTCCGAAAGCAGACTGCGGTGTGCTCGTGGCGCCGAAAGGCGATTGCGGTTTGGCCGCTGCCCCAAATGCTGCAGGGGTGGTCGCAGCTCCGAAAGCTGGAGTAGGGGTACTTGCAGCCCCGAAGGCAGACTGAGGTGTCGACGAAGCTCCAAATGCGGATGCAGGCCTCGATGTAGCACCAAAGGCTGAAGTCGTACTGGGTTTCGCGCCGAATCCCGAGGAACCGAACGCGCTTGGTGCAGTTGGCGCTCCGAAGGGCGATGCTTTTGGCGCAGTGGGTGCTCCGAAAGCACTGGTTCCTCCACCACTCGCTCCGAAAGCGGAAGGTTTGGCGGCAGATCCAAAAGCAGATTGACCGAAAGCGCCAGTGGACTGCTGACCTCCAAATACTGGAGTGGTGCGACCGAAAGCTGAGCTGGATGACGGCGCGATGGGGGCCTGTGGGGTCGAAGCGGCTGCAGCGGCAATGATTGTGTTCTCGTCGAAATCAGCTGGTCTAGGTCCTCCTATAGCTGTTCCGGGTGGATATCGCGCATCGTGTAGCCTTTGTGCTAGTTTGACAGTGGCCGTGACGCTCTGGAGAGATGCCGAGATAGTCTGTTGGGCCTCGTTCATCAATCTGCTCTCCTCTTGGATCTAGGAAGGCGATCAGCACGCAGCTTGCGAGGTGTGATGAGTACGACCGGACTCACATATTCTTGGGCACGATTCTCCTTCAAAGCTACCGTGCTCTTCCAGCGCAACTCCTCCGGCGATAGTTCCGACGAGAGAAATAGATTTGGCTCATGTTTAGCCGCTCCATAGGACGATAAGATCCATCTTGGAACCTCCGTCGATAGATCAGTCTGCACTACCTGCTCCCTTCAGAGGTGGATCAGCCCGGATCCCGCTAGTCAACTGAAGATCACGGTTGCGCTCACGTGAATTGGTAGGCGGCTTCTTTTGCGGGATGCTCAAATCGACAGCTGCTGCCGAAACGACAATAACTACAAGGATTTCCGTTAGCGAAGCAATGCGCGATCAAGTCATATTCTAGAGAAGATTGACACTGCTTGCAGCCGCACTTACCCATTGACAAAGTCCCGACAGACCTGCCTACGCGACATGTTGACCAAAGTCGGGAGATGTTCCGCTCTCAGCTTTGTTTCCCCGCTTGCCGATCAGTTCCTCGAGAGATTACCATGGGCTGCCTGTGGACCTCCGCGAGGATCCTAGATGTAGAGATGAAGTCGAATGAGATCCGGGAAAGGCACTGGTGTGTGCGATTAATGGCAAGTGCTTGTATAGCTTGCTCGTTGCACAAGTTGTGCAGCTAATTGCTGGCTGGCGTTAACGTTCCTGGCGCATCAGCCATCAGATGGTCACGTGTTCTTGTACCAGCGTACCGTACCCAGCGTGGTACGGTCCACTGGTACCCAGGGCATACGGCCACTTCGTCACCACGGTCAGCGTTTCGCTGGCTAGGCGGAGAGCTATAACCCGGACGCTGGTGGAAGGAGTTCCTAATCGGATCTTCGTTTAGAATTAGGACTGCTTTGTTAGCGGAGCTTGGAAAGAGGATTACAATTTTATACTTCCCGGAAACGTATATACCGCTCAGACCAATGTAAAAGGTACCCAGCATCGGGCACACATGGCTAGACACTTTGGCTCGTCGAAACATGCATGACCTGGACCATACACCATACCCGATTGGCACAGCAGCTACATATCGTTATTGAGCAGCTACTCTCTAGAAGCCAAAAGTGCGCCATGTAAAGAGGGGAAGATTCTTAACAAGTCCTCGGTCAGGTCCACCGCAATGCCTTCGATCTCAGCGTCAAAGTGTCCATCGCCTGGAGTTCCATGGAAGTCGATAGCGGTGTCTGATGAGGTCGCTATCACGCTCATCATACTTCTCAGCAACACCACGTCCATCGCTTTTCGCTGGGCCAATGAGAGATGTGCCCCTCTCGATCGTGATCTGGATCGGGAATGGGCAGGCGAATTCCGCCCCGACCCCCTTGTCGTACGGCCGCCAGAGAGATCACTCGCTCCGCTGGCGGCTCTGGGCCTCGTGGAAGACGGATACGCTCTCCCACCTCGGATCTCCCTGAATGCCCTGTTGCCTCTATCTTCAGTATAGAGGAAGCCTTCGCCCGAGATCCGATGGGCTTCGTCCAAGGACATACAGACGATATTGTCCAGTGAGAGTTTGTCGAGCTGGAGAGCTGAGAGCAAAGTCGCATCCGTTCCCGGGTCGAGCTTGTATCGATGTAGCAAGCCCTCGAGACCTTCGCTCAAGTCGTTTAGGCTGATGGTATCACCTTGGCGGTTGGAGAATGCAGTGGACCGACCCGACTCGTCGATGAACTCGAGTACCTCTGCTCTCTCCGGACGGAAGCCGTAGGCGCCCTCAAACTCATCTTTAATCTCGACCTTGAGCTGGGTCACTATGTCCCCAGATGTCTCCGGAGTCACGTAACCTTCTGGCCTGAACTGCCTCGTATTGAGCAGGAGACTGATCAGTCTTGACGGTCCCACCTTCTCGTCCTCGGTCCATTCGGCAGTTTCCTCGATGAACGATTGATGGGACCTTGTCGGCGTGAGACCCTCCATACCGTCCTCCTCCGCGTCCCATGGTGGTGGAGTGGGGGAGTCTCTTGTTTCGACTTTGATCTGAATACCGGAACCTACATTAGACGGCCCTTCCCCTGCGTCATGGTCATCGGAGCTCATCGTATTGGTGTGGGAGAGGCAATGTTGTGGAGTGAAGGTGTGGGTGGTGTGGTGGCTGTAGAGATATGTGACAGAGATATATGCGTTTATAAAGTATCTTGCTCGCCGGGTCAGAGCTTAGCTCTCAAACGAGTGGACTCATAGGCGAAGGCCAGACTACGCAATTGCAACAAAGGATGCTTCTTGATGGATGGCGCCGTGGTTGAAGATGAGAGCGATTTTGGCCGAACGAAACGTTTCTGCGTTGAACTGAAGCTCAGCTCGCGCTCCGAGCAGCCTCACGGGGGTCCAACGTCAAGGGATGCTTCGTTGAAATACTCGATGTTGCTGTTTCGATGACGTAGGTTACGCTCTGCACGGTCACCTCTTTTGACGACTGAGCTGGAGGATCTCTTGCTCCACGCCGTCAGTTGCCGTTATAGCGGGCGGATCGCGGTGAAGGGAGTGTCACGGGGTAAGTTCAAGGTGTGAAACGATATCGAGGTCCTGCAACAAGCTCACCCGCTGGCGGCATGCTCGTGATGATTCATCGGGGCGACTCGTTGTGCATGGTATGTACCGGTACAGCCTTGTTATGCTAATGTTGGAGTTTTACTGTATCCGATACGAATTGTTCCCACTGTATGATTATGTTGGAAAGGCTGAAAGGGGGAAACTGGTTGATTGTGAAAATCGTTGAGGACCGAACCGAAAGTCTATGCACAAAGATGACCAAAAATTGAAATGAAGAAGAAGAAGATCCAGGCGGACTGGAAGAGATCGTGCCCTTATTGCTTGGCATCCGGGTTGGACTGGGCAAAGCTGCCCACTTTCATGAACCTGCTCAAGACGTTTTGCGTATCCCTCTTCCTGACGTCGACGTCGGTGCTGGGGTCGAAGATCCTACTCGCTGGTCTGGCTTGCGCTGGTGCAACTTGTTCTCTCTGATCGCTGGAATACGAAGTTCGCCTGTCGTGCATTTTGCCCAGGCCGTTGCCGTTGCCAGAAGACTGACTGTTGCGACTTGCAAACGAAGCTGATTGTCCCATGAAGTTGATCGTAACGCCAGATGCCGAGTCGGGCGAGGTTACAGACGGTGGGGTGAAAGGGTTTCCGCGAACGGTCGTATCGGAAGAAGACGATTGTTGCCTGGTGTTTGAAACCCGGACCGGTGCAGAAGCGGATTGCCTTTCCCTCGATGGGATCTCAAACGTCGCTACCGCAGGTGATAGGCCTGGATTGGGACCAGCTTGAACCGTAGCGTCCGACGACGAGGGTTTGTCGGTTTGCACTCGTCTATCCCTGTAGTTGCTGTTGCCGGGGTATTTAGCCTTTCTCGACGTCTCCGAGCTCTCATCGTCGCTCTCCTCTCCTGCTTCATCGTCACCGTCACCACTGGCCTCGGAGTGTCGATCCATACTGATTTCGCGCCTTCGTCCAGTTCCCTCCACCTCGAATGCCGGAGTTCCCGGTACCGAAGCCAAGCCCATACCATTGAGATCTTTCGATCGGATCGAGATGTGCGAGGGCCCTTTACTCTTTCTTCCCGTGATTCTCGTCACGTAATCCTGGATTTCGGGCATCTTATCCCACGCGTTGGTGTAACTGGCCATAGCATCCGCCATGGATTTCGGCTGGCTAGGGGGCGACGACGTCTCGGGCGAGGGGATGGGCGGTGTAGGTTGTTGAACGACAAAGTGCGGCTCAGGGACAGTGAGACCCGTCTGATCTTGTCGAGGTGGTGGGGTGCTGCCTCTAGGGAACACACGGTCCGGCCGTCGATAGCTATGGCCATCCTGCTCCCAGGGGAAGACCGCCTGGATGTTCTTCTTGTCGGGTTTGGTGTTGGTGAAAGCACCATACCACGAGTCTCCAGTCACGCTGCTTGGCAATGTTGGGTATTCTGGCTCGCCAGACTTGTTGTTCTGGGCAAAGTACGACGAATGCGAAGTCGCTGGTGCGTCCCATGCTGATTCGTAAAACGTGTCGAGGGGAATCTTCATCTCTGGTTCTCCCTGCTTGGGCGGCGAATATCTCGACCCGTCCCAAGTAGCTGGCTGCTGTGTCTGCTGCTGTAGGGTCTGAGGCAAAGGAGCGTGAATGTGAAGAGGGCTGTCGACGGTAGTAGGGCTCTTTGGTGGAGTAGCATTTCGCTCGGCGATGCGTTCCTGCAGTGATTTCGGCTTTGGCATGATCAGGTCGACCCTTCCGTCCAGTGGCAGTGAGATGTATTGGCCAGATATCAGGGAGTTCAATCCGGCACCCGCCGCAGCTCGTAGTTGATCCAGATCCATCCTGTCCGCCGGCTGCTCGGGCACCCCAGAAGCGAGGTTCCAGACAGCAACGTATTCTGGCACGGCGAATCGGACCTTGAGGTCGGGTGAATGTGCGGCTGTCGGCCTGACGTTTCTGTCGTACACGTCGTACCATCGGTCTATCAGAGCTGGATCTAGAGGTAGTGTAAGTATGGAAGGAAGGGCGAGAGCGATTCGGCCAACTCACAGTCGTATGAATCCTTGCCCTTCTTCACCAAAGACACTCCCGGTGGCCTGCCAGCCAAGTTGGCCCATGGCTTGTTCGGCCCGATGAAGTGGACAACGTTGATTTTATGACCGTAGCGGTGGTAGGCCGGTTTGTAGGTGTAAGCAGCAGAAGGTGTAACGTTGTAGCTGGTGATTATTTAGCATTCTCTCGCAACACAGTCTGCCGAGACACTCACGTGAAAGGCAACCTGTTCCACTGTCCACCACCTCCTTCCTCCGAGAACCACTCGTTCAACAATCCTTGATCGGCACCGTCGAAACTTCCATTCCCGCTGAATCCACCTCCGGATTCACTCGGCGACTCGTCCCCGGCGCCATTCTTCAGCAAGGCTCTCAGACCTTCAAAGTCGGACTCCCGAGGTCGGATGACCATGACACCAGAGTTGAAGCAATCGGGCCATCCGGTGTCGGGACAGGCGGAGAGCACATGTGGGTTGGTCGTGGAGAAGAGGTGTGCGAGGGGCCTCAGGGGGAGCACATCGGCGTCGAGATAGATTAGCGTGGAAAATAGAGTGTGTAGTCGGAAGAGATGGAGCTTTGTAAGGGCCATGTTGAGGTCAGGACGGCCTGCATTTGGTCAGCAAACCCAGACAACACATTGACAGATATTTATATACTCACCCATGAGATTCAACCCATCTTCACCAGTAACTCCACTACTGATCCCCTCTACGCCAATGACCAGATCATACCCCGCATTCCTCAGCTCGCCAATGACCTTTGCGTCGACCGACTCTGGGGTGACGATGCATACCGTCTTGAAGTCCCTCGGAGCGGGGTGGAGCTCCAATAGCGAGTGGAGGAGGACGAGGGCTCCGGGCAGGTACGAAGGGGTTGTGAGAAGCGTTACAAAGGCATTTGGCAGCGACATGGCGATGAGTGCTCAGCCGGCCCTGCTAGGAGAAGATGTGCTGTGGTCGTATGTGCTGCTCGAGAAGAAGTGGGGTATCGAAAACACAATGATCGATGTGTCTTTTTCGTGGGGTTGACTTGGCCGCCGTTGTCAGGGCCTTCTGGTCGTCCTGCAGAGCCAGCGATCTTTTGTGGTGCTCTACGAATGTTTTGGTGATCGCAGTCCAGGAAGATGACTACTTGGGGTGAGACGTTGTCCACAAAAGGATACGAGTTGGAGATATCCACTACCCGTTAGAGCCGACCAATCGCTTACCTGGACAGGTGGTCGTAAGGCAATCGACGGAAAATTACTAGGTGGAACCTCGGACCGGATTAAGAAATGAGAGCTGCTGGCGGCTACTTTTCGCGACTCTAGCAGGCCACCCTCGGCTTCCAGCTTTATCTTTACTCTTTCTCGCGCTGGTGTATCCGTTCGTAGAGTAAACGCAGAGGTCAGATGTTGTTGATCACTCTGGGAGGTTGGATGAACGCTGCTCGTTCCGGCGTTCCTTTCCTCTTTGGTGAGCGGCAGCTGCTGGCATGTTTTCAGGGTCACACGGGGACATATGGTCATATGGGGACGATCAGGGCAGGGCATCCCTGAGCATCTTTCATCTCTCTCAACACTTATCAAAGGCGATGTCATGCTCTTGTGGTCCGGCGAGAGCAGATCAGATGAGTATACAATGACAGACAAGATCGCACAATCCCAGCATGGCTCTGAGACGCAGGCCTCTGTATGCAGCTTGCTCGCTGCGTGTTCTTATCTCGCTCGTCCAGCCAAAAGGATCGTCGGGGAAATCCGCCACTGCCGTTTCCCTGCCCCACTCTCCAGCTTATCCGTGCCGTCCCCCAGTCTGGTGGATGCGCAGCTCCGCGGGGCAAGCTGGGCAGCCAGGCCACCCACTCCACTTCGTCTCAGCCAACTATACTGTGCTCAATCTCAGCGCAGATCGCAAGTCGTCCACTGTCAAAGGGATGATCGTGCATGGCTCGTTATGTGCGCTCGTGTATTGACATGTGTATGGTCTTTTCGCCGGCTGGTCGAACTGTCGCAAGGTATCTCACGTCTGATACCTATTCGAGTTCTCACGCTCCCAACCGCTTGGCTCTTCTCACAGACTCTATCTCGCGATCTTCATCCACCTAGACCCGGATGGCACCTGATACGCCGGCGATGTTGACGTTGTTCGCAGCGACTCCAGCGACATGGGGGTTGACGTCGTATTTACCACTTTGTCTTCGCTGCATAGACGCTTTCGAGCTTGTTCGGGACAAACTCGTAGCCGATCGCTTGCGTCCAGGTACCGAGGGTCCGGGGGGTTTCTGCCCAGACAGGCGGTTCACTGCGACATTGTCAGCCCGCTGACGCCTTCGTTATTGCTACATCACTCACAATCGTTGACGAAGGAAACACCCCAGGCTTCGGCAGTGTACTTTCGGACGTACTGTCATAGCTGTCAGTGATCGATCTTCACGAATCCACGAGCCACGCTCACGTTGAACAGCTTTTCCCAATTACTCTTCCTCTGTTCCGAGCCCATAGTCAACGCAACGTGAATGGCGTCGGCGGTGGACTGGACATCCCATGGATTGATGAGAAGACTACCATTCAACGACTGAGCGGCACCGGCGAACTCTGACAGGATCATCGAACCATGTCGGTCCATCTGACTGGAGATGTACTCGTAGGCGACCTGGATGAGGTCAGCGCTAGCTCCAGACCACTCGTAAGCAATAACTCACCAAGTTCATACCGTCTCGGGTGGACGTCACCAAACACGCGTCTGCCAAGGCGTACATGGCTGTTAGCTCCTCGAAGGGAACAGACTTGTGCATGTAGTGAATTGGCATGAACTCGACGGTACCGAATCGACCGTTGATTCGACCGACTAGCTCGTTGACGCAGGCCCTGAGGTTCTGGTACTCTTCGACGTCTTGACGCGAGGGGATGGCAAGTTGGACCAAAACGACCTTAGAGTGCATGTCAGCAAAGGCGTTTGTCCGGATCACCCGCATTGCTCACCTTTCCGACCCATTCTGGATGCTGAGTGAGGAAGATCTCCAGAGCGTGCAGTTTCTGGGGAATACCCTTGATGTAATCCAGTCTGTCCACTCCGATGATGACTTTGCATCCCTCGAACCTCTTCTCCAGCGCCTTCAACCTCGTCTGCACAGTGTCTTTTTGCAGTCCTTCTACGAACTGCATTGGCTCGATGCCGATGGGGAATGTTCCGACTTGAGCATATCGACCCTCAAACTCTATGCTGTTGGGCATCGTTTCCAGTCCGAGTATTCTTGTGCACGAGGAGAGGAAGTGTCGAGCATAGTCGTACGTGTGGAATCTGGCTTGAGTCAGCAGGAGTAAGAGCAAACAAAGCATTGTCAAACTCACCCAATGAGGTCGCATTGCAGTACACCAAGCAAGATCTCACGTCGGACTGGAAGAATTCTGGCATCCAGTCAGCGAGGATTCTCGCGCCGTTGCAGTAATACGACCCACCGGTATATTTCGCTCGAAGGGAACGGCGTATGCAGGAAGAAGCCAATTCTGATACCCTCTTTGCCCTTCTCCTTGGCAGCGGCTTCTTGTTGTTGGAAAGCACTCAACTCTCGCCCAAGAGGCGGCCTCTTTCGATGCGTCGAGCTGACCTTTCTCTTAGCCACGGTGATAGCCCCGCTCTCCTCTTCCACATCCTCGAGTGTGTCTAATCCAGGGCCACCAGTCTCCTCGACACCTGGTGCGACGCCCTGCTGCATGCCGAGGACGTCCTTGATGACCTCGTCGTCCACACCCTGCTTCACCCTGCCCAATTCCTTTCTGACCATCTCTCCCTGAGCAGCTTCGCCAGAGATGATGGATCGCAAGAGCATTGGGAGAAGCATCAGGTGGTAATCTTGAACCCAGACCATGTCTCCCGCTTGACACATGCTGGCGACCACGTCGGCGAATCTCATGTTGGCTTCTCTGTAGGCCAGCCAGTGAGCGGCGTCGAAGTTCATCTCTCCCGGGTGGTAGTGGAACAATGGCCAGAGGATGGAGTTGGAGAATCCTGGTCATAGTCAGTATACACTCAGACACGATCCCTCTTCTTTGGCTCACCATTGTAGTGCATATCGGCGAGTTCATCCGACAGGTAGACGGGGTAGCAGTTGTACTCTGCCAACAGCCTAGAGTTGACCAGCTCTCGGTCTGCCTCTGGGATCTGCGAAGCGAGCTTGTCAGCGAAGAGATCCACGCGAGAATAATAGCATAAGGTCGACCTACGTGCTTGCCCGGCCAGCCAATCCAAGTAAACTTCATCGTCTTCTTGCACCCAGACAGTGCAGAAACAAGACCGCCGGATGACATCTACATGAGATGTTGGTCAGCGCACGGCCCCTAGTATCACTTGCTGGAACCTCGCACAGCTCCAGACCTGCTCATCGACTCACCTTGAAGTGGTACTCTCCCTTCTCATCTTTGCTGATTGTCACTGGCAATCGGTTGGAGACAACAATCAGTCTCTGTTCTTTCCCATCCGCCCCTATGCCATTAAGGTTGGGTGAAGATGCGCCATTCCTGGAGTTATCCGACGAGGTGGACGGCATTGTCGTTGTTGCTTCTGTGTGTGGTGATGGATGCGCGTCGCTGTAAGGACCAGAGGGCGCCTTGAAGCCGTTGGTAGCGTTGTTCGGGTTGGGATCGTTGGGGGTGACTGTCATCTCCCAACTGGCGAGTTTAGGTATATGGCTCGGAATAGATTGGTATTGCGGTCCGTCTTTGGAAATATACTTTCAAGAGTATAAGGCGCGGGGTGGTATTTGAACGAGAAGGATGGTATACCTATGAGCAGCGAAAGGATGGCCAAGACGAGAAGATGAGAGTTGTGTGAGATAGAACCTTGCGCAACGGTTGTTGCGACGGAGCAAAAGGGGCGAGCGGAGGGAATGAAGCGCGGAGCTTTTTTTCCTACTCTGACGTCAATATCCAACCTCCCTTCGACGCGACCTGGCTTACCCTGTATGTAGCGAGCCCGAGCCAGCTCCTATCTGCTGACTGCTCACTCGAACTTCTGCCTGCTTCTACACTCAGAAGCTGGTCAAGGTGAGCGAGAAGATGAGAAGGCTGTGAGAAGTATGGGAAGCTACACCTCTATGGCTGTGAAACCCCCACGTTCCGTTCTCTCGTACACGCTTCTTACATGCGCAGAGGACGTCGTAATTTCAAACTGCAATTCCCTCGAGCCCCGGACCGAAATTGCATAATTCACGCAGATCACTTGACTGATATCTGATACCCGGG
This sequence comes from Bullera alba, assembly GCA_001600095.1. Taxonomy (NCBI): domain Eukaryota; kingdom Fungi; phylum Basidiomycota; class Tremellomycetes; order Tremellales; family Bulleraceae; genus Bullera; species Bullera alba. The sequence goes on from BCIX01000001.1 coordinate 4,223,863, forward strand.
TGGGCTTATTGGGCACCTCACTGCCTCAGTATAGTCTGGAAGGGACCTTTTTGCATCACAGGCTTTCGACTTCTCTCAACGCTCGACCCCAACGTGCTAGCCATGCATACGGTGGTTCAACTTCCTTCTCAGCTGGCCTTATAGCATCTCACACGGAAGTCGCCGGAGCGGAACGGTCCGGAGTTTCCGGCGGATAATCGCTGGAATCCAGCAACATGACATCGTGTTTTGGGGTGTCGCAGGGTGTCGCAGGGTGTCGCAGGGTGTCGCAGGGTGTCGCAGGGTGTCGCAGGGTGTCGCAGGGTGTCGCCTTTTACGTCACGCCCTGAACAACAAGTCTCGACCTTTCCTCGACCTTTCTCGACTCCTGCTCACGAGTCAGTGCGTCACTGATTGCTACTGGAGGCCACTGGTCCTGGACCTGCCTGTCTCTCTCTCTCCTAGACGCAGGTATAACAGGATGAGAGAGGAAGCAAGGCACGTTGCTCATCGTCATAACCTGAGAGCACGGGACTCTTCGGAGCGACTGGGTCGATTCTGGAGCTGGGTAGACTACTGAGAGCTCTTGGGGCCTTCCGCCTTAGGGGGACCTGTGAGGACTGACTACAGGTCCCGGGATAGCGGTTGACATGTGATGGCGCGCTGGGGCCCGACGTCTTTATCGGGACTAGTCCGCAAGGCCACGCCATGTAGTGCAACTTCAGTACGACGAATACATGCGACATCAATAACGCATCAGGCCATCAGCAACGGAGAGCTATAGCTGGCCACACCAAAACCTCCTGTCCTCTGCGATTGCGGGTTACTGTACTGGTTGAGTAACGCTCGAGCGAGAGGTGAGGGACCTGTGTAGCCTGTAGTTGCCGCAGACTTCGAGTCGCCCACAGTCGCTGAGCGTAACCAATCGAGGGCATTCGCCGTTGACCTGTACCCACCTGCCACACCAGACGCCAATAGACCCCCGGTGCTGCTGGCGACGCCTCCCAACACACTCGCCGTGCCAGTCACCACGCTGGTAGCCCCGCCGACCACCGATGCAGCCGTGTCGAGAACCGAGCCGGCGGTCTCTGCGGCAGTCTCACACCAACCTCCAAGAGTGCTGCGAGCGCTGTCGTAGCAGCTCTTGCCCCACCTGGCAGCGTTGATGCTGTGCTCGATACCATTCTTGGTCGCTTGGACGGAGTAGTTGATCGAGGTGGGAATGATAGGAGGGATGATGCCAAGATCCTTGCGCCAAATGGTGCTGTCTTTCTGGCTGAGGTCGGAATTGAAGGCGTCAATCATCTTTGCGATCGATCTCGCATCGTCTCTACAGTACACAATCAGCAGAGTGAGCAGCTTCGCTGACAGATGCGGGCCTCATCTGTCAAGGCTCTTGACGTGACTCACGGATCTTTGTTTTCCATTGCCAATATCCCCAATTTGGCTCGCGCACCAATGAGTGCTGATGACTGAGCCGCATTCAAACTGGACATCGTCTCCCTGTCCGCGATACCCGCATCAAGTGTCCGAACAGTCTCGCAGAGTACATTCCGTCGGTTCGTCTCGAGGGTCAGAAAAGCTAAGTCCCTCTCCTTGTCTGTCAATTTGAGACTTAGAGCCTGGCTTAAGCACCCGGTTTCCCTGTCATAGTCCAGCTTGTGGCCTTCCAGCCTGGAAGCGAAGGATGGGCAGGCATTGTGAATCCCAGTGTAATCATCATACAGGGTTCGCAGGCTTTCTGACAGCACGCTGCCCGGATTACTGACGTATTCGTAGTTGAACCCCACTGGTCTGGGCCTTGTCTGATTAGCGGAAGACCCTGATAGTGAGAGGTTTCCCGAGAGGTTCGGTGAGTTGGGTATGGTAGAACCCGGGAGAGGTCGCCCGAAGGAGTTCTGTTGAGTGATCGGCATCTTCTTGCGATCGGTCTAAGAGAGACTTTGATGAGAGTCGACTTGCGTCGGGCTGACTGATATGATGGAGGGTTGTGGAATTTGCTTAGAGCCCAAGTGGGTGGGTGATACGGGTGGCAAGGTGAGGTATAGCATCGACCAAGTGGACGTTGTTCGAATGCCTTCTATAGAGACCATGCGACACTTCGACTAGGCTTGGTGAAAGGATGGCACATTGTGCGACGTGACGACCAGATTGGGAGTATGAGTGAAAGGTGGACCAATGTGGCAGTTGCGAGTGCGTTGTCATGTTGCTTCCCCGCCAGCGTACGAGTACATGACAAAGTCAAGGGCAGCTGAGAATCGCATTCGCGGTGGTAGCATATTAGACCTACACTCGTGCCCATGGTCGCTATTTGGTCAACTCTACTCCCTCTCCCTCCTTCTCCTTCAGTATATACACTCCATCGTCGGCAGACCTCTGGGTCATTTCACACTAATGTCAGTCTCGAAGTCCAAATGCGTACTCAGACAATGTCCGCCGCACTTCGCGCGAGAGAGCAGAATTATCGTCCTGCAGTCGCATTGACTGGAGCTGCGAGCCCGCCCAAGTTGGAGGCGAGCTGTCCGGTTCGTATGACGGCGGAGGGGACGTAGGAAATGGACTGACGTCACTGCGCAGAGTGTCGCTGCTCTCGTCGGACAGATTGGAGACACTGTTGTCCTCGCTCAAGAGGGGTGTATTGCCAAAACCCGAATCGGAGTATCTCCCAGATCGACGTCGAGACGACCGGAATGACGATGGGCTGAATGAGCTGACTTGATTCCGTATCGACGCTGAAACTCTAGAGAATGTCGATGATCTCGAGGGTTTGAACGAGCTTGCTATGACCGCTCTGGCATATTTGCTGATCGAGCTTGACGGACGGGAATACCACTTTGAGCCCGACTGTGAGGATGACCTGGATTCGGATGATGAGTCGGCTTTGGACTGGAGCCTTTGACTGAGGTACGAGCTGACATTGTCCCGGATATCGCTGAAGTATGAGCGTTGAGGTCTACTGCTCGTTGTTGATTGGGTGTTGCTATTTTGGGAGGCCGAGTAGGAAGGTGGAGGGCCCGGTGTCCATGAAGAGACGGTGGGCGGCACCGCGCCTGTAGACCCCCCCATCAGAGAGATTAGATCAGCAAGTACTCGACACCACCACCCTTTGTTGCGGGTGTCGACTCACGGCTGGACCTTCTAGCGCAGCCGTCGAACAAGGAGCTATCCGATGAAGAGGGGACATAGTCGCTAGGGGGTAGACCGCCCGTTCTTCTCCACAGGTTTGCCCGAGCGTTCGCCACGCTTCCCGGGACCTTGCTCGACGTCTCAGGGACGGTATCCACTGAGGATCCGCTTGACACTTGGGTCCCTGTAGCTCCTCGACTTGCTGTGGCGCGAGTTCTGGACTTGAGTGACTCTGCATAAATCATCCATCCTTCATAAGGATCCGAATGGTCTTCCCACTTCTTCTGTGCTCTTGACGATACCGAAGGCCGACTGACCCGTGATTGGTAGGTGGAACCAGTGGCCCAACCATCCTCGTCGACCGATATGCCCAAGCTCTCTCTGCGGGAAGTGTCGGTCTGGGTCTGATTTCTCGACTTGTTATATGCTTCGTCATGGCTGTATCCCCATCCGAATCTGACAGCACTTTCGTCGATCTTGCTAATGTTGCTTGTGGCAGTGGGAGGCTTTGGCCCGAAGAGATTACTGTTCCAGCTCCCAGCATCGACCTTTGAAGATCGACTTGCCGCTAATTTCTTGGCATAGTAATCTCGCCCGGTCTCTATGCCAGTAGTACTGGCTCTGGTGTCCTTGAAGCTGGAAGCGTTGGTATCGCTCACTTCATCGACTGTTGATGGTCGAACGCTTGATTTCTCGTCCCTATAGCTGCTACGCAAGCTGAATAAATTGGCGTGCTTGGAGTCTCTGACGCTGTTCAAGCTGGTGGTACCAAAGTCTCGGGGGACTGGTCTCGGCCTAGCGTAGGATCCGTAGGTATTGACAGTATTCGCCCTGTTCACTGAAATACCGGAGCGACCGGCGCTGGTATAGGAGCCAGACCTCGAGGTAGGATTCTCGTCTGGATCAGAGAGGGGTTCTCGACCCAGTGGGTTTCGGACTGAGACTGGGGGTCTTCCGGCGCTTGGAGGTGGACTTTCATATCGCTTGATCGAAATTGGAGCCGAACCTTGTGTAAAAGTCGCGACCGAAACCTCAGACGCAAAACCGACGGCCATAATTGCGATCCCTGGGATTGTTCTGCAGTCAGCTCGACGAGATTGGCATTGTTCAAGATTGTGACTTACTTTCGGAAACCTCTTTTCCAACTGTCTCTGGCTGATGAGCTCAGCTCACAAAATACCCTGCCGTTTGGTGCGGGTTTGGTGAGGGAGACAATCTGCATAAGCTAGATCGGACTGCCATCTCGACGTGCTATGGAGCTACTTTTGCGATTGTCGCTATACCTTTGATTGTCGCTATACCTTTGAAGAACCCCTGCATCAGTGCGACTGACACAAAGGGCTTTTGGTTTCAGTACGCCGTCGAGGTCAGCGGTCTAGTGGCTGTTTCACTCGGAGTATCACTAAATCCCATTACTTCCGCGTTACCTCGCCTCGCTGTGACTTTGGGTATAGTACAATACATGAGTCATGGTGAGATCCAAAAATGGGTGGTGTAGGGTGTTGGTGACAAAGTATGCTATATGCGAGCGACAATTGATGATGGTGTGGATGCGGATGGGAACGACTTCAATCTGCCTCTGATGAGTCTCCAGCGGTACACCCTGCCTAGTGTCATGTGACCACACTGGCTGGACTTCCTCCTCGACTCATCCCCTCCCTGGCGTCCTCTGAGGCTTTGAGTCCCGCTAGACTGAATGCCTCTGGCATTTCCGACCGGTTGAGCCCGTTCGCCACGATCGTCGACAATCCAAGTTGTTTGCGCAGTGACGTCGTGTCTCCCCCATGATTGCTCCTGAAGAAGGTCCTCTTGTGCCGAACACCACAAGGATCGTCGTCCATCAGAGACGAATTCGAAGGCGAAGCTCTTTGCTGCAATCGTTGTACACGTCGAGAAGGTCCGCCTCGCTGTTGCAAGCTCCCTCGCCGGGAGACGTCGTCTTCGGAATCTTCGTCAGAGTCGGGTGGTGAATAAGTCCCATTCATCTGTTTTCGCCTCATGAGCTCTGGCGGATATATCAGCTAATGGCTCATTGACAGAGTGAGCAAAAGACGGGTTTGACTCACTTCTCAGCCTCGACTCGACCTCATCCTCCGGATCGCTCTCGTCGCCGTTCTTCATGCCGAGCTCTCTGGCTACGCGCTTCGTCGGGACCTGCTGCATCTGGACCCCAGGGGCGTGTGGCAGGTTTCGCAGATTTTCCAGAATCCGACGTCTATTGTTAAGCAAGATCAGCCGAGGTCTCGTTTGAGACACGCGCCACTGTTGTGACTTACTTCATCGCTTCGAGATATTCCGGCGGGTTGTGGTCGTCCGTGTTGTGAGGCAACACCTCGAGCTTGAACCGAGGACCGTAATACTCCATGCTGCAGGTGTCTCAGCATGTTGTATCGAGCTGACATTCACTAACTATTGGTTGTATGGCAAATCCTCGTGGAGCTCTATGCCGCACATGACCGCTGTCTCGTTGGTCCACGCTCGAGCGACATTCTTGCTGCAAAGAATGAAGTGTCAAACATATGATCCGGGACAAATGTGCGATAAGACTCACGTTGTGTAGCCACCGCCGCCAAGCATCATCACCGGGATGTTGAAGCTCTTCAAGTAAGATGCACATTCGGCGTGACCTGCAGAAGATCAGCTGCTTGTCCTATCCTTGCAGCAGATACTCACCATTTAGCGTCAAGTTGAAGCCACCAAGCTTGTCACCCGAGAGGGAATCTGCTCCCATCTGGAGCACAACAGCTCCAGGTCGGAAGAACTCCATAATGTGACTGATGACCTGATATACGACTGTCAGCTAACGCAAGGATTGAATACAGCTGAAGCACGGGCGTACGGGTTTGAATATCGAATGGAACGAGTCATCCGTGATACCGTCTCGGAGGGGAACATTGACAGAGTACCCTTTTCCTCGCTTCATCCCGATGTCCTAGAAGCTGGGTCAGTGCTGGAAGACCAATGTAGAAGCTGGCGTACCTTGACATCACCTGTTCCCGGGAAGAAATCCCCAAATCGGTGGAAACTGGCCGTCATGACCCGGTCTGTGGTGTAGAACGCCTCTTCAACTCCATCTCCATGATGCACGTCGACGTCGATATAGAGCACTCGAGGATGTATTCGCAGTAGCTCGAGGATACCGAGTACGCTGGTATATGATCAGCTGAGACTACCAATTGGACAAGCTCGTGAGACACTCACATATCGTTGACATAGCAGAATCCACTTGCTTCGCTCTTTTTGGCGTGGTGGAGACCTCCGGCCCAATTGATAGCAATGTCGGCGGCTCCGTTGTTCAATTTCTCGGCGGCACCTATGTCGCGGATCAGCTACATTACAAGCTAGACATCTCAGGTAAGGGCAACTTACCTAGGGAACCGCCGGCAGAGATGGAGCAAAACTCGAACAATCCTTCGAAAGCGGGACAATCCTCGCCAACGAGACCTACACATCGATTGAGTCAGCGAACGTTTTTGAAGCCCGCTTGCCCCGAGAGCTCCTCCACTTACACCTCTGACCACCTCCTGTCAACATATCTGCCGTCTCCGGCGTGACCCTTTCCAAGAAATCGATATACTCGTCCGAGTGAAATCGCGTCATATCGCCCTTTGTAGCTCTATGCGGCCTAAAGACCTGCATCGACTTGCCCCTAGCTCCGCTCAATCCCTCTGTGCGACCTCTCTCTCCATCCCCGTTGGGCTCCCATCCACTGACGATATCGCTGTTCATGTGCCTTGTGCCATCAATTGGACGACTAGCTTCTCCAGGCTCGGTGGCATCGGACATGTCGTCACACAATCCATAGTTGACGATAAGGTTGTGCGCCATACGGATACGATGTGGTTTCATGAAATGGCCCAGGTAGTACACGTAATTGCCGACATCCGGGTCGTAGAAATAGGCAACACGTCGGGGGTCTGACGACGATGACGAGGGCGTAGAGGATGGCGAGAAGGGAGGAATGGCGTTTGACATGATGCTTGAGCCCTCTCAGGCGTCAGGCGGTGGGTGGGCAGAGTATGAGTCGCGAGGATGTGCTGATCTGCACAATGTCTTGAGAACGGGCGGGTGCGTTCTCCAGCTCCCTTCTGCTTGTTTCGACGACGCAGATTGCTTCGTTGATGCCGATGCCTGGTAGTCACAGCAGTGAATGCGCTGGCAGATGTGTGAGGACGTTGGTGATATCAGTCTGCCTACGAACAACAACAAATCCAACCATGACTGCAGTTGGACTGCAGCCGGTCGGAGATGCTGGACAGCGGCTTATCACCCGCTAAGAGGAACAGGTTAATGCCTGACGTGGCAGAATGGGGCTCCAATTGCCACGTGGCTTTAGGCCGGATTGTACCCGACTCGCGACTGGCGACTCGCTGATCACCTCCACCCTCGCTCACCTCACTCGCCATACCGCAATCGTCCACTATCAAGCTATCGTGCATGGCGGACACCCTTTGTCCTGCTTCACTCAACTCACCCACACAGTCTATCTTCACTGCGCTCCATCTGTCTTCCCTCATTTGCGCCAGCTGCTCGAGATGCTGCGGAGTCACGAGCTGCAGATCTTTCTAATAGCCCGGTCCGGCCGATTGGCCGCTCATGTCCGACACGCATCGTCCAGCAACAGTCGGTCACCTCGCGATGTGAGTACTGCAGTGCCAGGCGCCTCCTATCGGTGGTCGTGCGAAGCTGACATAAGTCTTCAGCTCTACAATCATCTATCCCAATACATAGTAGGACAAGAACGGGCTAAAAAGGTGTTATCGGTGGCGTGAGTGTCGCTCTCAACCTCCACGCGTGATGTGATCCTCTGACATGACGCCTAGGGTATTCAACCACTATCAGCGAATCGCACCTTTAGTCGAGCCTCAATATGAGACCAAGGAGACCCCCTCGTATACGGACACAGCTTCACCACCTCAAAGGGGAACGCGGTCTAAAGCCTCGACAAGCCTGACTGCAGACATTCCACTGCCTCGCCCAGGGCATCCTACGTATTCCCTCCACAATGATTCCCGCTCTTTCAACCGGCCGCAATCTACCGAGCCACCTTCCCTCGATCCCTCTCGCGCCACTACAATAGACACTGATCCCACTCTTATACATGAACTGACGGCCGACACGAGGGAGAGGGAGTGGGGTGAGTGCTCCCGGGCTTGAATGTTCAGACTGAGCGCTGACAACGCAGTGACTACAACAGCACAAGATGGCTACTTCAATTCACGTCAGCCTCCACCCTTCACGCCCCTGTCCAAAGCCCTACGGAGACGCAGAACACCTCGCGTCGACGACGACATCATGTTTCCCGTTTCAGACAGCTCAACGTCGACATACACAGACATCGGGAACATCGATGGTGAGATCGCTGAAAGAGTCAGGACATCTTCCATGGAAGACACGAAACCGACAGATGTGCCTCCATTCGCTCGTGTCCCTCCCCCAACACCCCTATTGCACGCTGAGTCAGACTCGAAATCGGAAGACGTTCAGGATTCGCGGCGGACAGTCGAGATCGAGAAGAGCAACGTCTTGATGATGTAAGCATGGTTCAGTGGTGGTTCTACGAGGCTCCGCGCTGAAATAGGCCGCTAGTGGGCCGACTGGAACAGGAAAAACGTTAATGACGAAGACATTAGCCCGGATCCTGAATGTACCATTTGCGTGAGTGAAGGGAAGATGGCCCGTAACTCATACTGACTACAAACAGGTCCTGCGATGCAACGACGTATACTTCTGCAGGATGTGAGCCACGTGTTGTTTGAGTGCTTTGAGTCGTCATACTCACCATCTCTAGATGTCGGAGAGGACGTGGAAAATTGTATCTTGCGGCTCCTACAAGCAGCGGAGTACGATGTTGCACGAGCCGAGTACGTTTCGTGCTCTGGTCTGGGTAATGACCTGCTGACGTTTGTGGCAGAGTTGGAATCATCCACCTGGATGAGATTGACAAATTAGCCAGGAGAGGAGCGGGTGACGGCCTGGCCACATGGGGAGGAGGCAGAGACGTCGGAGGCGAAGGGGTACAGCAGGCATTTCTCAGGCTGTTGGAAGGCACGACAGTCACCTTATCAGCCAAGCCACCCCCAATATCCTCCGGAGGCAGCGGCAGCAGTTCGCACAGTGGAAGCAACGGCTCCGGTTTCGGTCAGGGTAAAGATGGCTTGGACACCTGGGACGCTGGACCAATGAAGAGTGGCTTTGGGGCGCAACCGCCTCCGGGGATGTCGCCGAAGAAGGGAGTCAGAGACGGATTGCCTGGGTTCGGAGGGGGCAGCTCGTCTGGTACGTGATCAGTCAGTCATACCCGGATGAGGACTGATAGATAATTCGCAGGCGGTAAAGGAGAGACATTCGTCGTGGACACTTCCAACATCCTGTTCATTTGCTCTGGCGCATTTGTCGGACTGGAGAATCTAGTCAACTCGCGAATTGGCAAGGGGGTAAGCATGGAGTCAGGACAACGCACGCAGGTTTTAGCTGACTGTCCCTTTCTAGTCGATTGGATTCGGCGCAACCCTGCCACGGCCGCCTCCCGATTCTAGTGGGAAGCGTATAGCATCCGATGTAGATGGCCTCAAAGGCCTCTCCACGCCCGATCTCACGAATTACGGTCTGATACCGGAATTCCTAGGTCGTCTACCAATCATCTCCACGCTCCATCCACTATCCGTAGCAGATCTCATACGGATTCTGACGGAACCGCGCAACGCCCTGATCAAGCAGTATCAGGCCATCTTCGAGTCCTACGGCTCAGAGCTGGTGTTCACACGGAAGGGTCTCGAGGCTATTGCCAACGAGGGTCTCAGTCGCGGTGGAGGTGCAAGAGGTCTGCGGGGGGTGTTGGAGGAGGTCCTCGCCGATGCGATGTTTGACGTCCCGGGCAGTGTGAGTCAATATACGTCGATCGTGGCTATGCGCTTACCCTAGACTGGCAGGGCGTGAGGTATTGCTTGGTGACGGAGGCAGTGGTGAAGAAGGAGAGAGAGGCGATATATTTCTCCAGAGGGCAGAAGTTCATGTGTGAGAGGGAAGCGGCCGAAGAGGATGGTACGTCGCCGCCACCCAATCCTGCCGATTGGGAGGATGCGGGCGAGGACGGCAAGATACGGGCGACGGGCTGAGGGTGCTCGTCATGTCGGAGTCGTTCGGCCATGGGGCATGGGAATGTGAATGTCTGTATTTGAGAAGCGCGTGTATGTATCATAGCCTTTGTACTGCATAGAAGCATGGAGGGGTATGGCGTCGGAATCTCGCTTGCGACTCTCAGAGATGGTCGGAGCTCACTAGCGCTCACTTGCGACGTGTATAACCCATGGGAAGCGATGTTCTCCTTTGAGGCGGTCGTACTTTGAGCGGCACACCGAGTCTGCAGGCTACTTTGAAGCGTTTGAGACTGAATCAAGGTGAACAAAGGGTTGACGACTCATGATAAGGCTACGAGGGTATAAGTAGGCTGGGAGAAGGAGTCACCCAATAACAATATCTATAGCTCCAGATCCAGCACACTCAACCGCAATCTACATCACGAGTTACCGCAATCATGTCTTTGGCCGTACGAAGTCTTTGTACCCTGGGTAAATCGCTCATCGATGCCTCCAGGAGCTGTGACAACAACCCCAACCTCCCGGTAAGCTGGAACAGCTATCTTAGCAGCCTGCCTCCTCTTTCTCCCACAACATTGGATCTTGAAGACGGAGCTTGCCCACCTACGGATGGACTCGATGTACCGGCTCAACTGATGAGAATGTCAACCTTGGAGATCGACCAGGGCGGCGTGACCGGCCCCTCTTACCAAATTGGCAACATCCTCGACATTCTCCAGGATGTCAATGAAAGTTCTGATGGAGAGACGCCGGGCGGAGACAATTGCTCCAGACTGGCTGAACACGCCTTCAGTCTTGCCAGGGACTTGGACACCGTGGCTCCAGAATTCTCGTGAGTCATAAGATGCTACGCGGGGAGTTGCGTGTACGGGCTAAGCACATCAAGTTAGGGACATCTTCGTGCCGAAATCACACTTCAACGAGCTCCTACGATCGCACAGTTCCATCAGCGCAAAGTACAAGACTCACATGGAGTCCTGCAGCAGCAACTAAGAGGTCAGAGATATGTTCCCTCGTACCGCCGTTGGTCACTGAGGAAGACGCGTATGCATTAGCGTGAGATCGATCACCTCCCCGGTGCGGAGCTACCGCATCCGGTCGCGTCTCGGTCATGATGTAGGACTGATCAGTCCTTCCTTCTCTTCTGCCGAAAGGCCGCTCGACTGTCCTACCCGTTTCGCCCTGGTCTCGGCGTCCTTCCTCGCCCTTCTTGCCTCTAGATACTTCTCTCTTTCGCCCTCAGACAAGTCGGCCAGCGTTCTTGCGGGCCTCTTGCTTGACCTTTCAGGGGTTTCCGGACCAGGTTTTGCTGCAGTGTCGTCTCCTCGAGTTCGCGTGGGAGTCCTGTCTTTGGGTTTCGCGTCTGCCTTGGCCTTGGCCTCCTTCTGGGCTTTGGCCTTGAGGTATCGCTCCTTCTGCTCGGCCGTCAGATCGTTCATCGTCAATGGGCCTTTGACCCCAGTCAGGGTGTCTGACGACACCTTGTCTTTGTTACCCGTACTTGTGGGTGATTCATCCTTTACTGCCCGCTCCGCTTCAGCAATTCTTCTCAGTATCTCGCTGGAAGACGATGCTTTTGGTGGATGGTCTCGAGCTACAGTATCGCTTGGTCTGGCCTTCCGAGCCTCTCGCATCTCATCAGTTGAGGGCTGTGACTTCTCGCGGGGTCTGTCGGGTGTGGGATCTGGGGGAGGGCGACTGGATCTAGCTGCAGAGCCGGTAGTGCTCGTGTCTGATGTCGACGCCCTTTGACTCTTGCCGGAGTCATGTTTCTGGATGTACTGGTACACAAAGAAAGCCATCAAAAGGAACGCCAGCTGCTCATGCACTGTAGACCATCCCCGTCAGCTCCTTCGGGCTTTGCAACATGCCGTTTCAGGCTTTACTGACCCATGTACAGCAGACAACAGAGCAATCCCTGACTGACGAATGTCGCTTTCTGTCTTCCCCATTCAGCGCTGTTGCAGGTCTTTGACTTACAGTTTAGGATCGATCGCGATCGCCGAAGGGGGTTTAGAGCTACTTGCGCCCTTGGCTTTGGCTTCGGCCGCTGCTTTGGCTTTAGCCCTCTCCTTCTCTTTCTCCTTGGCTTCCGCTTCTGCTTTGGCTTTCAACTTTGCCCTCTCCTTCTCCTTGTCTCGATCCTTCGCCTTGCCAGCATCGTCGTCTCTCGACTTGAGATCCGCTTTGGCTTTGTCACTTGGAGTGCTACTACCGTCACCGCCAGCACTACGACCTGTCGACTTTGCGTTCTCCTCCTTAGTCATCGGGACCTTCTCCGTAGTTGTCGCAGTTGTCGTCTCTGCCGAGGACTTGGTACCACCCTCTGGATCCGCTTCACTACTCGTCTTCTCCTTGGTCACAGTCGTAGTAACCTCTTTCTCTTCCGGCTCATCCCCCTCTGGAGCTTTCGGCACCGGAGGCGGTGCCATCATATGATCCACGTTCTTCGGGACATTGTCGAACCAGAGATTGTGTCGTGGGTGATGGGGTTTGGGGTGGAGACCATGAGGGAAGGGGATCAGGGAGGGTTTGTGTCCTCGCATGGTGAGAAAGTAGTTGTGATGGATGTTCTTGTGCTGCCGGGGTTTCTTCTTTGATTTCTTCAAGGCCGACTTGAGTGGTCTGTAATCACCAGCCATGAGGGGATCAGTGTCCGTATCTGGGTCAGTGGCAGAGCCATCCGAGGCATCTGGAGAAGAAGGCGAGGGTTTTGACCCTGAGGTCTCCGAGTGTGCGGTCTTGTCACCGGAAGCCTTGGAAGCCGATGTAGCACCAGCTGGAGTTACAGTTCTTGATCTCGGTCGCTCACCCTCCATGCGCTCTTTGCCTTTGGGACTGATGACATGTCAGCGCTGAAATTGAGATCTCGCTCGAGTCACAGCTCACCTGTTTGGTCCGGGATCCCTGGTCCCGCTCACTGTAGCGGTCGGCATCGAGCCATCTTTACCGACGTTGCTGGCTTTAACCCCCTCTGTGGACTTGGTCTTCGTCGCCTCACCTGAAGTAGACTTGGCCTCTTTCCTCTTCTCCCTCTCTTTTTCCTTCGCCTTGGCCAACTCGGCCTCTCTGAGCTTCTCCTTCTGACTCCTCCTCAACCTCTCCTTCTCCTCAGCAGTAATATTCCCACTGGACGCCTTCGCAGCAGCTCGTATCGCCTCTGCATCCGATTTCACCTCTGGATCTCTGGCCCTCGACGACGGCCGGTCTGGGTCAGGCGCTGGTCGTCCGGTGTTTGGTGTACGATCCTGCCATGGCGGCCAGAACAGATTCCAGGAGGTCTTCAAGCGATTCTTCAAGCTGTGCGGGATGAGCATGACGACTACGTTGATAACAAGGGCTATTGTCACCAAGGTCAATGGGTCCGGGGTCAGTCTCTTCAGTAGGGATTGAATCGTTGTCATCAGAGTGACGGGGTCAGTGGCTTGAGCGAGAGACGAGACATCCTTGACCACAGCCGGGATATCGACACTTGTCGACGTGGTGGAGGTCTCGTTGGATGACGGCGTCGAACTTGATGGATCGACAGGAGCTTCAGACCACAGATTTGGCGGTGCTTGCATTGCTACCGTCCATTCAGATGTCAGTGCGATCCGATCCAAATGGCTGAGAATTTGGAGCACTCACCTAGCCCAATCACCACCACTGCAGTGACCGCCTGCTCCAACGGTCCGAAGATCCTATAAGATCCATATCAGCTTAAATACAGGCTCAACTCTTGTGTATCACTGACCTGTCGCTGTCCCCGCGAATCCAGCCATTGAGGCTTTCGGCCAGGCGGGTTTGATAATGGGGAATCAGAGCTAGTGGCTGCAGAAATGCTGGGAGGGGTGGAAAAGCGAATGGCAGCGCCATGGCGGTAGTTTCGATATGGAGGATGCCACTACACCATTGACGAGCTCAACGTACAATGCGTAGGTGCTCTAAACTTCGCCCCGCCGTCTGCCCAGTCGTTGGGCGGTTGATCAAAGGAGGGTTCAGCAAAGGATCTTTACAAGGTTAGCTGATGATCCCGAGCAGTGTCCAAACGCCGACGAGGCAGGCGCATATTGCTACATGGATTGCTGACATGCTACGAATAGGTAACTTATTATGGGTGTTCGTCCAACGCGTGAAAAGCTCACTCCGCTACTTGTACTTGGCTTCTTCCATGCACTCAAACCATCTCGGACCTCTTCTCGCCAGTCATAGCGGCTCCTTTACCCTGGTTGCCCTCTTTGTGCTGGATGTCCTGGGCGACCTTGTCGAGACCGATCTGCTTGGCGACTCGCTCTCGTCGAGCTCGGTCCTCGGCACCAGACTGGTCCTTGAAGATGGCGTCGACCTCCTCGAGGGAGAGACCCTTGAGCTCGGGCAGGATGACAGTGGCGTAGATGAAACCGCAGATACAGAAGCACATGAAGACGATGTACGTCTTGTAGCCAATGTTGGTGATCATGACTGGGGTGACCTCGGCAACGGTAAAGTCTGGAAACGGTGTTAGGACTGTTCCGACTCTGCTGTAACGCCCAACTCACTCATGATCCAGTTGACAGCCGACGAAATTGACATTCCCTTGGCTCGCATGTCAAGAGGGAAGACCTCGGCAGACACGACCCAGGCAAGAGGACCCCAGGTAACGGCGAACCAGACAATGTACCAGTAGATCATGAAAACGGCACCGTTACCAGCAGCTTTGTTGGCAAAGTTCCTGTCACCACCGTAAACAGCGATGATGGCGGCGATGGTAGCGTGCGAGACAGCCATGTTGAACTCTCCGATGGCAAGCATGGGCTTTCGGCCGAACTGGGATAGATCAGGTCAGCTTTGCCAGTTTTGACTGTATTGCGAATAACTCACGTTGTCAACGAACAAGACAGCTGGGATAGTGAAGACGAAGTTGACAATACCAACGACACCAGTGGCGAGAAGAGGCACGGTGCCTCCACTGAGACCGACCTGGGCGAAGATGGTGGGGGCGTAATAGATAATGGCTGCGAATCGCATCAGTTCAGGTCTTCACTTCATGCCGTAGACCACACTCACCGTTGATACCAGTCCATTGCTGCAGACCCTGGGCGGTGGCACCAAGCATGAGTCGGTGGAGAAGTGGCTTGGTGGTGAAGAGTCTTTTGTACTCGAGCATAGTGACTCGGAAAGTGACTTTGTCCATACCGTATCGCTCCTTGGCAGCCTCGACCTCGACCAGTCGCTCG
Source organism: Bullera alba (assembly GCA_001600095.1). Lineage (NCBI taxonomy): Eukaryota > Fungi > Basidiomycota > Tremellomycetes > Tremellales > Bulleraceae > Bullera > Bullera alba. The sequence goes on from BCIX01000001.1 coordinate 4,239,263, forward strand.
GCCTGGAGAGCTCGGAACTCGTACTAAGCGAGTCGGATCAGCTTCGGCTCAGTGAAAGAGTCGCATATCCGCTCACCTGGACCTCTGGGGTGGATCCGTCAGCCGATCGGAGGTAGGCAAGAGTGTCGAGGGCTTCCTCCTCTCGGCCCCTGAGCATGAGCCATCGTGGAGAGTATGGCAGCCAGATGACACCGACACAGAGGATGAGGGCTGGGACGAGCTGAATACCGAGGGGCACCCGCCACGCAGCACTGCTTTGGTTGGGGTAGGTCGTCCCGCCAATGTAGTTGGTTCCGTAGGCGATCCAGTAGGAGACAAGGATACCGACTGGTCTCAGATGTCAGCTCGAGCCAGGCATGAGGACGATGATGACGACGTTTGGACTCACAGGTGATAGCGAGTTGCTGGAGAGCGACAAGCGATCCTCGGATACCTGGAGGTGCGAGCTCGGCATTGTACATGGGGACAAGCATCGAAAGAGCTCCCACACCGAGACCTCCAATGAATCGACCAGCTGAGTCATCATCAATGGACGGCCTTATGGCTGCAGAGCGCTCATCGCTCACCGTAAATGCAGCCGACGTTGCCGTTGGCTCCAGTCTGAACAGCGGTTCCGATCATGAAGATTACACACCAACCGGAGATGGAGTACTGATCGGAGAATTAGCCAAATCACCGGGCGTTTCATCCTGGTGACTCACTTTTCTAGAGTAGATATCGGCGAGAGGACCGGCCATCAGAGAGCCGACAAAGGCACCCAATTCGAGAATGGCAGTGAGCAGACCTTTGACTTGAGCACCTTTCCAGTTGGGGTTGACACCGTTGGCCGGGTCATTGCCAATGTATTGGAGTAGCTAAGAAGCCAATTGTCAGCAGGCCTCTTCGGCTCCTCCGCGACCGCACTCACTGTCTCAGGATACCTGAAAACGAACTCTTCCATGACCTGGACTTGTCCGAACACTCCCTGATGATAAAAATCAGCATATAGCACTTCTTGGAACGCCTACAGCCTTAAACCGCGCACCTGATTGTATCCGTACAACACTCCACCTAACGAAGCAAACATAGTGATCAGGATGATCTTGCCGTTCTTGAAGAGACCTCGCCATCCTTGGTTTTGTGATTGTGTGAGGAGTGCGTCGAATTCGCCGCCTGAAGCGCCGCCGCCACCCATTGTTGATGATTGTTTTGTGTCGGGATTGAGGTGTGTCGTAGTCGAGTGGTGGTGGTGAGAGAAGGAGAAGAAGGGGAAGATCGGGCGACGACGTGCTGGTCTTATATGGTCTTCGGACGGGTGAGGGGGTAGTTTCGAGGGCGGACGTCAGACCAGGTCAGACCCTCGTAATCCGCTTTCCACAAGCCCCGTTCCTGCTCCGCGGGGGTTTACGCTGCCCTTCCCGGTGCTCTCGGTGCTCTCGACTGGGACCAAACGGGCGACTCTGGGTGACTCTGGGAGCACTGGGTCCTCAAAGGGGGAATGTGAGGGGAAGCAAGGAGCACAACCGAGGAACGAGATCACCTCGTCTCCCGAATTTGGTTTCAATCGAATTTCCCGCACGCGGCTTGTGTCATCGGATATGACGTCGTCGGTGAGTTTGTTCTAAAAACCAATGCTAAATTCGGTCACTTGGGCTCTGGGCTTCCACCTCGGTCCTCTATGCTTTGAGCCCGATTTCCGACGTTGGCGGCCAGGTGACCTCGACCGGATGCGTACTCCTTGGATGCATATTGGATGACGTCTTTGGCGCACACGTCGGTGGTCTGCTTGTGACTCGTGACCACGACCGGCTGAACCGAACTCCGTTGCTTGTGGCAGTGAGGCAAGGTGAGGCATCGCTGGATGCACTGATTCTTGAACCAGCTTGAACCCTCTTGAACCGCTCTCTCGACGACCTCCCCATCGTTACATCGAGATCCTCTTCACTCTCGTTCACGAGGTCGCAAGGATCCACCCTGAGATCTATGTCAAGCGAGTGTGAAAAGCGGCAATGGCATGAGAAACCCTGACCTCGTCCTGAAAGAACCAAATACAGACAACTGACAGCAACAATTCACTCGGAGAAGGCCGGGGAGTCCTCGCGGCCAAGAACAACAGGCCACTCGTCCAAGACCACCCATGCGCGAATTAGCAGGGATTAGCACGCTCTCGTCAGTACCAAGGACTGTCCAAGGAGGTCCAAGGCGGTACTCCGAGGTGGACACCTGCCTACACCAGCCTACACCTGCCGACGCAGCGTATCGGTCGGAAAGCGTCCCAAGCCACGCAGCCAATGGGCAGCCACGGAGATGCTTATTTGATATCTGCCGCCGATGCCGCCGGCAGGTACTGCAAGCCTTGCCGTTTCAGGAAATATCGACATCCCGTCCTCCGAATCTGCAGGAGGCGATTGGTATCGTGAGAGATCGTGAGGGCTGGTGAGTGCTAATAGTGAGTGCATCAGCTTACGAAGTGCTTACGAACACACAGGATGCGCATGGATCTTGTCATCTTGGCAGTGCAAGCGACCCAGATTTGTCCCAAGCTCGGCCGACGGCATCTCATCTTTCGGACACGGAGGACACTGGGGGACACGCTGGGACACGAAACAGCTGACTTTCGCACCCGCATGCCCGCAGTCGATCCTAATTCCTAGTTGTCCCGACATATCCCAGCAGTCCCAGCAGGTCCCAGCGCCGGGGCGCCCCGTCCACACGGGGCAGACTTCTCCACGCGAGCGATCCCATCCTATGTCTAACAATAGCCACACTACCCTCGTTCCGGTGCAAGCGGTACCACCCTCCACGGCACCTCCACTTTCTCCTCCGCTCGCTGCTTTGCTCGCAGTTGCGGAACCCCGACCACCCTCTCCAGCTGTTCCCTCTCCTTCAATTGGAAAGCCATATCTCGTTCCTCTCTCTTCTTGTCCAAAAATTCCCTCTCGACTGCGCGGTATGCACATTCACGCTCTGCCCACTGCTCCAGCACCGACCAAGGCTTCTCGCCCATCTTCGCCGCTCGATCAGGGATAAAGTCACAGCCGAACTCGCCTGATACCGCATTGACCATACTCATGATCTTTGGCGGTACTTTAATCCCGTCGTACCAGGCCTCGTGGGTCACCTTGATGTCGTCGGTACGGTCAAATCTTTTCACCGTGGAAACCAGGTCCCCGTCTGTTTGGCGGACTTCCACCGAAGCGGGAGCTTGCTTGGGCCCCAGTGGACCAACGAGAATCACCACTGGCTCGGAATGGATATCGCTAAAGCGAAGATGTGACAGTCGTTCTTCGGCTGACGAGTAGGCGTCGCAGATTGGGCACACTGGGGCTTCTTTGCTTGTCGATTTCTTCTTGTGAGACGGGGGGTCCGCCAGCCAACCTGGAGGCTGAGCGCAAGTACAACCGGGTTCTCGGTCAACTCGCTTATTCCGTGCCGATGTTTCGGTACGAACCAGGATCTTCCCGTCGTTCGGATTGGTGTGGCTTCTGATGAGGATGCCGCGGAATGACTTCTTTCTCTGTCGCCGATCACCATGGTGTGTGAACGCTGGAATGTTGGCAGTCTTCATTCGAATCTCGAGGAGGTTGGGTGCGTTCACCAGGCTGTTGAAGATGGCCCGCTCGGAACAGATGTTCAGGCTCACTTTGTCGCTCGCCCTTAACTCCTCGCCTGGCTGAATCCTCTTAGGCCAAAAGCGGCACTTGATTCTGGGTATCAAGTGAAGGACCTGGAGTGTGGATGAAGGCGGAATATCCAGAAACTGACGATATGGTAAGCGAGGCTGCGAGTATATCGGTTCCTACACCGTCTTGCTAATACTCACTTCTAAACGATCCATTGCAGGAGTATGGCTCGCGGAATACGTTGCTACATTCACCAGGGAGTCCTCCATACCACTACCGCAAAAGGCATGGATTGAAACAGGGTGCAAGCACCATTCGAGCGAATGGAGGCCCGTGAAAGCCTTGATGATGGGCGCGCATCTCTCTTGGGCTCGGTTGAACTCTCGATTTGTGATGTCTGGAGTCGTCCTGTCCCTTCGTACTGCCGCGTGTTTAAGGTTCGGAGCTACAGGCATGAGCATAGCGAGCCATGCGAGTGGACTGAGACCTCGTGCGGTGATATCGAGGCTTTCCAGGTCCTCCAATTGGATTGTGGGGGCAACCTCAAAGGAAGACTGTTGACGTTCCGAGACATCATTCGGGCAGACGAGGTGGAGCTCCGATAGCTGAGGACAGAGCGACAACAACCGGGTGGCGTTCGCAACAGGATGGAATTGGACAGTCAGACGAAGAGAGACGAGTTTGACGAAGGAGAAGGATCGCAGGGCGATATCTTGAAAGAAGTACGTTTCAGGTGTGGGATCGTCGGTCATGTGAGGAGGGATCATCTCTACCTCGACCCAGGTTGGATTGTAGAGCTTGATCTGGAGTGCTGGGATGGAGGATTGAAGGAGCTCGAACAAGTCCATATACCCCTCACTACATCTGGTGCTCAGCTCGATAATCACCTTCTTGACGATACGCCCTTTGTCCGGCTGCGAGTCGAGTGCCAGGATGATGCCCTTGAGGCGGCGGCGTATCAATCGGTCTCGGTGGAAGCGAACGTGTTCCATAGAGTAGTCGGAGAGTTCGCCCCATCCATCGCGAGAGGCTTTTGTTGGTCGACAGCCATACCATAGCGGAGGGGCAAGGTCGACTGTGGTCCAAATCGCTCGTTCTGCAGAGTGTCGGAGGGAAGTGTGAGTCAAGGCCAAGGCCAGACAGGTCGAGGAAGAGTCCAGTTGGTTTGTGATGCGTTTTAGGACATCTTCTGGGAGGTCGATCAGAGTAGTAGGCGGAGGCAAGGGCGGTAGGGTGCTCAATTCAGGGGGTGTGTCGTGTGACATGTTGGCAAGCTGGTATCGGACACAGCGAGGTCGAGGGTGTCGAGGGAGATTTGAACATTGAGACAAGCTCAACTCGCCGTAATTACCTCGAGTCACACGAGTCAACCTCAGTCAAGCTCAAGTCTGACTCGAAAAGTCGTTTGGCACTTCTTGTGTCTGCCTCGAGGCAATCGAGTCGACTCCGCTCCGCCTAAATTCTCCGATGACCCCGTGTCCCTTTGGACCCCGAACTGATGGTCAGCTGCACAACATCCAATGCATAGACAGCCCTGTCATGTCAACCGATCCCACATCTCCTCGTCATCGTCTGCTAACGTCTCCCTGCCTCTATTCCCACCGACATCCAGTGGTTTTCGTACCGGTTCTGCATTCTGACCCTCCAACTGTCTCTCCTCATCTTCGTCCTGAAAGATGGGCTCGTAGCCAACTCTCGAGCCGCCGACGAGAGTCCGCCGCGACCCTCGCTCCATCCTCCTCTCCGCGACCGCTTCGTCATCGGAAAGGTCCAGGTCTAGGTCCAAAGCCATGGATGCAGACCGGGCGTTGGACAAGTCAATAGGTTTGGGCGGGTTGAATATGGAGTGACCAGACCTATGATGTGGTCAGTACACTGATGTCACAACATGCCATCAAACTCACCGTCGCAGGATGTTGCCTAGTCGCAAAAATTGGACAGCGTTTCTAATGACCAATAGGATAGTGTCCAGGATCTCCTCCTCTGTAATTCTCACAGTCAGTGGGAAGTCTCTATATGTGTGATGATAGCTCCGTTTACTTACCTCTTGTACCTTCTGAGCACGGCGAGCGGAATACTAGAATCAACGTGATTGAGCAGAAGAGCACTAGTAGCAAGTCGATGATGTTGAGCGGTGTCATTGGATATTTCTGAGACACCATTAGCCCGACTTCAATTGGACGGCAGACTGTTTGATGAAGGAGGCATATACTTACTTTGCCATATGCAACCCATCTTGTAGTGACCTCAATCACCATGAGTCCGTTGACCACCACCTCTAGGATATGCCAAACCATTGGTGGACACTCTTTGCGATCTGTATTTGATCAGCATGAGCCCGTTCAGATTCAGAAAACATCCTCGGAGGAATATCAGTGACAGCGGACCTGCCTCGAGGCTCTGGTCGTCCCAACCGGAAGCGAGCACTCACGAGTTGCTATAAGACTCATGATTACTGTTGTCAAACTCAAACTCATCATGACAAAGTAGAACAAAATGTAATATCGACTGAATATGATCCTATTTGCGACGCCGCGCAGCATCTCCCCCGTTGGCAGGTGATAAGGCGACCTCGAGGGCATCGAGGCGGATCGGTCTGGAAAGGCATCAGGCCGGCGAGAGGTCGACGTTCGATGACCTGGCTCGGTATCTTCGTCATCATTGTATTCGAAAGATTCTGCCGCCGTTAGGCTGTCTTCTTCTGTGTTTCGAGGAGCTGGCATGATGTCCTTGGCGTATGATCGATAGCTACGCCTTACTGACCAGAGATGAGCTTCGAGGTCCGCAGAACAAAGGTTGTTAAAGACAAGGTGACTTCCTCGGTGCGACAACGGTGCGAGGCGCAGCTATTACGCTGTGCGGGCCGTCGATGTCGCTCGCGGCCACGGGCCATGAGCCACGTGGCTGAATTGCAAACGTCTCCGCGATCTCCGCCAAGCTTCAGTACGTCGAGCTCGACTTGAGCTCGACTTTGGCTCAACGCCTTCTCTGAGCTCGTTGCTTCACTCGCTTGTGCATACCGTGTGGCTAGGTACTCCAGCAGACGCTTCGCTGCGTGTCGAGATCCTATCAGCAAAGCGACATCTGCTCGCAATCGGTCACTATGGGCCTGCTCAAGCCACACAGACCATCCGACTACCCGTCATTCCTGCTGTATCTGCTAGACGAGGTGGGCGAAAGCGATATGCGGTGAAGCTGTATGCAACTGACAGAGTACTAGACCCATATCACCGTGACTGCAGTGACTGCAGCTGTGATCCTCTACACGAGAGATGCACATGCCGTATGGTTTGCTTCTGGAGCTTTACTGTCCTCTTTTGCCGGTGAGTTCCAAGTCTTCAGTCCCCGCCCCCTTATGAGCTGCCCTTCAACTCCATACTGATACATATCGTCAGCCAAAGGCGTGAAGAAGTTTATCAAGTCTCCTCGCCCACCTGCTCCTCCGCCGAGCAACAAGGTCAAATCCAGAGTCCGACCCAAAAAGACATATGGAATGCCCTCTACGCATTCCACCGCACTCTCCTTCTACCTGTTCTACATCCTTCCCCTGATTCCTTTCCTCCAGCAGTTCCCCACACCGGCCTCGAAATGGCTAGCAGGGGGTGTCATTGGTTGTTATTGGATGGGAGGGATTTGGTCCAGAGTCGAATTGGGTTATCATACCTGGAACCAGTGTTGCGGGGGTATTGTCCTAGGATGGTTGGTGTCGAAAGCTTGGTTCAAGATATGGTTGGCGAACCCATATCATCTTAGACAACACCTGCAGTTATTCATAGATGTAGTGTGGACACATACCTTTGCTTACCTAGCTCCTTATATACGGGTCAGATAGGGCTTACATGCGATACAGTTGACACAATCCTTGCACGGACCACTGGGACAACCACTCGCATCCGCGCATTTTCGTAGGGTCGTCATGCACATTCATCGTGAGTGAGATACTAAATGTCAACTTGATGTACAACTGATTGTTCGGGTTTGCTCCCTCCTGCTTGATGTCTCCGGTGTCTCACTTCATTCCTTATTGTTTTTCTCTTCTAAATTGACCTAAAAGTCTTCCTGCTGCTGACGTTGTTGAGGATATTGTCCGTATGGACGCTCCTGTCCATAGCCTCCCCTCCCTCTACCTCGGGTGAAGCCGCCCCCGCCCCCACTACCACCCCCACCGCCCCCACGGCCACCATATCCACCATAGTTGCCGAATCCAGCTCCAGGTCCGGCACCCCGAGGCTGGTTGTTGAAGCCACCTCGACCACCCGAGTTTTTGTAACCCGACCCATAGCCGCCTCTTCCTCCTCTCATACCGCCAGTACTTCCTACGCCGTAGTTGTCGTTCCCGCCGGCTTCTCCAAAAGTGTCGTAGTTCCTATGCCTCTCCTCGTTTCGGCTGACACGGCTGCTCTCGCTGCTCAAGCCGTCAAAGAAGCTGCTCTTCTTGTATGCCACTGGAGCGGGGGCGCTGTCGGAGGGTCTGCGGTTCGAAGATCCATTGGCGAGTGCGGCTGGGTGTACCGAGCTTGCTTCGAGTTCACCGACCTCCTCCACTGGTGTATCCTGGGTACTGCCCTGCTCATCTCCATGCTTCATCTGCTGCCTTTCCTTTTCAAACTTTTCCACTCCTTTGCTAAAGTCAAACTCGGCATCTGGCACTTCAGGGGCCTGAGGACGTGGGGGTCCTCGCCGTGCTCGACCGTGATCCATGTTCATATTCGACATGGAAGCTGAGACTCGATCCATGGCAGTCGCAGCGGACTGCGCACTGATGGACGGCCTTGGGGGAAGGTTGTGTCGAGCATTGCTAGGTCCAGGAGGGGATTGGACAGTCGTGGGAATAGGAGGGTTCGGCTGCTGTGATGTTGTGACTTGCTGCGAAGCCGCGGCCGCCGGTGGGGGCGCTTGAGACTGAGTGATAATGTCATTAATCGCTCAAGCGTTTAAGAACAGGAAGAATGGAAGGAGTGGTATAAGTCAGAAGGAAGGCAACGGAAGTGTCCACATGGGTTTTGCGCTCTCGGACATCAGCCCGAAGGCATTTACATCCGAGAAATGCTTCATCATAAAAGGGGGTCGATAGGGAGAGGGTGTGGTATGCAGGAGGTGAACTCACGACTGATGCAAGAATAGGATCTATAGGAGCCTCTTCGCCAGGTGGAATATAGTTCTCAACGAGAGCCAAAGATTCTATAGATTCGGTGCTGCGCAGGTCAGTGAAAGCCCTGATTGGATTGGCTGACGCTGACTCACTGAAAACGCACCCAGCCGAGCGTTTGAGTGGACCCAGGTAGCTTTCTAGCCGTTGGCCTATCTTCAGTGCCATGATTGTACACTAATCAACGGGATCAGCTGCTTGGAAAATCGAGGACGGAGCAACAGGCAGCTCACCTTGTGCCAGACAGATGGTCTGATCTTCCTGGGAGATGTGGTCGAAGATACCAGTGTACCTGACACCAAGCTTCGACACGACTTGGAAAGGTTTCCTGCCAGTTGTCAGTACAAGTTCAATGTTATCACTTCAGCTAGCTCACCCCTTGTACTGAGTGTAGTCAACGCCAGCCATGGTGTCTCCTCGGGCGAGTTCTGGTCAAAAGAAGGTAAAATGAGTAGCCGAGATCAGACCGAGAACGAAAGGGTATCGAGGGAGAAGCCAGAGAGTGTTGAGAGATGATGAGAATGGGGTTGAGGGAGATGGAGACGAGAAGGAAGGAAGAGAACGAAGAAGAAGGCGAGCGAAACTAGGCAGCTCAAGACGGGGATTCGTTGAACGCGGAGTGGGATTTGGGAGAAAATGAGATTAAAACAACCTCGCATAGAAAGATATTCAGAGCGCGTGTGCTTTTGCTCCTGTACGGGCTGTACGGTAGGCTGTTGGCTGCCACTCGATCTCTCGATTTTGACGGTGTTTACAGAGCTGGCAAATCACTCTACGCCGGACAACTACGAACAGCGAGCTGAGCGCTTGAAACCTGGGAGACGAGGATGTGCAGATTGGCGCCGAGAACAAGGTCGAGCTGGAGCATATCGCCATAACACCCAGCATGTTCTCGATCACCGTGATCGTACTCTTGGTGGCTGTTCTGCATTTGGCTTCCAGAGGCCAGCTCACAACGTCAATATGGTGCGTCGATCACCAAGATGCTTGACATACTATCTGATTGACCACTTATGGTCCACGTAGGCTAACTGCCAATCTGATCGATACGCTCAGAGCTCTGAGACTCGTTCGACCAAATGCACGTAAGATCGGTGTGACCACTCGGCGCAAGGCCATGAGGGAGAGTCTGAAATGTTGGATCGTCTTTGTGAGTCTACTGACTGATCCTACATTACCGTGCGAGCTGAGCTGGGTTAAATAGATCGCGATTTGGCAATTTGAAGAATGGGCGGATTGGACAGTCGGCTGGCTGCCATTCTACAAGACTGTCAGGGGTATCGCGTTCACTGCGTTTCTCTGCACCAGAGCTGCCGTGAGTAAAACAGCTGTCAGGCCTTATTCGATCTCGGGAACCAGCTGACCCAGAGCCATAGTCCTCGGCTCAGCTGTACGCCAATCTCATCGTCCCAGTGATGAAACGCTACGAAAGTCCTGTCGACCTCACTGTGCTCCTCATCCATTCGATCAGTACGCTCATCTTCCACTACACACTCTCTGTGCCCATCAGCATGCTTCAATCGACTACTTTCGTTGCCAGATCGACACTGCAGAGCATCGGTAGTCAGGCAATTTCCAGCATACGGGATTCAGCAATTGGATATTTCAGCAGTCGGACATCAATCGGTGAAATCGAGCCGCAGGCCATCCAGGATGCTCAGGTAGCTTCTTTGGAAAAAACAGTATCGGATGACGCCTCGCAAAACGATCTCGCTGTATCGCCTATCGCAGGTAACTTGGACGTACAGACCCACATCGAGGCGGGAGGCGCTGTCAGCGATCCGATCATAGTTTTGTCACCTTCGCCATCACCGCCGCCCGCTCAACAAGTCGTCCTACCTGTGGTGACCATGCGTAACACACCAGACACTCCTGTGAAGACGCCGACGAAACCTCCGAAGGTGTCAGGATCCAGCCTGATCGTCCCTGTTGCGCCTCCGACACTGCGTCGCTCGCCTCGACGACGGCAAAACGTCGAAGAAGCGGCACGGGATGCGACGCCCATCGTAGACAGCCAATCGGGCTTCTTTGAGGAGGTGACCGTAGGGGAAGATTTAGCGGAGAAGCCAAGCCTGTATCCCCGCTTGGAGGACCTGCCCGTAATCCGGACTGCGGCGGCGGGAAGTGGACATCCCGACCCTCCGGCAAGCGCTGCGGAGAAGCCTGCTGCTCGGAAACCGGCTCCCGTGAAGAGGCCTGCGCGGAAGGTCCTCTCGTCTTCTGTACACGATGGGAAGAAGGCAACAACGTCTGTAGACGACGGGAAGAAGGCAACAGCTTCTCGATCGACCACGGAAACAGCCTCCAAAATCAAGGCTTTGCCCAAACCAGCTGTCACCAAGCGACCTTTGCAGTCCGTTCCGCCGCGAGGTCCGAATATCACTACGACTACAATGGCGAAGAAGGCAACTACGGCGACTCGGGCGAAGATCGTCCCTCAGCCTGGTACTACAACAGCCCCAGTGCGCGGGAGAACGACGTCGGCACAAAGCAGTCGCGCTGGATCTACCTCAAGAGTACCGCCACGCCAGGAAGAGGTGGTTTCGGAAACACAGCTACCAGCGGTCAACGATGCCGTCAACCAGGAGCCTAAGACTGGCGACATGCCACCTCCGAGGTCGAGAAAGGATCCGATTCCTGCGAGGCAAGCACCGAAAGCCACCGCGACGACGGGCAAGAGACGCTTCATGATGGACGAGCCCTCGGATCCAGCTCCGAAACCCAAACGCAGGCAGTTAGGCCCTCCTGTCCGCCTCGGGAGCTATACTGGGTCCAACACGTCTGTGTAGCAATGTAACCGCTTGAGCTGTACATCTATAGATAGGTTGTATGCATCAGACTGTACTCTATGTTCGTTGGGAAGAGGTCAATTGCAATCTCGCAGACGTAGCGTCAAACGCGAAGCAGCGGAAATTCGAGGAGCAGCACGGCGCGAGTTTGATTTTGGCGTGTTTCGTCTCGAATCCACGGACGTGGACGTGATCTTGGCTTCTCGCCTCCAATCAATCATCATCGAATCATCTTCGACATGCAGACGTCTCTGCAGCGATGCCAGTGGCACCACTTGATGGTCGTCGGGGACGAGTTTGTGGGAGTCGTGATGGCCCTGACGGGCTGACGGATCACATTACATTTCCCCCGCCGATCGTGTGTCAAGGAGCAGGCACACGTCCTAGTCCACAAGTTCAAACAGGGAAAGCTCAACATAGCTCACAGCTGAGACACAGGCCGATGACCGGGAAGCGATATGGTGGAGCAGTACTCGGAGACAATCCATCATACAGCTGACGGTGGCGCAGCATGTTCAATCAGGAGGGAAGAAGAGGGACGACTGACTAGATAGTGACAGGGACGAAGGAAGGGGACGCCTCGAAGCTGAGAGTGATGGTGCAAAGCTGCATACAGAATGAGTGAGTTGTGTGATTCCCTCGACTGCACATTCGGCACCCCAATCTATCGCAATCGCTATCATAGAGTGCTCGATCTAGCTGATGTCGCAAAGCTAGCTGTAGCAGAGTTACAGGATAGTCTCATGACGACGACTTATAGTTCACCGACGACTACGCGTCTGAACCTTCAGTACCCAGTCTTCCTACGACCTACGCCAGCGGCTCGACTCTGTGTCCTATGTCCACGACCCTCTTCCTTCCTTCACCTGTGAATAGTACTTTCGGACCGCCATCTTTCGGCAGACCCACATACTATCGACATCCAAGCTCGCAGCATCATACCTCGCCTCCAAGTGCCTCCTTGGCCACACCCAACTGGCCCTCTCTCGACGACTGGTCTGCGCTACCGCCTACTCGGTCCAACTTGGTCCGTGATCTTCCTTCCCCCGTCGTAACTCTCCCGACTGGACATGCCGAGTCGCATCAGCAGCAAGTTCGACAAAGGCTCTCCATGGTCAATCTGCTCGGCAAGATGCCGTTGACCAAGTCCAAGCACAGGCATACCAACACCATCTCCGCCCACCCTGGCTTCTCCGCGGACGACTTTTTTATCGCATTCGACACCCCACGCATGCCCAATCCCTCCCGCCTGTCCACTTTCAGCATCGACAAGTCAAAGAGCAGAAAATACGCTTCACCCCCTTCCTCGCCTCTGCCCTCACCACCAGCGACACCCCACTCAAGATCCTTCAATCGTCGACCCACATCGCATACACCTATCAAATCTTCCTTCGGTAATGGAACGGGCGATCTGAAAGTCTATCCAAGCATACACGGCGTGATTGACAATGCCACACATCTTCCCACACACACAGAGGCGGGCCGGCAAGTGTCCATGATCGACTTTGGCTTACCATCACCTACCGCCCGATCGAGCAAGGATGAAGACAAGGCAAAGGCAACAATCAGGAGTAGGAGGGCCAGGAGGGATACGATGGACCTGCCGATGATGGCACTTCAACCGATGGACACGAGGCCGGCGATGCCGGAGATCGATCAACATCACGTTCAGAAGCATCAGAAGCAGGCCGTCGTCGAGGAACAAAAGGCTTACCGATCAACCGCGGCGGGCATTGCTTCCGACTGGCACATCGTCTCCTTGCCCCCGCACTCTCGCAAAGCTGTAAGAGGGCAAATGGCAGGGATCGAGGCGAAGTCTTATAGTGCGTTTTCCTTATCACTCTGTGGTGGCGCATCATCGACTGACCTCATTTAGACTCGTCCACCACTACCCGCTCACTGTTACATCCCGACGGCTCGGTGGACAACTTCGACTCGTCGAGTTCCGTCGAGTCTCACGGCTCTGAATGGGGAGCAGAGGAAGTTCTTGAACATCTATCTGGACATCTTGATGACCAATGGAATGGGGATCTAACCGCTGCATCGGTATACACTAGCGCTCAACATAGTAGAAGTAAGCAAGACGATCACGGAAGCCTGCACTGTGAGTCTTAATGAGCTTCTTGACATCTCAACACCGCTCGTCTCCATTCCGACCGACTGTTTCGGATTGTCTCAGTTATAACGTCTTCGATTTATTGTTCTGCCCTCGATATGTTTTACCTCAAATTCACGACTTGTGCTGACTCCGGGCCGGTCGCCTTTCTTAGCGTCCTTTCGAGTGACAGACCAATATCGAAGTAACGCAAGCACATCGTTTGACAACGAGGAAGCTGCCTTGGCCAACGGATCTATAAGGTCGTGGAGAGGAGCTCGGAAACGACTTTCCAGCTTGACTCAGCCGCCGTCAGTTCCAGTATCTCCCCAATCATCAGCAGTGCCTATTGTCAGATCCAGTCTCCCGCCAGCATCGCCAGCACCTAGCAGACCAGTCCCCAAGACTCCGACCGCTGGTGCTTACACCGATGGAAGACGGCCAAAGCTAGATCGATTGGTGACCTCCACTTCCTCTGGTGCACCTGGTATCCTTCCAACACGCACCTCTTCCATCTTGGCATCACCGCTGTCACCTCTGAGGCCCTCTCCTCACACTGGTCATCTGGAAAGGACCATCTCGGATCTTTCAACCAAGAGTACTCCGGTTATACCTCCCAGAAGCGCATCCCGTTCCTCCTTCGGTCTAGGTGACCCGCATTGCAGCGATACCGGCCCCGCACCAAAGGCGTCCGACGCCATGCTGCGCCGTATCACCTCGGACAAGGTACACAAGGGATCTGGGGAAAGGGACTATACGGCGATGGAGAAGGCGGACACGCTGCAAATGGGTAAACAGCCTTTACCATCGTTCCGCAAGTCGGCCAAAGAAAATGCCGGGCATGTCGGAGTACAGGTTCCACTGATCCTTGGATCGAAGGTGGTTGTCCCAGGCGTGCCCTTTGACGCCGACGACGAGAAAGGATACTTGTCGTGAGTATTGTTCCTGTCTTTCCAGCAGCCCTTCCTCTTGCGGCCTTCTTTTCCGGGAACTTTGAGCATCAGAGCACCCCATCGATATATCATCCCTTGGTTTCAGAAAATCGTGAGCTGATATATAATCACGGTAGACCTGGATCTCCCTTGCCAATACACCTACGACCACTTCCTCCTCTCCCCACAGCTGCTGTCGCGCTCAAAGCTCGCGCTCAATCGACAGGCGGTGCATTCCTATTTCCGGGCAAATTGCACAATCGCTTATTACGCCCTAAACGCAGCTCGACCACTCCGGAAGCTACCATACCAGTGGGCCAGGCCACACCTCCGCCAGAGCCCATCACGCCACCATCGACCGCCAAGGTGCTGCTTAAACTGGTAGCAAGGGATGAGCCTCACATCGGATCCATAAGTCCGCCTAGACCCAAGGACATTGCGGAACGACGACGCGGAATGACTGCAATGTCGTTCCTAGCTATGGAGGATCCGACAAAGTCTCGAGTCCAGTCCGAGGTATCCTCCGCTGTTGGCGATATGGACGATGTGCCAGCGATGCCTCAGCGCAAAGCTGGACATACCAGAAATGACAGTCATGTCGTCACGCATATCATCCCTCCAGAGGAGTTGGCCAGAATCACCAGCTCGAGACCGAGACGTGGAAGCGATAGCGAGGTGTCATCCCCTACTTCCAGCGATATCGACATGAGGTCAAATGTCGCCCAGTTCGGAGGTTCCGCTTACAACTTGGTCTCACCACCCAGCTTGGCGGTCCACAAGCGAGCCAGTCTTCAGCACAAACGACGAAGTGTCCGATCGCAGAATGGTCCTGGGCCACAGCAGAGGAAGAGCTCGAGTCAGACTTTGGGCAGTTTGCGGGGCTTCACCTATTCATATGACGACCCAGAAGATGATGATGTTCTGGCACTCCCTACGCCGCTCTCGCCTCCTCCCAGACCGAGGGTCTCAGCATCTGCGGTAGCCGTCGCAAGAGGGAAGCATCACCCAATGGTTCATCCACGAGTGTCGCCCTCGCAATCGCATCCCAGCTCACCGTTCGAGGATGACGGCCGAAGCGCCGTGACTATCAATACCAATGATCGACCACCGACCTTTTATCGAGAGTCGGAACACCGTAGAGGCGAACCACCCATGCCAGTGCTTGGAGGGAAGCACTTGAAACCTCATGTCACAGCGGGTCTTGACAACTCGACTTTGTCGGAAAAAATCCCTTCGCTTGGTGGACGATTGTATGGTGTCTCGAACAGCTCCTCTCCACAAAACCCCGACTCGACCTGACGACTCGGACGCGCCATACAACATGCCCACCCCGCAACTTGGTCACTCGGACAACGAGCAATTGACGCCATCCTCGGTTGAGCTAAATCCCCAGCAAGGTCACCGTCAACGTCGAACAAACCCGGAACCGGCTGGCGTTCGGGTCGCCGATACGCACGATGAGGGCTACTCTTCTACCTCGTCCAATGACGGAAGCGTACGTTCCGGGTGGAGCATGGAAGTCAAGATCGGGACGGTAGTCAATCGCAAGGAGGACCAGGTTTCACAGGCTGCGCGAGCTCGACTCGTCAATACCGACCGGACCGCCAAGCGAGTATCAACTTCGAGTCAGAAAAGCAGTCCCACACATCGGATCAGTGGACATCGGTCGAATTCTGACTCGTTCGGACAAGCTCAAGCAGAAGTGTTCATGGTCTCCCCTCGATCAGCGGAAGCACGCGTGAGCTTGGGCGCTACTGCTGGCCCACCTCCCGCTCGGCGGGGCAGCAGACTCGACAGCCGACATCCCGGCAATATCAAACTACCAAGAGCCAATCAGAGTAACAGCTCCAGTCCAGTATCACCTGTGAGCCCAGCGTATAGAGGGTCGCCCATATCGCCTACCTTCAGAAGCAGAGGATCGATCTCCAGCCCTACGACGAGGACTCACAATGTCACCACGCCCACATTCGGCTCCCCAACAAGACCAGCACGTTCGGGGCAGACAGGAGTGGCTCGAGGCTTTGCGCAAGGCGACTCGCCGACTGATCGAGCGGCGGCAGAGAGGGTAGAGGCCATGAAGATCTGGCTGGCCAGTAAGCCAAGAAAGTCGGCGGAAAGGGACGGGAATGAGCGCGGTAATTGCGTCTTGTGATTGACTTGTTGGAGGGGGTGAAGTGTGTCTCATAGAGGTAGTGCTTGTGTATAGAGCAGTGTCGCCTTGTGGTCTGTAATCTAATCACTTGTACAACCGACCGAGTAATATGTATGACCGCTTGATCCTGATCCAAGCATCCCACACCCAACGGGTCGTTGTATCGTACTCGTAGTATACGACAGCGGACACCGGCCGGCAATCGCTCACCGGGAAAGTCCGAAAAGTTGAGCGATCATGAGCGATTCGATGTCGAACTGATTCAGCCGAGTGTACATCTTATATTGATCTCACAACACTCGCACAGTCATCTACTTCAGGGACGATGTCATCCGAGACGCACCAGGATCAAGATCAACGACAGCAGAGGGCATGTCAGAACTCCCGGGATAATCTGATAGCATGCCTCATGCGAACGGATTGGTGAGTTAGTTGTATCGATTCCGCCGCTGCTCCTACGGCTCTACCGCCAGATTCCACACCTTTGGTAAACGAGAATGTTCAGCTGACCTGGTGTTGATGGATAGTGTCCTGAAAAGAGGCAAAACGCCTGGAGAATGCATCAAGACGCCAGCGGAGCTACCGGTACAATGTCAACATCTGATATCGAATTACGCGGATTGCAAGAAAGGCATGGTGAGTGATTGGATCCTGGACATTAGGTATACATAGCCTTCTGGCCGCTGGCAGGGAGATAGGGCTGTTAAAAAGAGGCTTCGAGTGTGGTGCTACTCGAGCAAACGGTCGCTAATCATTGTATACCTCAGCTCGATATGAGAAGACGGTTCAGAGGGAATCATCTGTCGGACAAAGAGGCGAAGAGCAGTAGAGGCAGTGGAGTGATTGGTATCGCGGACGTAGGACCAGAAACTAAAGGAGAAAAGTAGGATGGCCACAATGGAACAGCCAGGAACAGTCACACCTTACCTCAGCGACGATATCGGCTCTGCGAGCTTTCAGGATCACGGCGAAATTGTCCACACCGACAACAAACACTTCTCTGACCCACACATCATGTTGTACGAATACATTGCATGGATCCTGATGATTATACACGTGCTGGGTATGGCGATACAACATATTCTTGGCTACCCTCCCTTCCGTGGAGCTCGGAAAGATGATCATGCTTCTCGATAGTCCTCGACCCCGTAATCGTCATGTCTAGTCGTCATCATCCCCCATGTTCTTCGCAGGGATGAAGAACGTCAACACTCCTCCAGCCTCATTGATGTCGCCTATGGGGAGTCAGCAAGGACATTTCAGCTCTAGCAGCGCACCACTTACCGATGTAGACGTAAGCAATCACGCAGTGTTTCTCGCAGATACCTATGACCGAGCTCAGTGCGGCATCCAATTCCTAATCTCCGTTCAAACTTACATGCTATTGCGATCCCACCAACCAGATGACTGTTGAGGAATTTGAGGAGACCTTTGATTGTGACAACGGTAGTGAACATGCGGTCAGGAGGGGGTGGCTCGGCATCAGAGTCGGCTACGGAAAGTAGTATCAGCTATCTTGCCAACTGAAGCGGACAATGTCCTGCTCGCCTGTAGACGCAGGGATGTGAAGCCCTGTCCATGTTGTACTGAGATTCAGCCTGGAATCGACTACAGCTAGCTCCATAGTCCCTTCCTGGCAGATCGTGAGCCCGTAACACAGCGAAAAGGAGAAGAGATCCTACCAGATTGGCAGATATCTTCACGTCGTCGGCGATATGGCTGAGCCTGGAAACAATGTTACGCAGCTCGGAGAGATTGGGCAGGATAAGGTGGATCTGAAGCACAGTCAGGTCAGTGGTACCTCAGGGTAAAGTCACCGAATTCTAAACTCACATCCGGAGGTGGACATAAAGGCTCATTCAATTCATCCTGCCTCTTCTTGGACAGAACATGGACATTGACTTCATGGGTGATAGTCATGGGCTTGCCGGTGGGTGTCTTAGACAGTCAGCAAAGTCACGCCATGTATAGTAGAGAAGGTTCACATACCATTCCCCTGATATCGAAGACCCACATGGGCTGGGTACCCTTCTTGTTTAGCTTCAGCGTGACCTCCGAGTCGGAGAGCGCTGTCGCATTGTGTTTGGCGGAATCGGTCGTAGCTCCAGCTTGAATGCACGTCAGCATTGTAATCTGCATCCGGGGTCCCGGGTGTCTGATTGAGTCTGATTCTCCCGTCGTGATCTCACTCACCAGAATTGTCCGCACTTCTGAGCACTTTTAAAAGGGAATCGAGGTTGATCTCGAGCCATATCTCGTTGTCGTTGTTCGATTCTATGCGGAAACTGGTGAAGAGTGTGTCCTATAATTTCATCAGAGACACATTTTTAAGGAAATCTGCGCTCAGACTCACCACTTTGACTTGACTAGTAAGTAGGCCTTATTAGCGAGCATGCTATAACCTGCTATAACAGCTGAAGAAAGGACTCACGACCACACCTGTACCCCATCCCTGCCTTCATTCCCAGGCACGATAAAGTAGACCTTCTCGGGCGACAGTCTAATGATACACACTTTCGCCAGACTCGATAGCGACTTGACTATCTCTACAGCTGAGATTAGCAAGAGGAAATTTACCCAATGGAAACATTGAGGAAGGAGCTCACTATGCAGGAGGGGTACATTCGTGATAGCCGTACGGAACCTCATACCCGCTGATCGTCGATCGTGTCGCTTGATAGATCCCTCGCCTCGCCTCACTACTGCCAATCCGTCATCTTCCTTGATGATGCGACCAGCGGGGAGGAGATAGAAGTTGTCCAGACCGAAAGTCAACCGAAAGTCGAGATTAAGGTGGACGTCTGACTGGACTGAAACGCGTACCTCCACCTCATACTGTGAGCCACGTGGAAGATTGATCCCGTTCCCTTCCTCCCTCTCGGCATTCCCGTCGCGCTGTGCACAACGAGCACAGCAGCTACAAATCGTCAACAATAAGCAGGGAGAGACGCGAAGATCAGCATCTCCATTCAACCATCTCTTGTCAATCGCAGCAACTAGACAATCGACTACCGAACCTCACCACAGACCACTGAACGCATACCTCGAACATCATGTGCGTTGAACATCCTTCGAAGTGTTCCTCCCCTCCTCGAGCACTGTCCTTCGTTACTTGGTATTCACATGATGAGGAGCTCGGCGACCCAACCACTGGACATTGACTACCATATTTGAGAAGCAGAAGCTGACCAGAAACATTGTCACAGGTCTAGCGACCCATATGACCCTTATATTCCCGCCTCGGGCTCCGGTCCATCGAGTTCGACTCCGGCCCCCGGCCAAGGCGGACCACAGAACAAGAAGGTCAGTGTGCAATCCAGGAACCCCGATAAAATCCCCTGCTGAGCAAGGCCTGAACGTACAAGGAGCTGACGCCGCATGTAACAGATACAAGACATCCAGAGTCAGATCGACAGCACGGTCGGGATCATGCACGAGAACATCCAGCGAGTGGCCGAGAGAGGAGAGAGACTCGATGCTCTTCAGGACAAGACTGGTGAGTCACCATGTCATTCCTTCCCTTGTCGGTCTACGTCAAGTCCTACCGTGCTTCGAGCTGTTCGCGAGGATGGACTGCGAATGAGAAAGGCTTCGCGGGCCAAAGCACACCGCTCAGATGTCATGGAGAAGCAGCGAATCTCCATCCTTCTGTGTTCGAGCTGATTCTCCTCTCAAGATACCCTTGCCGTCTCCGCACAAGGCTTCAGACGTGGTGCCAACAGGGTCCGCAAGCAGATGTGGTAAGTGGTTGTCCTGATGGGCCACCTACCAAGCCTCGCTAACCATCGGCACAGGTGGAAGGACATGAGGATGCGAATCATCATCGGTATTGGAATCTGTGTCCTTATCGTCGTCATCGTCGTTCCCATCGTCAAGGCGTGAGTGCCAATCGGTTTGGCAGTGATCACGAGCTGACGTCGGTTCACGTCCAGTGTGCAGAACAAGAACTAAAGTAGCACGTCGTGATTATCCGTTTCTCATCCCTTTCCTTTCCGCCTCCTTGGCAGATAACCCTTGCGCCTGCCGTAGATCCCAGACTTGTGACGATGTATCATATGATCGGATGTGACCGGATCGAGCAAGCGAGCAAGACGGTGATCTCTGCGTTCGTGAGGGCGCGACAGGGCGTGCCGGTGCCGGTAAGCGGTTCGAAACGGGGTGTCTAGGGGAGCTGCACTCACCAGACCTAAGATATGGCATCTCCGGACACAGCTGGCAAAAAGCAAACGACAATAAGGAAATTTTGGTACCCTGACATCAGAAGGCTGCAGTGTGAGGCCAACGACATCTTGTGAGAACGTAGGGCAAGCCCAAGAGGTTTTCACGAGGTTAGGAAAGATTCTATGAGAAATACAACCCGTAGGTTGGTTAAGCTTCTCACAGCTTAAAGAACAGATACTACACATGATCTTAGCCAAAAGAGGCCAGAGAGGATAAAATCACCGTAATCACTTTTCTCATTTTTGCAATCGCTGCGAATGAAAAGACTGGTTATTTCGCCGAGATGGTAGTATAACGCCGGACAAGTGGCGATGCGTCAGCCGCGGCCGCTGCATCGTGCATCATGCATAAGCTTACTGCATGATCGTCGGTCGTCCATGAGATCTGAGATAGAAAGGGTTGTCCTGATGCACCGGATCTACGACATGGAACGATACATATGGGTCGGACAGGCTACAGCTATCTATGGCTACATGGTAATGGCGACAAGCCTTCGTGATTCTCTGTCATGACTGGTGTGGCGGCTCATCACATCATCTCCTCCTGCCGCTAGGATCCGTCCAGCCGAGCGTATTGGTCATCCACTTGAACGCCCCGCTGCCACTCTCAGTCAAGCCCCGTCTTTCTCCTCTTGTGACCCGGCCAGTGCTAGTGCTAGAGCTAGTGCTGGCGCTGGGGCCAGGCTCCTCGTTCAACGGCTCGCTCGGTGGTATTGGGGTGTACGTGTCGGGTATCGTTCTCAAGACTGTTCTATCGAAGGGATTCCCCCGAAAAGATCCTTCTTCGTTGGTATCGCCTTGAGGTTCATCGTTGTCTACGATTCTCCATCGTAGGTTCCTGCTACTTCCGGGTGCAGAGGCCAAGCTGGTACCACCTGTCGCTTCCCCAGAGGCGTTCCGATGTCGTCGATCGTTCGGAGCAGATGGTCTCGCGGGCGTGGGCGAAAGGTAGTTGGGATCGGTTGAGGAGAACATTGCGCCCAATCGCTCAGCTGGATGGAATGTCGCAAGATTGTCGCCGATGATTGTGCTTCTGTAGGACGGCGCGTATCTCTCCGATTCGGCAGCCGTCGCGTAACGGTATATAGGCATCCCGCTTCTGGTCCGATCGGCGATCGCTTCATCCACCACGATCACCCGACCGGCTCGTGGCCCAGAGAGAGGCATGTATGATTGCGGAATGAAAGGCGGTAGATGAGGGGGAGGCGAGTGGTCTGCTCCACCAGACGATTGAGATGAAGTGGAAGTCCGCCTCGAGTCGGCTCCATTCTCTGCAAGAGCTTCGAGCATCTGGTTTTGGAGGTAGGTCCTCAAGTTGTTGATGCCCGAGTTCGAGTACACGCAAAACGATTGTCGTTGATGATCGTTATACCCCTACGCTTCATTAGCGACCGTGGCAGGGTAGCCTGTATGTTTCACTTACGACAGGAGGCAGTCGACAGAATTGCTTGAGTTCTGCCGTTCTGAACGCCGTCACTCCTGTGAGACTCATGTGGTTTAATCTGGGTAGCTGGGTCAACAGGGCGGTGATCGCCTCCACGGACAGGTTGGTGCAGTGAGACAAGTGCAGTCGTTCGAGGGACGAATGTCGTTCGGCAAGCACTTTTACCCCGTCGCTGGTGAGGAGTGGCATCTAGGACAAGGTGTCAACACACCCCGCTCATCCAACCTCGATCTTTGACTAACCTTGACCAGACTGATACGCCGAAGCTTGGTCAGATTGCCTGCAATTTCAGACACTGCTTGATCGGTTAAGAGAGGACAGCCTAAATAGCAGGTTAGCATTTGCCCACTCAAGACACAGTGAAACGTCGCTCACAGGCCAGGTCCAGGTATCTGATCCGGGTACAGGACCGCACAATTTCGGTTACACCCTCGTCGGTAAGGCTGCAAATCGGGTGAGCGGGGACAACCTGGAATAGGGAGACACGTAGCTAGACTTACGCCGAGATGTGTCCCAGGTGTAGGTGATGAAGGTGTTTTCCCAATTCTGCTATACTGAATGCTGCTTGGTCGGTCAGGTTGATGCACTTGGCGAGGTTGATGTGTCGCAGGCGAGGAGCGTTACGGACCAGATTTCTGACTGCCAAATCACCAATACCGTCGCAACCGGTCAATTCGACGGTCCTCAGAAATTCCAGAGTCGTATGTGACGGGATGATCCTCTGCCAAACCCCGCCTGACAGCTCTCGCATGTGTGCGGGTAAATCCTCGATATCGGGGACATGGTAATCGTCGAAGTCACCGGAGACTAGCCCTTGTAAGTCGGGAAAGCCGTCATCGGTGAGATTGGTGTTTCCGCTAAAGCGGAGTTCTCGCAGAAACTTGGAATTGATGAGGATGGTGTACAAAGACGCATCCGTGAGCTGAGGCACTCCGACGACCTCGACCTCTAGCAGCAACGGACATGCCCTGGCAATAGCCATCACCGAAATGTCCGTCACGCGATGGCATTGGCTGATCTTGAACTAAGAGAAGGTTCCGATCAGCGTTGCGTCCGCCAGACTATAGTATGTGATACGACTGACCCGTCTGAAGAGGTTACTGTGCTTGGCTATCGATTTGAGTCCTTCGTCTCCCACGCTGATACACTTGGTCATATTCAAGCCCTGCAGTCGAGGAGTCGTCTCTGCAATCGTTGTGACCACAGTGTCCTCTACCCCACTGACAGCGGCTAGATCCGCTGTTGTCAATTCCGGTAGACCGGAGACTAGCTTTTTGATTCCTTGGGTAGTGAGATTGGTAGCACCCGTAAGGGTCAACTTCTCTATCCGTCTACACAGCTCCAGGCCATCTATCAGCTCGTCGGTGAGGTCTGAGGCGATAGCCGAGAGTCCGAGTCGCCGGAGTGATGAGGCGTAGGGTAGCGAGGGGTCGTCAGAGCGGAGGACACGCGTCATGAGAGCCAATTGGCGAGAGTTGGAGATGACCGGTCGATACCAAAATTGGGAGTATGCACATAGGCACCATGTGCGAGACACTTGTAGTGCTGCTTGCAGATCTCTGCTATCATCCAGCATCCTGAAAACCTGTTTGTACATGTCAGATCCATTACCCTTCACATTGCTGGCAGTAACTCACATTGACCAGAATCTCTGGTGGTAGAGTGCCGGCCATGCCATCTCCTGTTCCGGGGTCACTGAAGAGATCCGCGCCCTCCGATTGTAGCGTGGACTTCCCTTTGCCCTTTCTTATCCAGCTAATCATTGTCTCGTCGTTCAGACTGTCCTCCATGACCTCTGTGTCATCGCCTTCATCGTCGGACACGCTGGTGATGGAAGGCGTGTTCGATGGCGGTCGCGAGGCATACGTTGGCATCGAGCTGAGGTATCGAACCGGTCGCTGGTTCAATGACAGTTGTG
The DNA here is from genome assembly GCA_001600095.1 of Bullera alba. Lineage (NCBI taxonomy): Eukaryota > Fungi > Basidiomycota > Tremellomycetes > Tremellales > Bulleraceae > Bullera > Bullera alba. The sequence goes on from BCIX01000001.1 coordinate 4,263,564, forward strand.
CTAGAGAAGCCTGTGTAAGGGAGAGCCTTCGCTCATTTTCGATTTCGAATGACCTGCGAGTGGAGTGCGTCCACCGCGACGATTCGGCGACTTGACTTTGCCGACGATGCTGCTGTTCGGCTTGTACATCGTATGACTCTTCGCGAGAGGGCGCTGGAGAGCTCCGGAGACGGACATCAGGTCCCGCTTGGTCACGTTGCGGTCCGCCATTCGCAGGAGACGAAGGGAGGTAGTGAGATGAAGACGGCGAGGGCGGGTCGGAGTGAGCGCGTCCTCTTGCCATGACGCCTCTCAGAGGAACCTATCACTTCGCCATGAATATTTTGATGTAATGAGGGTTTCGAGTCGTTGAAAGAGCGTGAAAACACGGTAGCCAGGCGAGTCGGCGGTCTTTGATGACAAAGGGTGATAAGGACGAGGAGACTCTCGCGACGATCTTGCGCTTAGTGTTTCGATGACGGACCGTGGCTTCGGTGAGAGTTATCTAAAGGGGCGGAGCTTCTCCCCAGCTTGTCATGCGCGCCGTTTGTGTGTCGCTGTGATGGGTAATGCAAGAGTCTCTGAAGAGAGTAGCTAGAGAAGACGCAACAACAGTCTTACCAAATCCAAACGTCAGCGAGTGCGACTAGTATAGTTCCGCGGGAAGTTCTTCGGGTGGCAAAATCACGCTAGCCGGCTCGCGCCGGAGAAGGCGCCGGTCAAGCACAAGCCCTAGCCTAGACAAGCCTGCACCAGCACGCTGGACGCTGGATCCTCGAGGTCGGAGTTACATGAGGGGGATGTACAACGTTGCATCTATAGTTCTATGCAGTGCTCTGTGAGGATGATATGTATGGCCTGCAAAGTGCTAGTATCCCGCCACCTTGGCGTACGCCGCCGGTTTGAAGCGCTTCTGGAATGCCTTGATCACGTACAGCGGCATGGACGAGACGGCGACGATGATTGCGACTTTGCTGATGAATGCGGTCGACAGGACAAAAGCCAGGTCTGTCGGCGTGTCAGCAAAGTGGCCGAAGATGATTGATCGGGACGAAACTACTCACCGAAGTACGCAGGGAGTACGGCCATGCTACCAAAGTACACCAGGGCGGTGCCAAGTTCCGAAAGGACCATGTAAGTATGCCAAGTCGTAATCTCCAAAGCGACCATGATCAGTTCGTTGATGACTAATGCGGTGAATGATATCGAGACGATGTGAAGGAATTCGGATTCGAACAGGAGGAGGGATAGAAGCATGATGATGCCACCTGTGGCGTTTGCTCAGCATGGTCGGGACTTTGAAGCCGCTTTGTAACTCACCTTGGTAGACAGATATGCAAAGCCATGTGAAGAAGGTTTTGTAGCTCAAAGATCGTCCCTGACATATATTTAGCGATGTTCAAAGGTCGAGACGAGAACCACGTACTCACCTTAGTCAAGTCCTTGTACAGCTCCGGGTACAACAGCGCCAGGTCCTCGTTGACATCTCGGTCCAACACCAAGGAGAAGACTGGTGCCATGGTGTATAGCGTCGCATAGCCGACTTGCAGCCATCCTTGATACAGAGCGATAGCTAGTCATCGGGTCAGCAACATCCGTAGAAGTGTTTTAAAGGGAGCTCACGGGCGAAGAAGAATATGCTGCTGAAGACAGCTTGTATGACGGCGATAATGAGGCCTCGATGTATGACAAACTGGCTCAATTTGGCAGAACGCTTGTAGGAGTTACGGCCGTGCCAAAGCAGCAGTTTGGTGAGATACGAAAACTGGTTGATGGAGAAGTCGGCGGCCAGCGAGGCTTGCTTGCCTTCCTTGCCTACAATTCCGATACCTGGGCAAACGTCTCAGCCTCAACCCACTTCCGCCTCATAGCAAGCAGCCAAGAACTCACCAACATCGGCAGCTTGGATCATGCTGACATCATTGCCACCATCACCTATACAGCATACAGTCTTCTTGGTGAATTCTCGGATCAGCCTGGCGACATCCGCCTTTTGCGTTGGGCTGCATCGACAGGCCACCACGACCGGAAGCTGAGTCGCCAGTAGGACAAACTCGGTTCTGAACTTGTCCAGACACAGCTGAGGTGTTCATCAGCATTGATCATCGGATGAATGCACTGATCGCGTACCTGGAGGGATTCGCCGTCAATAACGAGGCAGCAGTCTAGCTTGGCGTGGAGGAAATCCAGCATATCGCGAACCTCATCGGCAGTCTTAACTGTGAAGGAGTTAGCTTGTGCCATCAACTAAGAAAGAATAGCTCACGCTTGGCGACTTGATGAATGAACTGATTCCTGGAGACCAGCTTACTGCTGACGGCGATGTTGGTTGCCGTTTCGATCTTGTCTCCAGTCAACATCCAGATCTTGAGGCCTGCATTGCGCAAAAGCTCCAAAGTGCTCTTGACATCCTCTTGCAGCTTGTCTTCAACTCCCGTCAACGCCAATAGCTCCAGCTCAGATTCCAGAATCTCGCTGACGACCTTGGCCATTTCGACCGCTCTGTCCTCTCCTGCTACGAGCTGGGCAGCCTTGTAGCGTCGGTCAAAGTCGTTCCAACTGCTCTCGCTCAGCTTCTTCCTCGCCACCACCAAAGTCCTCAGTCCTTCTCGTGCCATGTTTCCACATTCCTCATCCAGCCAGTCGTTCTTCTGCACCAATTTCGACATGATGACATCAGCTCCCTTTTGCACGAACGAGGTGGCGCCAGTCTCGCGATCGCGAACGACGATGCCCATGCGTTTGGACTCGGACGTGAAGGGGAAGATGGCGAGTATATCGAAGATCATGCGGTCTCCAGTCGGTGTTTGTACAGTCATTGAGGTCCGGTCTCGATTCACCAATGTCAATCCTACCGACTCTGTCCATTGAACTATGGCTACCTCGTCCGGCGATGATGCTTGATACGTCACGCTGCCATCGTCATTGGTCACAGGTGTCACCTGAGGCCTTGTCAGCCCAATAGTACGAGGAGAGGTGAGTTCACTCACATTGTGGCAAGTGGCAAGCGCCAGTACAGCGTCTCTGACCCTCGACGACATGTCTCGCCGACCTCGACCAGGACCACTGATTTGCATTGAGCTCTTGCGCCGAGATCCATTCAGAGCTGAGATCTGCGTTAGGGTTGACCGTCGATATGCCGTCTTCGGGACTCACTGGTTGGAGTAGCTTCGCCGAACGTCTGAGCCAGAAGATGAGAGACTTCATCCATCGAGTCCCAGCCGAACACCAGAGTGCCCATGTGAAGCTTTTTGAGCTCCATTTCTGCAGTATCCGATCAGAATGAGCGCATGAATGGAATTGCGCAGACCCACCGTTCCTGGTCAGAGTCCCGGTCTTGTCGCTGAGGAGGTACTCCACTCTACCCAATTCTTCTGGTAGAGTGCTCGTTCGCACGATGGTTTCAGGGATCTCTGGATCGTTTTGTATTTGCCTTGCATACACTGTCTTGCCCATATCGAGGTTGACCCGCAAGCTAATGTCGAGTCAGCACTGTATGGATCCTTCGACGTCTCCACTCACGAAATTGGGATGATGGACGAGAATAGGATCAAAAATCGAACGACATAGATGTACCATCTTCCCCTGAACCCGTTCAACGCGACCAATAGGACCGACAACAAGAATGTAACAGTGCATAGAATCTGTCAAACACGTATCAGCTATACACACGAGCTGCAGTCTAGAACTTTTACTCACCTTGGCCATCTTATTGACTTCTTGCTCTAGGGTACCCATCTTGGTCTCTGGCTCACTGGTGTTTAGCACCGCTCGGGTCTCTTTGCCAGTGTATGTGACCAAGCCAACTGCCGAACCCGCTGCCAGAACCGTATTCGCCCATAGGACATTCTCCACAGACAGAGGTATCGACGTCTCTGCTGACGGTCCAGGCTCCACCGACCTGAGCGTCAAGACTCCATAGAAAGTGTGAATATCCTTGATAGGTGGATCCGCTGCTTCATGTCAGCTAGACTGTTGGATTAATCTCTTTAGCTGAAGGTGACCTACCATATAGAGTTCCTTCAGCCAAGCCCACGCCCTGCTCTCCCATCTTCTGTGTCTCACCCACAGCAACCTTCAACTTCCAGTCTGTTTCTCCGTCCAGCTGATCTGTGCGGATAAAGCAAGTACCCTCCTCCTCGCTTGTGGTCAACAGGACCATATCCGCGGGGACTCTCTGGTTCTTCTCCAACAATACCATGTCTCCGACTTTGATGCTCGAGGCGGGAGTCGACCTTGTCTGCGGGCGAGGCAGCGACGCTTTGTGGTCTGGTGATCCGTCGGATGAGTCGGGAAAGGTGGACTGGTGAAGGATAGGGGATGGAGGGTGCGGTAACAAGACCAGATATCTCGTTGAATTGGCTTCCCGGTCTCTGAGGTAGCGGCAATAATCGTCATATGCCTCTTTGCCCATAGTCACAGCGAGAACGAACGCCAAGGGAGCGACATAGGTGACGATGTATCCTAGCAAGGATTCAGAGATGACCAGCGACAACTGCCATCCTCACTCACCGATCTTGAGCGCCGGAATGAATTGACTGAGTGCGACAACGAGAAAGTAGAAGTTGAAGAAGAACTTGAACTGCTCGTAGAAGACCAAGGGTAGAAATGTTATGACAGAGTACTTCTGATTCCTGATTTGATTGGGCGGATAAGGAGACTTCAAAGCTGAAAGGCCAATGATCAGTGATGATCAACGCAACCTGAAGGAGACATGCCTCACATGATGGTTGAAGAGCTATGTTTCGTGATTTGTCCCTGGTCTTTGGTGGGCGACCTGACCCTACGCTGCTGAACGAGGAAGCAGCCTGAGCGGGAATACTGTAAGCCACTTCAACTTGATATGAAAGATGTTTTGCGTACCGTAGGTTCAGGATCCGCATAGTCTCCCAAGCCATTTCCAGAGTCTCGACCTAACAGGGCAGCACTTTCCTCTGATTCATCGGGCAGACCTCCATCGCTCAATCTCTGCTTCCCCTTCCGGCTAGCACGTGAGCCCGTCCTCGAGGGAGTCATGGGAGCGGACGATGGACCGGCATTTGCATCCACGCTTAGGCGAGGCATAGAAGCACCCGAGATGGATGTTCGATGATTGAGGGTTTGAAGGGGGAAGCCATTCGCGTTGGTCGAGCTCGAGGAAGACCGTGAAGGCATTGGCCTGACGTGTCAAGCGGTCCAAGCTGTTGCAGCAGCCCTTGTGTCCCTGTCCCTGTCGTCGTGACTTGCTATGTAGTCTTGTAGTCACCCATCAGCACGTCGTCGACGTGCATCGCTTGTTGCAGCTGCCTGCTCGAGACCAGGATCCGTGATTACGATTAAGCTGCATTTGATTCCGTCGAAACGGATAAGGTTGCTCACATTTGCCGGGTTACAAAAGTGTAAAGACTGAACACTACTCTGGCCTCCTCGTCATCAACATCCAACTGTCAGTCGGACGACCCCCGCCCACAGTCGCTCATTGATCTGATCAGCGTCATGAGAGATTAAATTGACCGAAAACTACAGAAGATGAACGGCGAAACATCACGTTCGGGCGCAGCGGCATTCGATATCAAGGGCAAGGGCAAAGCAGTTGTCGACCATGTGGAACCGGGACTCTGGGAAACCAATCGCGAGGATCAGGGCTGGAGCGTAACTGGGGCATGGGCAGAAAGCCGGCGAAGAGCAAAGGCGAATAAGGAATCTTGGGACTACGGTGAGCAGAACTGACCGCGCATACGATCAAGTAGCTCATGAGATCGCAGTCCTTAGTAGCGGCGTAGCCGGAGGTGTAGCAGGTTGCGTGGTGAGTCAAGTCTCCTCAGTGCGTTATTCCGGACCTGAACTTTTGCCCTTAGGCGAAGACGGCTATTGCGCCTTTGGACCGTGTCAAGATCCTGTTCCAAACTTCGAATGCAGAGTTCCAGAAATTTGCTGGTGAGCCATACGTCATCAGGCAGGAATGATAATTGACCGCGCATAGGGACCCCAAGAGGACTGCTGAATGCCACTGCGACGATTTATCGGTCTGATGGAGTCTTGGGCCTGTTTCAAGGGCATTCAGCAACATTGTTGCGGATCTTCCCATATGCTGGAATCAAATATATGGCTTACGATTGGTCAGAATCGGTGCGTGCCGTGGTCGTCAGACTCATCCAGTAACGAAAGGCTCAAGACTGACGAGGAGTACAGGTCCTAATATCATCACCGGAAAAGCGTACACCTGGGCGATTCTTCGTATGCGGAGCATTCTCAGGTGTCTCTTCGGTTCTTCTCACATACCCCCTGGAGCTTATCCGCGTGCGACTGGCATACCAAACGAAGGCTTCGGAGAAGACATCGCTCAGGGAAGCCGTCCGAACGATATACAAGGAGGCGTACGCCCATCCACCGGCGACATCAGGAACAGCTTCCAGCATATCCTCGTTTACCCGCTCGATACCGGTATACCCCTTTTATCGCGGTTTCAGCATCTCCATCGTCGGTATGGTTCCATACGCAGGAGTCTCGTTCCTCACATACGGCACGCTCAAGCGGTACATCTCGGACTATGTTCCATACTTCGCCGCTCGGAGAACTCAGAGGGACCTGTTCTGTGGCGCAATCGCTGGAGCCGTCAGTCAAACAGCTTCTTACCCCTTCGAAGTTGTCAGACGGAGGATGCAAGTCGGCGGTGTCGGCGGAGGCGCTGGAGTGAGTTGGAGGGATGCCATAAAGGTTGTCTACAATCAGAAAGGTCTAAAGGGGTTCTTTGTCGGACTGAGCATCGGGTATCTCAAGGTCATCCCCATGAGCAGGTGAGTTGGCCGTAACGATTGTGCGTCAACTTTGGACTAACGATGAGTCTGTAGCATTTCTTTTGCGTCCTGGCAGGTCATGAAGCGGTTGTTGGACATATAGGCGGTGACACTGTAGCATTACATACCTTCAGCATAGCGATGCGGTTCATGCATCCGCAAAAGCAGCGGTCTAAGCTCCTTCACTTCGTCAGTACGTCCCAAGACGTCGCAGACTCCCAAGCTGCCCTTATGGCTGGACTTCCGCCGGAAATTTTCCGTCGTTTTGTTTACGGCGGTTCAACTTCACCCTACCGTGCTGCATGTCATGTCTTCATCGATCTCCTGTACTCCTGTCTTCGTTGCAATATCATGTGAGTGGGGTGACCCATGGCATTCCCCGCCTCCATCGCTCAGCTACCTCACCGAAAGAGAGTCCGACAACCCAAGACCCCTCGCACCCATACTGAGTATCCAGAGGACATCGATCCGGGGGATGGCGGAGGAGGTTTTCGAGCGGTTGGCGGACCGGGTGGACCGGTCTTGGACTTTGGAGATGAGGGAGGGGTAAAGCTACGACTGAACAATGGACGATGGCGATGGGAATGGGCCAACCAACATCATCCACGTGAGCTATTCGCTCAATTTCGGGCTATGCCACAAGCTCAAACGATGTTGTAGACCTCACATTCGAGCTTGGAGATGAACCCAAATTGCTGTTCCCTTCAACAGCGGGCTCTGCGCCCAAGGTCAGGTACATGGATGAACGTGTCAACAGTGCGGTGAGTGACCGACTTATCTGCCTTACGGCTCTCCTGACATACCATATAGCGATACCATCTGAGCGAAGTCCTGGACGATACCAAAATTGACCGCGAATTCTTCGCCTTCGGTGCCGACCTAGGGCTTGAACATCTTGACCAGGTCGTCCAAGTGTCGGAGACTGAGGGAGACTACGATGTCTTCTTGGGTCCGACGCTCGCCGTAGTGCATAATCCCCGGGGAACGCTTGTCCGGACATTTACTTGCTCTCCCTTTGGCGAAATCGGCCAGCACCTCAGTGAGTATATGCGTGATACCATACCGCCGAGTACTGACCGAAATCACCTCTCAGGCGTGTCCGCTGTGATTCCACCAAGCATCGTCAGGTCTCAGGCAACCGCTCAGACGACTTTCGTGCCAATAGCCACGCCATGCGCTAGTTTCCAAACCGGCATCCTCCAAATTTGCCCCTCTCCTTGTGTGTCCACCCGCCGAGATCGACGTGAGTCATGTGACAGGAGATACGGCAGACGAGTCTGATGTAAGAACTTAGATGGCGCCACAGCTATATTGGTCCGCATACACGCTTGTACCCAACTGCTGTCGCTCAGCCCCAATCCGACTTATTCACCTCCGACAGACCAGCTGCCCTCCGAAGTGCAAATCGTTGGAATCTTAAGTGCTGCCAATACGGATGGACTGCGACATGTGGATGTGGCTTTACATCACTCAGTATGGGGCACATCCCTGATCGTCGACGAATCAGGCAGTGTATGGCTCTGGAGAATGGACAAGATCGAGAGGGGCGAGCGGTCCATCGACACTTTTTTGACACGGAAGATCTATCCTGGTCAGAGAGGGAAGTCTGGAGGGTTCTTCAGAGTGGCATTTGGTACACGCGAGGGTACTGCTATCCTGATGTCAAGGACGCAAATCATCACCATCGATTACGACAGGCTAGACCTTACGCAAGATGTCGTTGAAGCCGTGGGTGACACCCTGGTCGACCTCGAAGGAAGAGGGAGATTCTTCACTTGCCTGGAGAAGACGGCAGCGGAACGAGACGCAAGCTACATCGTTGCATGCACGAGCCATGAAGTGATGTGGCTGGACGAGCTGAAGATGGGAATACCGAGAATGAGTTGGAGTCATCATTATGGATCTGGCCGGATTCTCAGTCACGAGCTGGCTGTGGTGAAGCGGGATGCCGAAGGTGAGTCCCGGCTATGTTGCCGACACGATGATGGCTTGATGCTGACGTACTAAATCCAGAATGCATCTTGCTCTCCTCCAGACATCACCCAATGGTGATCGCATTCCACGTTCCATCGGATCCCCCCATACGGTCACTGGTTCCGCCGTATCCGCTTCGCATCAATCAACAACCTGATGGCCCCCTGCATTCATTCGCGTACCTGAAAGTTCAGCGTCATTCCAAAGATGCCGCATCCACCACGTTGGTTTTGGGTATATCGACCACGGGTGCACTCTGGTCCGTTCCCTTGCTCAACGATACTCGTTTCTCTGAGTCGTCTGGGGAGGTCGACAGAACCTCCAGGCAGACCACCATGCGTATCCGCTGGTCTGATGAAGCGGAATCGTTGGCTGAGGAGGCGGAGAAAGCCGTCAGTGAAAGGGACAATTCCGCCGCCGCGAGAGCGGGCAAATGGACCGAGATTAAAGGCAGATGGGCCTGGAAAGGTGAGCTCACAACTAGATTGCTGTAAACTCATACTGACCCACAGCAGAGATATCTGGTTTGGGCGATGATGACCCTCCGGCAACTCCTGCAATGGACGAGTATGAACGGTATCTAAGGGAATTGGAGGCTCCCTACGAACATCTAGTCACAGCGTAAGCTACATGTTTGATCTACTGCAATGTCGATGCTGACCTTTTTCAGGGCGGACGTTGTTCGAGATTATGCTCACGGCGAAGTCAGTGGCTCTCGCTCCAGTCTACTGCGTTCTCTCAGCATCAAAGAAGATGAGATGGGACAGATTATGAGAGCAGATCACTCTAAACATCTGTCTGTCATCAGACATCAACCACCAGCTATCGACTTGGCCGGTTTGCTGGACGCCTTCCCCTGTCCTGAGCCGGCGAGTCAGCCCTGGATCCCTCAACGACACCGGGACACCGCCCGAGATCTCGCAACAGATCTAGCACTGTCACTGACAGTACTTGGCTCGGATGCTATCTCGTCCCTTCCCACTGCTTCGCAGGGTCCCATCAACACCCCTGACAGCGACAACCCCGACGAACTATTCGCTCGAGCCACGGGCGCTTTGAGCATCAACGACAGGGAACCACAGTTAATTCGCTTCTCCTACCTCTCGCCCCAGACCCATCAGCAGGATCCTCCGGGCTCAAGCGACCTGCCTGGACCACCGAAAGTAGATCAATTACAATCTCTATCTGCCAGGTCGTTGATGGAAGAGTGGCAAGTCGGCGATTCTCCCGGGGTTTACGAATGGACCCCTTGGTTGAACGATACACAAGGTGTCAGTGAGCCTAGCGACACGCTAAGGCGGACCATCAAACCCCTTCCATCACCACGCGGTAGCGCCAGCCAGGCACAGGGTCGTGTTCCTCCGATACCGGCATCGCAACCGACCATACTACGATCTGCGACATCGATACCCAATTTCGCTCTGGAGCAACCTCTACGACCAATGGCACGCTCGTCGCCTCCGCCTATGATGCCGCAGAGTAGTCTGGATCTGGGTCCGCAGACCCAAGTCGAGCGAGGACCATTTGGTGGAAGAGCAGGAGTGAAGAAGAAGCCCAAAAAGAGGGTCGGAGGGTTTTAGTTCATCTCGGCAGATCTCGGCCATGCATCACAACCCAAAGGATGACCCTCGAAACCGCGAAACTTCGAAATCGGTGCCTTGTTGCCCTAGGCCATCTCCAGCGACCGAAGACCATCCTCTGCTGAGAAGAGTGGCCATGAGGCCGAACTACACAAGATCGTCAAGATCGTCCGAAGATCGGGGATCAGATTCACTGATGCCTCGTGTTCCCGGTGAGGTGATCGTCCGGACAAGAAGTCACGGAGACTGGCAAGCTGCATCTCCGAGATCTCCATACACTCGGATTCTGATCAGGCACTCAACAGACTGGTCATCACCCGAGCTGAACCTCGTGCGGCTCGAGCATTTTCCCACTAGACATCAAGACCGAATGAGCTCGCCACCTTTCGGTCCTGGCAAAGGACCCGGGGATCGAACACTGATGCGCGTCGGTCGCTAACACTGTGTATTAAGTTCCGCGTGTCATACGTGGTCGTCAAGGGCGTAAGACAAAAGTTGACGCCCTGGGTGTTGGCTGAACACGCCTTAACTTTAGCGAAAAAGTATAAGAACGACGGTGGTTGGCTGACGAGCAACGACTCTTCCCACACCCCCCGAATGTCTTACCCAAGACCAGTCCTCATTCCCGCCAGGTCAGCAGTGGTCAGGAGAAATCCCAACCTGCTGACCTGGCTACGAAACGCAGAGGAAGCAGCACCAAACCAAATACCCTACAGCGGGGAGACCGTGCCCAGCCTGTCCCCTCCTTCCTGGGCCGAGGTCATCGTGCGCCGGGTCAGGGAGTGGGACGAGGCGCAAGAGGTCGACCCCGAGGAGCGGTGAGTCCAATATCGCCCGGGTAGTCACGACATGCGCTGACGACCACGCAGAAAGTTAATAATCAAACTTTCGCTCCTCACCCCAACCAAACTCATAGTGCGAGTGGACGCAACGTCCAACAGCCCTCACTTCCGGCCTAGGTAAGCTGTCTATGATTAGAACTTCAGTCTCTGATATGATCATCTACTAATGAACTATAGAGCCGGAGACTTCTACGGCCTGCGGATCGTCTACAGCGTCGTCCCCAAGGTCGAAGAAGACTCCGACTGGCAATGCTACGAGGGCGAGACGGACGTGACGGTCCAGAGGGAGGAAGGCCGATGGCACGGCGTGGCGGAGCTCGCGTCAATCATCCCTCACTGCTGATATGAATTCGCCTACTGGTGTTCGAGGCTGACGTCACCACTTCACAGGATCCCTTCTGACATGGGGCGCGGGTACGAGACATTCGCCAAAATAGTCCGAGCTATTTGAGGTGAGTAACACCAACTCGTGATGGATACTAGGAGAACTTACACTGATATGAACCTCATAGGCGAGACTACCCGAGATTGCTATGGAGACCTGAGGAACGGACCGGTCGTTGCTTTTGTACCCATGAGCCATCTCGTTGTATAATTACATGCATCGGATAACGTTAGCCCGAGACTACTGGTCGATCACGGTGTGGCGAACAGGCCTCGATATGTTCTTGTTGGCTGCTTCAGCGATGTCTGAAAGGACAGGGAACGATCTTCGACTGGGGGGTCTGCCAGGTGTAGGTCACTTCTGCCCGTCGGACATTACCAGCGCCGAGATTTAGCAAGGCTGCAAGTCAAGCTAGTTGTAGGTCGTGACGCTCAGCGAGACCTCATCACTGTATGCCTAAGCCCTGCTGGGTAAATTGCATACCATCCTGTCACCAACCTTTATGGGTTTGCCTGCTCACAGCTGACGTGCAAGACAATCTGATCGTTTCCTCGGTGCCATTCCCTCAAGCTAAGGTACTGATGCTTGTAGAACTCGAAAATTCATACTTCTAGCGCGTGTAAGATCGGCAACGTCGAGCGCTCTCGCCAGCGATGAGCAAGCTAACTATGATCCAAGCGGCGCTACAGCCGGGCCTCGATGCATCAACGGAGATCAGGGAACATCAACGGTGAAGCATGGTCAAGCGCATCAGAGCGCATCATGCACCGACCGTGGGCTCGCGACTGCTCGTCAGCTCAGATCGCGCATTGGCAATACCCCACGCTTAAGCGCGGTAAACAACGGTAAGCAGGCACGGATCATTTGATAAAGAACACCGACAGGTCCGAACTCAGGAACCGCTAGTACCGACCTGGAATCATTCACGGAGGAACCGCTGAGGAACCTGTTCCCTCCTGTTCCTAAATGTTCTCAAGCTGCATCGACGATGAGCGCTCTTTCTATCCTGGCGTACAGGACTCGCCCTCTGGCAGACCGATCTTCCTCATCGCCGACTCATCTTGAGGATGATGGAGCGAGCCCACGAAATTAGTCGTGGGAGCAGGATTCGACGGCGTCGACGGCACGGACCAAAGGACCGGCCTCGAAACCGAAATCGTGATGATCAGTAGTGCCTGGAACGTCGTGGCACCGCTCATCCATCAATCCATCACAACTTCCAAGGTCCATCCTTTGGCAGCTAGGTCTGTCGATCCGGCATCAATCCGCGTAATGGCGTCTCCTAGCGCCATTTCCCAGGATCGCCTGGGTACTGTTACGGCCCAGCGCTGCCCACCCAGCGTCGGTCAATGCGACAGGAATGCAATCACATGAGGACAACGCGCAGAGGAGTCAGCTTACCAGGGTGGCTGGGGCTGGGCCGCGAAGCTAAGTGATGACTCGAATCTACTGTCGCTGTTCAACATGGTCTGGACTCGTTGCGGGACATCGGGCGGTCCAGTGCTAGGCCTAGCTGCCCAGACTTCCTCGTCGGCCGAGCGATCTCGACCCGTATGATGCTAGTCATTCACACTGGACGCTGTCAGCAATCTTATTTCGCCACTACACGTGCCAAAGGATGTCGGAAGACTGCGTACAGGTGTGTAGCGATGGCTGGCCACGATCAGCTCCGCGTGACATGTCGCTTGGTCGTCGAGGACGCCGAGACCGAAATTACGCCCTGTGTGCTGACTGAACACGAGGCAGCTGGAATCGGGATAGTATATGAACGCTGATGCATGATGGGCTTTCACAGAATAGACAGTTCTTCCCCTCGTCACCTTACCTCGATGCCACACCCCCCACCGACACTGTCGTCCGCCAGGCCAGAGGCGGTTAGGAGCAATCCTAACCTCCTGACCTGGCTGAGGGTCGACACGCAAGCTCCACGCCGGACCAAATCAACATATACCGCTCGAGACCCCTTCGAGCGATCCGACCCTCACCTACTCGGCTTGACGCCGCTGTCCCTCTACGAGACGATCATGCCCCAGGTATATCTCTGGGAGACCGCTCAAGAACGGAGGGACGGCAAGGTCAGGGCCGAGAGGCGGTGAGTCCTCTCTTTCCTTCATGCATGTCGGCTACAGCTGATTTGTCACCAGAAAATACGTCCTGAAGAGGCTGCGGACCGGCGTACACGAGGGTGAGTGTATGTGGTCGTGCAAACCACTATAACGACTGATAACATCGGTGTGTAGAACAACCAAATCAAATAACAATCAGGACAGACCTGATATCCACCCGCCCGGGGTTCCTGCCGAGGTCAGTCATGAGCGATGGTGAATGCTTTTCACTTCAACATACTGACTTGCAACACTACAGCGCGGACAACTTCCAAAACCTGAAGATGTCCGCGTATCTCGTGAGGCAGGCTGGCCCTGCGACGTACGTCCACATCGTGGCCGACGTGCAGGTCGAGCAAGACTCAACGGGACAATGGCACGGCAGGGCAACAGTCGCGTGAGTGATGTCATCTCCTAAGGATCTTATCATCTTGCCTGCCTGTTATGACTGCAAAATGCTACAAAGCTGACAAGTCGACTCGTAGTATCCCTCAAGGCTGGGAGAGCGACCGCCGCATCATCGCCAAAGTAGTCGACGCCATATGAGGTGAGCAACAAAGAGTGTCCGTTGTGCCGGAAAGTGATGGAAGACTGATAAGATGACACGTAGGCCCGACAAACCGAGATTGCTATGGAAGCCTGAGCACGGACCGGTCGTTGCTTCTGTACCCATCAGCCATCTCATCGTATCATTTCATGCATCGCACATGAACTGTCCTTCGCAACCTGTCGCCGTATCGCAGTCCAGTCAGCGGTGATGCGGCATCAGTAGACTGGTAGCATTCCCTGTCAACCATATTACAAGTAATGGGGTGTTTCTTCTGTCCGGTTGGCGTCTTTCTCTCTCTCCTCATCTTCCCTTCCCAGCGTTCCCACCGGGTCATGAGGCTGCCGCAGGTGGTCATGGCCATGAGCAGATGTCCGTTGTGCAGGCTTCATGACCATAAGTCACGCTGTCTCTTTGCTCTCGACTGCAAGGTCTACTCTTTGATTGATCGAACCAAAGCTGTTCCCTGCTCGCGCTCTGCCGCACCAATCGCACACAGCTTCTCTAGATCACGCAGACATCGCTATAATCAGTTTACTCTCGATCCAGAGCAATTAATTGCACGCTGGCTGAACGATGCTGAGTACGGAGCTCCACGTGGCATCAGCATTCAGGGTCAATCTCGGCAGGCTCCGAATGAAAGTGGGAACTGGGAACCAGTTCGTCTTCGAGCTCTTCATCAAGCCACATCTTCATACCGATCCTTGTGCGACGCATAACGATAACACGCTCACTCGTCCCAGCGCTCGACCTGCCACTGAAATTCGCATGTCAATTGTCAGTCTTTGAGACGGTGGAGGACGGTGGTGATCAGGGCGCGAGCCACGCAGCCTAGGAGAACGGTCCGAGTTCGACACTCAAAGGAGGCCAAAGGACATGCGTCAGGTCCAGAAAACATCGATGCCCGTGCCTTGTTGGTGCTCCTGACGATCACTTAGACCGCTTCAGCACATCGAGGGGCCATCCTTTGCTGCAAAGCGTGATTATTCGGCATCAATCAGCTATGATGGTGATGACCTACGGTCTTATGCGGGTCCATCTGGCGACCGAGATTTAGTCTGTCAACCAAGCGGACATTCTGACGCTCAATCAACACGATCTCACGGAGCATCGTGGACCAGATCTCCGGTGTATCGATCCCGCTAGCTCATGATACTTTCGCCGATCTGACCGTACTGGCCCTACTGGACATTTTCTGGGCTTGAGTCAACCAATCGGTAGTCGAACACTGATGCGAGCTGGTCTATGCCAGACCGCAGGCTTTGACACCTCGGCCACGCTTTCCCAGGTCGTCACATGCCATCACTCCAGCCTCGTTTGCCACTGAAGGGCTTCAACGTGCTAAAGGACCCGGAGACTGAGCACAGATGTGTATCAACGCCTGGTCCTGTCACCCCTTCGCGTGACATGGCGCCCGGTTGTCAAGGGCGTTGAGACAGAAGTTACGCCCCGTGTTTTGGTACAACACGAGGCAGGTGGCAGCAGGTGGTAGTAGGCGGTGCGAAAAAGTATATGAACACTGAACAAGATCCGGGATGTGAATCAACTCTTTCAACAAACTCAAGCATGGCTCACCCAAGGCCCACTCTACCTCCCGCCGAGTCCGAGGCAGTCAGGAGGAATCCCAATCTCCTGACCTGGCTCAGGACCTCGGCAACCCCGCCGCCGCCCCCAGCCCCGGACTCCCTCGCACGGGAGATCGTGCGAGAGGTCCGGAGACGAGACACAGACAAACAACACCTATTCAACGGGCGAGAGGGCGGAGAGCAGCGGTGAGTCAGGCCTTCTGATTGCGTCGGACGTGGCTGATACCATGAAAACGTAGGAAGTACGCTCTCCGACCTCTGCCCCCAGTAGGTCGAGGACCGGAACAGCCGCAAGTATCCTTGCTTCGGCTGGACTTGGTCTCCACCAACCCGGACTACCGGCCACCGTGAGCGTATCCGCGAGCGCGACTTTGACTATGATACTGATGTTACATAGAGCGGAGGCGTTCGTCGGACAACGGATACTATTCCGCATCTTCGCTGGAACCCAAGCCAGACCCGGCCGAACGGACATCGTTGGTCAGGCGGTGGTCTGGGTCCAGAATTTAGAGCAGCGATGGCACGGCGTCGCTGAGATCCGGTGAGTGTCTCTTCCTCCCTATCTTCGATATATTGAATAAGTGTTGTGGCCTACGCTCATCAATTTCTTAGCGTCCCTCTTGACATGGGACAGGACTACGTGATACATGCCACGGCGGTTGAGGCCATTTGAGGTAAGTCGTAGGACCGTGTAATGATCCAACTAAGGCTGACGAAGTTCTTCTAGGTATGGCTCAACGAGATTGCTATGGATACCTGAGGAACGGACCGCTCGTTGCTTTTGTACCCATCAATCATCTCCATAACATCATCACATGCATGACATTGCTCCTTCACGATTCTCGGTTAGCTCGAAGATGCTGCATGACAAGATGTGGTCTATTGCAGGGTGCTGCTTAGATACTCTACCAGCTGCCCAATGACTACCTTTTGCAAAGGAGGTTCGTCCTGGATGTCTCCGTTCTCTCCTTCCTCCGGCTCGTCGCCAATATTTAGAGCGAAGTCTGTACTCGAATCAGCATCTCGCTCCACGTAGTTTGAGAATCGCCTACCCTCAAGAACATTGATAATCTGCTGGAACGACTGGTCCTTTCTCTCCAGCAAAGTCTTGGCATGTGCCATCGCCTAGCCGTAACGTCAGCCGACGATCTTACCACGATAACTATATCCACTCACCCCATCGTCCTCCATGCACACCCACGCCAGAACATAGTCCGCATTTTGCAAAGCAGACAAGCCTGCCTCCGTGCGCCGCAGATACCACTCTGCTTCCTGGTCCTCGTCCACCTCTTCCTGATTGGCCGCCATGACTCTCCGTTCCATGTTGATCTCCTTGTCCAGAGCTTGCAGCCTACTTTCGGCAACTTCTCTCATCTCGAGTAATCGGTCGACTTTCTCATAGTCGTTCTCGACAAACTTGGCAATCAAGCGTATCCGAGCAGGCGTGTCAGATTCAAGATTTGTGAATAGCGACACCAGGATGCCCAAAAAGTGCTCCTCGTCTTCGAATGGAGAGGTAGCGCCCAGCTTCTTCTTCTTGCTCTCGCCCTATACCAAGTCAGCCCGGACTCATGATGAGATGGTATGACTCACCTTGCCCATGAATGCCGAGAAGAACGTCTTCAAACCAAGTACATCGACAAACCTCTCGCAGCTGTCGGATCCGTCCTCAGTCTGCATCGCGTAGTCGAGAACTTTGATGGCTCGTGTCCGTGCGAGCAGCTTCTCCCTGGAGATATGCCATGTCAGTCTCGTAAAACGAGGAACGCAGATCAACTTACTTCATCATGATGACCATCAACTCCACACCTTCCGCTTCTAAAAACTTCTTCTTCATGTCCGGCTGCGCTAGGATGGTGCAAAGGATGTTGAAGACGTCTTCCATGAACTCGACCTCTTCGCCGTCTCCTGGATCCTTTACTCGGTATTGCTACGACATTGTATCAGCCAACAGCTCCTGCGGACGTATTGATGGGAACACTCACCGAGAGTACCATCAGCAGTGTGTCCATACCATCCAGCTCTGCTAGTTTCTGAACATTCTCCTCGCTTTGCTGAGCCAAGATGGCGAGAACCTGACTGGCATACTGCTTGTTGCTGTCGTACTCTTTCACCGCAATCCTCTTCAACAGCCATGGCATGAGTGTCGTTTCAGCTACCACCTGGTCCGCTAGAGGAGGCATGAAAGATAACAGGTTTTCGAAGACGCCTAGGATGTTGAAAACGCCTCTACTGTCACCTTCTTCCGCTTCATTCAAACGGGACAGGTTAGCGACCAGGAGATCTAGAACTGAATTGTTGAGCTGAATCAACCTGTCAGCTTCCTCCAGCTTCGAAGATGGCATGACTGACCAGCTCGTCGACAAATTCCGCCATTGCCATCCTGACTTGTACTGCTTTCCCACCTCCGCTGCCCTCCGCCTCGTCGTCGTCATCCAAATCGTCCTCGATGGCGCCGACATCCTCGTCCGTCAACTCTTGTATGACCTCGATGACATCGATGGCTATATCCGTATTCTCATGACTCAGTAAACTGGTCAAGAGAACCACGGAACCGCTCTTGACGATTTCGGGATAGAAGGATGCTGGATTTTGGGTGAGCGGCAGAAATTGCTTGAGCGCGGAGTCGAGATCTGACTCTGATTCGATGAATCTACGGGAAGGAGTGAGTTACGCTCGGCAAATGATCGACCGTTATCCTCACTTCGAAGGGTCATCAGGGAACTTCCCTCTCTGTTCTGCATTCTTTGCCACGAGCCTCTCGAACTTTCCCAATTGACGACGCAAGGCAGGCAGTGTCATCGCAGCCATCTGAAGGTTCATGGTCAGTGTCAGACTGAGATTATCGTCAGGACCAAACGCACCTCCTCCTCGTCACCAGCTTGGTCGAATATGTCCAGGATTTGCTGCGAAGCGTCAATCAGTCTGTGCCGGAGACAAATTGCAGTTCTGAACGTACTTTCTGCTCGGTATTTAGTCCGCCTCCGAAGAACCTCCCATCTTCATCATCCTCAAAGTCATTGGCCGAGCTGTCCTCTGCTATATATAAGCTCCAACTTCGAGAGTGACGAGCGTTAACTCACCCTGCGCATATGCTCTAGCCTCTTCTTCTTCTCCGGAGACCACTGTGGCCTTTCCTTTGCCCTTGCCGTTCGTTGTTGGCACCGGGGGAGGAGCCATTGATGGTTCTTCTTCGACTTTGAACTTCTTGAGCATCTCTGCAGAGCGCCGTCAGTGCGGTCTTCACCTGTGGATGCTCGTGGGCACGTACCAGGAGTAGGGGCATCGGTGAATTTGCGCTTGTGCCCCGCCGAGGCTGGCAGGGCGGGCAGCTTGAACATCTTATTCACGTCCATGATAGTTTGGTAGGTGCTCAGACGTCTTGGATGTGTTTGCCGAGTTTCTCTTGCTTGTTAACGCAGCACAAAGAGTCGTTGTAGATTGATTGTTATTGCGAGGAGGATGGTTGGGCCAAAAGTCCTTTTGCCCACGCGAACAAAAGTGATGACGACACGACTTTCCTTCCACCAGCCATTGATCATGAGCCTTCGACTCTATCGTCATCAACGCCTTGTGACGCCTTGTCAACGCCTGAAGTCGTCCTCAAGTCGTCCTGCAACACACATCCTGACACATGAGCTCGACATAGCATGTTTCCCGTGCCCAATCATCTGCAGAAGGGAGGAATGGACACGGAGGTCTCCCGGTCAAAGCGGAAAGATCCAGTCGTGGACCTCCTAGCCCCGCTATTCGAGAAACAAGGGTCGACCTCCAAGAGCGCTCGGCTGCCCGTCAAAGATGTCACACGAGTGCGAGAGGAGTTCGAGCAGTCCGTCAAGAGCAATAAGGTGCGTAAAACATATCGACTTCTACACTCGACTTTGACACAGATCTGACAAGGACTTCGCAGTCTCGGGGGCATCAATTGGTCGTCGACAACTTTCCATCAATCTCGTCGCACATACGACTAGGATCTGAGCTGCGGGGAGACTTTGGAAAGCTTCAGCGGTCAGTCGCAGAAGTCGAGTCGCAGCTGGACATATCAGATCACGAGGTGAGCTTCGCATCATCGACTTGAAGCACATTGCTTATTTTTTTTGCCATAGACATCTTTCCTGCCCCCAGTTCTGTCTCTGCTAGATCGACATCTATCGGCAGTGCAGGCAAAAGAGAGGGCGCAAGCTCATACAGTCGCTCTGGAAAGCCTTGGAAACCACGTCAAGAGGGTCAAATCGCTTGAAGATGCCGTGCAGTCGGGCAGGGGTGCGGATGTAGAGGTTGTGGACGCCTTGCAATCGAAAGATGGCCGTTTCGCTGTCGAGCAACAGGAGGTCTCGTCGCAAGAGGTCTTGTTTCAGTTAAAGGCCTTTCAAGCGGCACATGTGAGCTCAGAGGTCGCCTTGGAGTCTATGACCTGACATAACACAGGCTCGGCTCGAAGTACTGCGGTCGCTGGTTATAGGGCAGATAACGGACGCTTTCTCGAAAGCCGTTGTCTTTGTCGAGTCCAAAACCCGACAACAGGGCTTGTCCCTGAACGTCAGTCAGAACGTACAGCTACAAAAGCCTGCCCGTAAGGTCGACGTTGTCATGGTTCTAGCAAACAGCTGACGATCTGCCGCAGAGCCCAAGCTCGTCGACGTGGAGTCGGTAGCTCGACCTTCGGTCCCCATGACATACACCCTTTCGCAAATCTCCAATTCCTTATCCGCTTTCTCCTCGGTAGATCCTATACTGTCCACTCTACAGTCTCGTCTGGTCAAAGACATCGTGGAACCAGTTTTCAAAGATGGAGCTGGGATAGAGGTCAAAACCGTAGATTCAACATCGACACTTCGCTTGACCAAAGCGGACCCAACAAGAGCACCTTCCGCAACTTTGGAGGACATCTCGACAGTCTTGTCCTTCGTCTCAAATGCCATATTTCCGGCAGAGGGGGAAGTGTTTGTGGGGAGAAGCACTTTCCTTGCGACGTTACATCAAATTGTCTTTGGTCTCGTCCTCGAGAGGTTGATTCTGCCCAACATGCCATCAGATCTTGACGCTACACAAGGTTGGCTGGAAACCGTGGCTCAGGCGGTGCAAATAGAAAGGCAACACTCGCAGACGATCGAAGCCCAAGGACAGGCGATCATCGAGCCGTTCTTCGTCGAGGAGGCAGGCAAGGCGTGGGCGAACGCCAAGCGACGGGTGAACGCTGAAGCAGTGCGGAAGCTTATCTTGGGCGGATGGTTAGGATGGGAGTCTCGTCAAGCGGAGCGGGAAAAGGAGCTTGTCATGGTAGTCGAGGTGGAAGTCGAAGAGGAGGATCTGCGCAACAACCAAGAGCCCAGTGGTACCAGAAGTCACAGTGGCGAGTCACGTCGAAAGGAAGTCGCAAATGGGTGGGGACTCGACGAGGAACAGTCGCAGAAGACTGACAAGAGTCCTGATGATGGTATCAATGACGACTCGATGGATGTGGAAGAGGGCTGGGGCTTCGAGGGAGAACACGAGGCAGGACCATCAAGCCCCAAGCGGCCTTCAGATACAACAGGGCTGTCCTCGACGGACGAGCTGGACGAAGGAGAAGGGTGGGACTTTGAAGATCCAGTCGCGGCTCCTAGCCAGCCTGCGATCGAACCGCCTGCACCCATAATCGCCAGCAAACCAGCCAGAGAAGCGAAACGCTTGGGCAAAAAGGTCGCTAAGGTCAAAGCCCAAGTCGACGACGATCCTTGGGGGTCAGGCTCAGAATCGCTGCCTCCGAGTCACGATACAACGGACGTGGAACCGAGCCCGGTGGTACCGCAAATCAGTCGGGTTGCCACTCCGTCCAATGCTCAAGAAGCACCTCGCTCGCCAGCTCCCCCTTCACACTCGGCACCTGCAGTGCCTAGATCAAAGCGGAAGGAGCTTCGGGAAGAGAGGCGAACCATACGAGAGACTTTCCTAGTCAGTCGAGCGTGTGATCAGCTTCTCAAATCGGCGGAATCGTCTCTGAGAGAATCTGAGGACCTCAAGGCTACATCGTGAGTGTGCCTGCTGTGGTACCAGACTAACACTATGCTAGAGTCTCTTCCCCGTCCTTCTCCCAAGCATACTCTACTCTGCTCGACTCGGCCTCAGACATTTTCGACATACATCGATCGCTACTACCAGCTCATTTCGCATCAAACTTGAGAGACGTACCGACATTATCTATGCAACTGCACAATGACGCTCAACATCTCGCCAACGCGGTCTCGGAGCTTGCCAAGTCTTATCCATCCTGGACGGCCGCCGAGGGGATAGTTGCCCGGCTCAACGCCCTAGCGGAGCACGCTTTCGAGGCGCAATTGATCGGTCAGCGGGAGAGTATGATGGAGGCATTGGACGAAGCAGGCGATTTCAAGGACATCGGGTCGGACAACGGATTTAGGCTCTGCGAGCGGGCGATGAGCGGCCTGGTCCACAATATCGATTCCCTGTCGCGAGTGTTGAAGGTCAGTGCGATGACTCAATTTCAATGCAGACGAGCTGATAATCCGGAAAGGTCGTGCTGCCCACCACAACGTACCTCGGCGTCCTGGGATACCTGCTGGATGAATCTGTTCAGCGGGTAACCACCGACGTGCTGAATCTGATGGACATAACGGAAGTGGAGTCGAACCGACTCAACGACTTGCTCAAGTTGATTAGGCCGCTGGAGGAGATCTTCAGGATGGACCCAGAGCAGGTGAGAAACGACTACTCGTCAGTGTTTGCGCTACCGCTGATATGTCAAAGCCATCAACGGTTGTAGCGCACGTGCCCCACTGGCTAAAGTTCTGCTACACGTCCGAACTGCTGCAAGCGAATCTAGTCGACATTCTCTACCTTCACGACAATGGGGCTTTGATCGACTTCTCTACAGCTGAACTGGTCGGCCTGATTAGGGCGTTGTTCGCCGATTCCGAGAAGCGGGATAATGCGATCGAGAGGATCGAGCGCGGAGTTCCGGCTCAGACGCAGTAGACAAGGAGTCTGTGAATTGAACTATCTACAGAATGCATGATTATTATTGACAAGGCGACCGCGACGTCAAGTCGTCGCAAGAAGTATGATGATTGCGTGTCCAGAATACAATCGTATGGCTAGGACGCCTCTACAAGAGGTTCAAGTGGTAATGCCCGGTACAAGATTAACGGGCCAGGTGGGGACTGGCATACAAAAAGTTTGATGGCGGTCATATCCTGTCGACTTCTCTGAACAACTTTGCCTTGCCGCGCAAATCCCTCTTTGTCACACTACCAGGCGTGAGGGTTTGAGTATCGAGCTCATCATCTTCGTCGTCGTATTCCCCGACGATATTGCCGAGTCCCAACTTGCTTCGCTCCAAAGCCCTACTTCGTAGACGACCAGAACCGGGTGAGCCAGTCGCCAGGAGGTACTCGTCGTCCAGATCGAATTGGCTGTAACGCGATGACGAGGGGCTGGCCAGTGTCGATCGCGATCCTTTGAAGGCTTTTGACGGGGTAGAAGTTGTAGAAAGTGCTGGTGGGATGTTCTCTTGATCCTCGTTGTAGACAAACGACCTGGACGAGCTTGCAGGCGAGCTGGGATCGAAGGCTTCCGCGTCGAACGCGAGGGGAAAATTGCTTCGTGGTATTGTTGTATCCAGATATATTTCAAAGCCTGGATCGTGGAGGTCGACATTTGGATCAAACGTTATAGTCATGTCGGCGACGAAAGGGATGTTGTTACCGTTGATTGTGGGCGTCGATGCTCGAGTGATTGGTGGCGACGGTGCGAGTGACCTCTGTGATTGGATGATCGAGTCGGGAGCGGGCACTGCGCCACTGATGCCAAAGCTTATAAAGAATCAGATCATGTTCACACACGTTGAACACCCCTCCTTACTCACCTTCGCTTCTCGCTGCCTTCAACGAACAGCCGTCTAGCTGGACTCCTGCCAGTACCAAGATCATCCCGGTCGAGGATCGATTTGGCTTTTGGTGTGACTTCGAAGAACCTTGTGCCACGCTTGACTGTATTTAGGCCATCCTCATTGTCCAGATCCGCTGCTGCGGCCTTCCTCTTGTTCTTTTCCGACGAGTACATTGTCTGCTTCGACGAAGAGGCTCCTGATGGCTGACTTGTGGAGGCAGGCGACTGCATGGACGACGAGGGTGATCCTGTGGAGCGCTTAGCCGGGAGAGATACTGGTGATGGGAGTGTAAATGATGTCAAGAAGGTCGACAAGGCCAACTCGGTGAGTGGAGCGCGACTCCGGGTCGTAATGGTTGATCTAGACATGGTGTCGGGCGGTTGAATGATTGTAGTTGAGTGTGCGATACAAATTGTCGACTGAGCGCGGTCAAGCAGGCGAGGTAATGGATGTACAAATGGATGGACTCCAGGTCAAACCTTTCCCAGTCTACAGTGTTCGATGGTGGTGGCAGTTGAAACAACAACAAAAAGGGCGGCGGGGGGCGGAATCAGGTGGCCAGCAGGTGACGACGGGTTGACTCTGCATCGGGCAACCCGCGAACATGAGAAAAGAACGCGTGGAGGAACCAGGCGGGATCTAAATTTCATCGGCTCACTACGCGCGAGTGTGGCGGAAATAGGACGATCGGCTGCCTGCCTGGCCGCCCGGCCAGCTGGCGGCTGGTGAGTGAGGTGACAATTAATAACAAAAGTGCAGTACTTACTATGTAGTGCTGGCATGTCGAGTCGATATCACCACGCGAATGAGCGTCCCGTGGCTCTGCATGTCCGCGAGATGGTCCGTGCATCGCCATCCCTGATATACAAAAAGGATATAAACATTGAACTGGACAGAGCTTGCTTCTTGGATTGGCTCAAGCCTCAAGGAAGCAAAAAGACAACCCGATCAGGGGGTCGAACCCTGGATCCCCGGATTTTCACTGTTGCCTAGACGGCTAGTAGAAGTCCGATGCCTTAGCCACTGGGCCAAACGGGCACGTAAAGATCAAGACGTGTGATTTTGCATCGGATATGAATGCCCGTGGTGAACAGCCCTCGACGGTCTCCCACTCAGAACCTAGGTCGATGCCACATATCGTACGTACACCCGGACTCGTCTCTCTTCTGATCCAGTACATACCCAGGCGGTGTATAACAAAGGGCTCGACATGAACTGCTGTTTACATCCTGGTCTCCGAGATGGAAGCTTGGGTTCCTTGGGATCATACAGCGACCGACGGCGCGGTTCGCGTTTTTACCCGATTGAGCATTTTTCGGCCGGGCTGCGTCATGATAGCGGCAAAGTATATTTCGATCTCGATAGATCTTGCGTTGTCAACTGTTCAAATCTGACATCAATCTGCTCGATATCGACTTGCCAGTTCTGTTCGAGCAATATGCGCCCTCGCCCAGACCTCAGCTATCCAGGGTTACCGGACGCCGATGAGCTGCCACACCCACACTCCGCTCGAAAGGTGGAGAACGGGGGCACAAGTCTGCGGGACGACAATTTCCAGTGGCCAGAGGCGGGACCAAGCGAGTCGAGCAAAGCGAAAGGTCTGGATGGAGCGGAGAGTCGACGTGATGGTCTAGGACCTTTCGGAGCGAAGGCTGCAGCTGCGATGACTGGTGCAGTGGCGACGAGTCTCCTGAGTGAGTAGCACCACGAAAACACTGGTGAGAATGTTCCGCTGATTCATTCAGTGACACCGTTCGATGTGCTCAAGACCCGATTGCAGACGGTTCAACCTCAGCCTCAGTATCCGAAACCACAGCTAGCAGCCATGTCCGAAGAATGCTGCCAAACAACGGTTCTCACGTCCCAGACGCAGCCTAGACTGGCGATGAACACCGGATCCAATCCGTTGACCTGTCTGTCATCCAATGAGGTCCAGTTCACAGGGCGCAAACCTGCTACATTCTCCACTATACCATCCTCTGCGATGCCGATGGAAGCGCCTCAAGGGTGCTTGCACCCCTCGAGATGGGCCGGAATATGGGGAGAGCCGATCAGCATGGATCAGGCCATGACCAATGGAGCTGGGCGTTCGAGAGGTGGAGCTGCAACTCTGCTCCTGCCCATGGAGGCGCAGGCGGAGAGCGTTATAGGCGGATTTTGGAACGAGGTGGCGACTGTCAGGCGAGAGACTGGTGTCAGAGGGCTGTGGAAGGGTGTGGGCACTACATTGTGAGTATCTCCGTCCGCTCCGCCGCCCTGAGTGACTGACACTAGTCTAGGACTATGGCTATACCTTCTTCTGCCATCTACATGCTGGGCTACGAGTACCTCCTGCAGCAAATATCGCCTCTGTTTACCGGCACGACGGACGCGACTGCAAATACATCATCACTCAATCGACCGGCAAGCTCCGACCGGCCAACCGCTCAATTCACCCCTGCGCCGCTCGTGGCCGGAAGTCTGGCTCGTACATTGAGCGCGACTGTGATCAGCCCAATTGAGATGTTCAGAACTAGATTACAGGCCTTGCCTACAGGTATGTCTGTTGCGGCCGATGCCCGTTTCGAAACTGACAGTATCGTAGCAAATCACGCACCGCCAACCTATGCGTCTACGGCCACAGAGATGCGAGATCTGGTCAGGGGCAAAGGTTTGACGATTCTATGGCGTGGTCTTGGTCCGACTCTCTGGCGAGATGTGCCTTTCTCCGGTAAGCACGTTTCGGCAATCTCTCTCGTCTGCATATCACTAATCGTACTCGCTAATAGGCATATACTGGGCTGGGTTTGAGATAATCAAGTCCAAACTTGCGTCGGAGACCTCGCCATTGCCACCACTTTCGCCCATCACTACTTCCTTCATTTCGGGCGCTTTGTCCGGAACAGTATCAGCGTTGGTCACCCAACCGTTCGACGTCCTCAAGACCCGAAGACAGGTCTTCACCCCATCGCCCGACTGTCTCCCGGCGGCTGTTTCACATCGAGCGAGCACGCTTCCACTGGCACTTCATGTGATCAAGACGGAAGGATGGTCTGCCTTGTTTGCAGGGACTGTGCCGCGTTGCGGAAAGGTCGCACCCGCGTGTGGCCTGATGATCGCTTGTTACGAGGGTGTAGGGAGATACCTTGGCGGTCGGGATTGATAGTGAAAAAGATGGACAGTCTTGTCAAAACGATACATGTCCCATGGAGAACAGCGCAAACATCATCGGCAAGAGGCAAGAGTCAAGGCGGATCTTGTGCTACCAAGACATCATACGCCGCGGCCAGCGCACACAGCCCAGGTTCCGAGGCTGTCTCATCGAATTTGCATACTTCATCAATTCGCTACCAATGCATACAACGGTTTACCATGTCTCCTCTCCGCATGACGCTCTGAAATCTCATTCCCATGAGATTGGCTTGTCGATGCTGTCTCTGGGCAATTCGGCACCGAGATACTTGCTCTCTGGACCATCCTTGGGGTCGAACGCGAAGAACGTGTCGATGCCCGTTCTTTCGTCGAAGGTCTTGAGAGCGATCGATCCGTCGTCATCAGAGGGCATTGTCACGTCGTATCCAATGGTGATTTGGAGATGTGTTTGATCTGGATCATCTTTGTCCACTTCTCGCGCATCTTCGGTAGGCCAATCGGATCCGTATGGAACGTCGGCCAAGGACCCTAGTCTGCTGCAGTCCCAGTGCGTGAATCTCACCTTGGGCTCGTAACTTGTTCCAGGCTTGTTGTCTCTTCTGAACACCCAGCTAGCCTTTTGCAAGACAGACTTGACGGCTGATCGAGCAAACACCGATCGACGGGCCGTGGTCATCTGCGATGGGAAATTCGAATCGAGGTAGTCGATCACCTTCCCAGCTACCTTCGCCAGAACATTGCTCTGAGTGGATTTGAGGTCTTTGTCTCGTCCTGGTCGTCCACACAACCGGTTTGCAGTGTTCTCTTGCTGTGCCCGGTCCAGTTCATCTCTCGCCCCGTCGTACACGTTGGATTCAGTGATGACCGTGCTCAGACCGACGTCCCCTAGTGATATTGACACAGGCGCGGATCGATCTCGGTGTCGAAGATCCTCGCATGTCAGGATCTCATTGAGGTATTCAATACCCATCTTGACGGTCTGTTCTTGGAGTCGGTGCGGAATGATGTGTTTTCCAGTGATTATCGCTTTCTCGACTGACGATGCCGATCGGACGAGCCCCGCAGCGTTACTGGCCAAGACTCGTTGGGCGATAGGCGGCAGCTTTCTTCGAGCTGTGCCGTCGCTGAGGACAGCAGAGGCCTCGAAAACGATATCCGTTTCGCCGTTGGTTGGATTGTATAAAATCTTCAAGGGCTCATCACCCAGAGACAGCGTCTCATCGGCATAGTTTACTGTGGTTCTCGCCTCTGGCGTGGATCCGTCCAGGTAGGCTGTCCACTCGTCCTCATCCTCATCTTCTTCAATGGTTTTGACGGGCTCTGGTCCTACCGATCGGATTGGCAAGATCACGTAGCCCGACCCAGGGGCGTGCACTTTGATGGGCTTGGTGTTGAAGGGGTACTTGAGATTGAACTCCCGACTACCTTCGCTCCATTTGACGCCGGGATTTGAACTGACCAACTCACCCTCATCATTCGTCTTCAAGCACTTCAAGTGTTTGTTGTTGGTCGTCCAGGTAGGAGTTAAGGGTGTCATACTTAGACCAGGAAGGTGCCTTGTCGTCGACAGCAATGCCACACTTGTCGTAATTCTCCAATACAGACAATGCCTCTTCTACCATAGAGCCATATACATCCTTCGGCAAGACCATATGATCGGTTCCACTTGGAATGCCTCCCCGTACTCGGTTGAGTTGCCATCCTCATCGAGTCGTCTATGATTTTGCGGACTTCCGGATCAAGAGTGAGAAGAAAGTGATTTCCCCATTCTTTGATTCCCGCTCGTTGGCGGCACTCTGTCGGCTCGATGCTGTTCTTGACTGGGGCAGAGAATTTGCCATGGGCCGGGAAGTTCCAAATGGACCGTGTTGACATATCGCTTGGAGTGATCCTTGGCGGGAGCTAAGTCGATAAGTTGTTGAAGTTCGAGGGAGGAGACTGGGGTAGCTTTTGCCACCTCTCTTGAGGTCTTTATACGTTTCGAGAAGATATCTTACCCTCGAAGCGCCTCACTGGATGAAAGGAGGATCACGCGAAACGTCATTACAGATTACGAGTAGTTGCTCTTTAGCCTCTCTTGTGTCACTTCAACGCCAAAGCCCAAACGATCGCAGCGAAGTAGACTGTATCTACCTGGTGCCCCGGTTAACGATTGGCCAGATTGTGTGGCTCGCGATCGTTCAGTACTCAGGAGCAGTAGCCAGTCGTCGTCAGGCCAAGAGTGGCCAGGAAACAGGTCAGAAGTGTGCGTGTCAGGTCCCCTACCACCTCACGAGGTCACGGCAGCCGATACGCGTTGCTTACATTGTTGCAAATGCAATGTTACAGTGGTCAAAATGATGTCCAGCTTTAGACCCGCTTTTTCCGCATGACGACAACGTCCGTGTTGTACCAATACCTGAAGACGCCTTCCTATATTCGTCACAATTGTCAGTTGATCTCAGGCAGCGATAGACAGGGCAGACATAGCTCACCTCCTTGTTGATCCACTCTTTGTCACCGCTCCGAATGGTGTCCCGAAGATCATGCTCGAACTTGCTTCTCTTCTCGCCAGAGAGGTAGGTCTCTGTCAGGTAAGACTTGGAGAAGAGCCGGTTGACGAGCTAGAAGTAAGGGGAAACAGTGGCATCAGCTCGGCATCCTGCATATACAGCAGGAAGACACTCACCTGGTCCTCTGTCATGCCTAAGCCCCATTCCGAGGTCGTCTCTTCTGGCGCCTCGAACAGATCTTGATAGGCCTTTGACTCGTAACCTTTTCTCCACCAGCCCTTGTAGTACTGTGGGGTTCCCATATCGAACGGCTGATATAGCTCTCGGATGGCTTTGTGCCATCCGGTCCTATTGGACTCGATGTTCCACACGAAAATCAGGACTCCTTCGGGTTTGAGGTATTTGGCAATCTCCGTCTATTCCCTTGGTCAGCCGACAGGATATCTTGATACAGATATGGATAAGTGAGAATGAACAGAAACGACTCACAAAGGCCTTGTCGTGGTCAGGACACCAATGCCAAGCTTGAGCGATGATGATTCCATCCACGGATCCTTCTTGCACGCCACTCTTGGAGAAATCGTCGAAAGCGCCTTCGACACTCTTGATAGTCTTGCCCTCCAGAGCCTCTTTCGGGACTTTTGACTCCAGGACTCTCTGCCAAGTTTCTCTCATGCCCTCAGAGGGTTCCACCCCGATAAGCGTTTTGATCGGGATCTGGGGATATTCGTCGCTCCCCTGCGCGCTGTCGCTGGAAGGAGGATTGAGGAGGAGTCTGGAGAAGATACCGGTGCCGGATCCAGGCTCGAGAATGATCAAACCTTCGCCTTGAGCCTTGGGTAGAGCTGAAGCTACTGTCTGCAGCGCCTTTGCCGGGTATGAAGGTCTGGCTGCGTCATACTGCCCCCAACCACAGTTAGCTATCGGCTTGAAGAGCGCTACGAGATGACAAATCACCTACCAAGTCATTGGTACCCTTGGCGAAACCAGACACGGCGACATTGTGGACTGTAGTCATCGTGATATGGCAAGTGATTGTTGGCAGCTGTTAGCTAGAGAGGGGTGAAGTGAGGAGGATTGAAGCGGATCTGCGAGCTCGATGTCTGCGTATCGGGAAGGTATATACAGAAGATGAGGGGAGGGAGTCTGTCGAAGATACTTGAGCTTATGTAGTTTTGAGAGTCTCGCAGTCGTACGAGTCGAGTCAGCAGTCCACCCTGTCATCTACCTGTACACTCGTCTCACTCAGAGCACAAATAGCACGTCGATGCTGCGATGAATCAAGCCGGACATGTCCGATGGTGCGTTGTCCGAATATCGCCTGTCAAGTCCGAAGGTAGAGCGACATCTGAGTTCCTGTCTGGCGAGTGATGGTGACTGGATGCTAGTGAGTAGACTGAACGATAGCATACTCTCTGAAGAGATGACCGTCCAAGTCCGAAACTTGCACCAAACTCTACACAAGTCGTAATGCATTTTGGCCGTAAGATTTCGAAACTATGCAAGGGAGTAATCATGGACAAGTTAAAGGCGTGAGAGTGATCGACTGAGTGGCAGTGCTATTAGGATCTGAGTGAGATGGATGTATACAAATGAGCCGACCGCATGGAGTGGGGCTTGGGGCGATAAGCGGCTCGCTGGGCCGACAGGGTCCGGGGAAACAGGTACGCAAGGGGTTCTCTGCCCTTACTACAGAAGCGACACCATGGTGACAAGGGCAAGAGGGATGGCGAACAGGGGTAGAGCCAGACCAGCTGAAACTCTACTGCCGCTGCCTTCTCGGTTGATGGCAACGGCGGTGGCGGCAAGACCCGCAGCAACAGTTTGCGATTCGGTGGCATTGGTGATGGTCTCTTGTCCGGGTACGATGACCGACGAGCCAGGCAGGATCGAAGCGGCGACCGCGGCTTGGGAACCAATTTGACCGGTTCCAATCGTGACTCGCTGGAAGAAGGTCAGCTCAGTGTCTAAACTGGGAGAGCTTTTTCTGACACACCTTTCCGATGGAGGGAACACCGTCAACGACGAGGAACACAAGCGCAGGGCCGGGCTGGAAGATGTTCGAATTGGGTGGCATCTGTGAGACGTGCATGGTCACCTCGCCAGTTTCCTGCATCTGGGTGTACGAGGCGGCAAGCTCGAGGAATTTTTGTCCAAAGTTCATCTGCGTGGAGATTCATCAGCAATACGGTCAAGCGGAAATGAACAGGCTTTAACAACTTACGCCGTGGGTGCTGAAACCGGTTCGGATCACGACAACCTTGGTATTGCTGGGGTCAGATTGCTTGTTGATTGGGGTGTAAGTAAGGTTCCAGTAATCGCCTCCCTATGGATCAGGTCAGCGGGCGGCTTTCACAGGGCTGATGAGCAACGGCACCCACGTAGGAGAGACTGTCTGGTAGAGCGGAAGGGACGGGTCTAGGCTTCGAGTACCAAAGAGGGTAGAACTTTTCAACCTCGTAGCTAGTTCCCCATTTCTCAAACGTTACGTCCTTGTTGGGGTTGGAGCCGGAAACGAGGATCGCTCCGTCGGTGAGGAGCAACGCGGTGGAGTGGTACATCCTTTCCTGGCCAGAAGGGGTAAGACCCTCTCGAGAGAATCGGGATCCGGCAGGAGCTTTAGGGCTGGAGTCACGCTACGTCAGTATGACTCCAACCTATTCGTTCTCTACTCACTTGTAGATGACCGAGTCGTAGACTGGAGACTGCCCATAGGATTGACCGAATGACCAGTGCTCGTCTCCGTAACCGGCGGTACCCATGCCGACACTACCCCCAGGTCAGCGTCGTTCCCTTGAGTCTATGCATTACTTACCCGTTACCCAACCAAAGCGTTCCATCTGGGAGGTAAATGAAGTTACCCATGCTTCTAGGCTCGGGAAGTCGGTCGTCATCGGTGTAGGTAGGGTTGGCATCCTCGGGGGAGATCCTGACGCAAGAGTCATCGGCGGGGATGGCAGTGACGTTGAAGCCGGACCCTCCATCTGACGACTTCTCAAAGGGAGCAGAAGATCCACCACAGAACAGCAAGGTAGGGGTGTAGTTGTTTTCGGGTGTCAAAGGCAGCATGACAGTGGCAGCGGATGCAGGGTAAACTCGGACAGCGTAGGGCATGTCGGGCAAGGAGGATTCCTGCTTGGTGCCGAGGTCGTACATGATGGTTCTGTAGGCGGCCTGCATGAATAATTTGCCTGGAGAGACGCGTAAGTGAGGTTACATAGCGCCGAAAGACGGAGTCACTTACCACTTGGCATGAGCCACGTGAGGGGGAACAAGTTGAGAGGAACAGTCTCGTCCAGGAAGGACATTCCGATAGCAGGGGATTGGTCCGGCCAAAACTCATACGTTGGGTTGTTCTGGACTTTGGTTGAAACGTAGCTACAAGGTCATGAGCACGATGGAACCACTAACGGCCATATTACCAGACTCACCCTCCGTTCTCGTCACCGCCGATGACAATGACACTTCCGTCGCCCAGACCCTCCACTGTTGGGTACCATCGTTTCCCTGTCATGGTCAAAGCAGCGCCTCCCTCCGCGTATTCACATTCTCCACCGTCACAAGGCGTCAACATCCTAATGGCTTCTCCTCCAGCCGAGTTTTGGTATGGGTTCGCGCCCGACGGGTTTGCGCCTTTGTCCACAACTGCAACTCCTTGATACGTCACAGGTTGGTTTCCACCAAAGACGGCCCAAGAGCCGTTGGCTAAGGGAAAGCCACCGGCGCAGAAAGTATTCGAAGTGACTGTCATTGGTGTAGCGAGATTTGTCCGCAGGTCGTACGATGTACCCCATGCAGGACGGGGGTTGCCGTCGGCTCCAGTCACAGTGAGGGAATTGTTTTCGGTTTCTGATAGGAGATGAGCTTCAAATTCATGGTCGGTTTCCGCACAGACTTACTGTCAAGGATG
Source organism: Bullera alba (assembly GCA_001600095.1). NCBI lineage: Eukaryota > Fungi > Basidiomycota > Tremellomycetes > Tremellales > Bulleraceae > Bullera > Bullera alba. Next base: position 4,296,760 of record BCIX01000001.1, read on the forward strand.
AAGACGGTGTTCTCTGTCCCAAGAAACATCATCTGAGCACTGACACCCGAGTCTCCAACGATCTTGAAGCCTCCCAAAGGCGGACTCGGGTCGAGCTGACCCGAAGCCCTTTTCGCTGATGGGAGTTGAACCCCCTCATTGAGCTGTCGAGCCAATTCTCTATGCCGACTTTGACGATCGTTGAGGTGTCTCTCGACGTGAGGGTTGGAGTGAGGTGATGACGACGCGAGGACGAGGGGCAGCAGGAGGGCGGCAGCGAAGGAAAGGGTAGATGGCATGGTGAGATTGGTGAAGCGAAAGGAGTGTGGTGTATAATTATAATGAGTGTATTTTGTCGATGCAGACGATACGTAGACAGAACGGTGTTTGACGGGTTGTCAAGAGACGGAGGGTGGATCCTTGACTTTGTCGACAGTGTCAGAAAGGCCAAGAAGGGAGAGTGTTGGTTGAGGCGGTGTGAGGATTGTAATGAAGGTGTCGATGTAAGGATCCAAGCCCGTTGTTAGGGAGCGCACAGGTGTCAAAGGGGTCTGAGCGTGGTTCGAGGCCGACAATCACCCAGGGACCGAGTAAAGGAGACGGGGTAAAGGTGGGTTGTTTTGCAAAAGTGGCTGCGCTGCCTTTGTTGTGAATGTTCGGGACGGGAGGTCGGAGACTGTTGGAGAGGATGAGGTGATCGAGGATGAGGAGTATGAAGTATGAACAACAATGGTAGTCGATTGTGTGTAGTATGTACTGCACAATATGACTGCCTACTCGAAGACGATGATCCGAACTGGCGCTCGATATAGATGTTACCAATGGACGAGCATGAGCAGATCAACTCTCAAAGCTCGAGCCTGCTCGAGCCCATTCATCCAGGCTCAGGCGCGTAAGGCCAGCACTCGTGTTTTGATTTTCGGGTGAAACCCTCGGACCACCCCTTAGCTGCCCTGAAAATCAACAATTCCCCGGATTGATACCAAGGGTGAGACCAGAGGATTGCCACTTGGAACAAAAGGGACAACCCCTTGGACGTGCCTGAGACCGTCCAGAGCGCAGCGGGGGGCCTCGGCGGGCACGAGCTGAAACAACCAAACAAAGGTCGAGGACAGTCGGGGACCTTCGAGGACGATCAGATTCATCATTCAGCACTGCAGAAGTGCAGATCGCACCTGATCGCACTGACTTCTATTAGCCTTACTAAGTGAGTACAATATTGATTGATCCAGTGGGCAATGAACGATAGCTGCAGTGATAACCCCCCTGACTCCTCCCCCACGGCGATTCAAGTTCCCTGACAGAGCTTGCCAGTCTCCCAGATTCCGATCCTCGCCCGCAGTACTCCAGTAAACCCAGTTTGGTTCTTAGTCTCAGGCATCTAGAGGCTCGTACAGAGCACGTGACACGTCAAGCACGTATCTGTCGTGAGCTACATCTATCTGGGGTCGAGCTCGGTACACGATGCACACCAATCTACTGGTGGTTCGCTTCGTTCGAACCTACATTATCTCTTCACTGCTCGAGCCTAAATACAAGACCGTAGGACCACGCGACCTTGTCGCCACAAGGAGAAGGGTGGTTACTCTGGTCAGAGGAAGAGCGCGTGATCCGAGCACTTTCTCACACGGCAGGAGATCGCTAGCAGAGACTGCCGGAATATGGCTACATCTAGTGATCTAGGTAATAGGTATGGGTATCATCGATTCAACAACTGCTGTGTTTTAGAGAGACCCGTTGCAGACATGCCCCTCCCTCAGTGGCCTCTCCGCAAGTACTTCGCTTTCGTCTTCTCATCATCCGATTGGAGTTCAGATCCATCCAGCATATCCGTAAAGCTCATCATGCGTGTCGTTCTCCCCTCTGTCAGCCTTTCTTCCCCGCCTTCACCATCATCCTTGGCGTCTCCGGCTCTTCCAGCAGGATCGTGCCCTTCATCATGTCTCTGCAAGCTGCCGTCTGCACCCCCATGAGGCCCGCTTGCGGGGTTGAGAAAGCTCACCGAAGGAACAACGCTCAGTGGTGGTCTCTGGGAAGCTCTCGGCGCACTGATCCCGCCGAGGATGTCGACGGAAGATCCATGGCCCTGCCCCAATGAGGCCGCGGCTGACGACATGAATGAGTCTGTTGATGGATTCCAGGGCCGGTGAGAACTGCCTATAGAGCCAAAGGGGTCCGTATTGGCGAAAAGAGGGACATCGGGAATCCTATTCGAGCTCCCTAGACTTGAGCTCCGGATGAGCGAGTCCCGACGGGGATACTGATACACATATGTATCATCGCGAGCGTGTGTGAGGGCCGGGGGCGATATGGTCGTTGTGAGATCTCTGACGGATGACGGAGAAAATGTTGTGCTTCCACTGGAGGATCCGGGTTGGGGGTACGTTTCATCATCGGCCGGTCTCGGAGGATTCGAGGTGGCGGGTATATGCGGGGAACGCAGTGGTGAGACTGCAGAATTCGGGGCCGCCCAAGTGGGAAACGATGATCTGCCACTGTGAAGCGGAGGAGAGAAAGGAGTACGAGGTGAAGAGAATGACCCGTCCAAAAGGCTGTTCTGTAAGCCCAGGAGCGGGGCAATCGAGCTGGGCTCTGAGGGTCGTCGGTAGTCTCTGCGGGCAAAGGGAGGTGACTAAAGGTTGTGAGCTACGATCTAGGAAGTATGGTCGTGGTCAACGTACCTCGTCAATCGGCCCTCTTGCCATGTCACCCATATCCCTTCCTTCCATCGGAATATGCCTCTCCCCGCCCTCTGGCTCATCAATGATCTTCTTTCCCTGTTGAACAGGTTGGCGTCCAAATTGCTCACCCGAGCCTCGATGAGCACGAGGCATGCTCACCAGACTCCAACCTATCCAATCTTGGCTAATCCTCCACCCTCTTTCTACCACAAGAGACAGATGTTTGCCAATCGACTTCCTCCGGCTCTTCTTCTCGTCGATCTCGAGAATCTCTTTGTCGTCATGGCGATCATAACCTCGATGGGAATGAGATGCCCGCTTGTTCGATCCTCGAGATTGATTCCGAAGCGCATTGGGAGTCTTGTTGATCTCGGCACGCAGCCCCTCAGGCAGTCCCATATCCCCGGTAGCGGGCGGAGAGGTAGGCAAGGAATGCCTTGCGTTGGCCGATGTCGGACGCATGTGGGATGCAATGGTGGGAAGAGAGAAGACCTGGGATGGACTTGGTCCCGATCCTTGAGCATGCGGTAGGGAGAGGGAGAGAATCAGGGTAATGTTGTAGATCTTGCCAAGCTTCTCTCTGTCAGCTGGATTTAGTCCAGGGAGACGCAGTTGCTCACTGAAAGCATGGGAAAGTAACACCATGAGGATCTCCGAGCGAATTGATACAGCATCAGAGTCACGATCTGTATAGTGCTGACCGCAAGGCCGCCATTAAAGGTGACAAGCTGGAAGAGGAGGATCAACACAAGGCTATATTGGTCGTTGACTTTGCTAGTCGCTCACAATCAACTTCGTCACTATGCTCCGCATGACGCCACCGCTTGCAGAGAGCTTCCTTCGGGCCCACCATAATTCTATGCACAGGACGAGACTGAGGATGATGTCGATGCCGGATGAGGTAACAAGCCAGGTAAGTTCGGCCCTTTGAAAGCTGGAAAGTTTGCAGGTCGAATTTCAGTCACAACGGGACCGTGACGATTGTCAAGATGATACACTCACGGGCTTACGACGTCGCTCTGCACTGCGAGATCGAACAAGGCGGTGCTTTTCCAGACATAGACCGACGCCGTTATCCCTCCTACCGCACTGACGAGTATAGCCCCCGCCATGAACAAGCCAAAAGCCCATCTTGAGATCGGATGTGCCAGCCTTGGCCAGAAGACGGAGAGAGAAGAGATGAAAAGTATTGAACGGCGGAGGAGGAAAGCTTGAGTGATGATTGCAGGAAGAAGGCCCAGGAAGGGAGATAGGAAGAAGAGCGGGGTGGGTCGAATGAAACCGGTCAGATCCATAAAGTTGACTGCGAACATCTGCAAAGCCGTCAAGCGTCAGCTATCCAAGCACAATTGCAGAATCTCACTCACGTTCCATCCTCGGAACAGATCGACAACAGTCTGACTGGCATTTATTATCAGAGACAGCGTCACCAGTATCACTCCTAACCTCCTGGAGGACTCGGAAGGTGATCTCGGCCGCGAGATTACGCTTAAGTAGTAGTTGATAGAAAGAATCAAGACGACGCCCATGCCTGGTTGGAGTATCAGCGGGATGCCATACTGCACGACAGATCTAGCACTTACCCATCGATTCGAAGGCATATCCCAGGAAGAAAGGTCCAGCTGGAAAATCGTCAGCCACCTACTATATGACAGTGACACCCCGCAGACTCACCGGTGCTTTCCAAAGAGGTGCCTAGGGGCGTGACCGGTTTGCTGAACGGAAATCCTGGAGACGTCGACATCCTGGTGAGGTGGGCATGTGGTTGAATAGCTACCGACGTGGGTAATAGGGCTCAGCGGTATCCCACAGGGGATTCATAGCCAGAGTGTTGCTGAGCAGTCGAAGAACAAGGTATCTTGTCAACAGTGATGCGCTAAGACCAAAGACGACCCGGCCCACTGGGATCTAATCAATTCTGGGGGATAGCTTGTCAAGCGCAGTGCTAATGGACCTAGTCTGATAAGGCGGGAGTGATAATTAGTTTGTCCATGCTTTGCTTGATCTGACCTGATCTTCCTGATCTGCATTGATCGAACGACAGCTGGTTACCGTACCCTCCTCGACAGTCCACCACGCAGTCCCTGATTGCAGCGAAAGACGCGATCGGGCCAAAGGGGGTCCCGACAGGGGCGTAAACTGGCGTAAAGGACTCATTGAGTGCTCGTCAAGAAGGGAGAGGAGGGGAGAGGTCTATTGGCGTTTGAAGTCGGGGAATTGGGCCAGAGCCTAGATCAAAAGAAGCAGCAGAGCAGGGTCACTCCGGTGAATGAGCCAAGGGGTGACAACGAGGGCTCGAGCGATGACTTCAGTGATCGATCACCTGTGTGCGTGTGCAATTACACTCCTCCTCGAATTGACAGTACTGCAGATCATCGTCCCGATCGCGTGCTGACAAGTTGAGCTCGTGTCTGTGAGTGATTGAAACTTCGCGAGTTCCGCGTGCGTGTGCTAGACGTAGTATAGAGAGCATGAAAGACGAGTCGAGCAGCAGCGACAACGCAGTAGTACGCACGGATACAGTGACGCTGAAACGCTCTATCTTTGATGAAACCGACGGAACCGTGAGACTTTTAAACGCCCTGAAAGTGCTCGTTCAGTTAAATCCGAATAAATCCGTGCCGGTCGGCCGGGTAGAAGGATAACCGGAGCTATACGCCTAACGGTGACTGTTCTCATAGCCGGCACGTCCAGCGACTCCCAGTTAGCTTTCTCTCCCGTCTGGTAGCCTCTCTCATCGTACCAGATCGTACCGGAAGCTTGCTATGCTGTATCCTCTGTGTCTTCGCTCTAGAGCTGGGATCCGCATCTCGGGTCTGACCCACTGACGCCAATTTGTATCGACTCGAATGCCATTCCTGTCCAGGTCGAGTATATAGTCGTGAACATTTCGGGTATTCCGGTGCACTTCTACATTTCTAAACCAGCTATTGCCTTCAGCCACCCTCTCCGAACAGACATTCGCATAGCGTATAGGCACTCAGACCTGCGAGTATATCTCGGAGCACAGCGTTCACGTTGCGAATCTATAGCGACTACCACCTCACTCTTCATCACTACTCCATAGCAACTCTTCACTATGGCATCTGAGAAAGCCATCTTCGAGCAAGAGGTCAAGGACGTCGAGGCGTTCCAGAAGGTGAGTCCTGTTCCCACCATTTCCGTCTCGGATACATTCAATCCTACGCGTCGATCGTTGGCTCAGTGTACTTGATTAGCAACCTCGGTTCGCATCCACGAAACGACCGTACTCTGCCCAAGATGTTGTCAACAAGCGAGGAACTCTGCCCATCCAATATCCCTCCGACTTCATGGCGAAGAAGCTGTGGAAAATCCTCGAAGCCAAAGCTAGAGGCGAGGGTGGTGGTTGTACCTTCACCTACGGCGCGTGAGTGATAGCGGGTTCTTCATAAAGCTAGTTGCTGAGCTTGTCAGTCTTGACCCGGTTCAAATCACTCAAATGGCCAAACACCTCGAGACCGTCTACGTGTCGGGATGGCAGTCGTCGAGTACCGCGTCGAGCTCGCTAGAGCCAGGACCAGATCTTGCCGGTAAGTAGCGGCAATCTGCCAGCTCACTACGTCTCGTGCTGATAGACTCCTTCAGACTATCCCTCGAACACTGTTCCCAACAAAGTGGCCCAGCTGTTCCAAGCCCAGCTCTTCCACGACCGAAAGCAAAGATGGACCCGAACCGCCGCCCTGACCAAGGGCGAGAGTCTCGGGGCTCCCATTGACTACTTGAGACCGTTGGTTGCCGATGCCGATACTGGTCACGGAGGTGAGTGAAAGCTACAAATACCCCCCTGAGGTGAAGCTGACTCGAGGACAGGTCTTACTGCCGTTATGAAGTTGACCAAGATGATGGTCGAGTCGGGTGCTGCTGGTATCCACATCGAGGATCAGGCTCCCGGTACCAAGAAATGTGGTCACATGGCTGGCAAAGTGCTCGTACCCATCTCCGAGCATATCAACAGACTCATCGCCATGCGATTGCAATGCGACATCATGGGCACAACCAATCTCGTCATCGCAAGGACGGACTCTGAGGCTGCCACTCTGATCACCAGCAACGTCGACCCAAGAGATCACGCCTTCATCCTCGGTACTACCAACCCGAAACTCCCCTCGTTGACGGAGATCATGATGGCGGGAGAGCTCGAGGGTAAATCTGGAGCCGAGCTCCAGAAGCTCGAAGACGACTGGACATCGGCCGCCAAGCTGTCTCTCTACTCTGACTGCCTAGCCTCTGCCCTGAAAAAGCAAGGCGTGGCCGATGCAAAGATCGGACAATTCCTCGACAAGGTCGGCGGCGTTTCTGGATCAGGTGGTTCATCACACTACTCCAACTCTGCAACGCTACAGCTCGCTCAAAAAGAGTTCGGACTCAAGGACGCTCCGTACTGGAACTGGGATGCACCAAGGACGCGAGAGGGTTTCTACAGGTACCAAGGTGGTACGAAATGCGCCATCAACCGAGCTATCGCCTTTGCTCCCCATGCCGATCTGCTCTGGATGGAGACCAAATCGCCCATCTACGCCCAGGCCAAGGAGTTTGCCGAGGGTGTCCATAAGGAGGTGCCCGGTCAATGGCTTGCGTACAACCTGAGTCCAAGTTTCAACTGGGAGAAGGCGGGTATGAGCGAGAAGGAGACCCGGGAGTACGTTTGGGAGCTCGGCAAGCTTGGCTTCGTCTTCCAGTTCATCACTGTGAGTTGAAGTTGGCAGAGCGCGGTGTAGATGCTGATTCGACAATAGCTCGCCGGTCTCCACTCGAACGCCTACATCAATGACCTGTTCGCCGCAGGGTTCGCAAAGGACGGCATGAAAGCCTATGTCGAGCTTATCCAGCGTCGAGAGCGAGAGATTGGCTGTGATGTGCTCACTCACCAGAAGTGGTCGGGAGCAGACTACGCCGATTCGATGATGATGACCGTCACTGGTGGAATGTGAGTCACCATATTACAGGTGTCGGTTCCAATGACTGACGGCGCTTCCAGCTCCTCAACCGCCGCCATGGGCAAGGGCGTGACCGAGAGCCAGTTCGTCGACGACAAGGCCAAGCAGGCTGTCAACAAGCTGTAATCTCGACGGCGATCAGTAGATTGGAATGCTTCGTACCCTGTGTATCTAGCAAAATGTATTTGTGTCCTGTTGAACATTGGTAGCCGGACACGTCTGCTGACTGATCTGCATATTCTGCTGCTACAATCTTTCCCGGTCTCGATACAGTGCCTACATCTACAACACTTGACACGTTCGTTCATATCGTATGCAATGCTAACCCATCGCTTCCATCTCTATCTCCTATGACTCCCACCAGGACCGAGATATCTGGACGATCATCAGCCCGTGGAAACGAAATCATTCTCGGCTCAAGGGGTACTCACCATCCTTCTTGCCACCGACAAAGTCTATTCCCTCATCTATAGCTCTGACCATGAACGGTGTAGTGGCACTCGTCTGCTCGGAAACCGCTCGAGCTCGACGGCACAGCTCCTCGGACACCTTCTGCGGCGAGAAAGCCGGCAGAGACCGCGGATCAGGTGGCGTGGGCGGTGTGGAGTCGCGCGATCGAGAGAAGAAGGACGACGGCGAGAAAATGGATGGTTTGGGCGCTGGCGTGGCTGCTGCTGAAGGAGTCGTCTCTGCCTGAGACGATTCGGAGGGGAAAGCGGACCTCAAAGGCGGTGCGAATTGCGATAGGGTATCCAGTATATCCTCGTCAAACTGTGATCCAAGTCTTGCGTCAGCTTGAAACTTCCAAGGCTTGCCCGGCAGACTTCTCGTACCAGGTTATCCATGAGTCCATCGGAACCCACTACCACAACATCCCCTTTGCCTACTCCGACATCGTATCGCTTGGCGTCCTTCATGGGTTCGTCGCGAGAATGGGTGCCGAGCTGTAGAGGGAAATTGAAAGCGTGTTGCATTTCGTCTGTTCGGAAGATCACCTCGCCCGCTCGTATAAGGAGCAGGCAGCAATCCCCGAGATTCGCTATATGTAACGTCGAGTGGTGTAATAGCGCCAACAGACACGTTGAAGAACCGTTGATCCCCTGAAGCTCGAGTCAGTTGCTATTCGGTCGTCCCAGCAGCTTTCACTCACCTCTTTGAGAAAACAGCTCAAACACTTCTCATAGCCCCTCTGCATGATCTCCACGGGATCAAGAGGTCTTCTTCGACTTTCTTCACGCATCATTCCCTCTTTCGCCCTCTCCCCATCCTTCCACACTTTCTGCGCCCACCCTCCTGAGAGATCGGCCCCACCACCACCACCACCTCCAATGGACAAGCGAATCCTTCTTCGCTCCTTTGGCTTTCCGGCTTCAGAATCCGCACTGTTTCCTTTCCCAGCGCTTGAGAGGTATTCCGGTGCGCCTTTCCACCATTCATCGACCTCTTTCTCGCAGAAATGCGTCAACAGTCGGCTCCATCTACCTGCATCTGCGCCTCCTTTGCCGCTCCTCGCCCAGCCGCCCACACCATCCGCGACGCACATTCCGTCCATCCTAGCGAAATAGGCGTCTTCACCAACGCCTATACTCCGCCATTCCGAAGCACTGGGCGGCGAAACATCTGGAATTGGAAAGCTTCTAGGTCGAGGTGAGGGTGATCGCGTACTGCTAGAATTGGAAGGCGGTCTTCGGGATGGAGGCCTCTCCTTAGCTGACCCAGACGCTCCTAGGTGAAAGACGAGGTTTGACGAGTATGTTTTCTGTGCCGCTGTACTCGATTCTGCTTCCGACGAAGACACAGCGTTGTCGCTGGTAGCACTTGATACAGCCAGGGCAGAGAAGGGATATGCCGAAGTGGTCTGTTGACCGGTCGAAAGTGTCGAGTCAGACTGGGAAGGAGTACTAGACGACAGAGCGGGATGGACTTCAGATTGCCGAGGCGGTCGCGCTTCGGGGTTAGGGGATGGCGAGGGAGGTAATGTGACTATTTCCGTGACGAGGATATCGGCGTGGGATTTGCCATTGGAGGGGTCGAGAAACGAATATGGCGAGGTGAATTTGGTGGTGAACGAAAATGGTCGATCGGCGCCAAACAATCCAATATCTGAGAGGATGTTCCTATCAGCGAAGAGGGACGTTTTGTCGGACAGCAACGAGTTCCAGTTCGCGAGGCTGGGTAGTGATAATGACGATAGTAGTGAGGGCGGAATTTCTGGTGATGCCGGTGATGTTGCAATGGGTGTTGAGATTGTGCTAAGATGAGCCCGACCAGAGTTGGAGGAAGACAATCGTGCCGATACACTAGATAGAGTTGCCGTGCGGTCCCTTGCAGTAGACGATGTGGAATACGGTCGAGCGGCTACTGGGCGAAAAGGCTGGACGACATCTGTCAACAAAAGGTTGGCGGCCGATGCCGAGGATTCAGCGACCACCTGTGAGGACGTATCCCATAGCGGTAGGAGAGAGAGGTACGGTGTCGAAGACTGAGCACTGAGCGTCGATAGATTTGATGAAAGAGGCCAAGTCGTACTTGATCCAGAACCCGTTGGACCGTTGGTCACCATGGAGGTACTCCTTAACCCATCGGCCCCTCCTCCTCCTGCATTACTACCGCCAACATTCCTGGGATATCCCTCATCGTATGTCGGCAGTCCCAAGCTTGCGAATCCATCCGCACTTCCTCTTCGCCGCCTCGTATGGCTACTGGAGGCGAAAGTCGTGGATGTCGATGGCAATGGGTGATTGATCGCAGTCACGGGTACCAATTGACCAACACTACCGGCAGCATTGCCCCCTGCTGTGTACGTCGTGACATGTTGACTCGAGTGAGCTAGGGTTCGGACTATGCCCTTCCCCAGACCTGGTTTCGGTTTCGACATGATGGTTACGAGCCCAATCGAACGACTCAAGGGCACCTCGAGCCCTCGACAATCTACTGACTTCCGGATTGACACGCCCTATTTGCCTTTTCGCCGTATCTTTTTGCGCGAGATAGACGATGGCTCATCGGCCAAGGTGTCCATCTACCCGTCAGGCCATCGAGGTCGCGTATGATGTCTTGGATGAAGGGATGATCGATCAACAGGGCAACTGATAAATCAGTGAAATCGCCCCTTCATCACTGGATGCATGTGCAGGTCCCCCGTTCGCAGTCTGGTTCGGAATAAGCCGCAAACAGCCAGGTCCGGCCAAATCAATTCAAGACATTCAAAAATCAAATGATCCAAGCTAAACGACGGTGGCAAATCCTAATGCATTAAGAGTATTCTTACTGTCACTCATTACAACTCGATCTTCAGATCACTAAAACAACCGGCGAGCGTGATACGCCGAAACAGATGCTACTCCAGGCTCCTCGACACAACTGCTAGCACCACCTCCTATGGAACTACGCACCGCCCCAGCGAATTTTCAGGCCATCGAGCCCTATAGAAACGGATCAGAAACAGTCTTACAGGCCAATGACCCAACTTACACCTCAGATATAGCATGTCGGCCAAAGGGCTTCTCTCTTTGATCAAGGGATCCACCTTGGCTCCATCTCTGAGACTCTCCTCGCTGGACCGATCTCCATCACCACTCTGTCTTATTTTGGGGGTGACCGTCGGTCGAGATCGCGGGATGACTCCAGCCATGGACATGTTGCGTATATGGGAATGGACCACATCATTGCTAAACAGCAATAAGTCAGCACACTGAACATCGGTGACCAAAACCGCACTCACGACCGAATGCCTCCCAGAACGTCCATCACGACCTGATAAGCCAGCTCCGGGTTCGTACTGCCTAGATCGGCAAAGCCCTTCCGTATCGTGTTAATAGCCTCCAGACTCGCTGCGTCGTAGTCGCCTCCGGCAGTCTATACCAATATGAGCGATTCCTCCCTGACAGGAATCAAGGCCTGTGTCTTGCTCACCGAATCCAGAACGCCTAGGACAACTTCCTCCACTAAAGCTTGTCCTGCACGACCACGTTCAGACACTGGTCGATTTCGCTTGGGACTAGGGGCCTCTTTCTTCAATTCGGGCGATCCTCTGACAGAGGCGGTACCGATAAACTCGTTGGAAAGCCGATGTGATCCGTCCTTGTCCACCTTCTTTATGGGCTTCACAGTTGAGAAGCTGATACCACATCAGTGACTCTGACCAGATCATCTCGCTTGCGCGACTCACCCATCGCCGACATCTCCGGGCTTCACCACCGTGCCTCTCTGGTCATGACGCTGCTTCCATGTCGATTTGCCAGGAGTGCTATGGCTGCTCACGCTGCTGTGATCGCTCAGCTCCTCGGAAAGTTCGCTTGCAGGCGTTTGTGGCGTAGAGCCAAGTTCGGGCGTGGGAGCCGGTGACGATCTTTCCAATAGGGGCAAGGACACCTCAGACGCCTACACAGAATCAGCGCCACGCGTGGGAGAGGATTATCGCACTTACATTGTGCCGTGGAGCGCCAAGTACGCCGTTTACGCGAGTGGTTCCGATCATGTCCTCTCGCAAGTGTTCAGCCATGTTCCACTCTCCGTCCTCTTCCTCGTCGCTCATCTCCCCTAGATCGAGGTTCACAGGCATGCCTTTGACAGTTCCTCTTATGGTCTCGTCAAAGTTCCATTCGCTCTTCATCGTTCCGTAATCAATTCCACCAGCATGCACACCGATCTGACCGGCAGCTTGCTTGGTCAGTGTCTTTGACGGACCAGCGTGTTTCGAGGGTGAACGAGCTTTGAGAGCTATATATCTGTCGACAAGCTCGACCAGGCGAGATGTGGACCTCGCTGACTTTATAAATCGATGTTGGAGCAATTCTGCAGCAGTAGCTCGCTAAAAGGCATTTCATGAGCTAAGCCCCCTCCCTGATCAGGTGAGATGACTCACGTCTCGAGGATCCTTCTGCAGACAGGCTTCGAGAAAGTCGCGGAAGTCTTTACTCCACCCTTCGCTCTCCTCCAATCTCGGTCTAGAACAGGTAAGTATATGTATACAGACATGCTTAAAGCGGTCATAACTCACGCCTTCGCCTTGGGTATCAGGAAGAGAACCCTCATCGGATGGTACTCGCTGAGAGGTGGTTCTCCCTTCGCCATCTCTATAGCTGTTATGCCCAGACTCCAAATGTCGGCTCGTGCGTCGTATCCCGCCTGTCTGATCACTTCTGGCGCCATCCAGAACGGGGTACCGACAAAAGTGTGCCGTTGCGATTTATGTGATGAAAGCTGGGCAGCGACTCCGAAGTCGGCTAAGGGCGAGTCAGTGTTGCTCCGCAGAGTATGAATTATAACTCACCCAGCTTTACAGCTCCGCCGGCTGATAGAAGAACATTTGCTGCTTTGATATCGCGATGGATCTTTCCCTCGTTGTGCAAGTACTGCAGACCGATGAGCAGTTCTCGACAGACTATTGCTATCTGAGCTTCGGTGAATGTTCCCGCTTTGATCTAGAGTCACAGTTAGCTCAAAGGCGATGGCGAAGCATTTCGCGGACACGTACTAGATCTAAACAACTTCCTCCCGCCAGATACTCCATCACGATCCACAACCGCCAACCCCGGACAAAGGACCCATAATATCTGGTAACGTGATCCGAGTCGCAGGCCGACAGATGTGCGATCTCTGCCTGTATCTCTGATATGTCGTCGTCTGAAGATTCAAGGTCTACCGCCTTCAGTCAGCAAAAAGGGAAGACTCGACAGGCTCTGGACGCGCCTATCATTTTGATGGCGACAATCTGCCCGGTGTCATTGTGTTTGCTGTCACCAAGGTCAGCTTTGTGGCACATAGCGACATGTTGTGGACTTACGCTTTCCATACTGTCCCGAAGCTACCCGTTCCGAGTTTCTCTAGCAAAGTGTATGCGACTGATGGGTCTGCAAGCAGGGCTCCCTGTACTGGCGAAGGCATGTTGTAGGGCGTTGGACTTGGGAGAGATGGTATGAGGGTATTGGGAGAGATGGTATGAGGGTCTGATGTCAAGGTCGCCGAGCGACTGCTATATGGGGTCAGCTTTTGACTTTTGGGCGGCGATTCCACAGCTGGTCGACTTTGCAATGACGATTGATGGTGAGATATACCCGGCGTGGGGATAGGCCCTGAAGGAGGCGAAGGAGGCGGCGATAGAGGTACTCACCAGGGATTATACCCGAGCTGCGACACTACCCGATGTTCCTCCTGACCAACGTAAAGCTATCGCCTGGACCTATCACTCGCAAGGGCAGGAGGTGTTTTATGGGATATGGAATGACGTTGATGGCTGTTTTGATCTGTTCGTTGTGTGTCAGCGGACAGCGCTCGGCCAAGCGACTGTACGAGTACGTGAAACGGCAGGGGATGTGACACATCGCGGTCTTGCGCTCCAGAGGTTGGGTAGTGTCCAGCGAGGACTCACTTTTGCAGTTGGCAGGTACCGTGAAGGGTCGTACAGTCGGTGACGACCTGTCACAAGGCAATCAGCTTGATTTCCTCTCAGCTCAACTCGGTTGAGCCCATGATGAGGATGCAAGGTGAGAGAACGCGGTCGCTTCGACGACTCGAGCTGTGAAGAGGAATATTTCGGGCAATCCCTGGAGTCCCTAATCCACCTGACACTACGCAAAGCCTCCTTGTACCGGTGAAAGACAGGTCTTTTGAAAAGTCAAAATGGGTGAAACATACCTTGAGATTCCAGTGTCTCGCTCAGATTTCCGTTGTGTTAAGCTCGTCTGATCGTCGCTGCGGATCCGTGGTTGTCGAAGATGATGGGAATGGCCGAGACGGTGGTCGGTGAGTGGCAGCTATGCGAAGTCGACGAAGACAAAGGAAGCTGCTGGTCTCTGCTCGAGCCGTTTGTGTTATTTGGTTCGCGGGCGCGTGAGTTCGCTGTTCTTTTGCCACCCAGCGAAAAGATCAACCCAAGAGTGGCAGTTTCCCACGGTCGAAGGCTATCAGCAATTCCAATTCGCCACCCAAATGCACCATTTGTGAACCGCATAGCGTCATTCGACAGACGAAAAGTCGGTCATGAAAGAACGTGTGGTGGACATTGGGTGGACATCTAACATCCTCGGATACATCACCAACCAGCAGAGCTGATAGCAGCGATGAGAGCCTACTTCCTAGACGATGTGCAGTGGGTCTCCGGATCGATCGAGAACACCTCTTTTCCCTCTTACTGACCGCTGAGCAGGGGTGACCAGAGAGACCCGCACGACTCTGGCAATGCGGTGGATCCCAAAACGCTAGCCGACCTCGGAGTGATCTACGAGGAGATCCCAATCGATGCAGAGGGAACATGGCAGAAGACAATAGATGTCTTTGCCAAGGAGAGGGGCTACAAGAATGTGAGTAGAAGAGACCCTGTCTACCCTTGAGTAGGAGTACAAGTGTAAATCTGACTGCGCCCTAGCGAGATCAGATCACAGTCACAAAAGCTGGATTGGGAGAGGCTTATGAGACCAAGATCAAGTCATTCTTCGACGAGTGAGCAATACTTCCTCCAGAGCGTGGACAAATCTGAAGTATGACCTTAGACATCTGCATGAGGACGAGGAGATTAGGTATATCCTGGATGGATCAGGCTACTTTGATGTGCGCGGGCACCACGACTCGCACCAAGAGAAGTGGATCAGAATAGCGTTGGAGAAGGGTGACCTCATAGTCTTACCGCCAGGGTGGGTCAAAGCGTCCAAAAGGACCGACGATGCTTTGATGACCTCGAAGCTAACGCTCATCGCCTTTCAGTATATACCACCGATTCACGGTCGACAACGCCAACAATCTCACGGCGATGCGCTTATTCCAGGACGAGCCAAAATGGACACCGTACTCGCGACAGGCGCCCGACACGGACGGCAGGGAAGCTAGGATCGAGTACGTCAGAAAGGTCAGCGACGCCATAGGCGCAGCCAAGCAGAGTGTTTCAGCTCAGTAGCCGTACCAATGCTCGTATGATGCTTTGCGATGGAGTGAGGTCTAACCGTCTTACACGTTTGGCAATGACACACTACACAGAGATGCTGGAGTCGTCTCCTTTCTTCATCTTCACTTCACACCCACACGATGACACACCTCTTCTGCAGGTTTTACATACGAGCGCGTTGATCTCCTTTGAAACCGGGCACTGGTCATCCGGCGCAGCGGCGAGCGAAAGATACGACGGCGTCAATCGAGCATATTGCGCAGTGGGAATTCCTCAAATTTCCCTCACTCAACCCTCATACTATCACCTCGTGCTTGGATCATATTGACACAGCTGTACGCACAGAGTCCCCTCTCGCACCACCTGCACAGTGACCACCAAGTCCGTCAGCTCGTCATGCCGTTTGGCCTCTACTCGCCAGATAAGCCGCCCAAGCAGCTATTGGAATCCCAACTCTCCCAGTGGCCGACCTCGCAAGGCTTTCGCCCGACTGAATATCGGAAGACGAAACTAGAAGAAAACCGCAAGAGCTTTGAGCTACACTTCACCCCTTCGGTCCAGCTCATCACCACCGAGTATGTTGGAGAGACTGTCGAGGACGTGAACCAGTGGTCCCGAGGGCTCAAGTTGCCCTTTCCGTTGGCGAAACAAGCTCTCACGGAGATTATGTCCTGTTTTCAAGGTACCGTAACCGATGCCAAAGTCGACGAGCCGTTCAAGCGAGGCCCCTTTACCCACTACGAGACCATTGAGAAGCAACTCGACAACACTTTCACAGACTTCTGCTCAAGGCTTTACTTCGATGAGCGCGGCGACCTCACTTGCAAGAAGAAGGAGACTCTGGCAGAGGACGATCAAGACGCATCGATGATCCTCCGCGAACCTTGGAATACCAAACCGTTCACGTTCAAGGTTCCTGGTTATCCAATCAGAGACCTGGCCGGCACAAATCTAGCCATGTCCGCACAACTGTTCGATCACATTGCAATTTCCGGCAAGTACAAGACGTGGACACATGAGATTGACATGGGCCATTCTTGCGAGGATTGTTTGGAATGGGTCGGCCAAAGCTTGGTGCCAATGTTGAACCCGGCTACTGGCAACACCACTGTAAAGGTGCAAGGTCGGGCCAAGGCGTGTGATGGGAGCGAGGTTGGCATCAGCAGGTTTGACCTGATCGACGTCCTCATCCACTCGGGGAATATGATTGACAAGGCCGAACAGGACGTCAAAGATGAGATTCGTTACGGTCAACGCATTCCAGAATCTCTCCAGACTGCTGCCAACGAGAAAGGGACCGAGCATCTCCGAGAGAAATTTCAATGCTACCAGCTCCTTGACTGGCCGTCAGCTTCAGCAAGTAGCAATTGCCATCTGTACAATCTCAACGACAAGTTCACCAAGGAGAACGTGTATGATCGCGCAGTGTGGATCCACGACAAAGAGATCAAGACGCTCGACAAGGCCAAAAGTGAGCTGGTCGACACTCTCAAGAATGACAAACTGGACCAAGAAGACAGAGACGCCGCGGAGACTGAGACACAATACATTGATCACAAGAAGGACAACCTCACTTCGATGAGCGCTAATCTGTTCAATCGCTTGACCGACACCATGCCGGACACTGTGAGCTTGGGAAGAAGGAGCGTCTTGGCCGGCAACATGGTCACCGATATGATCGATCGGTTCGGTCAACACAGTTATCCCTACGATTACGATGACCACAGCGCCCGATTCAAGCCTAAAGTATCGTTGAAGTATCTCGACTGTCCAAAGGCGGAACCACTAAGTTCTGGTTGGCTCAATTGGCACATCGATCGACAATGGTCATACGGTCAAGACGCCCCATCAAACCCGGATCAAGCTTCCCATGTGGAGGTGATTCTCGACATCAAAACGACCGAAAGCGCGGACGCAGACGACGAGTTGTTCAACTCTGAGGAGCCCCGTGATCGGTACATCTACGCTCTCGACCCCAAAGACGGTCCAGAGCGGGGTGACATGGAGAGAAACACATACGAGGAGCCCAACGAAGAGTCCAGATCTTTTGTCGATGACTTGATTGCCGGCCTCTTCCCGGATGACGCCCAAAACAGGACCTCGGTAATCATCGAAGATGTGACTGGTCAGGAAGACGATGGCACGATTCCGGATACCAGTACACCCGCTTGAGAACACCCCGAGTCATCAGTCGTCCTCTGGCGCCACTACTTCGCCGAAATCCGGATCGTGCTCTTCCGTCGTCTTGTATATATACATATGCAATGATTGGAGCGAAGCTGAGAAGGAGGATCTCTCCACCTTCTCCCCTCCGCCTTTTGGAGACGAAACCTAGTCTACGACCTCCGTCACGAGGCGGATCATTGAGTGATCAGGGTATAGCTCCATTATGCTAGATTATCGAAGTTTCTTTTCTCCCAAAATGCTGTTCAGTCCTCCTTCATTTGTCCCTCCATGATATCGCGTGATCTATCCTGCCTTTTCTCGTGGTTGATGCTTGAAGATTCTCGTCGACCGTCTCACGCAGAAGCGATCTTGTCCGCAGCGGCTCCGCCTTCCTTCCTGCCCCAACTGCCATTCCTCGCCGGAGGTCCACCTCTGGCACCCCTGAACGACCCTCTGCCACGTCCACCACCTGGGAATCTGGGAGCTGGGGGGTTTGAGACGCTGATGTTGACAGCGGTGTCTCGAATTTTCTGCAACGCCATCAGCGATCCGTGCCAGCGTTTTGACCTTCTCATTGCTCACATCATTGTGATCCTTCAGCGCCTCTTGCATGTCCGCTTCGGTCTCAAAGTCGACATACGCGAAGTCCTGGAATTGCAGGTATCAGTGACGATGCCGGTACCTGCCTGGAGGACATGCGACTTACCTTCTGTTTTTTCGTAATGTGATCTATAATGATTTTCACAATGGTGATCTGCAGAAGGATCAGCCACTGACAGTAAATGAACACAGCGCTTGGACTTACCTTCAGACCATCCTTGAATAGCCCTCGGATCTCCTCCTGAGTTGTCGGAGTGGGGATCCCCTTGATGTAAAGAGATTTCTTGGCTGCCGGTTGGGTTGGCGCTTCACTGGAATCGTCCTTGCCGTCCTGCACTTTCTTCCCCTCTCTCTCAGCTTTCGGAGCAGCCGGGGCAGTCTTCGAGTCCTGTGCTGCCGGACTCTCAGTCGATGTCTCAACCGCAGATGCGGCTCCCGTGCCATCTATGTCAGCCCAGTTGGCAGGCGGACCAAGATCGGCCCGGTTGGCGGGCTCTTCAATGGGCTCCTGCTCTGACTTTTTACCGGCAGCAATGGGGGTCGTCCTGCCTTTCTCCTTCTGAGCGAACGCATTCGTCGAGCCATTCTTGGCGTTGCCCTGGAATGACGCCTTGCCGTTCACGACCCCATCCGTCTTGCCATCGGCTGCCTCGACTGCCTTATTCCTTGCCATTGAATTACCGGGGGGCGTGCCAGCCGCAGGAGGTCCACGAGGCTGACGGGTTTGGGCAGGAGGTCGAGCGGGCATGTTAGAAGGTGCTGAGGGTGCGGAAGGGGCAGTGTTGGTTGCAGTCGCGTTGGCGACAGGTTTTGATGCTTGGGAAGGGCCAGTAGGAGGAGGTCGAGCAAGAATATTCTTCACATTGCCGGGTACCGCTGGGGTCTGCTGAGACACTGGGCGCTGGGGCACGCCGGCTCCAGCCACAGGGGCTGTAGCGGCAGCAGGTTTGGGGACATTGGCCGGAGATGGGGATGGCTGAGCGAAGCCGGTCGTAGCTCGAGGGGCGACTTTTGCTGACGGCGCGACCGACGAAGAGGTCACCGCGGACTGCGCGGCAGCCGAGGATGTTCGATGCGAGAAGTTGAGACCTAGTATAAATGGTGAGTCGTCGTACCTCTCCACAGAAGAGCGGCAACTCACCTTGACTTCGCGTCTCGGCGGTCACCCGGCCTTCCGAGATTGAGAATAACAGATGCGAACATGACGCATCCCTGTGCGGTCAGTATAGTGAATCGCTGTTTAACTAGGTAAAGCTCACGATAGGACCCAATGCCACGCTTCCGTCCAACGCGAGTCTTGATGTTCTGGAATATTCATCACGAAACCGATAGCCTTTCGCAGAAGTGTGTGCTGTTGCTCGCTGTCGACCGTCAGCTCGATCCGTAAGTCGACTTGTGGTCATTAGAACAAACCTCATGCTGTTATCAACCTTGTCCTTAACGGTCCCGTATACCTCCATGAAGCTATCCCTAGCCTGCTTCAACTTCTGCTTGTGAGCCTCGAAATCGGTGTGAATGGCGAATTCGTTGAAGGAAGAGGGGTATCGGACTGGTAGATAGTTCAGCCATGGATCGACGTTTGCCACCGGAATGCTCACAATGCAAACCGCCCGAGATCATAAGGTCCGCCTGCAATGCCCCACTAAGCAGCGACAGGATTCCGGTGCGCCCAATGGGAGCTGAGGTGATGAACAGCCGAGTTTCCGTAGGGTCGAATACCTGTTCCCGAGGGGTCAGCACGATATCCTCCCTCATACCGCCGTAAGCAAAGCTCACTCTCTGCGCCGTGTCAACCAACTCGCCCATCTGCAAAGCCGTAGACCACATAGTGCCCTGACCGCCGGCAATAGTCGCGTGACCTTCTCCTGCGGAACATTAGAATCCAAAAATGACAGATAAAGGCGAGATCGACTGACCATGGTCGACTATGCTAGGAGTCAGTATATACAGCAGGAATTGCGGTAGTCAAGGAACTCACAGATCTTGTGCATAGCCACAGCACCTCCCAAACCGAAAAGCCTGAGTTTCACTCCTCCGGTCTCGACGACTGTCGTCGAAGCCTCGTCGATCACAGTGAGGTTGTGCACCTCGTATTCTCCCGTCCTGAACTTCTCCAGCACCCTCACATCCTCAATGAGGCCCCAGACAGTGAAAACTGGTACCGGAAAGGTGATCGCGCCGGAAATGAGGAGAGGGAACTGAGACAAGGGGAAGTGGATTGACGAATTGTTCAGCGCTTCGATCAACTTCGCTCTTCCTGCCGAGGGTGGGATATCTAGTAATTGGTTGCGTGTAGCTGGCGGCAACAGAGGTGAATACTGAAGCAGGTGTCGCAAGATCCTACAAAGAAGTCAGAATGCCGCCTTCCTCAATATCGCGGAAAGAGCATGTTTGGACGCTTTGCACTTACTTGTCGCCCATTCGATCTAAGCTCTCCGCATTCATGAAGCCAAAGTCTCCAGTGTGGATCACGGCCGTAGCCTCATGCTCCCGGATTAGACGATTCAACTCATGATCTGTGCGTTCAAGGAAGGCACTATGGTCAGCCTCCCTTCCTAGCTGCTTTTTACAGTCCCCTCCTGGTAGGTCCAGCCATGTACACTCACAGTCACCTCTGATATCAGCTACACACAGAATCCGGCCAGTCTTGCCCGCGAGGACGACTCGAGGCGGAGAGGAAGCCGAGGAAGCTTTTTCAGTCGCTGGCGGAGAGAGTAGTCCGTTTTGGTGGGTGGTGATGGCCATTCTTGACGAGAAATGATATTGAGAATCCGGTGTGGATGGATCAGAGCTGATGACAGACTACTATGACCTGAGTAAGGTAGTTTTGAGTAGGGAAATGGAGATCACACTCGAAGATGTACAACCTCTTCCTAGTTCCTCGACCTGACTGGCAGCAGCGGCTAGCTGGGATGGCTCTCGAGGGTTTGGGTGGCAAAAAAAGCGGAATCAATTATTGGTGGTTGGGTTGACGTAAGATTTCTAGGATCTCACCTCCACCTTGGACGTCCACCAGTCCCCAGGCGGAGAGGAAGGAAGCGGTGGGGTCTCATGCAGCGCTGGTAGTTGGACACTAGACAACTAGAGGTGGAACACATCCAGCATATATCCGAGAACAACAGTATCGCCACATGAGTCGCAAGAATCCGACAAGAAGTAAAACCCCCGAGCCTGCAGCGCTCGGGGGAACACCGTACGAGCTCATCCCAGCAATTACAGGCGGCGAGACTTCCTCCTCTCCTGCGGAAAGATCTCGACCATCCACTTCACTAGGCTTTTGCGAGCTGCTCAATAAGTTCCAACGACTCTCACACCATCCTGAGCCTCCAACAAAGCTTGCTAAGATCGACGAACCATCGTCCAAGCTATCCCGCTCCACCACATGGCGAGCTTCCTCCCTTCGCAAGAAAAGCACTGTCGACGTCGAACATCGACCCAAAGCATGGGCACAGTCGCTTGGTCCTCCCGGACCATCAGTCTCACAGACAAAGCGCTTCCTCGAAAATAACAAGGAACCTGAACCCCGTCGCACTCCATTGCCCCCTTCATCCCGAATGAATATCGATCCGGCGTCGAGAAAGGTTGAAGCCGAGTGGAAGCGAGAAGCTATGCTCTTGAAAGGGGCTCAGAGAGCGTGTCTCTTGAATGCAGTATGTATCAGTATCACAGATCCATGTGATCCTCAAGCCAGTGAGTAGACTGCATTCGGATCGTCAGGATGTCGAAGCTGACAAAGGTCAGTGAGCGAAATCCGCGATCGACTGAGGTCCACTAAACCCCGATCGCCAGCTCTGGGTCCACCGGCGCACACGAACCCGTCAATACCCAGTCCTTCACTTCCTACCAGCAAGGCTACTTCATCGGGCCAGAGCAAGCCCACAGTCAAGGTATCTTCTCCGTCGAAGGCTACCCCATCAGCTTCCGGCACGAGCCGAAAATCCGCCCTGCAGCCCAGCAAAACGCTTCCCAGGCCGATGATGGACCGACGCCGACCCCCAAAGAAAGTCATCCCAGCACCTGAAGTCCCTCCGGCCCGCAGTACAGCACCACTCAAGATCCAACCCAAGAAAGCTTCAGCATCAGCGAGTAGTTCCTCCACCGTTGCCAAACCACGCTCATCCACTAGATCAACAGCGGCCTCGCCTCTCCGACCTCGAGCTTCCGCCGCGAATTCTGGCACCATACCGACCCCCACTTCCCGTGCACCACATCGAGATCCGGCAACGCCGAGACAGCGACGCATCAGTCCAGAAGGCGAGCTGACACCCATTGAGGATCGACTGAGAGAGCTGAGAAGGATCGAAGGAGGTGCCAAGTGATCCATAGAGGAGACGCGTGTGGATCGTTTCGATATTCATACTCCTGTCCACGATAGAATTGATGTGCAGAAAGCACCATTGTTTGCGAAAAGTACCCTGTAGAATCAGTCCTTGTTGTACGATGCTGATTAGCAAGCACACGATCAGCTTATATATGTATCAGTCATCTGTCTCAAGTAAATGGATCGTAATACATGAGACTTGTCACCTGTTCGCGTCGTATACTACTCACTGGTCTACTGACCTTGAAACCAGCAAGTCCTTTTCACGCTCCTCCCCCCGGATAACGAAGGTCATTGCTGATCGACGTAGCCGTAAGGGAGGATTGTTCTTTCTTCGCCATGACTTTTTACAGTCGCACAGCCTCCACCATCAGGTTTGAATGCACAAAGGCGCCCGATCGTGAGGAACCTCTGGCGGGAGGGGATCCATGCTAAGATGGAGCGTAGCTCAAGATGTCGTCCGCCTAGATGGCCCGGATGATTCGAGTGTTTGTTTGCTGAAATGCTCTTCGCTAGATATGCTGAGGTGGTTGGTGGCACGACCGGTCTCCTCCTGATCATGTGCTCACGACATGTAGGTTGGTCGACAAGGTGTCCTCTAGATCTGCGGGGATCACCAGTCCGTAGCCCTTGATGAATTTGGCAGCCGTCTCCGGTGAGATGGAATTATCGGCGAGAGCGTCCATCAATGCTGTATAGTCGTAGCTATCGTCGCACCCGGTCCAAATGTCCTCGTCCCCCAGCTCGGAATATCTCCTTGCCTCCCGCTTCAAAGCCATCGCTTGATCCTAACAGGGTGATACCGCCTGTATATGGAAGGCCCTTGGTGCTAGCGGGGTTATCGTCGTCTGACCGATTGAGTGGATCTCCAGTGGGAGAGTTCTTCGAATCGTCCATTGTGGCTTGCCCGTCGACTTCGGTGTGATCAATTGCTGTGGCGTCCGTCGGAACTACCTCGCCTGAAGTCGATGAGGCAACAGGTGGCCGACCTGAGGGCGTTGTCACTTGATGATCGACAAACGCTGTATCCTCGCTCAACGCGAAAGCCCCACTGACTCCTCTTAACAGCTTGTACGAGTCATAAAGATCTTCCGCCCAACTCCTCTTCCGCATCTCCAGCTCGTCCGCCACTTTCGTCGAAGGAACAGAAATTATCCGTGACCTGGCCTTCTTCCCTTGATCGAATCTCTTCTCCAGGTCGGAGACCAGTAGACCAGCTGCCGCCGGTCCTCCAGCCCAAGCCTCCACCTCCAATACGGGATGTCGTAGCGCTTTGACTTTGACGACCGGGGTGATGTGGTTAAAGTCGAACCTGACGCGTTTGAGGGGGCGCAAGGCGGATCGCAAAGGTTTCACCTTGATCATCACCGGAGGTGGAGGTTGGACGTCCTTGAAGACATTCAGTTTTGGGCGTTTGACCCTGGGCTGCTCTTCACTATTTGGCAACCTCCTTCGCTTCCATAATGCCGAGTCCCGGAGTACCATTGGCTGTGTTGGACCAGGACCCAAGGAGCTTCTGGGCGGGAGTGGACCATGTCGCACGGTCACATTTGGTCCGGTATCCTTGCTGAGCATCCCAGGAGGTCGACTTGGAAGTCGCTCATCGGTTGATTGCCCTATCGCGGAACGCCGAAGTTCGTCCATATTCCTTGAGGAATTGACGATGGTGGTAGGAAGCGAAGTACTTTCTCCTCTTCGGACGCGTTTGGGCGGATGTCTGACTTGGCATTCTGATGGCTCTGGATTTGGGCGCTTGCGGAGAGGGCGCACCATCGCGTGTGATATCGGAGCTGGTGGCGGTGCGTTCGACGGTTTGGGCTCGATCTCGATCTGAGGCTTGAGGACACTGACGGGCATCGAGGCGGTCGAAGGAGGATAGAAACCACCGGGCACGTGCCGAACTAACTTGCCCCTGCTGAGGATTCTGCTCGGCGGCTCGAGAATGACAGGTAAATCGACTGTAATGGCCTTTATCGACGTGGCCAGAGTGATCTATACTCGTACTGTCAGCAGCCGCTTTTCACTTCAATCTGAACGGCCACTCACGGATTGCCGGAGAGGTGACTTATTCTCGTCGCCGTGATTGATCATTTCCAGGTTTTGCACTAACACAGGTGCGAGCGATGTCGTGAGTACAGTGACGGGCGAGAGAACCGGTTTGGGTAGTTCAGCAGGTGACGAAGCTGAGATTTTATACCGCCATTCAGCGATCTTGAAAAGGTCGTACATCTTCTCTTCGTCCCCGTCTTCTGACGTGACATCGTCCGGGACTGTGTAGTAGTCCCCAATCGACATGGCGTATAGCACCAGGATGAGCAGTACCGATATGGTTGCGAGGGATTGCATTATGTCGTGCATGTTAATGGCGGAACGATGTTGGCTGCGGTGTATGAGCCGGAGTGATGATTGAACAAACCGAGAGGGACTTTCGAGACTGGCGATTTCATTCATAAGATGAGGGTGCTCCTCATGCAGCTCTTGCAATGGCGAGGCCAATGCCTCATGGCAAAGTCGTGGCAGGAATTGAGCTAGAGATCAGGCACAAAGGGATCGCCGAACCCAAACTTACCTCGAGTAGCGTCTGCTAATTTCCCAGTAGGGTAGTGTAGACTGACCTTTCCCATAGTCGCCCGCTACCGATAACAACCTCTCGCAGGTCGAGTGACCCTATGCAGTGCATGAAAAGTCGTCCCGTGAGTAAGAGGCGTGTCAAGATGTCGTGGGCCGGGTCGCCATTAAAACGATGATGTTGGTGTTGCATATACATTATTCGTACAAGAACCGATGCTTCTGACCGATCGCCGAACTGCAATGGCCAAAAGCGGAAAGATCGGCGGAAGCGGCATCGAGCTATCCTTGGTTGACTGGCAAGTTAAGCGAGCAGACGTATCACCTCTTGCGCCGGCTGGCATTTGGGTTTTTGCGACCGTGACCGATGGTAGGCATGCCTGGACCTCCGCTACGGCCTTTACCGGACATACCGACGGTGATGATCTCGGGAAGCCACTACCACACTTGTCAGCTCTGATGGCCTCTCTTATCCTGGCTACTGGACACTCGACAACAGCACACGTGCCAAGGCACGTGTTGTGTGTATCCTAGCGTGGACTCACATCAGGATCGTCCCAACCACTCAATACGCCATTGGCGGCCTTCTTCTCCTCTTTCTGCTTTTTGATCCGCTGTGACCGGACTGCATCCTGCCATTCGGCCTGATCCTCCCTAAGCACCAATCCCGTACCGCCTTTCAACTGCCCCTTTGCTCTACCCGGCTTGGCGTCGGGAATGGTGTACTTCGTTCCGCGCAAGTGGTACTGGAAGTTCTTCTTCAGGTGGATCTTCTGTTGGCCCGTTTTGGAGTCTACAGTGACTGTCGTTCGGAGTAGTGAAGGGTTACCGCAAGATGGACAGAACTTTCTGCTAGAGTCTTTGCAGATTCTACGTATTTGGTCAGCAATGCCAGCCTGGAAGCGGAAGTCGGACTCACTTGAAGCAAGCGTGACAACGCAGGACAAAGCTCTTGACCTTGCCTATCCTCTTTCCACCTTCACCGACAAGTCCAAGGCCCATACCCAGCAAGACGTTCTGAACAGCAAAATCTCCAGTCATACAAGCCGCTGCGAGGGGTTTAGCTTCTTCCCCGGCCTTTCCGTTGTCCGCAGGTAACAATCCGAGATCGTGGTTTCGATGCGTAGTGACATTTGCTGGTGTGATCCACTCGCCGCCATCACTCTCTTCGTCCTCGTCGTCGAGTGTCGTTGAAGACTCGGTCGGGACCGTTGGAACGGTCGACCATGCCGTATCCTGCTCCAGAGGTGGCTCGAGCTGGTCTTCCGGTTTCGAGTCTAACAAGACCTGTTCGATGGATTGCGTCACCTGCTCCACATCGTCCAACTCTGCCTCTTCCTCTTCGTCGACGCTTTCTCCCTCGCTCTCCTCATCATCCTCAGAGTCCTCGCCCTCATCTTCGGCTTCGACCTGAGCCTCTTCAGGACCACCGTTGCTACCGCTGGCTTGGGGTCCGCTGCTTGAGCTTGGTGCTTCGGGTTTCGCCTGTCCTGTGGGCTTTTTCTGACCAAGCTCTGTTCGGATATGCGCAGAACCATTCTCCAGCACTTCGTACTGATACGTCAAGGCGATGACCGAAAGATCCGCTTGTGAGAGCACAGCGAAATCTCCAGTCTTCCTCGCAAACGCAGTGACTAAGCGCGAATGTCAGCTCGACCCCGGCGTGTTAGCAAGCTAGACCCACCCTTGCTCATAGCTTCTGCGGTGGGCTGCTCAATTCTGACGTCCAATCCCGCGACGTCCAGCATCTTCCAGTGATCTCTGGCTTTCTGATCCCTCAACTCCGCGAACACCATTGGAGTAGTGTGAAACGATGTGGCCAAATGCCGTAGTGGGGTGAGGGACAGTAGTGGTCCAGCATCGAGGATCAGGTGCTTGATGTCAGCAGACTTGGATGTCGAGGCGATTGGCTGCGAGCTTGCAGCCTCAGGCGACACTGCCACGTCTGCTGGTGGCTGAGGTGCCGCCTCCTGGGGCCCATCTTCCTGAACGCTGGATGTCGCTGCAGGCGCGACGGTAGAAGAGGAGGCGATGTTGATGACGGTAGGCGTATCGCTAGAAGGGCGCGCTATGGCGCTGTACGACATGACCATGGTGGGCGAGAATGGTATAGCTGTATTGATAGACGTCGCAGTACAAGCTTGTCTACCGTACCATCAGAGCGTACGGTCATCTAGAAATCTGAAATCTTGCGAGAACGACGAGGTGGAGGTTTCAAAACACTACAAACCCAGTTGATAAGCTGTTGGGATGCATGACGTGGGCTTCTTCCCACGTGGCTCTGGCCGCGCGTTCAATGATCACTGATCTGTCGTCCTCAGCTTGGTCTCGACTCTTGTCCTTGTGAGCTTCCATATATCAGTGCCAGTGCAATCATCATCCACACGACACCTACGCAAGACCTCTCAACGCAAATCGATCAGCTAGTGCAAAAGTCTAGCTTGAACCCGTCACAAGAGCCTCGAATCCATCCACCATGTCGTCGATTGGTACCGGCTACGATTTGTCGGTGTCGACATACTCCCCTGACGGGAGGTTGTTCCAGGTGGGTGGATCATCGATCTGACATGGGTACTAGGAAAGGCTACCGACCCTGTCGTAAGATCTGCGACGTATTTTGTGCAAAGCTGACCCGTTGCTAGGTCGAGTACGCCAACAAAGCTGTCGAAGCTGCAGGGTGAGTCATTGCAGCTTTGCACCTTGCGCACCTGCGCCTTTGACCCAGCTGACACACCTCTCAGAGTTGCCATTGGTATAAGATGCTCTGACGGAGTTGTGCTCGGTGTGGAGAGATTACTGCATTCGAAATTACTGGTCAAAGGAGCAAACAGGAGGATAGCATCGGTGGACGACCACATTGGCATGGCTACGGCGGGTCTGCTGGCGGACGGAAAGCATTTGGCATCGAGGGGGAGAGAAGAGGCGTACAACTTCCGAGATCAGTATAGCGCCGCTGTCCCAGTACAGGTCAGTCAAATATCGAGAGCTCCAAGAGGGGAAGATGCTGATCGATGGTTTACCCGCTTTTCTCTCATCCTCAATCTGTCGTTGTGCTCTTGCTACGATCACCTGCCTCTTCTCCGCGACCCCATGCAATCTCACAGATCCTTGCCGACCGTATCTCCGCCTACGTCCAAGCATATACCTGCTACGGCTCGGTCAGGCCATTCGGTATCTCCACCCTTCTCGGCGGTGTCGACAAGCAATCGCAACCGAAGCTGTACTGCGTCGAGCCAAGTGGAGTCTACTACGGATACAGGGCGTGCGCTATTGGCAAAGGCAAGGCCTTGGCCAAGACCGAGCTAGAGAAGATCATTGGAAAAGAGGTCGACGGTGTGCAGAAAGAGTTGACGGTCAGGGAGGCTGTCTTGGAGGTGGCTAGAATGTGAGTGAATACAGTCCCATTGCGAGCGGGAACAGTTCCAGTGGCTTTGCATCATACAAGGGCGACGGGAAGAGATTGCGGGGTTTCACACAGCAGTTTCAATCCGGAAGACACTGGCTGACAGCACCCCTCAGCGTCCACCTCGTTCATGATGACAACAAGGACAAAGACTTTGAGCTCGAGATGACATGGGTGTGCGCCGAATCCAAGTTCAAGCACGCACTTGTCCCCGCAGACCTGCTGAAGGAGGCAGAAGAGAAGGCAAAGGCGGCACTGGAAGAGGGTATGGAGGAGGACTAGGAGGGTGGTCGTGAGCATAGCGGTAGTTGATGCCGCGACATGTAGTATAGACATGATGAAGCAGCTACAAATGCGTTCCAGTTGGCACATCTGGTGACGGACTGGCCAAAGCTCTCCTGACTTGTCGATGCCAGCTTCACAAGGCGCTATCAGTATATTGGAAGTTCTATCGGGTTGACTTGAGTAGTCATCAGAGAGACAAGTGTTCATCATGTACCACTTCCGGGTCATACAAATCCAATACAACGTCGGTCACCGACAATAAACAACGATACGAAGCACTGACACCTCTGGCTCACAAACCCCACGATGCACCTTCGTGAACAACTTTTTCGCGAGGTCTTGCACCTCCTACACCTAAACATCCAGACAACTTCTTCCATGCTTCCCGTCAATCCACTATACTAGCGCGACTCGGCCTCTGGACATTGCGCCGCCCTTCCAGTTTCTCATACTCCCTACTCGATTGGCAGCTTCTTCCCTCTGTATCTGGGCAAACGCCTCTAGCATGTGCGATGGCAAGAGGGGTTGCCTAGCCGATGGCGGTTTAGCAAATAGCGACACGGGCACTGCCGTTGGTCCACTTTGTTTCCTACTGTTGTGACCGAATAGCCCAGAAGGCTGGGTCTGGTGAGTCGTTTGACCCTCTGCGGCTGGGGTGCGAGGAAGTGACGAGTGATCCCCTTCGGGCGAAGTGACAAGTCCTCCAGGCGTGTCGACCCTGACTCTCTTGTGCGGCGAGGCGGTACTTGGCTCGCCAAGCGTCAACTTCCGCTTGATGGGTGAGGTACTAGAAAGCACCGCAGGGCTGTTCGCGGAACCCTGCCCGTGTCCCGATGGAAGAGGTTTGGCTGGCTTGGATTGTGTCAAGACCTTTTTGGTAGGGTGAGGAGCAGTCCCGGGGTTCGGTCCAGAAGAGCTTTTTTCCAATCGATCTCTCACTTCGAGCGCGGTGACGCAGAGCGACCTGACCATCTCAAAGGACAGGAAGCCCAGAATGTCGATAATGTCGTCGTTTGGCCGGGCGTCTAGGTATGCTGAGAAGTTGATAAATTCTCTGAATCGACGGGCTACACAACATTGTCAGTTGGGAGAGCCCAATAATCAGGAGTTGGACTTACATTTCCTGTAGGTGAAGCTGGCCTGCCGACAGTCCGAGTAGTGGACATACTCGTCTTTGGTCATTTTCTTCGTGATCTCATCCGCGTCCTGCAACAAGAGTCAGTGAATATCGGGGCAAGTGTACCGTGTCACTCGCCTTGAGCCGCTGCATACTGTCTTGATGGGCCTGCAGCTCATCTTCGTCTTCATCGTCCTCATCGTCATTGGCCGTGGGCCCCATCTTGCCCTGCTTCGACGGGACAGTCTTGAGGAAGTCGGAGAACGGGGTGAGCAATTCCCAGGGCAATTTGACCATGGTCTTTCGTCCCTTCGGCGCGGCTTTGTCTACAGGCAAGGCGTGTCAATTCTATTTGATGAGAGTGAAGGACAACGTCGAAACCTACCTGGCTCATCGGGGTCTACATCACCGTCCTCGTCCTCCTTAGCCCGCTTTCTCACGTCCTTCCACGATAGATAGGTTCTCAGTCGATTGACCTTTCCGCGATCATCCCTGATCAGAAAGATCAGATCCTCGGCGGAGAGGTATCTTGCCGATCGCAAGTGTGTGAGGAGACGGGCCCGAGTGACCTACTCAAATATTAGCAACGTTCCTCCAAGCTCAAGACCAAGTACAGCAGGGGAAAGAGTTGGAGACATTGATCGCTCACAATTTCTATTATTTGCCCTCTTACGATATCCTCGACGAGCTTGACTGTCTCTGGCAAGGGATCCTGTACTTCTCCAAACACGAACATCTAGTTCAGTCACATTAGACCCTTGTACATCCTCGCCACTACCATCATCACTCACCATCTGGCTGATCTCGCTAGTGTACTTGTAATCCCCCTTGCCGTCCGCAGCCTTCTTCGCTCCAGCTCCAGCGCCTCCTGCTGCTCCACCTGAAGCCTTGCCTTTCTTCCGCTTCGTTGTCCCAACGGCAGCTTCGTCGTCGTCATCATCTCCATCGTCCTCGTCCTCTTCGTGGCCATCAGGTGATGTAGACCTTTTGAGCTCTACCAGCGGTGTCGCCGATCTGTTCTTTCCGTTCGCGCCGGCGCCGACTGTGGCGTTGGCTCCGACGCCTGATTGTCGCCTTGCAAGTGTAGGATTCGATGGACCAGCATCATTGGGACCAGTCGCCGCGTTCAACGGTGTTGGTAGGGTGAGCCCGTTGGCGGGGAGAGGAGAAGGTAGGGCGAGTGACGGTCGCGACGGACCAGCTGTGGGAAGTGCGAGGGTAGACATGTCGAGTAAGATGGTCGCAGAGAAGTGATAACAGTTGTGAGAGATGACGAGTTGTACTCTCACAGGGGAAGCATATGATCAACGATCGCCAGCCCTTTTGAAATTGTTGAAATCTTGGTGACGACTTTTGGCTGTTGAGCCGCTGGTCTTGCCTTGTGATGACCGAGGTTTTATGTCCAAAGATTTCTCGCCTCTCTGTTCACACGGCCAGCGTCGCCTTCCAAGGTAGACAGCGATCCTCCTTGACTAAAGCTGGACGGGATAGTTGGGCCGAAGGTCTCCCAAAGGATCAGGCGCTAACCGACTTTTGAAGTGCGTTTCAACTTTGCGCCGTTGTCGCTTGTCTACCTGAGACGGCGAGTGATTCGAAGGCCTTGTCGAGTCGCGCTGAGTTGAGATAGAGCGTCGATAGAGCGTGCTGAAGTACAACAAACTCTGATGCGTACAACGGGTAAAGCGGACTGGGCTGGGAACTTGGCGGATGGTGTGAAACGAGGTCACCGGTCGTGACGGTGGTAGCGAGTCTCGTTTCCAGCTTTCGGTAGGATGATCGTCGGATCAGCCTGCCTTTCTTTGTGCACTGCGATCGAAAGGCGGGATCGTGGCGGGTTGCGTACGTTGGCCAGCTGTGGTACTAGACCGGTGTAAAGGTACAGAAGGGTCACACCGTAACAAAACCATACAGTACATTCTGCATCCAGAATATCCTCATTCTTGACCTCCCTGTCGAAATCGCTCAGCACACCACGAAGTCATCCTGGACTTTCATAAGCGAGGTCGCCGGCGGTCTCTTTGGCTCTCTGAGGCTCTTTGTTCCGACGCTGCTCCGACCATTTTCCCCGTTCCCTCCATATCCCGGAGCATCCAGCCTGTGATGGAAGGCTCCGCATCCCACTCCTCCTAAACGACGTTGAGCCCCGTACGCGTGCTGTCAATAGTCTGGGCGTCAGAAACGCCACGATGGTCGATGATGATCGCTTAACTCGGACTTCAACCAATCACATCCTCTCGTTCTCCCTTATCTATACTCCCGCACGGACCACCGGTAGTCACCGCCCTGCTCCTGCCGTAACTCGCAGATTGAGGGAGTCGCAGCAGCTGTGGCAGCGTTACTTAAGCGCACTCAGCTTGCTACTTCCTAGCGAACTTCGCTTGGGTCAGTAAAGACGTCGCACTCGAGGCGCAGAGGTCGCTTTGGCCGCTCGATGAAAGCCGAACAGTCGGAGCAAACGTCTAGCCTCGCCAGTCGTTGGATACTTAAAGTACCTGCAAGCTGAGTCCCCTCGATACGTACTGTATGTATACTTCACTTACTCCGGTGCATTGGATTATAAGATGATGGATACGTAGCGCCGCTCCCAAGCGAGCAATCTTGCCGGTCGTGATCTCAGACCACGACCCCAGCCCAATCCTGTCCGGCTTTTGCAGGATCACTTTTCAACGATCGAGCCGCCTCGGCGTCCTCCCGCCAGATTCTCGTGGCGAAGTCGTCCGCACAAGCAGCGAGCTACCAAGTCATCAGCTTTCGTCATTGAAGAGAATTGAATGAACTCACCATGTCATAGCCCCAGTCGACAGCATTTACCTCCCTCTCACGGCCGTCACAAGATTCTCCAAGACTTAGTCTAGTCGCAACGACCTCGTTGACCGATCCCCTGACCGACCGTGGTCGAGAGGCCGTGTCCCATGTCATGACACCACCTTTGGTGCTCCCAGAGGCCAAGTATCGCCCACAAGGAGAGAACGAGATGCCCATCCAGAAATTAGACCTGAGCTCCGGGTGGACATATCGTACCGGCTGGATCAGATCCGAGTTGTCGCCGGCCACATTCAGTGATGGCCTGACAACGTGGATTTTCGAATCTCCGGTGAGAATGTGTAGATCACCAGTACTTGGTTGCTCGCACATGGCGTGGATACCCCGAGGACGAGCTCCATTCACAGCAGTAGGGTCGGGTAACGACGCCACTGCTTGAGGTTGCGTCTTTTGTTGAAATCGAGGATCCCACAGCTTCACAATACTGATCAGGTGAAGGATCAGCAAGCTATCTCTTTAGGAGATCAGAAACGACTCACCCGTCGGCAGAACCGGCTGAAGCAAGATACCCCGGCATCGACTGCAAGGCCACCAGACTGGTCACGCTCCTAATCTGGTTCTTCTTCCTTGGACTATCGCCATGCGCATTGGCCATTCTGAATTTCCAGAAATTGGTTCCATCACTGAACTGCGGTTCGAAGCCGGGGACACCGGCAGAATAGCCTCCTCTTGTCCTCCCCTGCGTAGGAACGGCGTCAACAGTAAGTGTGTGGTCGTCGGTGATCATCTTGTCTGGGCCTCGAACATCGAAGATCAGGATGTTCCCATCACGTCCTGCTGTTGCAACGGCGTTTTCGAATGGAACGGAAGATCTGGATGTGTCGAGGAAAGTGCAGGACTTCAGGGAAGCACTGTGAGATGACAGCGTGGAGAGAAGTCTTGGGGTTTCACCGTCCATAACATGCAACCTCGCAGTCTGGTCTCCAGATGCGGTCAACTACATTGGAGGTCAGTTGAAATGGACAAAGTGTTGGAATTGCCGATGCTCACGATATGCGTGTCGTTTCTCGACCACTTGAGATCAAGAACAGCGTTCCCGTGCGCGCGCCAGAACCATCCACCGACATCCCGGTTTTCGCCCACCGGCTCGTCAACGTCGACCACCCGGACGCCTCCTTCTTCGGCAGCAACGGCGACGAATCGCCTCATGCCGGCTTCCTTGGCGTCTCGACTGGAGTACCGTTTCGCAGAGTTGGAGAACGCGACAGTCAGCGGCGGGGCGAAGTCTCGAGGTTGCTGCCAGGGGTGTAGGGATGGAATGAGGATTAGTGAAGGTGGTTCAGTGGGTCGATGCGAGAGTGACGTCACGAGTCTCTCGAGGTATGGTGTTGTTGGTGTGGTGACTGCGACGGAGTCAGCGAGTACTCAGAGCTGACGTGCATCACTCACTTTGCGTTGGTCCACTCATCATCATCGACCCGCGCGCTGGGATACCCATTCTTCCCCTTTTCCTCCTCCATAAGCCTGTATCCACTTTGACCTCTGGGATGGCGATCACAGACTTGCGTATCCAGTGATTCTTTCCATCCAAGTGGTGCCCATCGGGTCTCGAGGAGGGTGTCGTCGGAAAGTAGTCGTGCATACTGACCACCCTACCGTGCTTCAATCGCCTTCTATCGTCGGCCTCTGCGATCTCCTCATCTTCCTCGTCTTCAGATCCGCTCATTTTCACATCTTCGCGAGAAGAGGCGCTTGGGGAATCAGGCAGTACTCGTGCCACCGGGCCAAGCCTCCGCTGCCTCTTGCGCGACGAGTTCCGCGTTGGTGACGAAGGGGTTTGTGCTTGGGTCGAAGAGGAGGCATTTTCGGAGCGAAGTTGGCTTGACGATGGGGTAGAGTATGAGCGAGTGAAGATAGGAGCTAGCTTGATGGCCTTCTTAACCACGGACCGGGAGGAAGAAGCTGCGGGTGTGGGTGACGCGATGACGTTGCCGTTGAGTGATTGGAGCGGGAGTCGATGTTCAGTCATGGCGGCGGTGGCGATCGAGAGAGATCTGTATCGAGGGGGGGTTGAGACTGGCAAGACGATCCACAAAGCAAGCTCGACAATCAGCAGGCGTATGGTTGAATGTGTACCAGCCAGTTGCAGAGTAAGTGTCGAAAATCACGACGCGATCGTGGGCGGTAGAGTATGTCCACCAACGAGCTGGCTGCACCTCCACTTTGACGAAATTTCCAGGGTCAAAAGCCAGTCACGTCGCGTCTTTGCTAGGGCTCGTGCCTGAAACACGTCACGCGTCAGGGCCCGTGCTTGTTTCAGCTGAGGTGAACAAGGGTGAACACTAGTGAACAACGACGGGATCAACTCGCGTCTCGCGGCTCGCCATGCTGGACCTGGTCGAAGGGCCCAGGCGCCGTGGAAGCTGGATAGTTGTCAGCTCAGACAGCTGCTCAAATGTCATGAGCAAGAATGCCCAAAGACAACAGAATCAGCTTGACGGCGACCGATCCGCCGCCCGCTGAAATGTCATTGAAGGAACTCTGTAACCATGGCGCGTGGCGTGTAAGGCCAGGAGTTTGGGAATCGCAACCAGGAAAGTTGCAAGTGATTGAGCGAGTGAGTGAGTGACGCTTTGTCGTTCGTGAATGTGAAGCTCGAGCCTCGAAGCACCAATCCATAGCACTTGTCGCTATGTTGTCGATCCAGCATCACCCACTGTCGATCTAGAGCTGAGCGTTCTGCGCCTCGGCGACATAGGCGTCATGGACATGCCCATGAAGAACAAGTCGGGAAATCAGTGCTCCTCCTTTCTCTGACGTGCTGGCAAAAAATCAGAATGGGTCTGTGCGCTCAATTCCCAGTTCAATAGTTCGAAGCCGCAATACAACAACACCTTACTCCATCTACTCATTCCTGTGACTCTTTGACCTTTGTACCTTATTGTCAGTGCTTACTTCTTACATCCCCTCCCCCGTAGCTACCTTCCTGGTCACTATCAACTATCGTGCTTGAACTCCCACCTCCCACCATGTGTCCAAGCTCTCTCCGAACAACCGCACTTCCTCCCCCTCAAACGCCCCTTCACCCTTCATCCTCGCCATCGCCAAACCCCCTCGACTCCCGACGCCCGCCTCGACCTCGAAGATCACTGCCATCGACCGCTCCTCCCTCTGAGAACACTCCATGGCAACCATCATCCCTCACGCCAGGCGTCAACGGCATCAGATACGAGGACTCGAAGTATGTCCCCCTCACTTCCGGCTACGACGCCGACGACGAATATGAAACATCTCTCCGACCAGACGCCAGACAATCCGCCGATCGGTGCCAAGCGAAGACCCCCTCATCTCAGCTCGAGCTACCGAAGAGTGTCGGCCTTTATCTCCTCGCAAAGGGGTATCAACTGCTCGCGTTGATGCCGGTTCTTCAGTCATTAGGATTAGGGAAAGACGGTCCACAAGACGTGAGTGAAGTCTGCCCTGATCTTTCTCATGTTGCTTCAGATGTCGGCATTACTCTTCGTACACGGGTCAAATGTTAGCCTAATACGGAAGCCAGTACTGTACATACCTCCAGAACCACCTCGAGTCCACGGACATCAACTTGGCCTTCTGCAGGATGTCGACCACAGCACAACGGACAGGGGCCCACTTAGCTGAGGCCTGAGAACATCATGACACTCAGGTAGGCCAGCTCCAATGTTCTAGAAAGGTACAATCCAGAGCTGAATATCATTGCAGCATTTTCACTGCCGGGGAGATGAGATGTGGGAAACAGGCGATGTCCGAAGCGCGGAGCGAGTTTTGGCGACACGCCTGACTGTCAGCGCCAGTAGTACGTCCATCAACACATGTCCTTTGACATTAGCGGTCATCACTACTTTGCTTGTTGCATCATGCTCCTGATGTATGTATTGTCAAAGCCATTGTCACGGCCCTCCCCCTAGATCTGGCAAGGAATGGATAGGTCGACTCTGCATGACACAATACGATGAGATGTTCCTGAGAAGGGGTATAGAGCGACCAGCGCATAGCTCAAGGTGTCAGGAGCAACACTGGTGCCCTGTCACACTGCAGTGCCCTTGGGCTTGACGTTCGCCGCGAAGGCGTCTGATGAGTGAACATGAGCGATGACCTTCCGACATCACCGACAGTCATGCTGGGCAACGTACCGATATAATTGCCCTAAAAGCCCAAGATCAGCTATCCAGCGCACGGATGAGCACGGTCGAGGTAGACTCACGGCTGGATCGTACTCGCAAGTTACTGGTGGGTATCAGCTTCCTTGATGGTTCCATAGACGTGGCAGCTAGACTAACCTTGTACTCCGGACTGAAGACGATTTGTATCAGCAAGCCAGACTGCGTAGCGGAAACGACAGTAACCTACCCCACACTTGGCAGTATAGCACCCGACCTTTGCGGTGTTCTGGTTGAAGATCAGTATGAACGACGAGTAATGCTCACCTTCCAGATACACTGCGAGAAGTGACCCCAGGAGGCTAATGTATAATTCAGCTCCCCCCCTCCACCCGCATCCACTTAGACTTTGACTCACAGTCGTATCGGGGCTTCTTCCAGTCATACAGCGCTACCCAACTCCGTCAACCATTCACCCATTAATTCAGCATCGCACGAGCCTACTTACGAGCTTCGCTCATCCACATATCCACGACCTTCTGCGGGCCAAGCTCGCCCCCCGTATTCCAAGCGATATTCTCGCCGGCATTCCTAAGTCAGCCGACCACATCAGCGGGGATCATGCTACAACGACTGGAAGGTAAAGTGTAGGGCTGGGCATGAGTCCGGCTTACGAATGCTGATGGTTGCACTGCTTAGCATTATTGGATGCTTTGACAGCGAGACCCTCGTCCCAGGTCAAGTCTTTGGCGCCATACTGCTTTCTGTAGTCGTTATGCGCTTTGACCCAGATCGCACTGTCTCCACCACCTCCGCCCCCACCTCCGGTGGTTGCAGCGGGCTGTTGTGTTGTGGTCGTGGTAAGAGCGTTGACTACTGTATTGCGATCACCGGGCCCATTGCCGGGATTAGGGGAATCACATCCGTAGAGCGCAACGACGTCTGTTGGCCCGCCCTTCTTCCCCGACGAGATTGTCGTGGTCGTCGTCGTCGCTGTCGTGGTCGTCGTGGATGGCTGACCAGCGGATAGATACTGTCCCGCAGCATATGATATCGAAGCTGATCTCGAAGCTGGCGGCTGGCCACCCCCAGGATGAGGTCCAGTGATTTCGGCCCAGCTTATAGCAACAACACCCCGTGCCTCCATGTCGGCAAGAGTGGGCAGGCGCCGTTCGAGGAAATGGCCAAAGTGAGGGATGCGCCAGGCAGACACCTCGAGATGGAGAAGGACGAAGGGGATTATGTACCGGACTAACATTGGTGTCTTGGAGATGTGATGTGATGGTCTTCAAACCGGCGAATAATGAGCGTGATGGCCGTCAAGCACGCAGTGGAGGTCGGGGTCCAGCCTTGGGGTGATCAGACCGAAGGATAGATCATGAAGACTGTGGCAATCAGTAACGATAAGTGATCGATGACAGGGTGCACTTTGAGCTAGTTGATCGTGTTCCAATACACATCACCAAGCGACTCCAGATCTGATTTCTCCCTGTCTCTGGCCGGCAATGCTTGAAGCGCGTTTGACTTTCGGCCTCCTTTGAGGACCAAAGGGGGAGGGGACAGACATAGCGTTTGGATCGGTCTTGACACGAGGTCGACAATGTTGTCGGGCTCAAATGCCACGTCCGATCAGTAACACGTGACAGATGGATCATTACTGAGTCGTTGAGATGACCGGCCTGCATATGCGTGAGGCCTGTTTGTCGTCCCCGCCTTACTCCATGGCTTCCTCCTTGTCTCCTTCCTCTTCACCACCATTGCCTCCCATGCCCTTGAACTCCTGATCCTCTCCCTTCATAGTCAACCCGATCTGATGCCAAGTGCTAGTCTCCTCTCGGGTAATCTCCCTCAGAGCCATAGTAGCGTATACACTCGAACTGAGCTCGAACTCGATTTGAAGGGCTTTGAACCGGCCCTCTGGGTCATCTTCAGCGGCGGGATTGAGACCGAGGATTCTGTCCTCGTCCGATTGCGTGAGACCCATGTCCGGGTCGGTATACCTGATCGTCTTCCATTTTACATTCGCGGGTCGATGAACGATCTTCCGGTACGAACCAGCCAGAGAGTACTCCCTAGAGAAATGATATGTTAGTCTCGATGTTCCGCTTCAGATCAGGGGCACCCCAAAAGACAGCCACTCACTTCTGCTCCCGCCTCATTTTGTCTGGGTTGACGCCATCGGCCAGCATGGTATCCCGATAGAGCTGACCGATCTTGCCTCCTGGGTAGTCGATGTTCCAGCCGGGAAGGGGCATGACGACGTCGAAGATCGTGTAATTGGGCAGATCCTCTTCCGTGAGTTCCTTGACTTCAGGCATCGATGTCGTTTGCCAACTTCGCTTGCCATTCGCATTGCCCTCTATCCCAATGATTAGCGACTACGCACAAGATTGCGGATGATGTCCACCCACCCTCGGCCTCTTCGAAGTCTTCAGCCTTGACGTCCTCGTAGACGAGATCGCCGACCAGCGGCTGTGTTGCAGATTGCTTGATCCTCTCGGAGGTGACCAGGTTCCAGATATAGCTCTGGTATGCGTGGACATACATGATCCTCAGGTTTCGCGGAATCTAGCGGTATGAGTTCATTATCCTTGAAGAACTTCGATAGACGCCCTGACTCACACAACTCATGGCACCGAGCTTGTCACTCGGCCCGTGGTTGGGTTTCGACCAGTGCTCCCAGATTGCCCTCTCGGCCACGCATCGACGTGGCATGAGCGAGAGTGCTTTTGCGGTGTCCCCATCTTCCAACCAGGCCAGTCGACCAGCCACACATTCTGGGTGCTCTCCCTCGCGCAGTGATAGTAGCGAGTCGACAGCTTCCGTCCATTGGCCTTTGAGCAGATATAGCCCTGTAACGTGTGTGGGCACCGTCGACGTGCCGAAACGCTGCATGCCTAGGTAGTGTCAGTACCGCCTCCATAACATAAGTTGCCAAAGTGACCTACCGTAGAAGTTGATGAAACCGTTGTCTCGTAGCGAAGACATGATCAAATCGATGTCCTGGTCTTTCTCAACCTCGACGCTCCTGCATCGTGTCAGTACATTCAGACGGTCAGAAAAGGCGTGGAACTCACCTCAGCGTAATGGTGAACTTGTTGCCCTTGAGCATACCAAGCTCGAGATATTGAGGCGAGTAGGCCAAGTCGCCAATCCTGACTCCCCTATCCGCTCGCAGTTCTACAGCGTTCTGAGCCGTCCGCCTGTTGTGCTTGAGACCGTTGAGTGTCTTCCACACCGATCCTAGGGTTCGACTGCCTCGCTTCAAGCAGACCCTCTGGACAGTGACTGCTCGCTTGTCCTTTGTACCACAAACAGACAGCTCTCTCAGTGGCGAACCCAGCATACGAGCCATGTTGGCGAGAGCATCCTGGGCGTCTCGGTTCGACTTGTGCATCGTGAAGTGAATGTAGCCAGGGAGGGCGTTGAGCGCTGAGAAGGTGTCAGTTCAACAGGTCAGAGACTGCGACGCAGCTGTACCTACCTTTCTGCCTGTCATCCTGTTGACGACGCTGCTGCCCTCTAGCCCATTTTATGACCAATTTCTGACCTTCGTCGCCAGTCGACTCCCGGGCCGTGCTGTCGAACAAACCGTGCAAAGACTCTCGCACGGCTTTATGAGCAGCCGCTCGCTTCTCCTTGTCGCCTATAGGCTGCGTGACAACTTCTCTATCGTCACCATTCGCCATCCACCAATTGTCGCTTTGACCTCCAGCACCTCCTCTGCCACGTCCTCCACGTCCACCCCGACCACCTCGGCCACGGCCCCTATCCCTGCCTTGGCCTCGACCGCTGCTACCGGTTTCAGCTTTTGGAGCGCCGGGTGTTTCGCCAGCATTCAAACTCTGCTCTTCACCCTCTTCCTCCTTCTTTGGCACACGCGCACCCCAGCCGGCATCCGATCTGGGGGGTGGGTCTCTGCCTTCGACGAAGAGGGCGTGGAGAGATTTGATGGTATCCTCAGAGAAGTGTTGCAGTAAAGCGTGCGTTGTCTCTGCGTTCCATTTGCGAAGAGGCTCAAATCGCAGAGATTCGGGCAATGACTCCATGCCGACTTTCGATTCCTCCTCCTCGCCATCCGCTGGCTCAATCACTGCTGCCTTTCCCTTACCCTTCCCCCTGCTTTCCGCTGGAGGTAGGTCGTCCGCTGGCATACCGATGTCTTTTAGGTATAGCACCTCGCCCGACAATTGGATCTCATTGACCATAAAGTCGGTAAACCTGGTTCAACGCTCAGCTTCTCTGATGTCTCCGAAACATAGGGCAGCTCACCTCTGCTTGATCACACCCTTGATACCTTTCACATTTGATGGTCCGGCGTAGCCAATGATTCCCACATGCTCCTGACCCACAAAACCCTGTTGCGCCTCGAGATCCGTTTTGACCCCTCTGACCAGTTCGAGCGATGCTGGTAATGTCGGCAATACAGGCTTCAGACCCAGTCTCGAGACGGGCATAGGAAGCGCATTGTCGAGCTTGGGGGGTATAATGATTGACGCGGTTGTGCTAATGCCATTTGTAGTCGTGCCAGAACCATCCTGATTGATTTCGGCTGATGATTCAGATGTTGCCCCCGGTGCTGCCACCTCTCCGTCGACTTTGATTCGCTTTGCGTCGGTGTCAACTGGCGCTTCGGCCTCGAGTGGCCTTTTCAGGCTATCCTCTGTTGTGCTCATGTCGTTCAGGCCAAACAAGTGGTTGTTGCTTTGGATATGGAGTGGACAAAGAGCACCTCCTGTATCTCTTGCTTCGACTGGACTTGTCTCGCGCAACTTTCTCGTTGGGCCCCACAATACCATGACGTGTCAATACAATCCGGTATCACCTCGCATCAAACGAGCACTCATGGTCCTGGCTGGCCCTGGTTGGCCTGGCTCAAGGGTCCTCCTCTACTCCTCTGCTTACCACTGCATCATCCCATTCGCATTGTAAACGGTGAACAACGTCTCAACATCGACATGAAAGTCAACGAGAATATCGTGATCTGCGGAGACAATGTCATCCTGGTGCCCTACCGGTCCGTCCAGCATTCTTTTCCAACACTTACCGTATCCCATTGTCAACAAGAACCAGTACTGATTTTGGGTCGACAGCGCCGAGCATGTGCCCGTGAGACCACTCGCTTAGGATATACTGAGAATGTACTGACCTCGACTCCCTTCAAGAAGTACCACGAGTGGATGAAATCGCCAGAGCTATTGGAGGCAACTGCCTCGGAGCCATTGTCCCTAGATGAGGAATATGAAATGCAACGTGAGTCAATCTGCCTACTCTCTGCCTCAGGCCGAGCTGAATGATTTGTTGGTGAATAGGGAAGTGGCACGATGATGACGACAGTGCGTGCTATCACGTTTTGCGATTCACCACCTAGCACTAACCACTGAGCAGAATTGACATTCATCCTTCTCGACAGGCCTGACTCCCTTCCCTC
The DNA here is from genome assembly GCA_001600095.1 of Bullera alba. Lineage (NCBI taxonomy): Eukaryota > Fungi > Basidiomycota > Tremellomycetes > Tremellales > Bulleraceae > Bullera > Bullera alba. The sequence goes on from BCIX01000001.1 coordinate 4,339,053, forward strand.
TGGCTCCGGCTCGACGAGCTCGAGAGTACTTACGCCGGATCAGATACGCCAATGCAGGATGGTAGGGGACATCAACATGTTCCTCCCGGAAGGGACAGACGGAGATGCGGAGTGCGAGATCATGATAGCTTGTGAGTCGACAGACCATTACCTTGATCGAAGCGAGACGGCGTTACGCTGATCTGTCCCAGCGCCCAGCGATAGACGGAAAGGCTTTGCCAGAGAAGCGTTGAACCTCTTGTACGTCAAGCTCTCCTACACGTCGAGAGAGAATCTCATGCCTGATTTTGGATAGCCTGTCTTATGCTGTAACGACCTTGTCAATCAAGCCAACGCAACTCATCGCTCGTATCGGGACGAAGAATGCGGCTTCTATAGCGCTATTCCACAAATTGGGCTTCGGAACGGTCAAAGTAGTAGAGGTGTTTCAAGAAATGGAGTTGAGATGGGGACACATTGCGGAGGGGGGGACACATAAGAACCCAGAATGGGCTGCGAGGTCGCTTGAGGGGTTGATAGGAGTGTATGACGAGTAGCTCGAGTTGGTGCGCTCTCCACGAGCCGACGCAGGGCAACGTGAGCCTGTATGATGTGCGACAGACGCTACGCTGCGATCCTGCCGAGAATCTGAGCTGTGTTCAATGCGATTCATGATCCCCTCACTCCCCCTCACTTCTCTTTCTCCTCATCACCCTCTACCAGCCCCAACGATACGATCACCCCCGTGGCCGCCTTCTCCGCGTACTCTCTCTTGTTCTTAGTCTCTTGTGCTTGTTTCTGCAGGAAGTGGGCCTTGACCTCTCTCGCTCGAGCGATCTGGTGGGTTGGAGGTGTCGACGATGCAGCGATCGATACGGGTGGAGCAGCGTGGTGATAAGATGACAAGGAAGCAGACAGGCAGTCAGCAGGACCATCACAATCTGGTGCACCCAGCTGCACCCACCTCTTTAGTCCTGTGCAGACACTCCATGTAATCCTCTTTCTGGGCTATGCAGTCGTTGGGCACATTTGCGCTGGAGTAGCACTAAGAGCGAAGATATCAGTCCTGCTTCCTTATAGCTTTAAGAGTATAGTATCACAACTCACCTTCTGGAACTCCTGCCAATGGGTGAAACACCTCGAACGACCTGCGTGGGTGTCAGTCCAACCGAACTCTCCTGCCTGACTATTTCGGATCGTCTGCCAGATCCGCATTGTAGTCCAGCCCTCGTATCCGAATCCACTGGGACTTGGCTCTCCGTTATCCAAGCGTCTCCGAGCTCGAAGCACCGAGACCTCTCTTGAAGCGGATCCAACAAAGCCGATAAATTGGATCTGTCACATACCTCCATTCAGACCGAAACCACCCTATAACCTCACGTCAGCTTCATCGCAAATTGTGCTACTTGGCTCGCCGCACTCACAGACATGTTTGCTTAGTCTATACCCAGAGTAAGTGTTCACTAGTCACAACAAATCCGTTGAATTGCTCTACAGGCGGTTGGACAGCAGCCGCAGGGTGCAGCGAGTGGTGAGGAGGAAGATTGATTCCGCAAAAACGGGATCAATTTTAGGCCCCAGCAAGCTGGCTGCCCAGCGGCCAGCGGGTCGACGATGGAATGCCTTGATGGTGTCGAGCCTCTGACCTCGATCAAGTCCGCATGCTGAATGTCCTGTGCATGGTGATGACTAAGTACTAAACAGAGGAGGTGCTATAAAACGATTGCAACGCTCAACAGAACCCCAATGCCTGATGTAGGTATCGCAGGTAAACAGAGACAAGACAGACGCAGTGAACAAGGGCAAACGAGCGATCAGCGGGGTCTCGTTGTGGATCTGAGCTACTCACAAGCGACGCCAAATCGAAGACCAGACCTGGTCACTGCCCCACCTGTGTTGCTGGGTGGTAGTCCACCGCCACTTGCCCCACCGGCTCTACCCTCGCCATTGCCTAGACCACCACTTGGACCCGGCGAATTTGGGCCATCTGTCGTGATAGTCGTGTACGCCGGTCCCCCTTGTTCTGGATCAGGGCCGGATCCCCCCGTGACTACAGCGATCCCCGTGGAGATCGGTGCAGGCGATACTGGACCGCTTGGGGAGGATAGACCGGTCGAGGAGACTGATCCCGATGAGAGCGAGGCCGAGGCTGAAATTGAGGCTGATGTTGCACTGGATACAGATGCGGAAGAGCCTGCACGACTAGAGTCAGATCTGATACTTGATGCACTTGAGGCACTTGATGATGTTGACGTACTGGAATTTGAGGATGTCGCGTTGCCAGCAGTGGCGTCACAGAGGCCAGCAGAAGCAGCGGCCTCGGTGCTTGCGAATACCTGTCAAAACAAGTCAGCTCATTGCTATCAAGCTGATCCAGGACACTCACAAATGGCTGACCGCTTGTCCAAGTTACAGGAATCGAGCCATCCGACGTAGCGGTGACGGTTCCGCATGACAGCAGACTGAGGAATGATGAGCACCTGTCCAAAAAGGTTGAATACGACCACTCACTCGTACACCGTCGAGCCAGCCTCGAAGCTACCCTTTGCTGCTGTCCAAGTGCCAGTGGCACCCGAGCCTCTCTGATACTGATCAGCATAGGTGTTGTTGATGATGGAGAGCTTAGTGCTTACGTTGGTCAAGACGATCAATAGGTTGCCCCGCTTCAGCGCAATGTCGCTTGTAGCCACATCAACCACCGTCGCATGCGCCCTCAGCCAGTCGTTGTCCTTGTTCCAGGCATGTCGGATCTGATTCAACTTTGCGATTCGCTTGTACGTCTCTGTTTCGGTGGAAAAGCCATTGTACAGCCACAAAGCATTTCTGTTCGCAGGGTCGTCGGTTCCATCGGCGATGTCCTGCTCGAGACCGTAGTAAATGGCGGGAATGCCGGCGTACAAGAAGGTTCCGACGATGGCATTGTGAACTTTGGTCTTGTCGTTGACGAGAGCGTTGAACCGAGCAAGGTCTTGGTTGTCGAGGAAGGCGCCGACTAGGGATTGATCAGGGTACGCGTTTGCTTTGTCGATGTATCCCGCCAAAGTGCTCATTGGAGATGGCGAGGAGCCAGAGAAGGTCTTGACGAAGCCGTTGAGCATACCTAGAAGAGCAGAGTTTCAGCATCGCTGGGTCCTAAACGGACTAGGACCCACCGAAGCCGAAGACAGAGTCGATACCGTCACCGCCCATGAAACTAGCAGCGAACCTAGAATGACGTTAGTACAGAATGATGCGGTCACGGTTGGATGCACTCACTGGGTATCGTCTCCTGCGACTTCACCCATGCAGAAGAGGTTTCCAGCCGCACGACATAGATCCCCTTGGAACTTCTTGGTCATGTGCTTGGTTGCATCCACTCTGAACCCATCGATGCCATACTCCTGGACGTATCCCGGCACCCAGTTGAGAATCGTGTCGTGGACTTCTTGATTGTCTTGGTTCAAGTCCATAAGCATCACTCCAGATGTCGCCAGCCAGCTACAGATGATATGAGGTGAGCAGTGAACTTGGCTTGCTTAGTAGGAACAGGACTCACCACTCCCGCTCCGAGGTCCTGTTGTTCCATGCAATGTTGCAAGGAGGATGGTAATGCTCCTTCTTCTTGAATAGCAAAGTGCCGTCGGATGCGGTAGCCAAGCTCTCGTCCGAGATGTCCTTTGTCTGAGAGACGAGGTTGTTGATGGCCACATCGACCATCAAGAACATCCCTCTCGAGTGAAGAGCCGAGGACAGAGCTTTGAGATCGTCGGCTCCACCGAAGTGAGGGTTGAGCTTGGTTGGATCGGTCGTCCAGTATCCATGGTATCCTTCACCGTATATCTGCCAAGGGTATTTAGCAATGGTCACCGCAGCATCAGATCTGTACTTACTGTCTTTCCCTCTAGGGTGAGAGCAGTGGGCGAGATCCACACGGCATCATAACCCATACCCTGAATGTAATCCAGTTTGGAGATGACTGTCTGCCATGTCCCGCCACAGTAGCGACGATCGTCGGTGTTGCATGGAGTGCCATTGTCGCCGTTGGGAGGCGCGAATCGATCGGTGATGACTCTGTGTATGATGAGCTCTAGCTCGGAATGAATGTGATTGTAGCTGTGACTTACTGGTAGATGGATCGGGATCGCCATTCGTCTGCCGTGGCAGCGAGGGCGGAGGTAGCTAGGAGAGGAAGGAGTGATAGCAGTGAGCAGAGGTTTTTCATCGCGATGGAGGTATGGCGTGTGGGTCACTGAAGGGTAAGATGAGAGGATGACGCGTAAGGAGTGTGGTATTGAAGCGAGGTGGTGATGGAGATGTTGGAAGACTTGGTCGAACGGTTGAGTCAGTTCAATAAGTGAAAGTCACAGCCAGACCACCGCTATTCCCATGGAAGGCATCCAGACCTTCAGACTGTACGTCGCACCCTACGCTGTGCATGATCCAACGGCGTACACTGAACGTTTTCGATAGCCACGTTTCCGATAGCCAAGGGGGTTGGCTCATCAAAGGACACCGCATCGACCCTATCTTTTGTTCTCGACCAGGCTGTTTCAGCTTGGGGGGGAACCATCGGGGTGGGGTGACGGCTGGTGACAGTTGCCGACTGATGCTAGTGCGTTGATCTAGGTTAATCTACACCTCGGCGGCTCGGCGCTACGTCCATGCTCAAGCGCTCAAGCCAGCTGGACAACACAGCTCTTGTGTGACAGGATGAAACGGCGCATGGGACTGCCAGGAACAAAGCTGAAACTCGACAACGCTCACTGGTCGATCAGTGCCACGTGGCATGACTCCCCCGGGACAGATCGGCCGAAATTCATCTCCACCACCGACTCACCGAGCACCCATCTCGAGATTTCCAGCTGGTGCATGAGATCACTTCATTGACTGAACTCAACACACAACAACCAAAATGTCAAGCAAAACGTGAGCTACAAGGACAGCCAGGACAGCCAGGTCTGTTATGACGGTGCTGACCACCGCTGTAGCTTCAAAATCACCGTTCTCCCCGGAGATGGAATCGGACCAGAAGTCACCGACGAGGCCGTCAAAGTCCTCAAAGTGATCTCGAAGCACGCTGGACTCTCGCTCGAGCTCGAGAGCAAGCACTTTGGTGGAGCGGCCATTGATGCTACTGGTGACCCACTACCAGAGGACACCCTCACCAGCTGCAAGAACGCCGATGCCATTCTGCTGGGTGAGTCGGATTGATCACGGATTGGAGCCAGCGTTGACGTTGCGGATAGGTGCCGTCGGTGGACCGAAATGGGGAGTGGCCAAGATCAGGCCTGAGCAGGGTATTCTACGACTGAGGAAAGAGCTCGGTCTGTACGCAAACATCCGACCTTCCAACTTTGCCTCGGAATCGCTACTCAAGCACAGTCCTCTGAAAGAGGACCGAGCTCGGGGTGTGGACATCATCGTCCTCAGAGAGTTGATCGGTGGACTATGTGAGGAACTATTCAAATTCGCACTTTGAGGCTTAGCTGACTGAGGTAGACTTCGGCGAGAGACAGGAGACCGACGAGAAGGGTGTCGCTTGGGACACATGTATATACTCGGTTCCCGAGGTTGAGAGGATCACCCGAGTCGCTGCTCAGATCGCCCTTGCTGCCGACCCCCCTCTGGCCGTCATCTCCGTCGACAAGGCCAATGTTCTTGCCACATCACGACTGTGGAGAAAGACTGTCTCGGACCTCATGGCGAAGGAGTATCCTCAGCTCAAGCTCGAGCATCAGTTAGTCGACTCTGTTGCCATGGTCATGGTCGCCAACCCTAGAAAGTTGAACGGTGTCGTCTTGACGGAGAACCTCTTTGGTGACATGTGAGCTTAGCCGCCGATTCTTCCGGAGTCTCAAGCTGACATCTCCATAGCTTGTCCGATGAGTCGTCCGTCATTCCTGGTTCGCTCGGTTTGCTGCCTTCTGCTTCGCTGGCTGGTGCCCCAGACCCAAAGAAGACCATTTCGGGTATCTACGAGCCGTGAGTACTCAAAAGCTGAACCAATCGATTGCCGTGTACTGACCGTGTACTCAGGATTCACGGTTCCGCCCCAGATATTGCCGGACAAGGTATCGCCAACCCCATCGGAACCATCCTTTCCGCCGCAATGATGCTGCGATACTCTCTGGGATGTGGAGCTCAGGCCGACCTGATCGAGCAGGCGGTCAAGAAGGTGCTGGATGCCCAGGACATCGGAGGACATGACCTGAGGACCAAGGATTTGGGTGGAGAGAGCAGTACTTCAGAGATCGGAGACGCTGTTGTGCAAGTGCTCGAGGAGCTACTGAAGAAGTAAAAACAAAAGGCAGTCATAGTATTATGCCATCCACGAGCATGAACCTGCGCCCTCTGCAGACCATCAGTCCTGTATACAAGTAAACCAAGTCAGACGGCCTCCGATCCTAGTCGACCAAACAGACCGTATCACATGCCGGACCGGCTTTGACCGAAATGACAATGTGGAGGCCGAGGCCGTAGGAGATCGTGATTCGTGAGGCCGCCCATAGCTTGCCCATAGCTGAGCTAGCTAGGCTCCTTTATCGACTCGTCTGAAGATCGCTTTCGCATACTTCCTTCCTGACACACTTCGGTTTACACAAAGAGCCTCTTCACATCACCTGTCCAAGATTCAGAGGCTGCGCCTGCGCTTAGGCCTTCCGAAATCGCGGTATCTCTATCTTCCCGCTCGTGGTCCTATCTCTACATTTCAACGCAACATGACATACACCCTAGACCCTCCGCTTCCACCCACGGAAACACCCAAAGACTATCATCGGATCCACTTTGACACGAGCAATGTCGCTGATAAGCGAATCGTCGGTCTCCTTGCCTGCCAACGTGAGCTGCAAGTTCTGGGACGATTGGAATATAGCTGACAAAGTACGCCATAAGGCGACCCTTTGCTGAGAAACTTGACGACGAAGGTGGTAGCGATCAGACCAGCTGACCTGGCAGCTCCTCCACCGCCTAAAGGAAAAGCCAAGCAGAAAAGAGTGAACACAACCGCTCCATCATCCGCCAATGCCAGCGGCACCGCAACCCCGGTGGAAGGTTCGGCTTCCGGGGATGCTGCACCCAAGGGCAAGCTATACGAGATCGAAACGCTAGATACGGTCATCTTCCCCGAAGGCGGAGGACAACCTTTCGACACGGGGAAACTAAGTATATTCAACCCGAATGGCGAGAAGGATGCGAGCCTAGGGAGTTTCGTGGTGGAAGGGTGTTTGAGGAAGAAGCTGGAGTTTATTCACCTCGTAAGGGTTCCAGAGGAGCAGCAAGGCCTGATCGAAGGTTTGGAGGGAAAGGAAGTCGTGTTGGATGTTGACTGGGAGAGGAGGATCGACCAGGTAAGCGACTGTATCCTTTGTGACGTTTCCCTGAAAGTCGTCGTTTAGCCAACCTGCTGATGCACTTCTCGCAGATGTCGCTGCATACTTCACAGCACCTACTATCCGCTGTACTTGACACATATGCCGAGAAGCTACCAACATTATCCTGGTCAATGTCGCCATACCCCTCTCTCGACCCGGCGTACATCGAGCTGTCCCGGTCATTGACGTGGAAAGAAGTGGAAGAGGTAGAAAACAAGTGTAACGAGTACATCCAGGCCGGCAAGAAAGTCTGGGTCGACGTCGATATGCAAGAAGAAGGCTTTGTGAAGATGACCAAGGAAGGTGTCCGGGAGAGCAGGGGTATACCTACTGACTACACCGACGTAAGTTCAGTCCATCCTCTTGGCCAGTGAATTGGGCTCTGGTGGCTAAATCCCGAGGTAGGGTGTGATTCGACACATCATCATCGACGGTATAGACAAGAACGCATGCTGCGGTACTCAACTACCATTCCTCACGCCTCTATCTTTCATTCACATCATTCCCCCATCTACGCCTTCGACTTCGGACAAGCCGACCAAATCGCCCACCAGGCTCTTCTTCACCTCTGGACCCCGAGCAGCAAAATATCTCTCTCTCACCAGTCGGAACCTCTCCTTGGCGTCCCAGAAGCTGGCAGTCGGCCGGGCTGATCTCGTCGAGAGAGTTGGCAAAATGGACGATAGTCGAAAAGAGGGCTCAAGTCGGGAAAAGGATCTGCGTACTGAATTGGCAAGAGTCGTTGGCGAGTCGGAAGCCAAAGCCTCGAGCGGGAAGCCCGCTCTGTGGATTAAGAGGAGTGAAAAGGCATCGCATGATTTCGAGTTTTTGGGCAACTTGGCACAAGCGGCTCAAGCGGTACAAACGGCACAAGAGCTCGCTGCGCCTTTGGTCATCATAACTTCCGCTCCTAAAGACACCACGCCGTCTCTGCTCCTCATCCAATCGACAGATGGGGACCTAGCAAAGTCGACACATGAGGCTCTAAAGGCCAAGTTTGAGGAGGGCCAGAAAGGGAGATACAAGGGTGGAGGAGCGAAGGGGAGGTACATGTGCAAGATTGATAGTGCATGGGGCGCTGCCGAAGATGGTTTCGTCAAGAGTGTTCTGGGGAGACCCTAGGTTCACTCATTGCGATATGCCTCCATTACATGCATTGTATCGGATGTACTATACAAGATCCTAGATGGTCAAGTTCGGTCTCCTCGACGGGCAGCCTGTCACTGCATCACGCTTTTCCCCCTGGCTTCGTCGAAAGCCTCGTTGAATCCTCGACCAATGAGCATCCGTCTGATCTCTTGCGTTCCCGCACCGACGGTGTACAGTCTTGAATCGCGTAGCAGGCGGCCGGCGGGGTATTCTAGTGATTCTCAGTCAGTTAATGCTTGGTGGTGCCACAGCCTCAGATAGCTCACCGTTGATGTACCCATTTCCACCCTTTTCCCCCACCGTCAGTACTCAGTACACCTTCTAACCTTGAAACTCCTACTACTCACGAGACACTGCTGAGCCTCCATTGCCACTTCTACAGCCCTATCTGAGGAGTACAAAATAGCACCAGCGCAATCCTGAGCCACACTGTCAGTCCCAGCATGCGGATAGATTAGACTCTTACCACTCACCTGTCTCGACACGTTTCCAGCATCACAAGCCCGAGCCACGGCGTAGACGTACGCTCTTGAAGCGCTCAATTTGGTGTACATGTCTGAAGGAGTGTAGGTCAGCTATGGTCGGTCCTCTCGTTCTAGAAGCAACGACTGACCCGCCAATTTGCCCTGCATGAGCTGGAAGGTGCCGATCTTCTGACCGAATTGCTTGCGATCATGCACGTACTCCAAGGTGAGATCGAGAGCTGCTTGCATGATACTGGGAGAGTTCAGCAATCAATTATCAGTGGTTGAGTGGTCTTGCTCACCCCAGGGGGCCACCACTCAGAACTAGCCGTTCCAGATCGAGACCCGACATCAGGACTTTTGCGCCTTTCCCTACTTCTCCAAGGACATTCTCTGCGGATGTGCGGTCAGGACTGGTCAGGATCCCCGGTCACAAAGTCTCATCACTCACCTTCAGGGATCTCGACGTTGTCAAAGAACAGCTCAGCGGTTGGCGATCCCCTCATCTATTGCCCATTAGAGGAGTACTCCTCACCAAGTTGCCCGAGCACTCACGCCAAACTTGTCAAGATGAGTGCCTACCTCGAAGCCTTTTGAGCTTCGCTCAACTAGGAACGCTGTAATGCCCTTGGAAGCAGGGCCGACGGTATCGCTCTTAGCGTAGATCAGGAATGTGGAGGAAACAGGGGCATTCGTGATCCTGTTTCGGGATCAGCTGAGCCATGCCTCCAGTACTCGGGGACACCTACCAGCACTTTGACCCGTTCAAGATCCACTTTCCGTTCTTCTTCTCCGCTTTCGTCTTCATTGACACAACGTCAGATCCGGCATTCGGCTCCGACATGGCCAGCGATCCCACGTGCTCGCCGGCTAGGAGGGGACCAAGATACTTCTTCCGCTGCTCCTCCGCTTCAACAGGATCAGAGATGCCCAATGATTTGAGACTTGATTACACTCACTTCCCCATCGAGTGAGCTGGTTGACCATCAAGTTCGAGTGGGCCTGAGGTAGATGTGAGCTTCATGCTGGGTCTCTTCCGGATCTTCGCAGCACCACTTACCCCATAGCTCAGTCCGATAGACGCGGATGCTCGTGAAATCTCTGTACATCATCAGCACGAATAGATCGGTTGTCATCGAGAGGTTGATTACGTACCCTCCATAGCTATTGTGTGATGAAGATAGCCCAGCCCAAGACCACCCCACTTCTCTGGCACGGTGACTCCCAATAGTCCCATCTCGCCCATCTTCGGGAAGAGATCCTCCGGCAGTTCATTCTTCCTGTCAATCTCATCGGCTCGCGGGGCGATCTCCTTTTGAGCGAAGTCATGCACCACCTGCCTAAACTGGAACCGCCATCAGCACCTCTCCGCCTACGAGATTGGTATTCTATCTCACCTCCTCTTGATCAGGCGTGAGACCTGCCACAGCGGGGTTGTAGGAGTTGTACAGGCGTTGCGATCGATGTTGTACGGGTACGCAAATCAGCCGGGGCGACTACAGTGTCATATCCAGTAAGTCGATTGTACGGTCTGACTTGACATCGAACTCACATTCACACGCGAGCTGCTGGCTAGAGCTGATCTGAGGGACATCATGTCGAGGCACTGGAGATCGTGTACGACGACAAAGCAACAACGAAGATGTCCCACCAAGTATACCAAGAGCGAGAAGCACGGCGTTGGTTAGACGGTCCGGCCGGACCTTGCCGGCTGTCAAATTGCCGGGCGCACTTGAGCCATTCGTTGCATGCTGTGTGGGTGGTCCGGTAGTGTGATCGCATGCTTGTTCCACGGTGCGCAATACATCCATGACAATCATAGTTCATACGCGTATCTATAACATGTGCACAACCCCAATTGATGAGAATACCTTGGACATCGTTACCCGTTCAGCTGAAGATCGACCTACACCGCCCTCTCCTTCTTTTCTCTCTTCTCCCTCTTTTCCCTCTCTTCCCTCCTCTCGGTTGAACTGTCCCAATCAACATCGGCGGCTATCAACTCAGGATGGCCGTTCTTGAACAGTTTGGAATCAAAGAAGCCATCTCTGTATCCCCGGACGATCCGCTCCAGGAGGTCTGACGTGGAGATAGCTGGCGTTCGACGGGTCGGCACGAATCGTCCTGATATTACATCAGCCCCGTAGGACACCCATCAAGGCATTGGCAGACTCACCTTGACCTTTGGCAAAGGCGTACACGTCGTCCTGACCGGCTCCAGGGTAGACTTCCTCGTCGTGAGCAATGTAGTCGATCTGGTGTTTGTCCAGCCATTCCTGGGTCACGACCCATGGTGCGTCCGGCAGCACTTCATCGGCCCATCGGCAATGTCTGACAGCTTCACATCGCTCGGCATGGGTCATGGCGGGCGCAGACTTGTGAGAAGCACACAAGCTGTCCGAGTTGACACCGACGAGCAGGTGCACCTGGGGGAAGGATAGTTTCGCCTGACGCAGCTGAAGCGCGTGTCTACAAACGTTAGCTGGAGTGGCCAAAGAAACGGAGGAGACAGCTAGAAAAGAATAACATTACTCACCCAAAGTGGAACAAGTCGTAAACGCCGTCTGCGTACACCCTCACAATCTTGCCTTGGGGAGCGGGATTCGTCTTCCACCATCTATCGACACCGTCTTCGGCACCCTTTCCATCTACGGCTCGCTGAACAAAGGCCCTGATGTCGTCCATTGGCAGCTCCTTGGGCCGCGTCTTCATCTTGGGAGGGCCCAGAGCAGAGTTTGACGGCTTTGCGGACAGTGGCAGTGTCTGAGACTTCTTGGCCTCTGGTAGCGACTCTGAGATTGCAACCGGGACGTCGGTGGGGACATTGTGAGCCAGGTCGTACGACTGCTGGGGCAGGGGCGGTAAAGATGTTGGCTCTGGGGAGGAGCCCTCTGGGCTTTCCACCAATTGCGACCTCGAGGCCTTTGGCGTAGGGACTTTGGGACCGCCCTGGGGCGTGATGGTCGTTTGCGGCTGAGGCGTAGGCGAAGATGGTCTTCTAGCGTGCTGATGGTGGGGGTGTATCGAGTGAGTGGGCGTCCCACCAATTGTCGACGAGGACTCGATGTCGCCGTCGTATCTGAGGCAGAAGTCAGTCTCTATCCTGACGGTTTTCAGGCAGAGAGGACTGATACGACTGTCACTCACGTTGGCGAGTCCAGACCTTCACTTTGACTTCCTTCTCCAGTGATCTCCTCCAACCTCTTGGCGCGTTTGCCCGGAAGCCCAGATATCTGACCCGTGATGTTGTTCAGTGCCAACGGTGCTGGCGGGGGTGATCGCGACGAAGAGTTGGCTTGCGAGACCATGTTCTCGGGGAACGCTGGGACACTCATGATGGATCCTACGTCGGACGTGGCACCGGCGTCTTCTGGGTTGTCTATTGGTCGAGATGTTATTTCGTAGTGCGCGAGTCCAGGCGAAAAGTGTTGTTGAGTGGAGCGATATACGGCGACGTTGAGATATATAGCGCGGCGAGCGGTAGATGACAAGAAGGCGCCATCAGTGTCGAAATGTAGAGAAGCGATATGAGCAGCACGTTCGAGGGGTTCAAACGAGCATGAGAAAGGATTCCAGAGTCGACATTGCGTCAGCGCCTTCCTCGAGATTATGAGATGCCCGAGCTGTAAGATAGTCGGCAACACGTCTCACTGACCTTCTTCGCTGGCATCCCTCGAGCTTCCGTTGTCGTGTTGCCCCCTCCTCTCGCCTAGCCTATTTCTATGGTGTCTCTTTGGGATGTTTCCGCCTGACATGATGAAGACAATCCGGCTTGTGGGTGTAGCTGTGTCTGGGGCGAGCTCGGTGCTATTGCGACGCGGTGAATGTCCTGCTCGACGAAGAGCTAAGTGGATGAAGACGAGGATGTAGTGAAATGTATGGTGAAGTCTCAAAGTCCCAGCTTACCCCAGGCTGTTGGCTATGACGCTCTCCCCTGACTTGCGTTTCAGCACGCGCTCGGAGCGGAATCAAAAAAGTCCCGTCCAGGGAGTTAGGCTCGGGTGTCTGCCGCTCGCCTGTTTAGACTGTTTCGTGTGTAGGCTTGGAGCGAACTGGTCAACAAAGACTTGGCTTCGCGACTGATCTTTCTTTTCAGTTTTCGTCACACCAACAACCGCAAGAGCCAACACTACGCAATCATGGCGACCATGGCGATCGCCCATCAAAATCATCACCTTGAGCAGAAAAAGCAGCATCCAGGTGATTTCTCGACAGAGTCTGATGTGGGAGAGAACTGGCAGAACATGATGTGAGTCAACGGGGGTATGGAATTTCAGGATGGCGAAGACTGATACGTTGTACGATAGGGCAATCATCAAGCAAGGAATGCCCAGTTTGAAGGCGGAGGAGGAGCTCGAACATCTACAAACAGCGGAGACGGTCTACCAGGCAAAGACGGAGAAGAGGGATGAGATTCTGGCACAGCTAGCACAGGAGGTGACTCGTGAGTGGTGAGAGCTATCGCCCAGTGGAGAGGGAAGCTAACAATTCCCTGTCCAGAGCTCAATAAACAGGCGCATGCTGCAGCGCGGGCGGCGGAGAGACCCGCGACACATCCAACACCTGCGGAACATGCAGAACAGGTTCGTCTGCTGGAACAACAGCACCAGGACGTGGGAAGGGCATTAAGCGAGATGCAATCGACGGTAGCTAGGAAAGAGGCGGAACTGGCGAGACTACGGACAGAGAAGGAGGACATCGAGAAAAGGGAGGTCGGGGCGGATGACTGGAATAATGGAGAAGCGTGGGTCTGGCCTCTCATTCTAGTCTCGAGGCCCGAAAGACTGACCTCTGTCGTAGTCTGAAGCTTAAGATGTTCTCTGGTATGGGCTTCAATCTGGTCCCGTCACAAAGCAACGTTCCCCCGAAAGTGCTTATACGTGAGTTGACGTGGATAGAGAAGACTTATTGCAAAGACTGACTCGCTCCGACCCTAGGCAACGACGAGAAAGACGACATCAATTCTGTCGCAGTGGACAAGAACCGGTCCAAGGTATCATACGCCAACCTGATCTGGAGTCATGCCGGGGCCTAGTGGGAGACGGTTTGTATTGTGTTGTAAAGCGGCTTAAGGGTCATGGACAGTGCTGTTGTACTCATTCCGAAACCACATCAAAACGTACGAGGTTGATGACTGCCGAGTGCTGACGAACTAATTTTACGCTCATTGCATCTCACTCCTCAACGGTAATTCAACTCCTCGATTCAAGACATCCCCCAAATTCTGGTCACCAGTATAGTATAGTATAACTAGACGGATTGCACAAATCATCGCTTCCCTGCCCAAGCGTCTCGAAGGCTCACCTCCGGCCGGGGCCGAGTGTCGCCTACTTGGCGGAACTACCAGACTCGGTGTTTGGTTTCTTCGTGCTGCCCGGCGGAAACTGCCCTACCAGGAAGTTTGACTTGGCCCTATCTGGTCATCAGTATCATGTGAGCTCTGCACTGTCGGATCTGTGCTTACAGTGAATTTTGGACAAACAGCTTTCTGCGCTGCGCATCAGTCATGTGCGAGCTCGCTTGCGATGTTGCTGCTTGAGACCCGAGGGGACTTTGGCTCGAAGCGTTGGCAGATGGGGTCTTGGACGACTCGGACATCGTAGCTGGAGCTAGGTGAGTATGTCTACTGGGTGGTCTGGCTTGTATTTCAGAAGAGATTTGTGGGAGAGGGCTGAAGACAGCAGGAAGACTCGGGATGCTATATACACTCATCGGCGGCTTCGATGGTCTGCCACCCCCTGACAGACCGGATGTTTCATCATCGATGACCAGTGAAGATCCTTTGTCGACACCGATATTGCCGGCCTTCTTGATGGTCACCTACCCCGACTTGATGATAATGCCTTCCGCACGTTTCGCCAATTTAGGAGGTTATCGAAGGCATTGTTGGCCGACTGAGCGGGCTGAGCATCTGTGTTCCGCCTTCTCATCGATGGGGTAGGTGATCTGGTTTCATTAGAGGGAGGCAATACCGCTGTACGGCCAGCCGATCGAGCGATTTGGCCTTCGGTGGCAGCCAACTATGTTGCACACAGATCGAATCGATCGAGACGTACACGCACGTTCGGCCGCTGTGGAAGCCTCTTGTTTCAGTGAGCCTACCAGTCGGAAGAAGCTGAGAAGGTGGTAGACATGGGACGGTGGTCATAATAGATACTGCCGGATTGGAGAAGCTTCCACTTATTCGCAAGCTGCGAAGGGGTGGTTTGATGAAGATGAACCGCGTCGGATGTGAAGCCTGATGTAAAAACTGACGACTAACAACTGAGAAGTGTATAGGTCACAGAAGAACGGTCTTGGGCTGGCCGCTTGTCGACTGGTGTCATCGGGTATCGTGGACCCTGATCCGATGCAAGCTACAAGAAGCAATTGCTTCAACCAGTAACACCCATTGCAGTGAGTGTCTGCTGCCGGCCGCTGTGCGTATCACCATGCATTGGCTCAAATCTCAGTCTACTCGAGCTCAAAATGCTCATCACGCCTCGAAATCCGTTACGCCAGGGCTCATGCCCCTTGCTAAATCCGGGCTGCATATGGCCTACTCCTTGGAGTCACCGGACCCGTTGTACGGATAGGCACCCTTCCTGCCGGCTGTGAACTCGGTGTACAGTTTCCTAGACTTGGTTCTACTAAGGTGTCAGCGGCCTGTGAGTTTTACATGGCCGACTATCGCTCACGCGGTAAGGGCATCGAAAATGGCCATGTTCATCGTCTTACGCTCCTCGGCAGTCAGGGCTGAGCTCGCTTTGGGAGTTTGGGTCCCGGCCGGAGTAGGGGTCCCGGTCGAGGCGGTGGAAGACGCGGCCTGGGATTGTTCGGACATGGTTCGCTCGTAAGTCGTGTCGCTTTGATGATGCGTTGCGGTGTCGCTTGCGCTATGTTGTCGTGTATGTGTGGTAGAGCTGTGCAGACGAGTCAGCAGCTATAAATACACACTCTCCCGCCTCCCAAAATCGCTACACACCTCTAGTCAAAGTCAAGGTGATGCCAGTCTTTTTTTCAGTACTGTTTCTTCAGATTGGTGTAAGCTTCTTCTGATTGGGTTCTGGAAGACCATTGGTTGATCGAAGGCGAATTTCCGTCTTCTCCCCGCTGAGTAGAGTGCTTTGACCTCATTTGAAGACGTGTAAGAACTCGTAGAGGCAACCAGCAGACACAAGAGCGCACCTTCACCGCCTGTCACACGTTTCGTTCTTTGCTGATTGCGAATTTTTGCCGCAATTGAGCTACCGAAGTCGTTTCGCCTTCGTTTCGGCTCTTGCGGCTCTTGGTCATTTGAATCGACACGGGTGGGGTAGCGTTCCAATCTAAACGCGGACACGGTCACGAATTGATCCTTTGTGGCATGACTCGCGTCATACTTGACGACATACCACACACTCACCTTCCACGGATCATGGTCGACATTGCTGCTACTTGTCACAGCTGGGCTGCACAAAGGATGATCATTGCAACGACAAGTACAGGGTCAGGTGGGGCGTGTGTGTCTATCGAGGTTTCGATTGATGATCATCCACCTTGCCACTTGTATCGACCGACACCGCACAGAGGTCCGCTTTGTTCGCGAGGCGACGACCGGGGTCCTAAATTAGCAGAATGACAGGTCGCCTGGAAGTGAGTATCCCTGCTCAGTCAGTGCTTTCTCACTCACACGCCTGCACCTGTGACCAGTTCCGTTTTCGCGGTTGAGCGCATGCATATGATGACCGGAATGTGCTTTTACTGATTACTACTGTCTCAAAGAACAACCAAGTCCCATCTAGACCCATACCCGATCGACCGTATGTCCGGGAATGATGCAGGTGCAGGTGCTGGATGGACAGTGTCCGCCTTTTGTTATTACCGTTGTTGATTTAGTACAATTGATGGCTCTAGAAGTTCTAGCTGTTGAGACGGAAGCGGGGTATCGATTGCGCTCTCGAACCAAGTGTTCCATGTAGGCGAACCGCGTTGGATCAAGAGTCGAGGAGAAAGTTGATTATCAAAGATGTGGGGAATGTCATTGTCATGCGGGTATCGTTACATTTCGTTCTATGTCGGGTAAACCAAAAAGGATGAATTCGCAACGACCGACACGATGACCAGTGTGGGACTTGCGGAGAGTGGTCGGAGTATGGGTAGTTGGAAAGCGGACACGAGGTGGAACTCGCGTATGGAACCTTTTTACAGGTGATCCATGTGCAATGGAACAAGTTGGGTGAGGATGGGTCGGAGAGAGAGATTTTGAGGATTCGGAGCGCTCACAGCAACTCAGCTTATAGCTTGAGCTGCTTGGGCTTCTCCCAGGAGTAGTCGGGGTTACCGAAGTGACCGTACGAAGCGGTCTTGAGGTACTGGGGCTTCTGCAGGCCGAGCTCTTGGACTGTACGTAGCGTCAGTTGTATTCACACGAAGCCGCAAATGCACTCACCGATCATTCCTGGTCGGAGGTCGAAGTTGTTTCGGATGACCTTGACGAGGTCGGCGTCAGACTGCTTTCCGGTACCGTAAGTGTCGACGAAGATCGACAGGGGCTCAGCGACACCGATGGCGTACGACAGCTGGACAAGAGCTCGCTTGGCGAGGCCAGCGGCGACAAGGGACTTGGCGATCCATCGGGCAGTGTAAGCGGCGGATCGGTCGACCTTGGACCAGTCCTTTCCGGAGAAAGCACCACCACCGTGGGCTCCCCAACCACCGTACGTGTCGACGATGATCTTTCGGCCGGTCAAACCGGCGTCACCCTGTGGTCCACCAATGACGAATCGGCCGGATGGCTGGATGTGGTAGACGACTCGGTCGTCCAGGAGGTTGGCGGGGATGACCTTCTTGATGATCTTCTCGAGGATAGCCTCTCGGAGGTCCTCGGTGGAGATCTCCTCGGCGTGCTGGGTCGAGATGACGACAGTGTCGACTCGGAGAGGCACAACGGATCCATCGGCCTCCTTCCTGTACTCGACGGTGACCTGGGTCTTGGAGTCTGGTCGGAGCCATCCGAGGGAGCCATCTCGTCGGGCAGCAGCCATGGCGATGTTGAGCTTGTGAGCAAGGGTGATGGTCAGGGGCATCATCTCGGGGGTCTCGTCGGTAGCATAACCGAACCTAGAGAGGGTCAGTTGAGCACTTGTCCGAGTTCAGTGCTACTCACATGATACCCTGGTCACCGGCACCGATGCTCTCGAGCGATCCGTGGTCGAGACCGGCAGCAATCTCGACAGACTGCTGCTCAATGGCAACGAGGACGTTGCAGGTCTTGTAGTCGAAACCCTTGTCGGAAGAGTCGTAACCGATCTGCTTGATGGTGTTTCGGATGACCGACTGGTAATCAATGACGGCTTTGGTGGAGATTTCACCGAAGACCTAGACAGAGTCAGCTGTGTTGAAGGACTTGTAGCTGAGGCTCGACTCACCATGATCATACCGGTCTTGGTAGCGGTCTCACAGGCGACCTTAGAGAAAGGGTCCTGAGGTGATTCGTCAGCTGACAAACGGGAGCAGAGCTTCTGTCCAAAGGCAGTCTACTCACCTGAGCGAGACAGGCGTCAAGGATGGCATCGGAGACCTGGTCGGCGATCTTGTCTGGGTGACCTTCACCGACGGACTCGGAGGTGAAGAGGAAGCTGCGGGAGTGGGCGAGCGCGAGGAGGAGCGGGAAAGGAAGGCGTCAAGTCAACATCAATCATTCCTGAAGTCATCCTGCACAAATGACGAGACGCTCAACCGCCGTAGGACATCCGCTTCAGTACGACCGGATGAACGTGCGTATTGACACGCCTCGTCCGCGTGCCAGGTTTTTGGTCGGGCCACTCACTGTCCTGGGGCGAGCTCAGCAGCGACGCCGTTTCCGTTGAGAGTTCCAGTCATTGTGAGTGATCGGTTTTGGGATGGGTGTGTTATAGAGGTGTAGACGAGGTTGTTACGAGGTTGGTAGACAAGAAAGACAAGAGATCCGTTCGAGGCGAGGTCGAGGATGATTTCAATTCCCAAAAAAACCTCACAATCGCAATCGCACCATACTTTTCCGCGATTGGGGGTTGGACCCTGAGCACGTGGGGCTTTTGGTTCCGGGCCGGCCTTCGCCATTGAAAGCCCGAGGAGTGACGGGGTCGATGCGCATCGGCCATCGACTGACTTCGCATCAACCGTTCACAATGGGCAGGCAGCACGAGTCATCATCATCAGCTGCATGGCACGTATTCCCTGCACCACCCATCAAGATGTGTCTGAAAGATCGCGACACCCTCTGAGGGCGGTGAATCCAGCCTTCGAGGTTTCAAATTAGACGGACAGAGTCTAACGGACCGTTTTGCTAATGATTTGCCATAGACTGACGGGGAGATGAGTTGATTGGACTGATGAGACTGATCCGACGCGCTGATCCAGCAACCATTCGCATGCTCAATCGACGGAGTCTTACGCCATCTCGTAGTATTTGCCAAGCTCCGGCGACGACAGTCAGCCTAGTCAAAAGTAGCGGAACCAGCGAGTTGGCCTGCGGATCACTCTGGCCTGTAGATAGCTGCTCAAGGTCATTAGTCCCTAGACCTACATCAGCAGTATTCTGGAACCCGGCGGCAGCCTGACCGGCGCGGCGAGAGGTCCACATCGAGAACAGGAGTCCTGGATTTCTCGATCAGGCTTGGTCTAAG
The DNA here is from genome assembly GCA_001600095.1 of Bullera alba. Classification (NCBI taxonomy): domain Eukaryota; kingdom Fungi; phylum Basidiomycota; class Tremellomycetes; order Tremellales; family Bulleraceae; genus Bullera; species Bullera alba. Next base: position 4,358,625 of record BCIX01000001.1, read on the forward strand.
TCATTCCCCCGTTCCAGCTCAAGCCTCTGCATCGTCAGGTACTCTCGTAATCAAAAATACCGCCTGTAGAGATGCTCCTCGTTGGGTGCAGTACAAGGCTGACAGCCATCACTCCACCCGTTGCTGTTGAGGAGTGAACGGAACGTCTCTTGTTCATTGCCTGCTTACCCGAATAACCCGATTGGGCAATTTTGCCACGTTTCGTTGGGCCCCGAGTTCCGTGACTCCGTCTGTCCGCCTGTCGTCCTCTCGCTCAGGCGGCTGTCAGCAGAGTTGACCTTCTGCCAATTGCCTGCTGGCCAGCGAGCAAGCAACGTAGCAAGTCCCACGCACAGGACAGCCCTTCACACTGAGTTCTCCTACTCTCGCACTGTTCACAAACTCAATCCGCGAGAACTGCTGTCAGGTGCTCGGACGTCCCTGGACACTTTAGAAGCCCGCAATGTCGAAAGGGAAGACGTTTGTCGCTCTGGCGATCCCCCTCATCGCCCTCTATCTACTCGCTCTATTTGCCTACATCCCTACACCATTCCTATCGCACTCTACAGCGGACAAGGTGCTCCCAGTCGTGAGTCACCTCTCACATCATCGCCATTCTAGGCTCCTCACTCTGGCAGGATGGCCGCCTGTCGGATTGTATACCGTGCTAGGATGCCGACTGATCATGTCTCTCATCACTCTGCGCGATCAAACACTGCGAAAACAAATTGCTGACTCCATCACTTCGCAGCTACCGTTCTGGCTCTTGGTCTCATTCGGCGCATACTCCCTGGGATCTCTCGGTCTCGGTCTGTTACGCTTCCACGACACGCCCGAGGCCTACGAATCGCTATTGAAGGAGATTAGTCAGGCTAAGACGGAATTGAGGGATCAAGGGGTATCAGTGGATTAGACGGGATAGAAATGGATATAAAGATGCACGAGTGGTTATAGACTCTGACATGAAGGCGACGTCGCACAACGGCGTCAGGCATATCTGCATACTTGTACAACAAAGCGATAATCACACAGTCTAATCATCTCGCCAACTCGCAAGCCAAGTGTTATTGCTGGAGATCTACAGCAGCCATGCCGCGCTGGCTGATGGGTCCCGGTAGGGAACGATCGAGGCACTCTCTCTCGCCATCTACCCGCTTAGGAGATCCTGCATCTCCCTCTGCATCCTTTGCATCTCGGCCACATCCTCTTCTTCGTCCTCCTTCTGCGCCTGTAGTTGCAACCCTTCAGTAAATGCCACACATTTTGAGAAGCTGCACTTACGGGTAGCTCGCCGCCTACTCGCCCTGCCTGACCCAACTTTCCGTCCGTTAGCTCGAACAGGACCTTGTCGACTTCCGCATCGGCCTCTTCCTCGATCTCGTCGTCGTCCACCATGTCCATTGTTTCTTCCATCATCTCCTCCATTATACCGGACTGGTCGGTCTGTCAGTTGTGTTCATCGCCCAGGATAGGCTCTACCCACCTTCATCATCTCCATGCTCATCTCCCGCATAGTCGCGCTCAGCTGAGGTAGCTTGACCAATTGATTCGTCATCTTCATGATTTCCGAACTCTTCTGGAACGCCCCTGTGACTTTGACCATTGCTATCTCGTTGTCAACCCGGTGTAGATGAAGGATACCAGACGATGCACTCACACAGTTGATGTTGTAACTGCATCTGAACGCTGCCTAAGCGGGCTTTGCTCGATATCAACCTGTCTCTCTGCTTGTTCGCCCTGACTAGCTCCTTTGCCAAAATCCTCGCCGACTTGACATCATTCTTCTTCGCGAGGTTCTTGAGATCGGAGCGTGACTTCTGCGTCGCCCTATCTAGCTGAAAGGGATATCAGCCTCGGGGTGCATCGAATATGAGTTGACGACCTACGTTGTTGACTTCCCTATCCAATTGTCGCTCCTGCTGTCTAAGCTTTGACTTCCACTCTCGCACCTTCTCCTCGGGCGACGGTCCGTAAATCCACCTGTTCACGGACTTCATGTCGAGATCTTGTCAGTCGTTGCGAAAGTGGATCGAGCTGATTGTGCGGCTTCCTCGAGAGTTGGTGTAATTCGAGAGGGTCCAAAGAGAGCGCGTCCTCGGTATGAGTCGTGAACTTGTCCCCGCTGTCCGTCGCCGTTGATTTCCTTGTGAATGCTCGACGTATGCTGAAGGTCAATACACCTTTGGTCGTGGCGAGAGGCCTGGCAGCCGCATCCGGAGTGACCCCCGCACGGACATCATCCTAATCTCCGTGCCCAGGAATGACGCGACGGACGCTGGGCATGTTGACTTTTGATCCAGCTTAATGTTCACTGCTTCAGAACAACTCACAAGACCTCGCGGCAGCCGTGAATAGCGACATACAAGACCTGGACCGTGTTGGGAGGCAGATAGTAGGGCGTATGAAAGGGCAATGTGGCTGCTCACTGCCGTCGGACCAGTCCACGGTCAGAAGAGTAAGTCCACCTGATCAACTTCAGAGGCGTTTCGGTCCTGTGGCCTGCATTTTGGCAAGGCAGATGAAACTTTTCACGTGCTGACTCAACACCTCAGCATTCACATTCGCCCTCGAGCGTAAGAGCTACGAAATAGGGAGAGGTAAAGACTGCGACATCGTCTTTGATGACAACCATGTCAGGCGTGTCCAGGGTCACATTCACGTAGGAGACTGGGATCCGGCCCTGGTGCGCGATGCGCATCTCAGCATACCAGCTCCTCTCAGCTGACTGATCTGCTTGATCTAGCCTCACATCAAGCCTGAAATCAGATGGAAATCCGAGCGAAACAATAGAGATGAATTCCCTGCCTTCACAACTCTGCTCCCGGCTGAGGCTCCCGGCTCGACCGACCGGGCAGACTATGATGAGAAAGAGGTGCCTGCTGGGACTCAAGGCATCGTACTGAGCGATGAAGGTGGCATGGGAATCGAGCTATATCATGGAGACAAGGAGACTGGGCTGTCTAACTCGATCTGGTTCTGGTGAGCGGTGCGCGGATCCGACGGGAGGATTCTAAGAGGGGCCAGCTGACGATATTCCAGCGTCCATTGGCAGCCGTTTTCTCTAGTCTACCCTGGAATCAAGGATGCAGAAGGAGACGACCTCGACAAGTTGAGACATTATTGTGAGCCTACCAGTCGTAAAGCTGTAGCTACAATCTTGCTCACTTGATCATTCCAGGCATCTCTTACACGTCCCAGTTTGACGAGACATCCCCGCCGGACCTGGTGATATCGGAAGAGCTCAGACCGAACGATGAGAACAACATGGCTGTCTGCTTTGGTATCCGGATTGTCAAGCCGAACTACATACAAGCGCTCCTCGCGCGGTTCACAAAGTGTTGGAAACCGACTGCAGCCGATTCTCAAGACAGCTTCTGCCTTCCCGATGCCGCTTCCGAGATTTACCAGCCACCGCTGCGCTCCGAAAACCTCAAACCAATACGCAACTCGCTCGCAGCTTGGTTGCCGGACCCTGAGAGGAAGAATATGTTTGCCGGATGGACAATCTTCGGTCTCAAGAAGGACAGCAAAGTGAGCCAAGGATTATCCGATATTGTGCTGAAGCGATACAGGTACCCCAAGAGAGAAGATGGCTCGAGCTCATGGGCGCGACATATACGGATATTGATGTGACGTCGCAACCGCCACTCTCGCAAGAGACTTTCAAGGCGCAACTATCAGATTGGCTGGGGCGTTCGATTGCTGCGAGAGAGGCGGGCCGAGCTCTCGTTGTTCACTTCCTCGGCGTTAAACGTGACATGAGCAAGGAGGATTTCGCACAGACTGTCGAGGGTACGTGTGATCAGTGAGTAATCTGGTAGTAACATGCGAAGCTGTGCTAAATCGGATAGAATCGGCGTGACTTGCGTATCAGGAAGCATACTCTGGGGCTCGGTTAGTTACAACGGTGTCGACCAGTATATCAGAGTGTTGAGAGGTTCACTGGGTCATAAGGCAGGTACGTGCGCCGCAAGCCATCTTCGCCTCGTTCTCATCTCATGCCTGGTCTCTAGTACCTCAAACTGTGGATGGAACAGTGGGCGCACAGCCAGCATCTGCAATCAATACACAGGGTTCTGCCAGATACACACCGACTTCTTCAGCGATACCTCCTTCTCAAGCCCCCTTTGCGATTCCATCCACGTTCCCCGAGGAAACGGAGGTCGTTGCGCATAACAAGCCGGTCCCACAGGTCAAAGTGCTTCCCTCGACCCAGCGAGAGCAATCGGCATCGTCTGGAGAACAGGCCGCACTTGAGCCTCCAACACAGTCGATGCGAAAGGTCAGTCGGCAACCGAAACCCAGTCAGAATGCTGAGCTCGTTCTCAGCCCCTCAGGAAACGCGTAGCAAAACCGATTGAGCTCTTCGGCGCCGAGCCCAGTATGATCCCGGAGACAGTCGTCTATAATCCGCCACAGCCCTCAGCGGAGGCCTCGCTGCTTCAACGCGAGGCCACCGTGCTCCAGTCGTATAAGAATGAGAGCGAGGTGAGTCGGGGGTAACAATCGTCAATTGACTTGCCTCAGTCCACTACAGGAACGAAGAGAAAACTCAAACGTCGAGCAGGCGTCACAGAAACGCAATCAAGGTCCCAGTTCAACTTTGGCTTCAACGAGACATCCGAGCGGGACGCGAAGAAGAACGAAGTCTCGGCTGAGATCCGAGAGCTGTATGAGCAGACCAAAGCAGAGTCTGCGAACGCCCTCCAGCCGGCCAAGCGACGTAGATTGAACTCTGAAGACATCGACATGGGCAGAGATAGCCGGGCGACGAGCAGGTCGGGGGACCCCGACCCCGATAGTCAAGACACCGGTATGGACGTGGATGAAGGGGAAGTCGAAGACCCTATACAGCGGCAATTACGCAGAGCGAGGGAGGCCAGGATAAATTCCCAAAAACCTCCATCAAAGAGTACGATGGGACCGCCTCCACCTCGCACCGCCAAAGTCGCGGAGTCAGTCATCGACCAACCTTCGAAGCAAACCAGTAAGGCGTCCCAGGTATCCACGCAGCAGTCGAGGAAGAAAAAGGGAGGAACAGAAGATGTGATCACGGGGGAGACAACCAAGGACGACGCGTTCCTGCAAGCCATCACCAAAGCCAGTCGGACGAAGAAGGCGGTAGACGAGCTCGACAAGGAGTTTAACAACCTCAAAATCCCGAAAGCAAACCAGAAGAAACAACCCGAGATTCCTGTATGGCGAGAGGAGCATCCCGATTACAATCTCGTTGCTGATTTCGACAATGACCTCCGTGGCAACTTCATGAAAATCATCAGGAAGGATCTGTTCAGAAAGGATGGCGGGAGGAAGGACTCGCCAGTGACGAATGACGGGCGCCCGAACTTCAAGAAGTTTAAGAAGGTGCGTTACTGAAAGACGAAGCGTTGCTGACTCTCGCAGAAAGTCATCGTCAGGCGTGATCCAGTCCAGTTGGTGCTTGCTGGGCCAACCACCAACGCCAACGACGCTGAAATGGGCGAGCGTGAGTATGATCGCCGACTGCCCAGTTCATGAGCTTACATCTCCCAGCATATTGGACTTCGGATCAACCAGTACGGAATGGCAAGCAAACGCAAATGTCACAAATTCCCGCCTCCCTGGACGACGATGATCATATGCCTCTACTCCCCGTATCGAACAAAAGGCTCTTGGGCACGTTGCGGGAGGATTCACCAGATACCGAAGACTCGATGACGGCAAACAAAAGTCGTGATCGCAGATCGACTCAGACAGCAACGCAATCCGACTTTACCCAGGGCAGGACGAACCGAGCCTCAAGCCGAAGCACAAGAGCGACAAGCGTAGCATCTGAGGCGTCCTCCGCAGTGCCCATCAGCAAGGCGAAATCGAAACCCGTCGCTCGGTCCAAGAAGCCAGAGACTATCGTCATTGAGGATTCGGAAGACGAGGTCGCGAATGAAGTAGGTAGAGCATCAGCAAGATCCAGCACAGCTCGAGGCTCAAAGCGATCGTCAAACGGGACGAGAATACCGGGGACCAGCGTGCCTGGGGAAGCGGGAGACGTACCGAGCTCGTCAAAGACGACGGTTCGGTCGGGGACGAGGGGAACACAAGCTTCGGCTCCCGCCCCAAGGCGGCGGCTGCTCGTGGCTGATGATGACGACGATGATGACACGCAGGTGAGTCGGGTGCGGGTCGTGCTCAATGACCTGCTGATACGACGACAGGTGGCACGAGGACCAGTGAAGAAGCGGAGGCTAGGCTAGGACGACATGCCGACCGACATTGCTGCTCCCACAGAGGTGGGATGACCACAGAGGAAGCGGACACCATGGAGAGGATGGACATTCTGTCTCGATGCCATGGGTTCAAACACTGCGATGGCATTTCTGGTGTACACTGCGCAAGCCAGGATTATGCCATGTATACTCATGGCTGACAGAAGTGACGGGCAGACGGGACCGATCGGCATACACCATTTGTTTCGCATGGCCTAAGTCCATCTTAATTTCAATCCAGACCTCCAGATATCACCCGACGGAACCGTGCACAGTCAGTCATGAGATGGTCAATACAATATTGGTGATGGCGATTGAGTGTCTCTATGGTATCCCGATCACTGTTTCGGCTCGTGCAATGTTGTGGACTCCAGGTCGCACGATTGGTTCCACTCTTTGCTCGATTTTCCCTCGTTCTTCGCCGACTACCTTCCAGCTGTACAGTCATCTTGCCTTCCTTGCGCCCCGTTATGAGTGAGCCAACTCGACCACTATGTCTATAAGTTCGTCAAGCCTGTCCTGGCTTATCGTATGTATGACGGGGACTTGAGTATGACCCAGCCGCCCTCGCCGGCTCTGACCGGCTCCTGTTGCCGCCGAGGTAGGATTCTTGGGCTCATCGGATGGAGATCGCCCTTGATGAGGTCCGATACCGCCCGGCCTCAAGTCCCCACCAATTGAGGGCTGGACCGATGTAACTTCCCGTGTCGGCCGTCCTAGTGTGTGTCGTTGTTCGATCAGCTCAGCATCCCTTTGGGCGCTAGCCCGCTGAAGGTCCCCCAATTGCCTCTCTAGCTCCTGAACCCTTCTATATAGTCGTAGGTACTCGATCGACCCACTGTCCCCAGCCAGCCGATTCGAGAGACCTTGAGCGGAATCGAGGTCGCTGTCAAGCGCGTCACTTGATTGTGAGGGGTTCGGAGGCTCTGCGTGCTGAGCATCGATGCGCTCTTGAATCCTCCTGTATAGTAGCAGGTCCTCAATCGACCTACTTTCCCCAGCCAGCTGATTCGAGGGGCCTTCAGCGACAGTTTCGTCGCTGTCGAGTGCGCCTGTTGATTGTGAGGGGGCCGGGGGCTCTGCGTGCTAAGCACGGACTTGGACTGATGCCATCTTGTGGCTAGCCTTCCCGTCCACGCGGGATGGACCAACCTGCACCCGATTGGAAGTGGGTCGCGAGTTCGAGCGTGTCGATAGGGGTGTTCGGAGTGGTGGCGATGTGGACCGTCGTGGCGGAGATCTGGCATACGGGATGAGTTGTCTTTTCCGCTTGGCATATGGCGCCTTTGAGGTGGGAAGCTCGGAGGAAACGATTTCAGTCGCACTAGGTTGCAACGACGACCTCATGCGGACACTGAGAGGTGGACAGATTGGCCATCGGAATCCGTCGCGCAGCATGCTATATTATAGTCAGTCGTCTTCACAGTATTTTCTCAAGAACCAACTCACTGAGCTTGACAGAAGGAAGGGGTACTCGGGTCAAGAACAAGCAGACAGATGGCAAGGCTTTCGGTTGCTCGGTGGGAAGGATGTAGCTTGGAAGTTGAGGTCCTGTAGGAGCGTAACGAGCTATATCACTGTTCAGGACGCAGTCAGAGGTACAGAGTCTGTCTCAAACAAGATAGTGCGAATGGAAGACGATGTAATGATGAAGAAGAGCAGAACAAGGCGTTCGACGGGAACGGAGGAATTGTAAATGACGGAAACGGTCAGTGCGCTCTTCTAGCAAAGGATGAAGGAGATTAGTGGCGAACTTGATGCCCGCTCTTCTTCGATTTCAGCGACTCGTGTACGCTGCGACCGGATCCGCACGTAAGGGGTTCGTGTTCACCACTGCTATCGTCGTTCATCGGATCGATGACTCTTCGTCGAGGGATTCCGACCTGGCCCTTGGCTCGCAACCATCTTCTGTCGAGAGTCAGTAGGATTCCTCGTCAAGCTGGACCCCGTCATATGTGTTTCCATTGGATCGCGGGGAGGCGACGAGGAGCACCGCAAGTCCGCAAACGGTGGACGCCAAACCGGCGAAGCGGATGCCTTTGCTGGTTTTGAGCATCGCCAATGTGAGCTGGAGAGCTGGTCCTGACGCGTATGACAACACCGCTGGTGAATCATCCGCGACAAGGCCTTTGCTGTAGTGCCGTATATGCACTCTAGACACCAATCACAACATGCATCAGGAGTTCAGTCATGGCAATCAACGCTGGCCTTGCAGGCGGTCCGTGGTTGCACAGGCCAGGCAGGTCACTCCCAGACTAAGAGGAGTGCCACATTTGCCAATTCCCGAAAGGGATCATCGAGTTCGCATATCGCCGACCAGCTGTGGATTTCACGGCTCTCACTAAAAATGTTGAAATCGCTAGCCATTCAGTCGCCATCACCCAGACCATCCATAGTGAGTGCCGGCTCTACCTTTGACGCATCGACAGAAGGTGTTGTTCCCACTGCTGAGCTGATCATCAACTGTTCAGAACACTACATCTTATCAAAATGGCCCCTAAACTCACCGGATTCGTCGGTATGTTCTCGTGGCCTTGTAGTATAAGCGAAAGTGGAGCTGACCCGGTGCTCAATCAGGAAACAACCGACTGCGACGAGCTCGAGCTGCCGCTGCCCTCGCTGGTGTCGAGGTCGAGTATGACTCGTCCTTCTCCATGAAGAGCGATTGGAAGACCGAGGAGTTCTTGAAGAAGTTCCCCCTTGGTACCCTGCCAACCCTTGAGGACGGTGACCTGTACCTCCAGGAGTCTGGCGCCATCGCCGAGTACCGTGAGTGACGGATTCCTTGACTACAAGACGCTTTGCACTATCTCCCCTTCATTGTTCCTTTTCCCCCCATTTCATGATGAGACTTACTTTTCAGTTATCCCTGTCTTAATGACTATATGTCGAGATTTACTCCGGCGAGTGGTATCGCTATATCTCTGATCAATCTTGCGTCCTTTTCTGGTGTAAAAATGAGTCTTGCCAGGAGCTGACTTCATCAGTCGCCGAGCTCGGCCCAAACCAGACCATCCTCCCCTCCGACCTCAAGGAGAAGGCCAAGGTCCACCAGTGGCAGAGCTTTGCTGACCAGGAGGTGAGCTCAAGTCCTCGGGGTTTCGCTTCTGCAACTGACCACGCGTCAGATCTTCATCAAGCACGCCGCTCTCCAGACCATGCTGATGGGCAAGGCCCCATACTCTAAGCCAGTGAGCACATTGTCTCCTCGAGTTCTAGTGCGTTTCTAAGACCTAGTAGACCTTCGACGGACTCTTCCAGATCTTGGTCGGCAAACTCCAGGTCCTCGACAAGGTCCTCCTCGACCGAACATTCCTTGTCGGCGAGCGAATCACCCTCGCCGATGTCTTTGTCGCTTCCGCCTTGGTCAACTCGTTCACCGGTGCCGTCGACAAGGCCACCCGGGAGCAGATCCCCAACGTTGTCCGATACTTCCACACGTGAGTGTCCTCGTATAGAACTCAGCTCACATCAGCATCATCAACCACCCCAAGCTCGTCGAGATCTTCGACCCAAGCAACACCACCCTGACCGACGCCCCACCCAGCCCCCCATCCAAGCCCAAGGCTGAGAAGGCCGAGAAGCCAAAGGCCGAGGCCGCCCCCAAGGCTCCCAAAGCCCCCAAGGCCGCCAAGCCTAAATCCGACGACGAGGAGGAGCCAGATGTGCCAGCCGAGCCCAAGCAGAAGAACCCTCTGGACGACCTGCCAAAGTCTGCCTTCAACCTTGAGGAGTGGAAGAGGCAATACTCCAACCTCGACACCCGAAAGGAGGCCCTCCCATGGTTCTACGAGAAGTGAGTCACTCTCTTGTGAGCGTCGCTGACGTCAGGTTCGACAACGAGGGCTTCTCTTGCTGGAGAGTCGACTTCAAGTATAACGAGGAGCTCACCCAGGTCTTCATGTCGGCCAACCAGATCGGCGGTTTCTTCAACCGACTAGAGGCTTCCCGAAAGTACCTGTTCGGTTCCGTCGGTGTCCTCGGCAAGGCCAACGACTCTATCATTACCGGTGCCCTCATTGCCCGAGGACAGGATATTGAGCCAGTCATCAACGTTGCCCCAGACTGTAAGTTCGCCTGCGATCGACGCGTACGCTTGCTCATGGTCCATCAGGGGAGTCGTACTCGTACAAGAAGCTCGACCTGTCCAACGAGGAGGACAAGAAGTACTTCGAGGCTGCTCTTGCATGGGACCTGGAGATCGAGGGTCGTCCGTGGTCTGATGGCAAGAACTACAAGTAGACGCCCTGCGTGGTTATATGGTTGTTCTTATGAGTCCTCATGTCGTTATGCAGCAGATGAGCGATCGTCGATAGATGGAAGAGGTGATGGTGTCGGCGGAGGCCAGGATTAAGATTTGATTCCGTCATTCGCGTAATTCAAATTTTCGAAAATTAGATTCCGCTATTCGATATCCACCCCGGCTGCAGCCGGGCTAATCTATGTTTTCTAATCGGACAAGACACCATAAGAGCATCATCTGATCTTCATAACATTTACCTGATTCTGCATGTTGAAGATGGGTGAATCACAAGTTGTCACAGGATGCAATAGGAGCGTCCGAGCTGCAGAGTGGCATACAGCGTGTGGTCTTTGCACGCGCACGCGGGCCAGGTCGAATCACCGTTGCAACTTCGTTGCATCGCGCGGCAACCTGCGGCAACGTGAAAATTCGCGTGGCTGGCATCGGACTGTCTCGGGCCGACCGGGAGGTCCGTGCTCTGTCGGCCTTTCTTTTCAGCTTACGAGATCCCGCGGTCGATCCTGGCCAGAAGATCTGGATCTCCTTCCACCTCTGGCATGATTAAAGCGCCTCATTGATCGACAGACACATTCGCCGCAATGTGGCTGCAAGGGAGGAAGAAGCGATCTGAAGCGATGCCTAGCGATGCTCCGTGTATATTCACGTCTGGCAGCGTCTGGCTAGGTTTGGCTAAATGCGGTGACTCTCGGATGCAGCCATGTCACTGTCATGTCGCACCCATAACGAGATTCAAAACGTGACAGGCCGTTAGAAGAAGTTGCTTGGCGAGTGTCACCGCCGATCTCATGCCATGCAACGCAGAGGACCTGATAGACGCCATATTGTCGGAACAGCTGCGTCGCGGGGTCGAGGAACCTCGAGGGACAGACAGGAACAGACACGGCGCGACTCATTTGGACCTGGGCAGAGATGAGTTACGAACCGAAAACTCATTTCACCAGATGGCAAAACGTCGATCGGCAGCAGTAGCTCAGGGGACACATCATTGACATCCTGCCCGACTAACCCCTGGCCTACGTGGCAATGGCACATGGTTGCGGCAGACGAGCAGCACGCGTCGGAGGAGAAGGCCGCGGAAGAGGTCCACATAGAACACATCCAATCAAGATGTCAAAAGGGGAAGAAGGTGTGAGAGTGCGAGGTGCGAGTGCCGAGTGGTGAGCGTCGTAGCTTCGTAAGGTATTCTAGCGGGTGAAACTGAGCCGATCTCGTTATGCATACACCACTGTCGATCATTTGGTCGGACCTGGAATCAGCCATGTACAGAGAACTGCTGTGAGCTGCTTGCCACGCGTAAGCTATATGTAACGCTGAGCACTTGTCAACCTCGGACGACCCATCTCATCCCTCTATCGTGCCCACTGGGCCACTCCGACTTGCACCACCATACGTGTGCTCCAGCTAAGACCAAGACCAAGTATACAGGAGTAGCATTGAGGAGTTCTGTCCGCCGAGACAACAGCCAGTATCATCACACAACCGCTATACTCAAAGACCACCCTCCCTCCTCCGATCGAGTTGCATGAGAACCACCTCGCACCTCGTCGTGGTCATCATAAGATAGGTGAGTGTGACGCCAGAAGTGTTTGGCTCTTGCCTCGGCGGAGGAAGCGCTGGGCCCGCTGGGCCTGGCCGACACCGGACCCAATCCGTTAATTCATCCCCCTACATTCTCCACTCGACAAACGTGGCTTCCGCGTGTTTATCGTATCTCTCTCCCCTCTCCATCTTCCACTTTCTACAACGAGCATACCGACATTTCTGAACAACATGCTGACGAGCAACTCGCCCCTACAGGGGCATTGAAATGGATCATCGTTCGTCATTGGGATATCATTCGCGCTCGCCTAGATCTTGGGAAACAAATCAGTGAGCATTTCGGCGTTTGAAGCGCGTCGACAGCCTGGCAGACTGACACGCCTCCAGTCCAGAGACTCATCGTTCGGAACGAAGAGCTAGTCATAGGACATCTCCCTATCCACCGAGTCTGACCCTCCAGAGACCATCTATCCCGCACAATCACCTTCCACCTATCGAGCACGTTTACCCAGGCTCTTCACCATCCACGCCCGCTTTAGCCCATCGTCCTCACCTTGGACGCTCCGAGACAGACCCGCATTCCATCCGCCAGTGGCAGAGTCAAGCGAGTACCTACACCGGTGCACCTCCCTCCCCTTCGTACAGTTCACAGCCTCAATACGGGTCCAACCCAGAAGCGTTGTTCAGGAACACTTCGACAAGGTCCCCGTCAAACAGGAGCCCCTCATCCTTCAATCTATCCGAGTACTGCTTGACCGAAGACAAGGCAAAGAGTCTGTCTCCGCTTCGCCCAGACTTTGAAACAAACCGGTCACTTCCCCCACTTCGTCTACTCTCGAGTGCTGGACAGCGACCACTCACCCCAACTCATTACCGACCAGACTCGTCCGGACGCCACGACTACCGCGGTGAAGAATACCGGCCGTATAGAACACCTTCCGCTGGCTCCGATCCCAGACCGATCACACCGCTCTCGGACCAGTACTACAGGCAGCACAGAGAGCCAAGCGAGGATATTTTGGTCAAGATTGAGCCAAAATCGTACTCACCGCCCCCTGCCTTTGACGATTGGCAGCGACGAGGTAGCATAGCTTCGCTCCTCCTACCACCAAAGCAAGCCTTGTCCATCCCACCCCAGCACTACGCCGCATACACTATGAGCTTTCAATACAACCCGAGCAACCCGTCCCAGCCACAGGGGTCGACCAGCAACGAACGATCAGCCGTGTTCGACGCTGCAATGTCTTCTCTGCGGTCAAGTGCCGATCAGCCCAGCACCTCGGGTCCCGAACCCGATGCCGAGACTCCCGCACCGCCTCAGTTCAAATTCACAGATGAAGCCGAAGCGCATTCGCCCTCTTCCCACTCGGCCGAGGTGCTCAAAGAGGCTTTGGAGCGATCACAAGCTGCCATGGCTCAGAATCTTGCTTCTGTTGCCCCCGTCGATGCAGAAAAAAGGGAGGGCGACATACATATGGGCTCCAGCCGGGAAGGCTCGGACGCTGGCGACTCTCGAGACGTAAACATGCTCGCTCCGCCATCAGACTCCGACACACCGAGAAAAGATCAGCCCTTTTCGCGATCCCCGGAGCTCCGAGTCAGTCATAAGCTAGCTGAGAGACAACGGCGCAAGCAGATGAAGGATATGTTCGACGAGCTTCAAGACCAGCTCCCCTCTGATCGTGTGGCAAAGTCTAGTAAATCGGACATTCTTGTCAAAAGTGGGTCACTCAGGCAGTGCGATGTACAATGTACTGACCCTCACCTCTAGCTATCGACCACATCAAAGAAGTTAAACGTGAAAACGCCACGCTCAGGCGGGAGGTTGAAAGACTCAGAAGAGACCTTGACCAGGCGAGAGGGGGCAATGGCTCCTATCAACCTGGATACGAAGTCGCCTACACATTGCCTTACCCAAACACATCTTACGTTCCGCCTCAACCTGGCCCGAGCACGTCGACATCTCATCGAGGCATCGGCGTGGGCAACACCACAGGAGTAGCACCAGACTCTGCGCCACAAAGTGTTCAGAGCTCGGCAGAAGCGCAGAATGGACGATCGGCGGAGAATTTAAACGGGAGCGTGAACACGAATACGGAGCAGGTGGCCGAGACGCAAAAGGCAGAACAGGGCGGCGCTGAAGCTCAGCCTGTGGTGTAGTCGCCGCGAGGTAGGCTTTGTCTAGTCTACACTTTGTACACGGCTCGTATGTATGGTCTTGTCGTTGGTTCTGATGCTTGTGTCGTATCGTACGGGAGCTGGGATTATATCGAAATAAATGTAGAGAATGAATATTTCACACACGTCCACTTTCCATGTCCAGCAGTGTCCAGCTCAAGCAGCAGTCGGTGACTATAGACACAGTTCTGTACTGTCTCTGTCACAATCGTGCTTCGACCCCGGCGTGTATCGACAAGATGCACCTCCTCAACCTCACCTTGTCGGCTCCCACGGCAGTATCCTCCGCCGTCGTAGGCTCATTCTCCGGCACCAAAGGGCAGGAGATCCTCGTGGTTAGGGGGAGCACAAAGTTGGAGATTCTGAAATTGAACAACAGTACCGGTCAGCGTGAGTACAGTTTGCTGGAGACTTGCGGTGTTTACTGACTCTGGTTCCAGTGGACACGATATGCTCCACCGAGGTAGGTCGAAGATGAGAGGAAGCGGGGGAGGGACGAGCTGATTCATAATTCAGGCATTCGGCACAGTGAGGAACGTCTCGCCATTCCGATTAGCGGGAATGACCAAGGGTGAGCGATGATTTTGGGCCTGCTCTTGGTGATGGAAAGAGTGCAAGCTGATTTTGTGAACTCGTCGGTAGACTACATCCTCCTGTCGTCGGATTCCGGACGATTGTCGATCATCGAATTCGTCGTTACGCCAACACCTCACTTTGAGAGCTTGTACCAGGAGGTCTACGGAAAGACAGGTAGTCGGTGCGCAGTTCTTTCTCCGCGTTCTAGCTGAGATATACTGAGACTTGTGTACAGGCGTATAGTTCCAGGGCAATTTCTCGCTGTTGATCCAAAAGGTCGAAGTTGTCTAGTCGGAGCGTGAGTCCCTGTATCGCAGATGACAACTTCGAGGCTGACGAATTATTCGATTAGTGTCGAGAAGTAGGTCCGCTTCATGTGCATGCTGGAGCTATATTGACCGAACTTAGAGCCAAACTCGTCTACGTACTAAACCGAAATGCCGAGGGCAAGCTTTTCCCTTCGTCACCCCTAGAAGCGCACAAGAACCACACGCTGGTGACGGATCTGATAGCAGTGGATAACGTGGGTGTAAATGGTGAACCGCAAAGAGACCAGGCTGACCCCGTTCCAGGGATATGACAACCCTCTATATGCGGCTCTGGAATTAGACTACGGAGAGTCGGATGAGGATCCAACGGGAGAAGCTCGCGATGCGACGCAAAAGTTCCTGACTTTTTACGAGCTGGATTTGGGTCTGAATCACGTTGTGAGGAAGTGGAGCGAGCCCACGGATCGAAGAGCAAACATGCTGGTGCAGGGTGGGTGTATCGTCTCACAGTTGAAGTCTTGCTGACATTCTGCAGTGCCCGGAGGCCAGAATGCCCAGTCGGATAGATGGGAAGGACCATCTGGTGTGCTGGTCTGCTGTGAGGATCACATCATATGGAAACACATGGATGCCGATGCGCACAGAGTGCCTATACCCAGACGGCGTAATCCACTCGCTCAGCGAGACGACGCCAGTAGGGGAATCATCATCGTTGCTGCAGTCATGCACAAGATCAAGGTGAGCTGAGTTCTTAGCGATCAAGGCGATCGGCTGATACTCTTCCAGGGCGCCTTCTTCTTCTTGCTGCAATCTGAAGATGGCGACTTGTTCAAATTGACGATCCAGCACGAAGGAGAGGAAGTTCGGTCGATGACCATCAAGTACTTTGACACTGTCCCCGTAGCGTCGAGTCTGTGTGTGCTCAAGAGTGGATATTTGTTTGTCGCCAGCGAGTTTGGGGACCAGTGAGTACACCGCCACCCAGAGCGCAAGTGTATACTGATGTGCTTCAGGAACCTATACCAGTTCCAGAGTTTAGCCGAGGACGATGACGAGCAGGAATGGGTGTCAACGAGCTATCCCGAGAACGGAAACACCGACAGTCACCTCCCGTACGCATTCTTCAACCCCCGACCTCTGCAGAACCTCCTTCTCGTCGACACTATCTCATCTCTGGATCCCATCACCGACGCCAAGGCTGTCAATCTGCTTGGCCAGAGCTCAGACACTGCTCAGATCTACGCCGCTTGTGGACGAGGCGCACGGTCGTCGTTCAGGACCTTGAGGCATGGTCTGGACGTGGCTCAGATCGTGGCGTCCCCGTTGCCCGGTGTACCCAACGCAGTCTGGACACTCAAATTGACTGAGAACGGTGAGTTAGCTATGACAAACTTTGTAATTTTATAGCTAACCTTTTCCCAGATGAGTTCGACTCATACATCGTTCTGTCCTTCCCCAACGGTACGCTAGTCCTGTCCATCGGTCAGACCATCGAGGAGGTCAATGACACTGGGTTCCTATCTTCTGGACCAACACTGGCCGTGCAGCAACTCGGCGACTCGGGTCTGCTTCAGGTCCACCCTTACGGTCTGAGGCACATTCGAGCAGCAGACAGAGTCGACGAGTGGTCAGTCCCACCTGGACACACCATCGTCGCCGCAACCACAAACAAGCGACAAGTGGTCATCGCGCTTAACTCGGCAGAACTGGTCTACTTCGAGTTGGATGAGGAGGGCTCTTTGAGTGAATACCAGGACAAGAAGTCGCTTCCTGGAAATGCGACTTGTTTGAGTATAGCAGAGGTACCTGAAGGCAGAAGGCGGACGCCATACCTGGTGAGTGGGACCGATGACCGGAGGAGACACTGCTGATATCGGAATACTAGTCCGTCGGCTGTGACAACCAAACGGTCCTCATCATTTCGCTGGAACCGGATAGCACTCTCACCACTCTCAGTTTGCAGGTGAGTGCACAAGGGGTGCAGAGTATGAACTTTGACTGACACTTGCAGGCTCTGACCGCTCCGCCTGCTTCGATCTGTTTGGCCGAGATGTTTGACACGTCGATCGACAAGAACAGGCCGACTCTGTTCCTCAACATTGGTCTCAGCAACGGTGTCCTCCTCCGTACCGTCGTCGACCCAGTGGACGGTTCGCTCTCGGACACTCGACTGCGTTTCCTCGGTGCCAAACCACCGAAATTGGTCCGAGCGACGGTTCAGGGCTCGCCGGCAGTATTGGCCTTCTCGACGAGGAGTTGGTTGATGTACACCTACCAAGATCTGCTACAGACACAACCGCTCATCTACGACCAACTCGAGTTTGCCTGGTCACTATCCGCTAGCATGTGCCCGGAGGGTTTGATTGGTATTTCTGGAAACACTCTCAGGTTAGTCATGGGCGTTCGCTAGAGAACGATCGACAAAGTTAGCTGATTGAGGTCTACTAGAATCTTCACAATCCCTAAACTCGGTGAAAAGCTCAAGCAGGATTCCCTAGCGTTGACATACACTCCCCGAAAGTTCATCTCGCACCCGTATTCCCCCATCTTCTACATGGTCGAGGCGGATCATCGGACACACTCTCCCGCGGCTATCGAGAGGATAGTTGCTGAAAAGGTATGTGGTCGAGTTTCGAGCAGAGTGCATATTCTAATACCGAGTAGGAGGCGAGCGGTAGGCGAGTCGATCGAGCAATGTTGGCTTTACCCCCAGCAGAGTACGGCAGACCTCGTGCACCCGCAGGAAGATGGGCTTCGCTGATCAGAAGCGTTGATCCTATCTTGGTGAGAAAGAACCGTCAGATTGACGACCTATGAAACTAATCTCTGTAATAGAACGAGACGATATCCACGATCGATCTAGACGAGGACGAAGCCGCCTTCTCGTTGACCATTGCCTACTTCCCTCAAGGCGGAGGCGAGCCGTTCTTGGTGGTCGGCACAGCTACTGGAACCACATTGGCGCCTAGGAGCTGTAAAGCTGGATGGCTTCGAGTTTACGCTATCCACGAGCATGGAAGGAGGCTAGAATTCTTGCACAAGGTACGTCTGCCTGCATGACTGAGTTTGGTTTGACGCTGATCGACATTGATTTCATTAGACAAAGACGGACGACGTGCCAATGTGCGTTGCTGGATTCCAAAACTTCCTGCTTGTCGGTGTTGGTAGATCACTGCGACTATACGAGCTCGGTAAGAAAGCCTTGCTGAGGAAGTGCGAGAGCAACGTGAGTCACATTGTCAGACCATAAAGCGAACACAATCTGATGTCGCATTGTAGGCCTTCCCATCTGGTGTCGCGACGATCAATGTCACCGGCGCGAGGATCATCGTTGGCGACGTGCAAGAATCGACATTCTACTGCGTCTATCGGTCGATACCGACTCGGCAGCTCCTTGTCTTTGCGGACGACTCGCAGCCGCGTTGGCTGACATGCGTGACCAATGTTGACTACGAGACGGTCGCCTGTGGTGACAAGTTTGGAAACATCTTCATCAACCGGGTCGACCAGAGGGTCTCGGAGAATGTGGATGATGACCCAACTGGTGCTGGTATCTTACACGAGAAAGGCTTTTTGATGGGTGCTGCACATAAGACGGAGTTGATAGCGCACTACAATGTCGGCAGTGTGGTGACCTCGTGAGTGAAACTTTCAGCTGCGATGGTTATACGTGGAGTGGAAGCTGAACAACGTGTCAGTATCACAAAGGTACCTCTTGCTGAGGGTGGTCGAGATGTCCTGCTGTACACGACTGTGTCAGGGGCTGTCGGTGCTTTGATACCGTTTATCTCGGCGGACGACGTCGAGTTTATGTCGACACTAGAGATGGTGAGTGGGCTATCGATCAATTCCTGCTTTGATGCTGATATAGCTACTCTAGCATATGAGATCGCAGAATGTGTCCCTGGTAGGACGGGATCATCTCGCGTATAGAGGATACTATGCGCCAGTGAAGAGCGTGGTGGATGGAGATCTGTGTGAGAACTTCAACCTGCTGCCATACAACAAGCAGCAGGGTATCGCGGGGGATCTGGACAGGACGGTGGGAGAGGTGTTGAAAAAGCTGGAACAGATGAGGACCAGCAGTGCATTCTAGGTGAAGCTGTGCGAACGAGTCACACGAGTCCAGCATGTATTCAGTATAGCGCCCTTGCTATTGCCATGTGGGCGGATCTCACTAAACGAGCTCTGTGTTGGCAGCATTAGTCCGCGGCCGACAGTCCAGACAGGACCAGACACACGGAGGAGATCGGGTCGTCCAGGGAAGAGGATTTGTGAAACGGAAGTCGAGGTCTGTGGGAATTTGTATTTCTTGCTGGAACGGTACCTGAAAACGTAATATCCGGGTGGCGAACGGTGGCGATAGACGGTCAAGATTACGAATCCCGTTCTAATCTGTCCTAATCGCGGACGGAATTACGGAAGAATGAGGAAATGTTGGTAGCAGCGGCGAAAAAAAGTGGTGGGCGGTCGATCCGGCCTCCACCTGACATCACCACAGCCAAAGTCCATACAAATAGTCAGCAACGACGACCACGGTGAAGATTCATAACAACATCGTCTGCCAGACTCAAGAGAGTATCACTATCGCAACATCGCCACCGATCACCAACCTAGTATTCGCATTAAAACACCATGAAGGTCAGTGACCTAGGATAGGAGACCATAACGAGCACCTGCTGACATCGCTCAGCTCATCACGCCAGAACAGCAGCAGGGCCACTTTGAGGCCACGATATGGGGAACGATCAAGGGAGCCGCTATTTCAGGTGCCATTGCCGGTCCAGCGTACGCCCTTTTGAACCGACGATCTGCAACTTGGCGAGCTCTGCCCCTCCCCGCGAAGGCTTTCGCTATTGTCGTCGTAGCCGTGCCCACGATCACGATCACTGCCGAGAAGGCCGGCGAGGCCTATGACAGGAGTCAATGGACCGGTGTGGGAAAGCGAGAGCTGGACGCCGAGGCTCAGCGGGAGACGGAGCGTTGGCAGGGGTTGTCAACGACGGAGAGAATGACCGATTTCGCAAAGCAGAACAAGTACGGTCTGATCGCGGCTGGGTGAGTAGTGACACGAGAGCAGACTACAGTGTTTATAGAAGCTGATCTGGATCATAGCTGGGGAGCATCGATGATTGGGTCGTTTGCCATGGTGTCAAGGAACAAGACTCTGACGTTTTCGAGAAAGGTGGGTCGAGAGTTCCGATCTTGATGTTTGAAGTACGTCTGATGTTTTATCTCCAGATCGTACAAGCTCGAGTGTACGCCCAGGGTGAGCACTCGTGGCGCACAAGCCCTCTCAGAACCGCTCAATTGACATGACCCTTTCAGCTCTGACTATAGCGATGGTCTTCATCGCCGCTATCGCCTCGGGTACGGGTAAAAGCGACACAGAGTATGTGACGACCAGAAGCAACGATCATTCGTGGAAGAACATTCTTGGTGAGTGAGACTAAGTGTGGTAAATCTAGCATTCACTGACGGTTGCTATAGAGCAAGAAGGCTACTCGAAGGAGTCACTGGATGGACCCTCGACATCAGAGAGCGCGAACCGGTCAATGAGGGAGAGAGCTCAGCAGCTCAAGGGAGCATCGCAAATTGCCGACCCACCAAAAGGAGCAGAGCAGTAGATCGTAACTACCCTCTGCGTTCATCCCTCCCCGCATAGACCACCAATGCATCATTTGGCAACACTACAGAGTCCAGCGCTGTTCGCCGACTGCCGAGGATGGGTCCTTTGGATCGAGCGGAAAGGAGCCGATGATGGTCCGAGCGCTGTCCGAGCGCTGTCCAAGCGCTGCTTCTTTTGATGGCCAAAGGATGGTTTAGGACCACTTAGGGCGTAAGGTACCGGAGGATACAAGACAAGGCCGGGGATGGGCAGGGCTAGACCCGCTGAAGCCTGCTGAAGCCCGCTGATGGGAGGATCGGAGCTATAAACCTTACTCACCTTGACCACCATCAGGATGGACTTGAGGGAAATTATGTCGTCGACTGATGATTTAGATCCTACCTCTGAACCTCTCCCCTGTGGACGTCCCACCCTCAACCTGGAAGGACACAAATACCCAACATGCCAGACGCAGCCATCATCCTGATCAACGGGTACCCTGGTGTGGGTAAGAATGCGGTCGCAACGGAACTTGCGTGAGTGATCCTATTCGAAGCGCCAGAAATATCCAGCACGAGTACCTTACTCTGAGTTCCTAGGCAAATCCTACCCAATTCTCGAGTCCTCGACACCCACTTGCTGGACATCGCAGCCAAGACATTGCATCCGCAAGGCTGTAGTCAGGCTGTCAACTTGAGGAAGTCATTGGTGCGTGATAGCTCGTCAATCTCACTTGGCAGGTTACTGATCAATCCATCTCACTCTTAGCGTGAGACGGTGCTCGAATCCCTCGCAGCCACCCGAACCCCTTCCTCCCCCGGCTCTCCACTGGAGCAGACCCCACCGATCTACATCCTCACCGATACGATCCTCACGTCCGAACCGACCAAATCCTATCAAGGGCTATACCTCCTCGAAGCCAAGGCGCACCATCTCCCACTCATCCACCTCGTCATCACGTGCTCCACAGAGGCGAACATGGAGCGAATCAAGTGCACCGCCCGACCGCCCATGAAGTCGAGGGACGACTCACATGTGCTCGAGGTGAAAATGGAGTCGGAGATCGTGCACTTTGTCAAGCCGGGCAGGATCGGCAGAGGCGGAGCGAGGGGCTTGGAGCTGGTAGAAGGTCTGGCCGGGGAATATGAAGTGGACACGACAAGTCTGACCGTTAGGGAGACTGCGGGGATCCTAGGCGAGTACATCCTCGACACGCTCAGGGGCGAAGGATGGTGGTTCCAATTCAAAAGGCGATGAGGGGTCGTCAGGTATGCGCGACAAAGGGGTACAGGGCGGATGCCCTATCGAGCTCGGCACATCCATGAGGTATATGCATACACTCATCTGATGACGATCACACGCACGTCTGGCTTCAATCGGGATTGGGTTCTGTGCCTTGGCACGTCGCTGATCAAAGTACCAGTATAGCTGTACACAAATCTGTGTGATGTTGCCCGTGGGAGGATGTGAGGTGGATGCTATCTCTGCCGGTCATGCGCTCCTCATGGACAACGCTAGCCTTGGCCTACAGACTTCCTATCCATGCTTCCCCTTCATCCTCTTCTTCATGCCTTGCTTGGAATGCTGTGTCCTCATCTGCTGAAAAGGCTGGGGGGTCCGGTCGTTACGTCCTTGCCCATTCTGCTTGTTGCGCTTCGAGGGTCCGTATCGGGCAATCTCTTTGGCTCTTCGATCTTCCACTAACTTTCGCTTGAAATCATGCGATCCAGAGCTGTAGAAACTCGAAGAGGGGGTAGCCTTGAAAGGCTTATTCGGCTTGACCCAACCCTGAACCGGTCTCGATGACGTGTCTGATTCGTCGTCGCGCGGGCTGTTGTAATCGCTAGGTGGTTTGGGGGAATTGAACTTCTTTGGCGTTACAGAGTACGTTTTGAGAGGGGAGTAGGATGCGCCAGCGGGACCCAATGGTCGTTTGAATGGTCTATCGTCGGAGTCCTCGAACTTCCGTTTGCCAATGATCATCGGCGATGCTCTGGCCGGAGTACTATGCAGCTTCGGGGTTGAAGCAGCCGAATCGGTTGGAGTCGATCTCACATTGTCGCTAAGCGACTTCATGGGCGTAGCCGCATGAGTGAATGTCGAGCTTGATGGTCGACTCGCGAACTCCTCGTCCGAGATTCTGGTATAGCTCAACAAGTACGCCGTCTTGTCATCAAGCACTCGTGATAGGTTGGTCGGCGTCATATCTGTGTCGTCGGCGTGGTACCATCTGCCAGAAGGTGCCTTGACGTAGGAGGTGTAATGACCGAAACACAATTCTGCGCCTCTATGACAGGTGACGCCGAAGAGTCTATATTTGGTTCCTCCGGCCTGGACAGCTTGTCAGCTTGAGCACGCCTCAACGTCGATGCTGGACATACCTTCGGATCGACCATGTATGGTGCGACATCGAGGAACTCCGGGTAATCGATGAACTGATTGAATTTCGTGTTCCTGGGTCTGCCAGAGGAGGTGAAATTCACGGCGAATCGCTTCAAGTGGAATGTGAGGATTGGTGGCACTTTGGCTATTCTGAAAGACTTGGTTGCGTTTGCTTTGGTTTTGCAGCTGAAACGCAAGTCAGAATCAATTACGACCTCATAGAGAGTTGTCTACTCACTTCTCGCAATTGTACTTGTTATCACCCTCCAGCTTGTCCTCCTTCACATATCCCTGCAGCATGCTTTGCAGCTTGGGCTTGCCTCCCTTGTTCACATCCAGACTGAAGTCCAACACCTCGTCGAACGTGTCCGAGGGCTTTTCGCACTTCTTGCAGATGACTCGGGAACGGACTTGGCCTCCCCAGACATCGTGAATCCACGTCGAGTTTTTCACCTTTTGCGGTAGATTCCTTCGAGGAGGTCAGGTACAGTAGGGCTACTCGTGGGGTGCCAGAAACTTACTTTGGTTTGCCAGCCAATGCAGAGGTTTGGAAGGCATCCGTGACGAAGCGGAAGAACTCGTGCGTGTCTTCTTGCTTCGAAGTTTTGAAGCCTTTCTTGATATCTATCAAATTCGTCAGCCTGGTCTACACCCAGATGCAAGTGTACTCACGAAGGAGATTCTTGTGCACCTCTCTAGGATCGTAGCACCCGTTCTGGATATTCTTCAACCAATGTTTCTCCGCCAACGCCCTGATCGCACACAGCATGCACCATCCGACCTTCTTGTCCTGGAGACCTGTTATCAATGTTAGTGCTATGCCCATATGGTCATACTGCGCTGTACTCACAATTCGACTGCTCATGCGCGAGGGCGACGGACAGGACAGGAGGGGTATGGAGAAGGATCTGTAGAGTTGCATTGGCATAACATGCGTTGAGAGGGTTATGAAGACCGTAGCCTGGTCGTTTCAACGTAGCGATACGTGCTGGCCAAGGCGCGCTCGAGGACGAGGCCACGGAGGGATCGGCAGTCTCCCCTTTCGATTGCGCAGCCTCTTCATTGACGACTTGCTCAACGGACAGTGAGGTGTTTCCGGTGTCAACCTCTTTGGCCTTTCCTTTGCGGGACGGGGTAGGCGGTGCAGACGAGACGTCGCCTTGAGGTGCAGACTTGGATGACGAGGCTTTCTTCGAGCTCGTGAGCGGAAGAGAAGAGTGTCTTTCTTTGGCCCCATTTATCAGTCTTGCCAAAGCGCCAGGAGGCGATGTCGACCGATCACCATCCGAACTCGAACCGGTTGTCGTGGGCATCGACGTCGTGTCGTCTTCTTCCGCATGACCCTGTCCGTGGCCATTGAGTTGTCGGGCAAAGACAGATCGAGGCGGGGACGCCGGGTTCTTGGTCACCTCGACTGTTCCTGCTGTGCTGGTGTATGCGGCTTTGGTGATGGGTGGATCGAATTGGAGGGGGTTGTCCAACATCTCTCGCAGGAGACTGCTCGACGCAGCTGGTCGGGGAAGAGGAAGGACACTCATTCTGCGCAAGAAGGATTTGAGCGTGATCTCGAGCGGGCAGCGACGCAGCAGCTTCTATCTCTGCTGTAGCTAAGCTGATTCACTGTCGATGTGGCTGCTAGGAGAGGTTGAGTGGTTTGGCAAGGTGGTCTACTCATCACCACACCATATCTCACCGCCAGCTGGTCACCAAAAAAAATCAAATTCGATGATTCAGTGGCGGAGAATTTAGCTTCCGTCGACGTCTTCAACCCTCTCTATACTCGAGTAATGCTCTCAGAGTTCCATCACACGATGAGGAGAGCATGCGGTACAGTAGAGGAAGGTAAATAGGTGCGCACAGATGCAAAGATACAGAAAGCAAATGCGTGATCTATCTCAAGCCTGACAGGGCAGATATTGGACTCCCCCGGTCCTCCAGCACATGCTGACCTCCGCGTGGGGTCTTGGGTGTAGGTCGCGAGCGTAAGCACCCTGCCTAGTGCAGCTGCATGCTGCCCACAGGCAGCTTGTACCCCGGCAGATCCCAGTACCGTCTCCTCACTCCCTTCCAGACCTCGGAGCTCTGAGACTCTGGAATGGCGACGTCGTGCCATGTGACCTCGACACCGACGTCTTCTAAGTGTAGTTCGGCTAGGTGTGACGCGACGGCATATATTGTTGGATCTATTTAACAATCAACACTCTGTAGGATGAAGGAACAGATCGAGACTTACTCGTCGCGCCTAGACCGTTCCAGAACGAGAATCTACCGTTCTCCGCTTCTAACAGATCAGGCAGTACTTCAAAGAAGGCTTTCAAGTCTGTGAGACGGACATTGAATTAGCGGGGATCTCAGATAGTAGTGTTAGACTCACCCTCGTAACCCTCCGCGAAGGTGTCAACAAAGATGGCGTCAAAGCCGCCATCGCTGATCTCCAAAACTTCTCCCATCTTATCGCCATCCTGTACCCAGTCCTGCCAGCGACCTTCCAGAACCCGGACGTTGGGCCAATCGTACACCCCTGTTTCCTTCATATGCCGCAGGACATCGGGATGGGCTTCGATAATGACATGACGCCGGGGAACTGGATGTGATGAGGAAGCTTGCTCTCGGAATAGTCTGTCCACCTGTCATGAAAATCAGCCCGTGAGCTCATGTGCCTTCGTCAGGCTACTGGCTGATTCGACACCGCCGCATGTGTACTTACAATTCCCAATCCATATCCGACGTTCAAAATTGACATGCCTTGAGCGCCAGCCTGTGCCGCTGGGTGGTCTTGCGTCATCACTTGAACATGTTCTCTCACTGAGATATCGGACATCAGCTTGATCATCCTTACGACGAAAAATGTTGCGCACTAAGCGGTTCCTCCCAACCCATCATCACTCTGCGATGTCTCGGTCAGTATGCTGGTATTCAGTGTTGTTTCTCAACTGACCCATTTCCATCTGCGTCCAAGACTCTTTCTTTGCCGTCACTCCCGACATCCCAGGTCAACTTGCTTTGCAGAAATGTCATGTTGTCCCCAGCGGAGGTATTGTCTTCTGCTCGCAGTCTGATGTTCTTCGAGTCGTCCGAGGATGAGCCCGCTAGGGCATGATGCAGCATTTCTGGGGCAAAACACAGTCAACATCCTTCCACGAGAATCCTGGCGGCTATCAGAACCAGCGATACCCACCTGACCTGATACCCTCATTCCTGATCACCTCCCAGCCCGCTGCGTCCCCCAAACTGAGACAGATCTCCCCTGCCGTCCTGCCCCATTCGTCCACAGCGTTCCACACCGCTCCTCCTCTAAGTAGCCGCCTGAGTATCTCCGGCTCACGCCTCTCCGCTGCATAGTGCAAGCAAGACCAGCCCAGGTCGTCGTCTTGATACCATGCCGGAGCACCAATTTCCACGAGGTTGTCGATGACTGAAAGAGGTGCCGTTTGAGCCGCTTGAAGCAGTTTGCGGGCCAGCGTAATCATCTCTTCGGGGACACCATCGTCGTTAGCCATGATGATCGTGCTACGCCCGGCCTGGGATCGTCTGTGAGCTCGAGCGAAGGATGAAGAGTGTATGAAGAGGACAGCAAGACTGCCAAAAGTTCAGCGCGAGCCCACGAACGGAAATTGATTTTTGGTGCCTGATTTCAGATCGCACTCGTTGCCAACCACCAACTGTCTATGTACTCTCTTTGCTTCACTCTTGGCTTGTCACTCAAGGACGCCCGGCTAGCCACTATTGCCAGCGCAGCCAGCCTGAAGGGATCTCGTACGATGGACCTGGAGTGAAAGATGCCGTCTAGGACAAAGGCGACGAGCAAAGCACGGACTCCTGCCGACACCGGGGGGCGCAAGAGGAATGTCCCCGTGAAGACATACAGCGTCTACACCTCGGCCAGCCAACGGCATCCTCTGGCCAACGCTCTGCTGGAAGGTTGGAAGGCAAAGCGTATCGCAGATGCGCAGGATGAGAATGTAGGCGCCAGCGGGAGCAGAGAGCAAGATGCTCAGACCAATGGGGGTACTGGATCGTCTAGACAGGGTGATGGAGAAGGAGAAACAGAGCAGACCGTCTCGAGCTCTCGTCCTGAGATCCCTGAGGATGCTGACGACGATCGATGGGACGCGCTAGCCAGAGACGCATATGCGGACCGGTCGAAAAAGGGCTGGTCAACGAGAAGAGCGAGGATAGACGCTCTGGCCCGATCATCAGATTCTTCGCCAGGTGGGCAGCTCGATATTACCAAGGTCGGGAAACGAGCTGATATCATGCAGAGGCATCACCCCTCCTCCCTGATGATGTGAGCTATCAAAGTAGCATCCTCGACCATGCCCCGGAGGATATACTAATCCACCCATGTAGGACCTCTTGCACGCTATACATCGCCATACTTCCAACTTTTACACCGAACACCAACTCCTGCTCGAGCCCAAGAAACAAGTACGGTCGAGACCATGGGGTTCCGCAAAACGGCAATTGATCGACTCTGAGAACAGTACCCCTGCACCAAGGACCAGCGACGATCGGATGACTGAGCCGGATCGCGATAGACCTAGCTTGCGGGTGGCCGCGCTC
The DNA here is from genome assembly GCA_001600095.1 of Bullera alba. Lineage (NCBI taxonomy): Eukaryota > Fungi > Basidiomycota > Tremellomycetes > Tremellales > Bulleraceae > Bullera > Bullera alba. Next base: position 4,386,225 of record BCIX01000001.1, read on the forward strand.
AAGAATGCACTTGAGGCCACCAACGGATCATCGCGGACTCTTCGCCCGAATAGACGCTCGACCAATAACTCAAGGGGGTCTGGCTCGGTGGAACGGCAGGGTAGCGACTCGGACGACTCCCCTGGGAATAGTGCAGACGCATATCGCGAAGAGCGGGACCTAGAGTCAGAGGAGTCGGATACCGGCCGTACGAGTGGCTCAAGGCGCACAAAGAGGAAGGGCAAATCTGTCGGGCGTACCGCAGACGACTCAGAATCCGATACACCGCCGAGTCGAGTCAGGACGACAAAAGGATCAAATACGCCAGCTAGTGAAGCGGTCGCAGAACGAGCCAATGCCAAAGTCGACGGGAGGACAGTCGGCAAGAAAGGCAGGCGATACAAGCTGCGAGACATGTACAAAGCCCTCGATGGGTCGGCTCTTTTGGCTCTGGGTGAGTAGACCTCTCTCTCTCGTGGCTTCTGCGTTGGCTTCTTTATCGTGCTAAAGACTTCTCAGGCATTCTCGTCGAGGAACACATCAAGGCGGAACTCTTTCGCGCGGGATATTCCGAGCCAGAGCCCGGTGCTCACCACACCGCCACAGCAGACGGTAACGACACAGCGGACGCCGGTGGCAGGAGCGACAGTCCCAGTACGATGGGTGGCTCGTCCCCCGTGGCAAAGAAGAGGAAGAGGCAGCGCGAATGATGCGGCCCGGCGAACACATGACGATTTTACGACGTTTGATGATAACGCCCGGCTAGATGTACTTGTCGTTACGACCGATCATGCATCTATGATACAGTAAAGTCTACAGGGTATCATGCGGACTCGGAGATGTACTGGCTACACCTCTACGTTGCTCACAGGCTGATACCCTGTTTTGGATCCCTGCCCCGTTGTCCCGGTGGACGTTTTGATTCTCCTTCTATACGTAGCCCAGCCTACCGAGCGATCAGAGTGAGAACGCACACAGGAGACTGGCAATGTCTACTCACCTTCCGGGGGTATATCGTATAATCGTCGATAGTCGATATCATCAATACCGACCCAAAAGTCCTGGCAGTTCTGGAAATGGCGCCAGCAATTAGCATCAAGGCTACATTCTCGCTGAGGCGACTCGGACTCACTCTGATGGGACCCAGGTCGAAGGGGTTTTGATCTCTCCCAGCGCGTCTCATTCCGCCTAGCGCTTGGCCCTTTGTGAATCTATCCAGTCCCGAGATCTGCAAGAAGGGCGCAGCGCACATCTTGCCCAGAGAGCGGACGGTATTGACCACACCGTGAGAGTGTCCTCTGCCATGCTTGCACCCAGGGCCATGGACATGTCCATGATCCCCCACACCAGCGAGATTGCCGCCGGGTCCAGATGACCCTTCCATCGCCACACCGTCTTCCGCTGCACCAGTCGGTCCAACTCCAGCACCGATCGCCATGGCTTGTTGCATTGCCCCGGCCTGATCCCGCAGTGACGACCCCCGCTCGCCCATGTATCCGTATCGACCGAGATTGGAGACTTCGAGCGTTGTCATTTGTCGCGATACCTGCCAGAGGTGCGAGATGGCAAGCACAGAAGTCCAGGTGAGCTGTATCGTGGCCCAGATCGCCACAGCGAGCAAGAACGGGTCATATGAGCCTGCCCGACACAGTGTATTGGAGAAGTCGCATATCGATAGTCCTGGAGAGGGTGGATAGGTGTACTCTGGTGCCGTCTCGAGGATATCTATAAGTTCTGTTAGTCTCTGCAAGTCATCGTGGAATTATTACGACTCACGCGCTATTGTCAAATGGTCAAAGAATACGATTCCCGAAATCAGGAATAGTATGAAGAGGAGGAAGTTGCGGTGATTGCGATAACCGACTGCAGCATTCGTTAAGCGAGACTCTACAGGACACTGAACAGTGTGACATACCACAATTCCAAATCCACGGGCAATGGCTGTTATATTGGTCAATGGCGAACACTTTTCCCTCTTGACAATCTGCTCACTGGTCAAATCTAGCCGTACAGCGTTTACACTGCCTGCAGTGTTTCGAGCGTAGTGGCTTCTTTGCCTGGTATACCGGCGTAGTTCGAGTACTGCACGCCACCTGTGATGGACGGACTCACCATACAGTAAATGCAGAAATTGGTACCGTTCAGTCGACCTGCGTCAACTAGCTCTTCAAGGACCTGCAATGCGTGCTCAGCATGTCATCAACGCCGGTGGCACCAGCACGCACCATTTTGATTTCCGTGTCATCCGCTGGGAAGGGAATGAAGCCGGGATCACTCCTGAGACCCCGAAAGAAGTTCCAGCAACACAGGCCGAAGCTGACGACAAAGCCGAGATCCGCAGCGGCGTGTCCTGGAGTAGCTGCATGATGTGATCAGCGTCGGCTCGTCAGAATACAATCCAATTGAGGGAGGAGCTGACCTTTGATGAGGCGCGTGGCCCAAGCGTAAAATACCCATATTAACGAAGCAACGATGATAGCGGAGAAATGAGGCGAATTGGCAATAGGACTATCATCCGCTCGATGGGCCAGGAGCACTTTCATGACGAGCTGACACATCGTATCAGCAGGTAGACGGCTTCTGATGCAAGGCATTGGTCAGGGACCGCACTTACAAGCTGCATCGAGAGAAACTCGACAACGACAATCGGGATGGAGAGGTAGATGGGTAACAGGTCGAAGGTCCGAAAAATAACAAAGAGGACGATGGTAGGGATACAGTAGATGGCAATGTTGGTATTTCGCTGTGTATTTACATCAGCACCCAAACTTGAGAAGGACGGCGGTATAACCCACGTCGGACAGCTTTCCCCGCTTGGGGAACCCGGAGGATGAGTACCCCGCTTCCTCCAATCCTCGCTCGAATGGGATGAGCCCCTTCAGCTCCTCGGCCATGTCCCTCGGTGTCTTCCCCGCCGCTTCCTTGACCCAGAGATCCGCACCAGCCTGTATCAGATGGTGTATACAGGGCGAAGATCCTTTGACTGCGGCCCAATGTAGCGCAGTCATTCCCTGATTGTCTGTTGCCGACGGGGATGCTCCGTGGCGGAGTAAAAGGTCGACAGAGATACCGTCGCCTGAAGAGCAAGACAAAATCAGCCAAAGTCTTTGTTAGGTCACACTGAGCGCCTCACCTTGGAATGCTGCCCACATGAGGGCCGTGTGTCCTTCCGTATCTCTTTCGTCAATTGCAACGGGCTGATGTAGCTGTTCACGAGTCTATCAGGATCGCTTTGTACTTGCTCCTCGCACTCACCATATATAGCAGAGGCATGACTGCGCTGGAATGGGTGATGAGGTGTAGGGTATTGTAGCCTTGGACATCTTTGATATTTGGGTCGGCTCCTCTCGAGAGAAACAGGTGAACGACATAAAGGTGCCCATTCCTCGCAGCCCATTGCATCGGTGTAGCCTCAAGTTCTCCACCCAAAGCATCTATATCTGCCCCATGATCGAGTAAGAAGCGACATGTGCCTATGTGAGCGTTGATGGCTGCCCAATGCAATGGCGTCACATTCTGGTTATCCCGGGTCGACAGGTCGGTATCAGGTTCGGCTTCCAGCAACCGTGATAATCCCAGAGAATCCCCTCGAGTGGCCATGGCATGTATACTGGTCTAAAGCATGGATTGATCAGCTCCATCCCTTGCCGTGCTTCCGCAGTCATTGGCAACGACGCACCTCATCGATGGGCGGGGGAGGTAGGCGCATGGTGTCGACACCAACTTCGTGGCTCGGCCGCTCAGGATCACTCAAAGGATCACTGGTATCCTTGAGGTCATCATCGAGACTCGCTCGGCCAGCCGGCACGGGCGAAGGTGGGATACCGCGCGTCGAGGACGACGGCGAGGATGGCGTGGCCATAGGCGAGTTGCGCAGCTCTGCAGTGATGTCGTTTGGCGAGGCTGAGCCTGGAATGCTTCTTCAAAATCGCCCAGGGCTTGTTCAGCGTCACAGATCGTTAAGCAGCTTGGCCTAGGCTGCGAGTGGACAAGGGCGATGAGATGAGCAGCAACAGCAGTCACAACAACAACTGTAGTGTAGTGTTGGAGGCGATGAAACCGTCGTTCGTCTTGGACTCTTGGTAACAGTCGTGGGGCACCACATCTCCATTGTTGTCAAGTTGGAGTAGGAAAGTCGATTACAAATATCGCACGGGACGGGATTAGTCCCACAGTATGCGACATTAGGAATTCTGCCGTCCAGAGATTAGTCAGAGAATTAGATCATTGAGCTCTGCATCATAAGACCGGGTCTAGTACCAGCTAGTATTTGCTTCGAATCTTGGCGCCTTCACTGCGCCAAAAAGTGCGTTGTAATCGACCGAGATGAATACATCTTTGTGATCCTATGACGATCAAGCACATGCGTAGCTACAACACCCGCCGAGAGTTAGGATCGACCGGACGGAAAGCCTGCTCAATCACCGGGTCAACCTCAATCTTGCGTTACGAGCTCCTTCGCATGTGGCTCTTCCTCCTTCTGCCGAGTCGACCTCTCCTTCGTCCACGTAGAGCTGGCCGGAGGACCTTCTCAATGACTCGTAAGGCTGGCAACTGGGGGTGGTATGCGAATAGATGCTGGGATGACCATGTTGACCAATCCTCCTTGACGACCCTAGATCCCAGGGAGGCACCCGATCTTCACCGTACACAGGAAACACCAATTGGTCTCTACGCTGCTTTACAAGCTCATGTCCTGGTTGGTTCGACGGCTACAGCGACCGCAGCAGCATGCTGATGCTGATGTGATAGTTGAACGGCGGGATCTTCTCCTCCAGTGGGCACATTATTTTGACCTCCTGCAAGTGGTCCTGGCGCAATCACGGCCACAGGGCCGCCAGCGACTGTTGTGGGTAATTTGTCCGGGCGTCGATCGGCCGTGGCTGAGTGAGGCGTCAGCTCAGTATATAGATGCCACAATCTGGGTCAAGCAGAGAAAGTCAGACTCACCCCATGGCCGTCGATCCAGTGGACATTGTTGTTTGGACGACTCCGTGTCGATCCACTTGAGCAGGCAGTGCATGTGGAAAACATGTGTACATTCGCCCCAGACTGTCACTACATCAGCTCTACGCAGGAAGGACCTAGACCAAGATGCCTGAAACGGGCGCAAGGAGCCTGGTCGGTTGTTACTTACTTAATGGGCAATCATCGCCGGGAACTTTACACTCCGGGCAGCAGCTCTCGAATGCTAATCGACAGATGCCACACACGTCGTCGTCGTCCTCGTCATCCTCATCCTCGTCGTCGTCCAAAGCTCCGGTGCTGGGTTGAGCATAGTGATAAAGTTTGTGTGGCTCGCTCGAGGTGTCCCATTTCCAGGCGGCCACTGCGTGATAGGCGGTGATGGTGAGTTTCATGACTGGGTCCAAATTGAGCTCAAATCCCTCCTCGAGCCACTTCCTCCTATTTCCTCACTCTTTCCTCTGCGATGGAACTGGGTAAGCCATCAAACGATCGCGGGTATTCTGCTCAGATGGTAGGCAGCAGAGCAAGCAGCAGAGGTAGCCGAACAAGAGCAGGAAAGCCAGAGCCCGCGAATCTGCAGCAGAGGACGCGTCCAAAACTGATTTACGTAATGTGCGCCCGATCCGGTTAAACCCTGGCGTTTCAGATCCCAAAGATCCCAATCTTCCTCCTCCTCGAGGGTATCATCTTCCTCTCACTCTCCTCGCCCTGCTATCAGCCTCAGCTCGTCGACGAGTGGCAGTGGAAGTGGGAGTGCAGATCTGTAGGAGGCCGGAGAGCCTACCTGCTCATCAAAGATGGTTCCGCCAAACCATATCTCCCGGGAAGCTGTCTACCTCTCTTCCCTTGCAACGCAATCCAAAGATGCAAATCCCGAACGATTATACGAGGTGAGCTGCCGCGCCTCAGTGTCACCGTGAATCCATCGAAGCTGACTCTTCCCTCTAGAAACTAGAGATCGCTGGTAAAGGAGCGTACGGAGCTGTATACCGGGGTCGACATATCCCGACAGGTCACATCGTCGCGCTCAAGGTCATCAATCTGGACACGGAAGATGACGACGTTGCCGATATCCAAAAGGAGATCGCACTTCTCCAGCAATTGATGATGGGTGCGACGGGAGGCACAGGTCAGATGCCGAATGTCATCAAGTACTATGGCAGCTTGATGGAAGGACCGAGAGTGTGGATCATCATGGAGTTCGCAGAGGGAGGCAGTATCCGAACACTAGTGAGACCAGTCTTGGATAGTGCTGCCAGCAGAAGACTGACCTGAACATAGTCTCGAGCTCAACCTTTGAAAGAACAGCATATCTGCTTGATCGTAAGAGAAGTGCTAGTCGCTCTAGCATTCCTGCACAAGAATGGTGTCATCCATAGAGATATCAAAGGTACGCTACCATCTGAGAATACTCAGGACGACCGTCGCTGATACCTCTCAGCTGCCAACATCCTCCTCACGACGTCTCCTCCGCGTGTACTCTTATGTGACTTCGGTGTCGCTGCGCTCCTGAATTCATCTACGTCGAAACGAGCGACGTTCGTCGGAACACCCTATTGGATGGCTCCAGAGGTGGTCACAGAAGGCAAACTATACGACGCAAAGGCAGACATATGGTCTTTGGGGATAACGCTACTCGAGATGGCATATGGGGAACCGCCAATGTCCGGACAGCCGGCCGCACGCGCCGTCATGCTGCTCGGGGATAAGAAGATGCGAGCTCCCAAGTTGGAAGGAGAGCACTGGAGTCCGGCGATGAGGGAGTTTGTCACGGCTTGTCTGAATGAGGAACCGAGCGATCGTCTGCCAGCGGAGGAACTCGGGAAACAGAGGTGGATCAAGGCGCAGGCAAAGACGCCGTTGACCGTGCTGAACGAGTTGATATCCCGGTTCCAGGCGTGGAAGGATAGCGGAGGTCAGAGACAAAGTCTGGCACCTGGGGTCGGTGCGAGTATAGACGATGAGGAGGAGGGAGAGGCGGACGCCATGGGCGGAGGATGGGCTTTTGACGTGAGTGCTGCATATACCAGACGATACAGCTCTGACCCTGATATAGACTGTGAGATCTAGAATGAGCTTGTTGGTGGATCGGAAGGCGCAGAGCGGCGAACTGGGTGCGTAATTCGATGGGTACAATATGCGATACGTGCTGAATGTCCTCTGAAGACCTCGGCAACATGGCCCCGCCTACCGGTCGGCAAGATGCTCCGGCCCCCCAGTCATTGCGACGGCTATTCCATGACGAGAGCTCGATCGACTCGGATCCTTTCCAGTCTTTTGCCCACCAGCAGCCTGTGACTCCGGCCAGTATAGGCGGTAGCGGATCGATAGAGCAGTCTGGGCGGTTCGACTCGCCATCGGGAGAAGAGAGCGAGATATTTGGGTCGGAGGACAGTACCAGCAATTTCGACTCTTCCACCATTAGGCAAAGGCGCTTGGGAGCCAATTCGCCTAGTGGTCTGAGTATAGTCACCAGGGTTGATACTCCCTCCGGCCCCAGTTCAACCATGTCAGATTCAACCTACCAACCAGAAAGCTCACAGGCTCCTACACCAATTGCGCGGCAGGATGGCAATCTGCCGTTACCGCCATCGCTAGCCCGGCAGCTTCGTCCGAAAATGAGTCTAGACACACTATCGTCCAATCCGACCAGTCGGTCGCAGCCTGAACAGGATCGCAAGGATTCCGCTCCGATGAGACGTCCTGGTGGATCAGTGAGCGAAGGCCTGCGTGGGTTTCAATTTCCATTGGTCACTAAACCCCACGGACCAGCCTTCAGCGCAGGTGGTATACCCAGAGCTCCGCCCCTTCAACGGAATTTCTCCGCCGCACCTGCATTCCCTTCACCTGTGGAGCTGTCTGGTCGACCCGAGCACAGTGGTAGCAGCAGTATAGGACTGGGTGGCCCCCCGGCACGTCCTCCGATGATGAGACAGGCTTCCGTGGCAGTCATGGAAGGAAGGTCACAGGCGCAAGCACAAGCTCTGGCTATGGTGCAAGCGGATGACGATCCTTTGAGCCCGAGTGGAGGGCTCATACCCCCTCGCGCACCTTTTGCCGGGGGTCAAGCTATTGTCATGACTCGTACTAGATCCGGCAGCCGGACAGATGGCGAGGTTGTCGCTCTCAGGGATCTCATGAAGGTATGTCCAGTGCGCAGTAAATGACGCTCCAAGCTGAATACAGTCCTGTTGGCTCAGTTGTCCGCTACCATTCCTGAAGCACCAGACTTACTGCCGCCTTCACCTACCACGACGAGCGCTCCACAACGGTTCTTCCCGATACCATCACCGTTGAGCATACCCGTTGCCCAGTCTATTCAGATGGCGCCTTCGCTATCCCAGCAATCCACGGCGACAACCTCACTCTTGCTTCAGCCCGATCAGCAGATGTTGGGCGGAGAGCCACCCCGGATGAGGCCGATGGATTTAGCGGGGTTGGACAAGGAAGGCGTGTTTGACGAATTGGAGAAATTGGTCGTGGATATGCAGGGATGGTTGGATTGTGTCGGGTCGAGCCTGGATGAACTCCTTGCCAGTCCCGTCGAGATAGGTGGTGAGGAGTCGCCTTAGTCTATCTCCCAGCTTAGTAACGACGTGATCTGTACAGTCCATGTTGTAAAATATGCCATCATGCCAGATCGTTCACATGCTACATAGAGAATGGCTGCCATGACAACCAGTCTAATCGACTTTCCAGCGCGATACACTCTCCGTATCATCGCCCTCGGCGTCTAGTAAGAGCTCTAAACTCCACACTGCGAGGAACAGCGCTATATTTATCCATCGCCACCATTCCTGCGAGCCCGCATCGAGAACTGTGCCTTCCGTCAGACGACTCGGGAAAACATCAGGATTGACTCACGGAGAAGATGAGTGTATACGGCGATCAGTATTGCCCGGCGGTATGACAGGACAATTGTTGTAATCCGCATGTTCTGGCGATGATTTCAGCATACTCCCAATGCCGGCCTTCCAGTCCACTCACCGCGGGCTCCTCTCCTAGACTCTTCCCATCCCAGAACCCGGCCGACACATCAGTCTCCATCCCATCGTCCCATCCGGTCGAGGCTTTCCGCAGAACTGGTACTATTCGAGCCGCGAGATGCAGAACGGCCACCCTGTATATCAGGGACAGAAGAAGATGAGGTGGAAGCGTCTTTGTGACGTCGAAGAGAGAGTCAAAGATCCCGGTCACTGCTCGAGAAGCGAGAGAATGGACAGAGGGGGTAATCGGAGAAACGACCTTAGGCGTCCATGTAGGCGAAGGGGAGAGCCAGCCTGAACCGTACTGCCGGGGTCTAGAGAGGTCAGCGAGTGAACCAGTCTTGACTCTTCTCATTGCTGCTCACTCCATCGCAGCCTCGACTCCGGAAAGCCACGCTGAGTACTAATGCGAGCGTCAGCCAAACGTATAAACACCATGTGACGGCAGCTCTCACGACCACGTAGACAAAGACCAAGCTCGTCTCAAGCACATTGGTCCGCCGTAACGCGAATCCGATGAAGGATAGGAACAACACCGCGGTGAGCGATGATCCCAATAGGAACGCTGGGAATGATGAGAACGATTCGAAAGCCTAAACGTCAGTGCACTGCAATTGCCCTTGGTCGCTCACCTTAGCTACACCCGCCAAACCGGCACAATACACCAAAGCGGCTAGAACCAAACCTGCCAGACTTCTCCATTCGATACCTTCTTCTTTCTCCTCTTCGTCTGCCCAGCCTTTGCCTACTCTGCCGGTGACCTGAATGACCAATAACGTGCTGATGCCTTCCAACAACGTGAACAACGGGCTGACCCAGCGTAAAATCGAGGCGTACAGGAAGGGCAGTACGTCCACCAGGACATGGCTGAACGACGAAAAGACTGATCCAGGCGCTGCTGCCGATGGGGGATAGAGGTAGTAGTACAGCGTGACGAGGATCAGCGAGCCGGAAATGAAGGGTGAGAGAAACGATAGGATCGAGATCAAAGGCGCCAGAGCCGTGTTCTTCAGTATTAGCCTCAGTGTCGAATATGCGAAGTGATGTATGGTGAACAGAAGCGATAGAAATAGGAATGATGGAGGTCCTGCAGGTCCGTAATTCAGCTATACAAATCGCCGAAATCTTGGGGCGAGTGACTCACCGAGCAAGTCCAATGCCATCGGTAATGCGAGGAGGACTTGGGCGAAAGTCGCCATGCCTCCGACATAATTGAAGAAGGCGGAGATCCCCATTGCGGAGAGGTCTGTTCTGGACCGAGGTGGACACTGCCCTCTGATCTGAGAGGTCGTTGATGTCTGAAGACGAGCAGAGTGTCGACGAGGATGTTGACTTTGGTTGATCTCAACAAACGCGGGGCACCACATTGTTCTGCACACCTCCTCAACTTCTTTCGATTCTAGGCTTCTAGCTATCGCTCCTTGAGCATCGCTCTTCAACTGCCATCGCCATCAGGATGCTCAGGTTCACCTCGCAGATCCCTCGGACATCGTTCGCCCACGTCCAAAGACAAACACTTAGGCAGGTGACCCCGACACGATTTTACGCGACCGCTCGGGAGACGAAAGCCTCGATCAGGCGAAATGGTTTGATTTCAGTCGCCCTTTTGATCGGTGCTGCCGGAGCATACTACTATGAAACGATTGCCCCGGATGGCTCAAGTGTAGACAGCTCCGATGCCTCTGCTGGTCAGCCTTTCAGCTTACGCGTTGGGGGCAAAACGCAGACTTTTGTGAGGAAATCGGATAAAGAGACCGAAGCGATGTTGCACGCCAACGAGGATGGTCAAATGGTTGGAAGAAAGGGCAATCCAGTCATTCGCTGGGATAGAAATTGGCTAGGAAGTAATGAGCCATGTGAGGATAGGTCGGCAGTGGACATCTTGCCTAGGAAAAGGGGAGTTAGCGACCAGAAATCGATACTTCAATCCTTGACAGGGGGAATGGATGCCCCTCGACCTAATGCCGTGGAAGGCGATCGGGATATCGCAATGTTCTCGATAATCGATGGTCATGCTGGTGATGCCACGAGCAAGCTGCTTTCGAAAGCACTCCATCCGACATTGGCGATATCCCTCGCCGGCCTGCAAGCAGGAGTACCGACAGGGTGGCAGGCTCTCAATCCCGCCGCTTGGTTTTCCGGCAAATCATGGAATCCAGCTGGCGTCACGGACACGTTGAAGAAGGCGTGAGTGCTGTCATAGCTCTCTTATGGTCGTCTTGACGTTCTCTTTAGGTTTTTACAGCTAGATGAGAACATTTGCCAAACGCCGGTCCGGATGCTACCCAGCGTACAGAAACCCGTCGATCCGGCCGCTTCCCCCTCCGCCTCGCAGCTCTTCGTCACGTTGGCTGGTCCCGCCGAGTCGGGAGCTTGCGCTATCAGCACGGTAGTAGACGCCGAGAACGACGAGCTCTACGTTGCTCTAGCTGGTGACTGCAGAGCAGTAGCTGGATGGCAGGATGCCCAGGGGCGATGGAGATGTGACACACTGAGCGAGGATCAGATGGGAGAGAATCCCAGGGAGATTGCTAGGTGTGTTGGAGAAACTGTTGTTTACTGACTGTTCCAAGGATGCGTTCGGAACATCCTGCAAACGAGAGGGAGACGGTCATCATGCGTGGAAGGGTGCAAGGTGGTCTGCAGCCGACTCGAGCATTCGGCGATGCAATGTACAAGTGGACTCGATCGCAAGCCGATCAGTGGGTAATGGCTGTTATCGAATCAAGAATTATGCTGATTGTACTTGCAGGATCGCCGATGTGTTCAAGTCGGAAGGTCTGAAGACCCGTAAACAGAGACCAAGTCATCTCACCCCACCATACGTCACAGCAGAGCCCGCTGTCACGCATAGACCGCTCGTCTCGCCGAATGGGGACAAGCTGCGTTTCGTGATCCTCGCAACTGATGGTCGTGAGTAGAGCTGCCTTGACGAACTCGCTTGGCCCACGAAGCTAACCAATAGCACCGTAGTCTGGGACCGCATTACCTCTGAAGAAGCGACTCTCTTGGTTGCTTCGTATATAAACCACCAGTCCCGTCCCGACGTTGCAAAGGCCGCCTTGGCTTCTGAGTACCCATTGGTCCCCTCGTCTGGGGAAAGACCCTATCCAGCGGAAGACCTGCCGGGCTCGCCATCGAGATCCGCGGGCACTTGGGTGTTTGAGAATGACAAGAATGCCGCGACGCATCTCATTAGAAACAGTCTGGCGGGTGGAGACAGAAAGCTACGGGGCGAGCTGTTGAGTTTACATGGCGAGACGACCCGTTGGCTTAGGGACGATATAACCGTAAAGTGAGTCTTTCGTCGGCTGACCAGGCGCAATGCTTACGTTCTTGATAGCGTGGTCTTCTTCCGTGATACGGATCAGAGGGCATAGGGTGCTTAGACAGGGGAGCCCATTTTGTAGGGTGTTGTGTCGTGGTCATAGCATCGCAGGCGGTAGATATTTGATTCCGCTCTGACGATCATCGTTGCATTGCCTTGCACGCGACGGCTCGGCTGTCATTGAGTGATGTATCCTATAGCAATCTCACTATCCATATACACACGTACAATCAGCCCAAAGAGCAGGAGAGGCTGGGCCAGAACAAGATGGACGACCTGCTCGACCTCAATTGGTCTGCGCCGTCAAACAGTGCTCAGGGCCAGACTGCCCAACCCTCAAAGGCCAACAACAACACCTCCTTCGACTTCTTGAGCAAGGCATCTGCGAGCAATGGAGCGAACTACTACTCGTCTGCTCCCAGCCCTCGGCCTTCTACGCCCTCGATGCCTTCTCTGCCGCCAAAGAGCTCGATACCGTCAGCAGTCCGTACCAATGGCTCCGGTGCACAGACGCCATTATCACCCCCGAGCACCGCCGGCATGAACTCCTTGGACGCTTTCAGCTCATTACTGTCCCTCGACTCGTCATCCAGCACGTCTTCGAAGCAGACAATGTCACTGGCAGAGAGGCAAGCTCAGATAGCGGAGGAAAAGAGGAAGAAGGCCGAGCATGAGAGACAGCAATTTGAAGCCCATGGTGCATTCTGGGACAACCTTGGATCGTCATCATCATCCTCAAAGGCGACTCCGGTCATGAGCCCGGTGTTGCCTGTTGGGAACAAAGTAGAGGCACTATTGCAACCAACTATCTCTGCACCGACGTCAAGACCTGCATCTTCACTCGCCAAGCCAAGCCTGTTGCCATCCCCGGCGGCTCAGGCTACGGCCAAAATGCCTTCCAGCTCGAGTACCTGGGACGACGATGACGATTTCCTAGCTGGTCCATCGACTCAAAAGCGTCAAACGGCCACTTCATCAGCTACCAAGCCACCATCGGATCCGTTCGACTTTGATGCGATGGACGCGTCGTTGAACAGCCTGGCCCCGACAAAAAGGAGTAATGGCTCTTCTGGGGTGAGAACCCCGGTGTCCAATTTCGACTTTGGTGACAATGAAGATGATCTGCTGGGAGGGTTGGGTGGTCCCGCCAAGACCTCCGGCCAGAGAACAAAGGTGAGTATCGAATCTCGGTGTGTAGCTCTTGCTGAGGCGATGCAGTCACCTCCACGGTCGCATACTTCCACGAACCGGAAAGCAAGGAGCTCTTCACCACCGCCACATATCATTGGGCAGATTGTGGAAATGGGTTTCACTCCGGCGCAAGCGAGAGAAGCCTTGGCAAAGACGTCAAATGGACTGGATGTCCAAGCGGCAATGGAGGATCTGCTCGCCCAACAGGACAGTCGACTGCAAGACTCTGAAGATGAAGAAAGGGTCATGCGCGAGAGGATGCGAAGAGAGGAAGAGGAGGAAAAGGAGAGAAAGAGGAAACGTCGGATGGGGCCATCTCGGGATTCCGTCAGAGCTCGGACTCGGGATGAGATCAGCCAGGGAGCTGTCACCCCGGATTACGGTGAACAGGCGGATAAAATCCTCGCCCAAGCTTCGGAGATTGGACAGTCGGTCCTGAGCAAGGCTTCCTCTTTCTGGGCAACAAGCAAAGAGCGCGCTCTGAAAGTCTACGAGGAGCAGAAACGGGCGGCGGAAGCAGCGCAAGGAAAGAGCAAGCCCGTCAGCGATGGTCGACCGAGGTGGATGGTGGAGCAGGAGCAAGCGGATGACGAGGCCTTCGCTCAGAACTCGAAGTCAGCTTCCAATGGCGGAGGTTTCAAGGACAGCGATGATGAGGATGGCCCAGTCCCAGCGCGAAGACCGCATGTCGAACCTGCGCCGAGGAGGAACGGCGGACCATCAACCCGAGCGCCTGTCCGGAAAGACGACCTTCTGTTCGCAGATGATGCTCCATCGCCATCACGATCCACCGCACAACGCGCTCAACCTACGCGGCAAACTCAGCCCCGCAGTCGACCCATCACACCCGCAGCACCTCTGCCGCAGCGCGCATTGGTGTCTACGTCTGCGACCGCGCTTCAAGCCGCCGCGGCTCACAAAGCCAAAGGTAACGATCATTTCAAGCTGGGTAGATTCTCTGAAGCCGAGCAGGCCTACACATCTGCCATTTCGGCTCTGCCCGAAGGCCACCTAACGCTGGTGATCCTGTACAACAATCGAGCGGCGACACGGCTGAAACTCGGTCAATCTGCCTCGGCTGCCGAAGACTGCACGAACGCAATCACCATTGTTGGACCCACCTATCATCCCTCGAAAGAAGCGCCTCTACCCCCCGACGTTGCCGCAGAGGTCAAACTTGGTGATGCACTAGTCAAAGCCACTTCGAAACGTGCGCAGGCATGGGAAATGGCGGAAAAGTGGAAGCAGGCGGTAGAGGATTGGGAGAGGGTCATGGCCTTTGACGTTGGTTTATTGGGTCAATCAGCCGCTTCGACCAGGAATCTGGCAGCGGAAGGTGCCAGGAGATCTCGCAAGATGCTAGAAGGAGGGGACGGGCCCAAGCCATCGATCGCAACGCCGGCACAACGGCCACCTGCACCTATCGCTGCAAGGCCAGTCAAGCCGGTGGATGTGACGAAATCACTTGCCGTGTCGGAATTGCGAAAGGCGGCTTCGGCAGCGGAAGCAGAGGACACGCAGAGGATGGCCGCCAAAGACGGGGTTGATGCCAAAATTGTCGCTTGGAAAGCTGGCAATGAGACGAATATCCGTGTCCTCATGTCCACACTGCATAAAGTCCTGTGGGAGGAGGCTGTAGCCGGAGGACTCAAAGTCGGTCTTCACGAGCTAGTCACACCGAAACAGGTGAAGATCAAGTATATGAAGGTCGTGGCCAGACTCCATCCCGACAAGGTGAGCTTCCTCGTACGTGTACCTCAAAGCTGGCTAATCGAATCCCAGTTGGACGTCTCGAAGACGACTGTCGAGCAGAGAATGCTGGCGAATGGCGTTTTCAGCGTACTCAACGAGGCGTGAGTATCCTCCAAATTATAGTACGGTGACTCGCTGACCTCGTACCAGATGGACCGCTTTCAATCAAACGTAAAACATCGTCTTCGGCCCAAGCATGCATGTCCGCTCCATCGCACACAGTCCAGACCGTCCTTTGTGACTCTATCCTTTCTACTGACCGACTGCAGTCTCCTTGCGTTGGGCCGCTCTTGAACGTTGATCAAAATATACTCTTGCAGTAAGTGATAGACCACTGACGTTCACGACCAGCATGCCTATACAAGCTGTACCGGCCCTGGTGGGGGCTGCACCGGTCGCCTCGACCTCATCATACCCATCGATCCTCCCGGGACCGTTCATCCTCCTCCTCGCTCTACCGGCTATACCACTCCTCCTCTCCTCTGTAGGAGCTCGACCGCCAGACTCGTCCGCCCTGCCATTCTCCACCGATGACGTATGGCAGACTACGGCGTTTGTCACTGTTGCAGGAGCGGTGGTGCTCTGTATTGGGATTTACCCCGAGGCTTTCACCGACGTCGGCAACTGGATCGCTGATGGCGCTTCGGGGGATACTTGGAGGAATAGATGGTCTAGCTTGACGTCCAACGGTCCGTCATGGACGCACAAGGAAGTAATTCAGACCTCCAATGGTCAGATTCAAAGTCAGGTCGGAGGTATGAGGATGCCCATGGGCGTAGCCGAACGACAACCCCCTTCGATAAAAATAATCCCACCGCCGCGAGCGCCGCCTCTGATCAGAAAGTCGGTGGTGAAAGTAAGACCCCCTCAGATGGTTCAGGATAAGCACGGGAATAAGTGGATGAAACCAGGTGCAAAAAGGCGGGTCTCCCAGTTGATACCTAACCCCGCGGCCGTACTGCAGAACGAAGCCGCTGCGGCGTCTGCAAACGATCTAAGTGGGTGAAGACTTGATTCGTCATCGTATCCCTGCACGCTGACGTTTGACCTTCCACTTGCAGGCAATCGATACTTCCCGTCGATCGCAGCCAAGCGCCTAGCATACATGCGCGAAGGGGTACTAGCACCCTGGTACTCTCCCGATAGAGCTAGTCTTTTCGGAGCAGCCATCGCTTGTATCCTAGTGATTGGCTTCTTCATCGTCGTCACGGGGAAAGTCCTTGGGGACGCTTATGACGCCGACAAGAAGAACAAGTCTAGCAGTGGGTCTAGTAGAGGGTCCGGCGGCGGGAAAGAGGAAGCCTGGTACCTTCGCGAATTGAGGAAACGAAAGGGTGAAAAGGAGTCGGAAACGATTACTCGAGTGGATAAGGACAACAAGGAGTGGCAAGCGAAATTGGAGAAGATGAAGGATGAGGACAAGAAGAAGACAGTGGAGAGGCGGAAGAAGGAAATAGAGGTGCTGAAGAAAGAGCTGGAGAAGAGGGAGATGCCGCTCGTAGCTCTCGAGATAGGAGGGGCTAGTGGGTCTGGCAAAAGTAAGAAGATCAAGGGCGACAGTAAGCCCTCGGGCAACGTCGTGAAAGCGGATACCGGGGGGAAGGTCAAGACTAGCTCGAAGCTGAAGAGATTCTTCCTGGGCCCTCTAGCGGATGGTCCACCGAAAGACAAGAGCCTCACTCATCCAGCGACAATGACCCTACCGGCGGAAGGAGGTCCAGGATGGAAGCCAGCAGACGATGCGATCGCTCACGCGGCCATACGAGGCGGAGCTTCGCGGGCGGAGAACATGGCAAACGATCTGGTGAAGCAGAAGAATGCATAGTGGAGTACAGTCAAGCTGAACTAGGAAGAACCCAACGAGTGATCTTGCAGGTGGTAACAATGCTGGTAGTGGGTACAATATACAGGAAGCGAACTACGCTGTGACCGTGTCGGTGTTCTCGGCCTGCTCTGCCTGTTCGCCTTCTCTCGCCGCGCGCAAGGTCTGCTTCGCTTCCGACTTTCGAATCTTGTGCAGTTGTCTCGCCTCGTTCCTGTACTTTCTCTTCTGGTTCGCAGCCTCCTTCTTAGCAATAAACTTCGCTTCATGCGACTCGCAGCCCATCCCGTTCAGCTCGCCGGTCTTGACTTTGTGAGCGGCCTCTTGAGGATCCATACCGTTGGCGACGGCCCGTATCTGACGACAATGGACGAGACATGCGCGTGTGGGACATCGAAGGGCTGCACTGGCACTGCAGGGTGAGGGGTCGACGCTGACACAATTGCTGACAACGTTGCTGTGCATCGATGTTGGCGAGCCAGGTCGCGCTATCGAGGCTGTAAAGGATCAGCGGGTGCCGCGATGTGATAAAGGGAGGAGAGCAGACTCACGAGTCTCGCCGACTTCCTCCGTCAGGTTGACAGCTGACGTGATCTCATCACCGGTGATGACTGTGGTAGGACGGATATAGGGCTGCACGACAAAGTTCGGTAATGATCTATAACCAGTGATGGGGTCAATGGGAGGGACTGTCCATCCAGGTCCAGCCTCGTCTACTTTCGTCTGAAAGAGGGTCAGTCTGAACGGAACCTCGAAGAGACTGTCGTGACTCACCTGAACCAGCTCCCGTACGGCCTGGACAACTTCCCTGAAGCCTCCAGTGATACTGCCGTCGACTGTCCTAGCATTGGCGATCATCTGCCTGATGTGCTCGTGCTCGTCGAGAACGGGTTTGAGCATTCTGAAAAAGTGGGCCCTAACAGCTGACATGGCCGTGGGTGTTTTCAACCCGTCCACCATGTCGAGGTATCGGTCTGCCAGTGTGGCTATATGAGGGTGGAAGTGGGGATGATCGGGAGGCAGGAAGAGAGCGGGATTCGACAGATTGCCTTCTGCCGACATGACACCGTCGCAGCCTGTCAACTCGAGGCATCTGTCCACGTCTTCGCGGTATAGAATGTTTCCATTGGCGAACACTGGAATCGAGACGGCTTCCTTGACGGCTTTGATTAGTTCCCAATCGGCCAATCCGGTGAATTGACCTTTCATCTCCCTCGTCCTTCCATGGCAGGTGATGATCTGTGCGCCAGCTGCCTCCATCATCTTAGCATAGGCTACGGTCCTCGCTTTGTCGGGAAACACCCGGAATTTTGCTGTGACCGGTACCGATAGATTCTCATGCAGTGTGCCAACTGGAAAAGAACATCAGGAATTAATCCTGTGCAGCTACAACGATCACTTACTCAGAGATTTGATCAGTTCCCAATCATCTTGAAGGAAAGAGCCGTAATTGCCTCGCTTTGCAATACCCTGGGGACAACCACTAAGAGCTTGATTAGCTGCTTGCAATGGTACTTTGCCGTCACACCTACAAGTTGATGTCCACGGCATCGCAGCGATGCTCCAGCTTCTTCGCAGCCGAAAGGAGAATCTGGGGGTCATTCGCGCAGAATTGGACGAACAAGGGTCTATCTCCACCTTCAATGCCTGCCACTGGCTCGCTCGAACCCTCCTCGCTTTGGGTCAAGTTGAATTGCCCATCACCGCCTTTACTGATTTGCTTGCTATCCGAGAAGACCTTTGCGTGGATCATCGGAGTGTAGCATAGCGTAGCGCCGCCCGGGTGACGTGGGTATGGGACTTCAGTCGTAGGCGCCGTTGATGGTCCGGCCATTGAGGTTGGTAGAGGGCTACGCGAAAGCATACGCCACGCCTTTCACTCGGTCAACGGTGTGTTCGGGTCGATCAAAGTTCACTTACCAGCTCACTCTGGTCGACCATGGGCGCAACGACCCATTTGGGGCTGCCGATGCTGCGGTAAAAGTCGTAGCCACCGAGCTTTGGCTTTTTGGAAGGACCGGCAACGGAATTCGTCATGGTGGTGTAGCTCCTCAGACCGGCCGCCAGACGACTTGTCGGGATGGCTCGTATGGTGGACACTTTGAGTGTGATTTTGCGCCTCCTGTTGTAGCTAGATTCTGTCCGTGTGTCAGTCTACTTGGAGAGAGGATAGAGAGGACGCTCCTGCTCGACACCAGCGGTCACAACAAATCTCGGTCGGGCGATCGACTTTTACTTGAAACACGGAGATTTCCATAATCTCCGCCGCCCAGCCAGGCTGAAACCCTCCGCCGTCATGGCCCATTGTATCACACCTTGAACCTCATCTGCTCACTAAGCCTGTCCGACTACTATACGTGTGTCCTGTAGACTCGATGTCGAGAGCGGAAAGCGATCAGAGTAAGAGCCTGTGATGTCTTCCAACTTTTGGGCATCCTCGCACTGTCGATATTGGCTCGTCAATCGCTCTCACCTCCAATCAGCCCGGTCTCTCGACTTGCAGTATGCCACCCCAAGACAGCTGTACTGCCTGGGCATATGGTTTACAAACCTCATCCAGAAACTAGGAAAGAGATTGCTCCTTCGTCAAGTGCCCATTGCAACTGCGACGATCTTCTTCAAACGGTTCTACCTCAAGAACAGCTATTGCGAGACAAACCCGTATCTCGTTCTTGCGGCATGCTGCTTTGTAGCGGCAAAGGTCGAGGAGACCCCGGTGCACATCAAGAGTGTTGTCCAAGAGGCCAAAGTGGTCTTCGGAGGTATGTGAGACTTGCTTGTGTCGGAGACAGAAGAGCTGACTGCTTGACAGAATTCAATAATAAGATGTTTCCTGCCGAGACGAACAAGGTCGGCGAGATGGAATTCTACCTAATGGAGGATCTCGACTTTCACCTTGTTGTCTTTCACCCATATCGATCATTGCTGCATATGCTTGGAAGGGAGCCCGCGGATTCTGGCAAGTTCCCCAAGAGCAGGGTGGACGAGGACGCAGAGGTCAGGAAGAAAGAGACGGATGCGAGGAAGAAAAGAGATGATGAGGCACGTAAAGCCGGACCCGGCAGAATCGTCATAGACGAGTTCACCGGTGGAGATTGGGAAGAAAGTGAGGAGAAGAGGATAAGGCGGCTGATGGGCAGAGGTACCACCGAGGGTCTGATGGAGGTGGATGAAGGGGTACTCCAGATATGCCTGTAAGTCGTGACGATGTGACGTTGTCGAGAGACTTGCTGAGACCTACTTGTGAAGATTCCTGATCAACGACACATATCGGACCGACGTACACCTACTCTACCCGCCTTATGTGGTCTCGCTGGCGGTGCTGTACATCGGCTTCTGCCTCACCGCAATGAACAATCCAACCGGTACTCGGACCAGGTCTTCTTCCAGCCAAGTCAACAACCTTGCCTCGTCTATCGAAACCAATACCGCTTTAGGGCTGGGTAATCCGCCCGTCGGTGCTGCCGAATTCATCGCATCTTTCGAGGTCTCGCTTCCTATTCTACTCGCTTGTGTGCAGGACATCATCGTTCTGTATCCCATTTGGGAGGCCTTCGAGCCGTCCTCGAGTCGAAACCAGTCACAGGGTGCGCCAGCGACTCTGGCGGCAGCGGCATCTGGCATGCGGATTGGGGTAGCGGAGAAGAAGGAGGAGAACAAGGACAGGTTCGGGCCGGAAGACGCAGAGGCTTTGGTCAGAAAGATGATACAGGAACGCGCTGTGGATCTCAGTCATCCAGATACGGCGAGTCAAGAGAGCAAACGATCAATCGCAAGTAGCGTAGGCAAGAAGAGAGCGAGAGCGTGATGGCGTCTTGCGCAGATCACCAGACATCAAGCATTTGTTGTAACGATTATACCATATGCACAATGACATCAACAAGATACATCCCAAAGTGACATGAGCGCATGTATATCAAGATCAAGAGATAAGCTGCACCAATTGCCGCGTTTATGCGAACAGTCGCTTGGTGTAGCTGTTGAGGCCGTGAACACCACCCTCAAGCTGGGCGGAGGCAGTTCTTAGCTCGAATCGGACAGTACCAGCCCTAGACTCTCGCTGCAAGTCGAACACGCTAAGTAGAGGTCAGTGGACTGGTCTAATGCAGCAAGATGCTTTACTCACCTCTGCACACCAGCATCCTGAAGAGAGTGCTGGAGACCAGTGTAGAGGTATGGGACGAACTTGGTGATGCTGCCCTTGTCGGCAACATCTCCGGAGACACCCTGAGCGACCTTGACCGAATCAGTCTCGGAGAAGTATCGAGCGGTGGCAGCGTTGTCGATGCCGGCGGAGGAGGGACCACCCTTGGCGGTGTGCTCCATGGCCTCGATGGATCCCATGCCTCGGTAGATCTTGACACGTTTGCCCTCGTGGTAGAAGTACTCTCCGGGGGACTCGGTCGTACCGGCCAAAAGACCGCCCATCATGACTGCGCTAGCACCGAGGGCGAGGGCTTTGGCAATGTGGCCAATGTTTCCAATACCACCATCAGCGATAGTGGGCACACCGAATCGAGAGGCGAACTCCGAAACAGCGTAGACGGCGGTTCCCTGAGGTCGACCGACGGCCATGACCTCTTGCGTGATGCAGATGGATCCCGAACCCATACCGATTCTCAGAGCGTCAGCACCGGCAGCGATCAGCTGAGCGGCCTGCTCCCTGGTGACAACGTTTCCGGCAATGACGTCGAGATTGGGGAAAGACTCTTTGATCCACTTGATGAACTCGATCTGGAACACCGAGTTTCCCTGACTAGAGTCGAGCACGACGACGTCGAGACCAGCTTCGACGAGCAGCTTCAGCCTGTCCTTGTCTCCGGGTCGAGTGCCGATAGCGGCTCCACAGTAGAGCTGCTTGCTCGATGGGACTTTGGAAGCGAGAGGGTAGTTCTGGTTCTTGAGCAAGTCGGATCGTGCCACCAGCGAGACGAGGTTTCCAGAGTTGTCGACAATCGGCAGCTTTCCTTTCTTCGAGTCTCGGAGGATCTCGTTGGCCTGCTCGAGGGTGATACCGGCCTGGGCGGTGACGAGGTCGGTGGTCATCACGCTTCGCACAGGGGCGGAAGCATCTCGGAACTGAACGTCTCGGCCGGTCACGATACCGAGGAGTTTGCCGCCGATTTTGCCGGTTTCTGATGTACTGTTGGCGAGGGTTCGCATGAACAGATCCTATCTGACTCACCAGTGATGGGAACACCGCAGAAACCGAATTTGCTCTTGATGTCAAGAACACTGCATCGCAGTCAGACAAGAATCTGGATCTTAACAGTCCGCCTACTCACTCTCCGACTGATCCATCAGGGCCGAGACACAGTGGGTCGGTGATGAAACCGTTTTCGTACTTCTTGACACGTCTGACCATGGCCGCCTGAGCCTCGGGTGTGCAGTTGTGGTGAATGATGCCCAGACCACCGTGCAGCGCGAGAGAGATGGCCATGCGGTCTTCGGTGACCGTGTCCATGGGGGACGAGAGGAAAGGGGTGTTGAGGGTGATGTTTCGCGTGACCCTACACGTATCAGTCAGCAACCAGATTGGCTCTGCTGCGTCCTGCTCACTTGGTCTGGAGAGACACGATAGAAGCGGGGAAGCAGATGTGGCCGGGAAGCATGAGGAAGTCGTTGTAGGTGAGACCACCGTTCCGCTGCGAGTCCATCAACTCGCTCAGTCCGAGACCATCTCCTCGGGTGTACTCCTTGAGCAGGGACAGAGCGTCGGCGGGGCTCATGGCGGATTCCTGACGAGCGGGAGAAGTAGACGAGCTAGCGTGGGAGTTTCCGTTGACGATGGGACCTGGCATGGTGGGAGATTGATCGAGGAAGATACAGATGACAAGCTACAGATGGATGGAAGGCTGAAGATGGTGGGTGGTGAACCAGATAGATGGATAAGCAGCACGTAAAAAAAGTTTATCTACGATCTCTCACGCGACTCGAGCTGAGAGCTCATGGTATGGTTGATAGCGGATAGCGGCAAACAGGACGGACGCGGATACATCTGATTCCGGTTCAGACCTTGTAAGCGCTCGCCTCAACCTTCCTGACGTGTTTGGGTCCCCGCACTTGCATTGTCGTCATGGCCTGATCTAATGTCATCGGTGACTGACTTTACTGCTCTGTTCGCGTTGGTGGGCCTCGAGTACTATATATAGAGGGCTATAGATACATGTCATGCACAGCACGAAGCGTAGGTTGACACGCACTCGTTGACCACAACTGGAATACTCAATCACCCTTCAAGTTAACGATAATCTCACGGACAGTCGACAAACATAGTGAGCAATGCCAGACGCAAAGGATCACTCTGTGCCAGAAGAACACCATGTGCACCGCGTGAGTGACCCCGTCCAAGCATATGGAGACTGGGTAGCTGACCGCATCACCAGACCGGCCACTGGCTATCTCAGGATCGGAGACACCACCACAAATTCCTCTCTACGACCATAGAGCATGTGGAGGCCAATCCGAAGGAGCTGCACCCGGTGCTCAAGGAGTTCGAGGAGATGGTCAACAATGACACCAGGCTATACATGCTTTTCCAGCTTATGTTTCAGCAGGTGAGGATTTCTTGCTACAGTCTGATACACTGTCACTCACAAAGCAATGCTCAGATCCCCACGAAGAAGGAATATCTCAAAGACCCAACGCACGAGAACGCGACTGTCCGAGACTTTCCACATCTTCTCCAACTGCTAAACCACGTTCTGATCACTGCGCCAAAATGGACGGACGCTGGACATAGCACAGGCCTCGTCGGAGTACCGGTCAACGCGTTGCTGGACTGGCCGATGGGGACCACAGCCGGCTTCACGGTCTTCCAGGATCCAAAGGTCAACGCGCAGGTGAGCTTGAAGTGGGTCGATGGAAGTGCACGTGCTGACGAGTGGGATCAGATGAAGAAGATCCTGAACGTCTGGGGAGAGTTCTTGTCGTCGCCAGACTCCGCTGTTGTCCTTGGAACGGATAAGGAGGGATGGTTCGGGCCGACCGGTGTCAGCTCTTTGGAACAGGTCGCCAACGACGCCGCCGGCACCTCGTACAAGTTTGACGAAATGTTCCACGGTGATCCGAACGACAAGCATCACGGATATGTCTCGTGGGACGATTTCTTCACTAGGTTCTTCAAAGATGGCATCCGGCCTGTCGCAGGTGAAGATGATGACAACATCGTCGCCAACTGTTGCGAGAGCAAGGTGTACAAGGTAGCAAGAAACGTCGAGGCGAGGGACAAGTTCTGGGTCAAGGGCCAGGTGAGTCCCACATCAGCCGGCGAGCAGCGTGGTGACACCCTCAAGCCATACTCTGTTCTAGACATGTTGGCGTTCGACGACATGGCGGAGCAGTTTGTCGGTGGCACCGTCTACCAGGCGTTTCTTTCTGCATTGTCCTACCACCGATGGCACTCGCCAGTCTCAGGCACAGTCAAAAAGGCTTATGTGGTCGACGGGACGTACTTCTCCGAGCCGATGTACGAGGACTTCACCTCAACACAAGCCGCGGATCCACATGGCGAGACCACGTCCCAGGAATACATCTCTGCCGTCGCTACGAGGGCAATAACCTTTATCGAGGCGGACAACCCGAAGATTGGCTTGATGGCTTTCATTGGCGTAGGTATGACCGAGGTCTCCACGTGCGATATCACGGTCAAGGCAGGAACCAGGGTCAAGAAGGGTCAGGAGTTGGGGTGAGTCGTCTCTGCCATCCGAACAGCCTTCCGTCGGTCCGTGCTAGAGACATGTGGAGCGGATGGAACCTGTGGAGGCCCGTTCTCGAGGCTTATGATCATACATGCTTATTGTTCTCTTATCAGGATGTTTCACTTCGGCGGCTCGACCCACTGCGTACTCTTCCGCAAGGGGGTCCAGGTCTCTGGCTTCCCCGAGCCGAGCGATCACAATGTTCCGGTCAGGTCCAAACTGTGTCATGTGGAGTGAAGGAGAGTGAAAGACAGCGGATGAGTGTGGAATGGTGTGAAAGATACAAAGGCTCGAGCAGGCTTGAGCAGGCTCGAGCAGTGTGTAGGGCGCTGTGGCGGCGAGACGCTTCTGAACTGTAACCTTTGTGATCTGAAGCCCGTCTGAGCCTTGATGCAAACCTGAGATCCGCCTGGTGCTGTCGGGCAGTGTCGGGCCTCGTTGGGCGGCGCGACTCGGGCTTGGAGGCTTGGAGGCGGACATAGACAGGAGTAGACAGGGTATGGACGGGTCTGGACAGGTATGGACCTGTATGGACGTGTGGACCATGGACCTGGGCGGACTCTGGCAGACTAGGGCAGACTCTGGCGGATCGCTAGGGAAGCCCTGGGGCAGCTGGACCTCCCTGGAAAGCCGCTGTGAACTGCTGTGAGACTGGAACGAGCTGCAGAGGTCTCGACCTGTCTCGACGGCCAGGGCCAGCCGGAGCCCTGTCTTATCACCTGCCTGATACACACATTGGGGGAGCTACCTGACACTCGCGTTGAAGCGGGCAAGTGTCAGGCTGTATCAGGCTGCTATTTATTCCGGTTGCGGAGCAATTATCGCAGTCGGCGTGGCGTTTGTGTGGCGCAGTCCAGCCAACCCTGGTATAGTCACCATTCTTCACCATTGTTCTCTTTCGTCTTCTTCATCAAAAGCACTCACGTCAATGGCGCTTTGGAAGTTCTGCGAAGCCGTGACAGCTGGCGTGATCGGTGAGGCGCACGAATCTGTGAGCGGGACGTGTTTGGGACCTGCATGCGTTACAAGATCTGGTCTGGGCCACCACCGGGTCACTCCACCAGAACGTGGCTCGCTAAAGGCAGACTTCTGCGCAACATTGCGGGACCTCGCGAAGCTCGACTTGGCACGTCTATGACGGTAGTGGTGATAGAGACGGGAAGCACCAGCAATAATGAGATGGCGAGCAAGTACATGACGCCAGCGGTAGCGACCAGATCTCCAATCGTCTACCAGGCTCTTAGCTGATGATGCCATATCCCGGCTGGCGTCTCGGAACGGGAAGGACGATCTTCCGGTCATCGTCAAGGTTCGCCGGACGCTGAGAGTGTCTCTGGCAATGGATCGCCAGATCGTGGATGCAGGTGGATGCAGACGCTAGTCAAGCGTGAGAGCTGGGTTCGATGCCATCGGTGTGATCTGCATCGCGGCGCGGCCAGACACCGCTATCGATCACTGATCAGATGCCAGGTCCTTACCAGTATTACAATAACGACACTATAACGGCTGTACTCATTTGCTCAGCCTCAGGTACTATCTTTGATCGTGTCTCGAGTAAGCTACAGCGCTAGGAGCAGAGGCCCGTTCAGCTTACTAGTTGCTTTCCACATTCCAGACGATCGAGAACGCTGACCTGCTCTGACGAACCAGGACGAACCCGGGTTGCTCACCGGCCAATGTCTCGTGCCTGTGTCAAGACGGTGGCGGCGGGAACAGCGCCTCTGCCGGGCACGGGTGATGCTCTGCGCCTCACGCTGCCTCTCTGCGTTAGGCTGAGCTGCGTTAGAGTTTTGGTTTGCCGATTCCGATGATCTGCAGTAAGCTTTGTTCTCTTCGTCATACCGAAGCATCCGACCCCGCATGCAAGCAAGCTTGAACAAGCAGGAACGAGCAGTCGGCCGGGGCGCAAGGACGGAAACGGTATTTACCTGTTCCGGGTTTTTTTGCCTGGACTTTTCGCCGTATCCAATTCGCCACCCTAACGCCATCTTGTCTCAGAACCTTGTCTCTTGTCTCTGTTGGTCGTCTCGATATCCTCGCCTAGCACGATGATAATTGCTCGATCCAGTGCAGTGCTGCATGCTCAATGCCGCCATGAACAAAAGCTTACACCCCCAGCGCCGGCCATCGAGGCTGACCTATTGTCCAAGTGGGCAGATGGGCAAGAACCCTACTTGGAAGACTCGAGGTTAAAGTCGCGGCGTAGCTGCATCGAGCACAACACCACTACTGGCCCGCCCGCTCGCCAACTTATCTAAATCTAATTAGGATCGCCATCTCGACCAAGGCTGAAGTGGGAAAGTTTCCTCTCAGCAGGTGATTGCAGTGCTGTCACTGGGACCGTTCGCCCAGATCACTGCGATTCCTTCGAGTGTACATAATAAGACTAGTCGCTAGTCGATTGACCATCCCCCCAACATACCTGTTACATCTCCCTCTTCATCGCCCTTGATCATCTTGCACTCCACGACTTAACATCTTCATCGTCTTCGAGTCCACCCACAGCCCCATACCACCTTTCAACCAGTTGTGCAGTGCACTATCACATTCGTTTCTAGACACATCGCTATCTTTTGGCGACCGACTTCAATACACCCCATACCGCTCATCCCGAACCATCACCATGGCTCAACGACTTCGAGACCCCACCCACCCCGCTTCGCTTTGCAAGCTCTCCACCCACTCCCCCACCCTTGTCCACTCGCTCAAGAACAAGGTTAGACCCGAGTTCTTCCACCACATTGCCGACAAGACATCCTCGGTGATCAAGATTGCCGATGCCGACGTCGCCATGCTGTCACCACCTCCTACGCCAAAGTGGGCCGATGCCTCGGGCAAGCCTATGAACTGGTGGGAGATGCCAAAGGAGAAGGAGGAGGAGGATCTGCCAGAACTTCACGACTTCATCAGAGGTCTGGTTGCTCAGAGTAATGTGCAGATGCCAACTCTGAGCGTGACTCTGCTATACCTGGAGAGACTTAAGGAGAAGCTGCCTACTGTTGCTACTGGTGAGTACTCGATTTCGTCTCACAAGCTTTCCAAGGCTGACCACCCACCAGGCATGAAGTGCACCAGACACCGAGTCTTCCTCGCCGTACTCATCTGTGCCGCCAAGTACCTTAACGACTCTTCGCCAAAGAACATGCACTGGCAGAAGTACGGTCGATTCTTCTCTCTCGCCGAGGTCAACTTGATGGAGAAGCAGCTGCTGTACCTCCTCGACTACAACTTGCGTGTCGAAGAGCCTGAGCTCATCGCACACCTGCGAGACTTCTGGGAGCCAGCACCATCGCCCGCGAGGATGTCGCTCTCCATGGCTTCCATGGCCGTCCCAGCGACTCTCCCATCACCTCCACTCACTCCTCACCGACTGCAAGTCAACATCCCATCTTCTTCAAAGTCGAGCTACCACCCGAGTCACGGCCTGCCCACGCCAGAAGACGCCTCATTCCGTGCCCAGCAGCAATCACAACATGCCGGTCAATGGTCATCACGTCGACCAACAGTCTTCGACTCGCCTCGTACTGCTTCACCATTGTCACGTCGCTCCTCAGCATCGCCGTTCACCCTATCGTCACTACATCTTGACGCGCCTACACCAGGTCTGGCACGACGGGGCTCGAGCGACTCGCAACGATCGATATCATCAGTCGAGTCAGACGCGCCATACACCGGTCTGTTGGTCGCTCAGAACTCGAATGGCTCGTTGAGGGTGTCTCAACCTGGTCTACCCCGGAAAGCGTCATACACCTCTCGGCCTGGTACCGACAGCATTCTCATCGTCGATTCGCCAACGGCTGCGCCTTTGCCATCGCCCACGAGCGTCGGGTTCTTCAAGAAGATTGGTGTTAGACACCCAACGTCGCTAAGAACAGTGCGCAAGTCGCTACAGGTCCAGTAATCGCATCGCCATACATCATCAGTACACCTACCGGGGCACGTCTTCGAATCATCCTTCAAAGTTGTATACTAGCTCTCGGATCCACCTCGCATCTAGTCGAATGGACCGCTTTTCCGCATGTCTTGTTACACTCTTCCCTATTTTTGGTTGTCCCCTTAATATCCTTTACATCTATACAGTGCACTTGGTAGACCCGGCCCAGCATCCCCTAATAGGGCATATAGCATATGTAGAAGTATGGA
This sequence comes from Bullera alba, assembly GCA_001600095.1. Classification (NCBI taxonomy): domain Eukaryota; kingdom Fungi; phylum Basidiomycota; class Tremellomycetes; order Tremellales; family Bulleraceae; genus Bullera; species Bullera alba. The sequence continues at coordinate 4,415,094 of BCIX01000001.1, forward strand.
AGTTACACTGCATGTATCCTTGGCAAACAAACACTTGAGCGAGGTGGCTTACGAATTACGCGGTCTGCGGTTGTATGCGCACTGTGCAATTCTCGCTGGCATTCGACAGTCTACGTCGTAGATGCCCAAATGAGATGCCACACATGATACATGTGTCGGGTCACGACCTGAATGCCAGACATGTTGGGCAATCCGTACACTAGCATCGAAGGGTACGTAGCATACTGCATACCAGGCTGTATGTACCACGCTACCACGTCGTCTCGGTCGTCGGTGCCCAGAAGGATGGTGTGCCAGGTGCCGCCGGCCCAGATTACACCGAACGGCCGGACCGGAACCGACCGGTCAGTTATTGCGAGAGCAAATCCTCCTGTGCCCGGACCGAGTGTTGTCGCGATCGCTTCAGCTATAGATGGGACAGACAGAGAGTAAGAAGAGTCGCTTGGTGTCAATGTCCACAGTACGAGCATCAAACATCCTTCGCAAAACTTCCAACCTTGACGTCGTCTACATCGCTTCTTTTGCATCCCGACACTTTGGCAAAAACGGACACTGGAACTGCTCGACGAACGTGCAAAGTCAAGAGGAAGAGAGGAATCATCGCGACCCGAGATTGGACTCGCGTGTAATAGGACAGGGATCATAAGTGGACAACATGAGTGCACCAGCGCCAGATCCGCTGGTCGTGCCGCCCGAAGAGAGCGATAGGGACTTTGCGGAAACGACCCCTCTGCTCGCCTCGAAGAGGGGCAAAAAGGCCATCACGCCTCTACCAAAACTGCAGCTATCGATCATCTGCCTGATCAGGATTGTGGAGCCGATCTGTTTCCAGGTCATATTTCCCTTTGTCAATCAGATGCTGTTGGAGGTCGGCGCCGCCAAGAACGAGGAGGAGGTCGGTTATGCTGCCGGTGTAGTGAGTTAAGCTGCTTCGGGTCACAGGCGCAGCATTATTGACAAGTTGTGATAGGTCGAATCGATATTCTCCATCACGCAACTCCTCACAGTCTTCCACTGGGGAGCGCTATCTGATCGGATTGGCCGGAAACCGGTCCTCATCATAGGTTGTGTTGGCTCTACGATATCCGCTATCGCATTTGGACTGAGCCGGTCATTCTGGGCAATCGTCATCACTCGAAGTTTGAACGGAATGATGAACGGCAATATCGCCGTGCTAAAGAGTATCATGTGAGCGGAGCTCAACACGCTCGAGTGTTTCGTTCCTGACACGATCATAGGGCGGAGATCTCAGACGAGACCAACGAATCGCGCGCATTCTCCTTCTTCCCAATGTGTCTCAACACCGGTATCCTCATCGCCTCCTTCATCGGCGGTACCTTTGGGTCGTCCAAGTCGTTCCCGGGTCTCATGCGAGCGATCCCTCTGTTCGAGACATATCCATACCTCCTGCCGAACCTACTCGCTTCGATTCTACCGTTAGTCGCGGCAGTCATCGCTTGGATATGGCTTGAAGAGACTCTGCCCGCCAAGACCGCTCAAGCTTCAAATGACGATGCTCAGTCGGACGCTACTATCACCGGAAGCGACGATATCGTCAAAGAGGAGACCTCGCTCAAGGCGCTCTTCACACCTCACATCAACGCCATCATGTTCTCCTTCGCCATTCTGTCGCTACTGGGCGGTGCGCAAACTGCTCTTCAACCACTGTTCTGCTTTACCCCCGTCAAGGACGGAGGACTAGGATTCGGCGAGAAGCAAATTGGAATGGCCATGTCGATTCGGTCCGTCGCGACAATCGTGGTCCAAGTGGCTGCCTTCCCCTACCTACAGCGAAAGATCGGCACCAACAGGCTGTATCGGTGGTTGATGATACTGTGGATTCCGACATATATCGGACTGCCCTTCTTGAATGGGATAGCACGGACGGGACACCCTGTGGTTGTTTGGATCGGTTTGTCGGCAACCTTGCTGTGTAGCGCCATCGCCAATATGGCTTTCGGTTAGTACAGCTACGCAGAGTTAACAGAACCCTTCAGCTGACCTCCGATATAGTCTGCAATCTGCTCATGACCAACGCCGCGGCACCTTCTAGACACCTCCTCGGCGCGATCAACGGATACTCCCAAGTACTATCCTCTGGAGTGAGGATCATCGGGCCGGGTGGTGCGTCTATCCTCTACGCTGTCTCCGTGTCAAAGCACATTATGGGCGGGAACCTTATCTGGTTCGTGATCGGAGTGACAACAATCATCGGAGTCATCTCTGGTGCTGTGATTGGAGAGTCGCCCAGGCCAACTTGATCTGTCGAAGAGAGTGTAGGGCTAGGCGAGCCAGTTCTGATTTGACATTGAGCATAGATTATAGCACATGCAATACCTGTATAACCACGCCGCATCAGCTAAATAGTGCACAGTACTTACTATTGCGAGTAGGAGCATCCAAGAAGACCGGCAAGAGAGCAATGAAGTTGTAAAGCCGCCAAAGGGCCACAGATTCAACTGGCCAGCTGTTCTCGACGAAGCACAAGCCTCTAGCCTCATTTTCACCGGTATGAATATAGACCTTGCAGCCCTGTCCGACCCTGTCGAGCCCTCTGACGATGGGCCTGTTGCTATACTCTGCTGCGATGAAGCAGTCGAACAGAGGTCCACAGGTCCAGCCGGCCAAAGCCGACTTGATCAACGCGATTTCGACTTTGCTGCGTTGGCTGCGTGGAGTATTGTGGAGGCGTGTGTTGAGCTTAGCGTTGGCCGGCCGTTGCTGCGCGCTGTCGGACTCGACACTCTATAACTATGCTACGATGTAATCCTTCTGCGACCCACCACTGAAGTCGACCCAGGGGCATATCAGCAGCATGCCCTATCCCGAGACCAAGCCATACAATGAGGGCTTCCTCCCTGTGTCCGAACTGCACACCCTACAGTGAGCGGTCGACTCCAGCTGATGACGAGGAGGTGTCGCTTTGACTGACTGCTTCTAGTTACATGCAATGCGGCAATCCGGATGGAAAGCCAGGTAAGAGCCCCCTCGCAGCATGAAGATTACTGCTGACCCTCGTGTGTGCAGTCATCTTCCTGTAAGCGGTCGAACTACGTCGCGATCACTTTATAAATGCAGTTGTCTGACCGGAGCTGACCATATTTCAGGCACGGTGGACCGGGAGGTGCTATTGGGATCAATCAGACGGTGTGGTTTAACCCAGAGATCTATCGTGTGATCTTGTTCTCGCAGCGAGGTTGTGGAAAGAGCACTCCGTATGTTGCATCGGTTAGCTTTCTGCGCGATCTCGAGGTAATGTGTGCGCAGGGCCGGCGAAACGAAGGAGAACACAACCTGGGACCTGGGCGAGTCAACTTGACCAAGTAAGACATAAGACAGTCACTGACTGATCCTACTCTACATAGTGGCCGATATTGAGAAGATTCGGGAGCATCTAGGTATCCAGAGGTGGACTGTCTTTGGTGGTTCCTGGCAAGTCTAAGAGTCCCATGACGAACGTCTATTCTGACGATCTCACCTCTCAGGGGTTCCACTCTGGCCCTAGCATACGCCCAAACCCACCCAGAGTCATGTATCGCCCTCTGCCTTCGGGGAATATTCCTCTTCCGAAAGAAAGAGGTCGATTTTTTCTGGAGAAACGGCACGAACTGTGGGTATCCACGACTCGGCCATGCTCCTCATACTAATGCCATTGACAGGGATCTGGCCTGAAGAGTGGTGAGTCAGACCACAACTGATGTGTACTGAGACCCTAGGGAGGAGTTTGTCAAGCCTGTCGACGCTTCGAAGCGCGAGCTGGATTCCTTCCTCCCTGCGTACCATGCTCTGTTGACGCATTCAGACGATGAGATCAGTCTCGATGCTGCGAAGAGATGGAGCAGATGGGAGAGTCAGGTTGCAAGGTTGCACCAGGATCACGAGGCTATAGCAAAGTCGGACACTGATCCGCGATGGGCGAGGTGGGTCTAGGCTTCGTGAGGACGTATTGAGGATTGTCAGCTGATCGGCTGCCATGCCAACATAGGACGTTCGCCTTGATGGAATGCCACTACTCGCTAAACAACGTGAGTTGCTTGCCCAAATCAGTCTGTATGCGCTGATCGCATGATGTAGGCCTTCATGCCTGACGGTCACCTCATCACTGAGGCCCAGCTGGCCAAGATGTGAGCGCGGTCAGCATGTCGCTGTCTGCAAGGCTGACAGATGTAGCCGCCACATCCCTTGCATCGTCGTTCAAGGTCGATACGACATGGTGTGCCCTTTCCAGTCGGCCTATGATTTGTCCAAAGCCTGGGGCAAGGGCTTGAGTCTTCGAGTCGCCCACGACTCCGGACACAGCGCTTCAGAGCCGTCCACGTCCAAGTTGCTTACTGAAGTGAGTGACTATCCGGGATAACGACGCGCCAGCGCCCCTGCTGATGTCACCTGAACAGGCGATGGATGAGCTTGCCTCGATATGAGTCGTGTAAGGATCTAAGCAGCATGAGCAGGACCCAATATTCTCAGCAGGTCATGTATGCGAACAGCTGCCGCCTGCAGCCGCCTCATGCTCAGCCTCAGCCTGCTCAGGAACTCACGCATGACAGGTGCACAGGTGGATGCCGAGATTGCCGGGATCGCGGATTCAGGCGGATTCCCACACAGCGGTCCCCGGTGGGACCTCCACATGTCTGCCTCGATCGGCCGATTCCAGTGGAATTCCTGAACATGTCATTTCGTCATTCCTCGTCGTTGGTGGGCTTCGTTCAACGCTATAGAAAAGTCTCTGAAAGGATCCTAGACTGCGTGGGCGGCATGGGCAGAGGCCTGCAAAGGCCGATGATGATGGACAGTTGAGGTACGCACTGCTATGAAAGGTTCTCTCTCCTTGCGCCTCGGTGACGAACCCGCCTGCTGACACACCCCTGTCATCGTCTCGCAAATGAGGTCACAGATCGCGGGAGTCATAAGCTATATTTGACTGCAGATGTCGAGCCGCATGTACAGGATCGGTTGAGCGATCTTGTATATGAGCATCGCTGCGTGTCGCGATCTTGACTTTCTCCTCAACTCCCTCTCTCCCACCCAGAGTCTGAAATGCTCGCGCTACAAGTCCTCTCCGCCATCGTGGCTTTCCTCGCTGTGCCAGTGGCCGATGTCTCGGCTGCTCCAGCTCCCATCCCTAATGGTGGTGTCGGTGTCCGAACCAACGACACTCCACCCGTCTACGCCACCATGACCGACTTTGACTATCAGTCTTTCATCGTCGCCCTCAACCAGGAATGGATCGAGCTCGACCTGTTCCACTACGGTATCTCCCGATTCTCCGAGGAGGAGTTTGCCGAGGCCGGTATGGGACCAGACGACATTTCTTTGATCAACTTCATGGCCAATCAGGAGGTCGGTCACGCCCAGCTGCTCACCAACATTATCGAAAACGGTGGTAAAGAGGCTCCTCTTCAGTGCCGATACAAGTATGACTTTGAGACTGTTCGAGACTTTGTCAACTTCTGTCAGAGGCTCACTCGATGGTGAGTCACAGCTGTGTTCATATCTCCTGGGCGTGTGCTGACTTCTCCTAGGGGTGAATCCGGTGTCTATGGTTTCCTCTCCCACCTCGACTCCCGACCGGCCGCTACCCTGCTCACCCAGAGTATCACCACCGAGGCCCGACAACAGATGATCTTCAGACAGTTCTCCGGTGCCCACCCTATGCCAGTCTACTTCGAGACCGGTATCTCCCAGTCTATGGCCTGGACATTGCTTTCTCGATACATCATCGAGTGTCCTGCCGAGAACCCAAGGATCGAGTGGCCCATCTTCCCCCTGCTCAGCGTCACCAACGAGCCAAGTCTCCTCGTTGACGGCTACAATGCTGCCATCACCCACAACCGAACTGCTCTCTCTCAGCCAGGAGACACAATCCAGCTCTCGTGGGAGTCTCCAGGTCAGACTGTGTCGTACAACAACTCGTACAACACCTCGATCGGTGGTCTTGTCAACAACACAGAGAATCTCTTTGTCGCTTTCATCAGTCAGCTCAACGTGACCTACGCCCCACTCGAGGTTCTCGGCAACAACACTGGTTCCGTCATCCAGCCCAATGGTACTATCTTCGACACCACCCCAGATGCGTCCGTCGTCAACGGCACATCTTTCTTGGCCATCGTCGACCAAGATCTGTACGTGACTCCTTACAACCTTTCCTTGCTCAATGACCACATCCTCGCTTTCGGTCTGTACCAGGCGAACTAGAAACGTGGATGATTGCAGGGAAAACGGGCCGAGAGGCTTGGGAGAATGTGAGAAGTAATATGAGAAGGATGTGCATATAATTAGCTACTTATAGCATACCTCACCCATGTATCCCTAGTGCTAGCGTGACAATCGGTATGAGGCGCACAACCAGTACGAGGATCCGAATACCACGTGCATGGTTCGTGGTTGATTCTTGATGCTGCAGTCACGTTCAAAGTGAACTCTCGCAGCTCCTCTCTTCCACTGTGCTCATCGCCCCACGCCGCCTCCCCGGGACTTTCTTGCTTTCTCGTTGCTCGGTCCATCGCAAGGACTGGGCGAGGTGGTACGCATGGATGACTAGAGCTCCGACTCTGCGCGAGTCTTCCACCTCCTTCAGCGTGAGTTTCCTTGGAGTGGGACTGGGAGACCCGTGTAAGGTTTGCGCATTCTTGGTCAGGGAGTGACGCTGAAGATCGATTGACAGTTTGTACACGTCTTGCTTCCGATCGCCTGTGTTCGTGACTGGGGTATTGCTCTCTCCGTATTCGTTCTGGTCATTTGGGAAAGTGTTGCTATCCTTGCCTCTGTCGGAGTGATGACTGGGCGTCGATGGCGACATGGTATTCTCTGGACATGTGATCAGCTAGGCCGATCGAGTGTGTGGGCGGATAGATGCGCTCGGTGAAGATGGAATGGCGAGAGGAGGACCGGTGCTAGGCTGCTTATGTCAGTGCTGCTAGCATTCTGTCAGCGCGACCATCGTCTCCTTTGCCTTTAGTCCTTCTAGCATCGTCTGTAGCCTCATGGCAGTGTTGAAAGGATCCTCGTGGCGGTGTATACGGGCAGTAGTGTGGTTCTGGTGCTGATGCGATCTTAGTGTGCGAGTCGGATGCAATATTGAGAGTCGTCTACCGAGCGTGGTCAACCAGTCTTAAGGCTCGGCAATCCCTTGTCTCATGTCGTGCATCACTCGGCACCCTTGCGGACCTCTTCCAGAGACCGCTTGAGTGATTCCCGCAGCTTGGTCACTAACGCATCTTCATCCTTCGCCGGAGGCGGCTACCAACCGGTCAGGCTTGAGTCATTGATGGACATCTGGGACTTACCAGCTGGTCTAGCAGATACCTGTTCCATGCTCAGCGATTCCGACGTCTTGCTGTAGCTTCACTCACTCGACCTCGTCTATCGTCTAGAAGGGGTCAGCTCAAGGAAACCGAAAACGAGAGCACAGCTGTACGTACCAGTACAACTGGGATCCTGCAACTATAAGTATTGATCTTCCGGATCGGCTTCGGACTTACCTGTTCATCCTTGGCTGGTTGTATAGCAGGCAGCCTATCGAAGTGCTTCAAAAGTGCTTTCGAAATCAGAAGGAGCTCGAAGGAGCGCGTTCCCGAGCGCGCTTCGTTGAACATCGGCGGGGCGCGGGGCCGCAGGGCGGGTCGACCGCCACGTGGCTCTCTAAGCTCTGCGCATTTGCCACTCGTTCCTCTTGAGGATCCGGACTCCGGAGTGGTGATGAGATGCTTCTGAGCAACAATCGCAGATGCCTGGGGTGGCCGTGCGGCGTCAGAGTGGAAGAGCAGTGCAAGAGGGGACATAGGTCCCGCTTTGAGGACTCAGAGGCAGTATTTGTAGTCTCGGCGAGCTGAGACCTGTTTCCAGAGTGACCGTCAGCTGCAAGAAAGGCTGCCCACGATGGGTTGAGATTGGCTTCTGCTTCATTCTATATACTATGTAGAACGCTGCCTGAGTCGCTGCTGATCATCTTTTCACATAGGGCGCTCGCATATAACCAGCGATGCGAAAGAGACCGCGAGGTAACAGGATACCGGGCCCCGTTGCGACTTGCGATCCGCTCTTGAATGTTGAAACTGGAATTACAGACTGATAGTGCTCAGTCTCGGCCAGCCACAATATAGTGTCACCGCACCTTGGGAGCAGAAAGCACCGTCATCTCTACCTGTACATGGGTCTCAGTGGCGTGCACAACAGCGGTCACAACGTCGACGCGGAAGACAGTTGGAAGTGGACAAGTCGACCAGGATATCAATCTCAGCAGATCTCAGCCCGATCACAGCCTCAGACAGGCCGCACGGGGCCGTTAGCAGCCGGGCATCCCCGCACGGGCATTTTGGGCAAGCCTGTACGCCATATACAGCAAGCCTGGGTGCGTCCTCACAGTAGGCATGTCAAAACTGCCGCTTATGCGCAAAAAGATATCTTGGTTCTCAATCCGGATCCAAGTCCGGAGGCCGGCGGCAGTATCACCCTGCCTCCAGTCCTAAAATGCATGACGTGGCTATACTGCGTCGCGAAAAGCGTGAACCTCACTCAGGGTTCACCCTGGCCTCCGCCACAGATTCGGCGTTATGATGACCGGATATTGCCGATTCCGGCTATGTTGGTGATGCCGAGAACGCGTGTTGGCCAATGGGAGCACGCCGAGGGGGGAAGTCCAGTGACCAAGGGAGGTGTGAATCCTTTTTCTCCTCCCTTGTTCCGCCGCCCAGACCGTAATCGGGAAAAGGAGGTCCCCCCCCTCGCGCGACCTGATAGCGTCAACACCCTTGCGCTTCTCACCCCAGTGCTTGAACACGCCTGCACCACCTGTCAACAAACACGTCCTCCACCTTCTGCCACCTCACCTCATCCTCTTCCTCTCCTCGCCTTCGGTTAGCCTGCCCGACTGAGATTATTAAAAAACCCGCGCTCAGACTCTCCCTTGAGCGGATCAGAGGGCAGAGAAAGGCAGAGAACTAGAAGCCCGAAATTGGATCCCACTTTTAACTCTCTCTTCCCTCGCTCCTCCTATCTTCCCGCCTCCAAGCATCATCTCCACCTCGCACACGTTTCACTAGGGCAGATCCCACGTCTGCCTTTGATACCTAATCTCGACCATCAGGTAAGTGAAAGCCCCAGCCCTCCCCAGCCCTCTCCACCTCCCCCTCGTATTGCCTTCGGTCCAGAGCCTCAGAGCCTTTGAATGCCCAAAGGAGCCATCAAAGGTACCATCCTCGTCGTCACCCCCGGTCGGTCGCGTGTCGATCCCCTTCCCCTTCGCCTCCAGCTTTCTGCCTTCGCGCTCCCCCCTTGACACCCTCCCCTTCTGCGTCCATTGTCCCATCGCCACCTTCCCGCTTGCTCGGCTTCCGGACACTCTTCACTACCACCGCCCACTCCTACCACGCGTCTTCCTCTCATCACCCTTCGGCTTTGTCACAGTCGATGTGAGACCCTGCAGACTGACGCTTACGGACAATCAGCGTAATCTTATCAGTAGCTTGTCCGGTGAAGTGATCAGCGTGAGTCCGAGGTCATCACGTAGATGTAATGTTGAGCTGACTCGGTCCCCTCCTCATCGCCACTCGATTATAATCATTGCCACCGCCATCACACCTCCATCATACCATGCCACAGTCATATGCAGAACACTACCACTCATCAGAGTGCCACTGGCGCTCAGCAGCATTGGAACCAGGTATGTATCGTCTTCTCGACATCCTTTCATCCTCTTCCCCGTACAGCACGATCTTCTCGCTGACGCGTTGTCATTTCTCCCTCCTCTACTCTCCCTGATCCCTCCATGTCACCCATTTCACCCTTGTCTCACCTTGCCCGGTCTCCCCACGCTCCACCCGACGATGGACCCCTTGATGCTTCTTTTGCAACAGCTTCCCATGTATGCCTCTGCCCATCAGCGCCCAACGGCAGCCAACCCAAGAGCTTACACTGCCGCGGATTACAATTCGCCCGCCGAACCACGTCGGGATGACGCGACCAGTCAGCTCTATGGTGCGGATCAAGCATCATCTTACAACAACTATTCGAGCGGCTACAATGGTCTGAACAACGTCGGCAGCTACAACTATGCCTCGACGGGCTACAGCTCTGCTGGTTCGCCCTCGACGGCGCGTCGCACGTCTGGACAGAAACCGTCGACATCGACGCCACCCGCCTCCGCGCCAATTACTGGGGCCGCCAATCCGTCGCCAGCATCCCGGTACTACCCATCCGCCCAGCAGGGTACCACGGAAACCACTCAATATCAACCATCATCCGCTCCGCCCCAAGTCGGACATCATCAGAACCATCCCTACCAATCGAGTTACTACAACAATTACTATGACCAAAGCCAGATAGCTCAGCAGTACCAGGGTCACTCGTACCAGTCATCCACGCCCTCGTCACAGCCATCCGCCAGCCAGCATCAGTATCCGTCGTACAACCAGCGGACCCAACAATGGCAACAGCAGCCTCAAACAGGTTACCCATCAATGCAGTCGGTGCCACAGTATGGCTGGCAACAAGCACAGCAGCAGCAACAGTGGAACACTCCTCAGTACGGCTACCCCCCTGCTACGCCTCAATCTGCAGCACAGCCGCAACACAGCCAGCCACAAGGCCATCACAACACCATACCTCCCTTGTCGGCTTCGGTGGTCCCCCCTGCGCAGATCCAAACGACGGGCACACCTAGTGACCAGCAGACTGGCAAAAAGCCCAAAACACCCTCCTCAGGCAAAAGACCGGCGGAGTCTGGTACCGATGAGGAGGCCGCTCCAGCAAAGCCCAAAAAGTCGAAGAAGGCCGCCGCTGCCGCCGCCGTGGAAGAAAAACCGGTACCCAAGCCCCCCTCCAAATCGCATCTCAACCCACCGCGACAGGCCCAATCCGCTTGGCAGCTATTCTTCACCGACGAGCTGAACAAGGCAAAGGCCGCTTCGGTTCAGGGCAGCTCTCCTGGAGGCACGCCTCACCACGCCAAGCTCAACGTGGCGCAGATCGCCAAAGACGCGGGACTCGCTTATGCCAATCTCAGCGACGAGCAAAAGGTCTACTACGCTGCCAAAGTTCAGGAGAGCAAGGACGAATACGCTCGAGAGCTCGCCATATGGCATACGACTCTTACACCTGAGGATATTCGACTCGAGAACGCTTTCAGAGCGCAGCAGAGGAAGGATGGCAAGTCCAGAAAGGGAAACCTCAAGGACCCCAACGCTCCGAAGAAGCCGCTGTCGGCATACTTCCTGTTCTTGAAGGGTATTCGCGAGGACGATGCACTGAGAGCACGCGTCTGGGGTGTTGAGTCGGAGACGACGAAACAATCGGTGCTCGCGGCAGAGAGGTGGAGAAATTTGTCCGATGTGGACAAGAAGGTGAATCTTATAAAAAGTGTCCTCTTGAACGATCGCTAACGTCTTCCCAGCCTTTCCTTGCCCAAGCCGAGAAGGACAAGCAAGAGTACGAAGTCTCCCGCAAACTCTACGAAGACGAAGCTGCCGCTCGAGCCAGAGGCGAAGACATTCCGCTGCGTATCTATGCGCCCATCTCCATCGACCCCGCACCAAGGCTCGTCCTTCGGGATGTAGAAAAGAAAGAGGCAGATGGCGCGACCGCTGCGACGACTGTGCCCATTGCCTCCTCAACACCTGCCGAAACCTCGCCCCACGGTTCGCAAGACTCGTTTCATGGGTTCATAGACGGTCGGCTTACCGATATCGACCTTGGGGGGTTTCAAGACGTCACTGCCAAGGGGACCGGCGAACAGGGTGACTGGGGAGAGCTCACCCAGTTGATGGGACCCGCAGACGGCGTCAACACTGGACCCGACGTTGGTTCCATTCTTCCTACGCCTGTCTCCGCCGACTCCACATACCAGCAAGGCTACGACGGGGTCAAACAGGAGAACACTATTCAACCCGGGTTCGAGGAGGCTGCCAAAGCCGGACAGCCGATGTCTTTCGACATTGGATCAGCCGCCGAGTCTGTCAACGATGTCGCCAACCCTGGCAACGCTCCATCGACCAGCACATCGTCCAACTCTGGTTCTTCGTTGGTCAGCAGCAACTCTGGATCGCACGGTGACGCCGCTGCCCAAGGTGATGGATCGGCCGATGTGACGGCAGCACCCGCCACAACGAATTCGCTCGAGTCCGCAGCCCCAGCTGCTGATGGAGTCTAATTCGACGACTTCCTCCCCTCGCGTCGTATTCTTCTGGGATCTTTCGTTCGTTTTCGTTTTCGCTTTTCATCATTCGCCATTTGAGAAAGGACCTACCTTGTAACAATAAAGAAGAAAGAACCAAGCACCCCCGTGTCTGTCGGGTCTCGAGACTATAAACCCTGCTCTGAATATCCGTCCCCTATTTGTCTTTTGGTCAGGAGGCATACGGGTCATATAGTATCTGAGGATAGACAATGTATGACATGTTGAACGCATTAGGTGGTGGATACTAGCTTGCACCGCATCCTTAAGCGTTGGTCACGAGCGTACTCTGCTGGTTAACGAGTCCCATGAGGCATGAAGCCAGAAGTGACTGAGTTCAACAAAATCGTGACGTGGAAGCGATCTCGAGTTTGAACATTGTCGGAAGACATGTCCACCGTTCACGTTGTGTCCATCCACACACAAATTGTTCTCGACGCAGCTCGTTCTTGCCCTATACATACCTCAATTTACCGACGAATACGCCGGCGCTCTGACAGGATGGAGGAAGATGCGTTCGGGAGCCTTGCATCGTCCTCAACGAGCGGACCTTCGTTGTCTTTTCCCGTTCTGGAACACAGCGACTTGAACCGTGTGGCAGAGGTGAGCAGCAACACCGAGCAAAGATGTTGCTTCTGCGGCTGCGAGAGGTGGGACAAGCGAGCAGCACGACTGACGGCTTTGTAGACCATAACCCATCTCTTCGACCCGAGTACTTCCTCGAATCCGAGTCTAGCGAAGAGTCTGCAGAACGACTTGCAGGTTGTCCAGCAGAGCAACGAGGCATGGGGGCTAATCTCGGGACTCGCCAATCACGAAGTAAGTCAAAAGATAGCCTCACTGCCTTCCCTGCGGCGAGAATGCTAGATACGGCGAGCTGATGATGCATAGGACCCAAATGTCCGGTTCTTCAGTGCCCATACGGCTCAAGTCAAGATCAGCAGGGATTGGAACACACTACCACACGAGCTTCAACCTGCACTGCTGCAGCTCTTACTGCAGACCTTGGCACAGTCGATATCGCCTTCCAATCCCGTCTCGCACCAGCCAGCAAACAATGTAGTCGTCAGGAAACTATTCGGATGTGTGGGTCAAATGATACTCGAGCAGCAAGAGGAATGTCGACCGTGGCAAATCGCTGATTGTCGTTCGCGAACCGTGTAGCTCGCGAGTATACTCCTTCGACTACCATTCCACTTGTTCCCTAACCCCCTCATCACCGTTCTCTCCACGATATCAGACGCCGCTACGAATGCCTCTCTACCGCCGTCCATGCCGTCCTCAGGGTACAATACCCCCACGATGAACTTTGATGCAGGGGCGACAGGTCGGCGGATGAGATTGTGGAGTCTGGAATGGCTGGCCATTTGTGTAGAGGAGATCGGTCGAGCAGGTATCAGTGAACAAAAGAAGTGAGGCCACACAGTGCCGACTGTTTCCGAAGATATGCTCACTGCTTGTCCTATCGCAGGAACGCTCTGCGGCGACATTTAGATGTGGACCTGCCTCAAGTCCTGGATACGATAAAGCATTCAATGGCGCATCCCGAACTAGCAGATTCGGCTTGCAAGTGTGCCGAGAGCTGGATAGACTATGGCCTAGGCGCAGAGTAGGTTTCAGCTGCCCGCCTCGTATCCAACGGGTCGCTTGCCCAATAGCTGATTGTCAACTCATCAGCGAGCTGACAGAGCTGCTCCCGCATCTGTATGCCCTGCTGCCGCTCCCAGCGGCATCCTCAGCTTTGGTCGAGGTCTTGTCGGAAAGTGTCTTCAGATTCGGCAAGGGTGCCAAGATCCTCACAGAACCTCTGGTCCAATGGTGCACCGGTCCACAAGGTTCGCAGTTGCTCAATGGCGATATCACTTCGGATGAAGTAGTCGGCTTCGCAAAGTTGCTCTGCGCCATAGTGGAGCATTCGTCAGAATGGCTAGTAGCTCGGATACAAGAGCCCAGTGTCCAGGCCTTCTTGGGCATTGTACTTCGGTTAACGGGCTGTGAAGGACTGAGCGGGGTAGAGGAGAACATATCAGAGGTATGTCCCTAATAATTTTTGTCGACAAACTGACTGATCATCGTTATGATCGCTCAGCTCACGTTGCCGATTTATCCCTTGCTGCAAGAAGCGGTGATGGACTCTGACACATTCTCGGCTCCACACGAGACGTCACCCGAATGGCAGGTAGCCAAGCAGTTCTTCAAAGAGCTAGTCTCGATCACGCGGCGGAAGGTTCGATGGCCAGATGACAAGCTCGACAAGGAGGATAAAGAGGCCTTTGAGACATACAGAAGGGACGCGGGCGAAGTGATCGTTGGAGCGTGAGTTAGGCTGGGCTGGTCAGGATGGACTAGCTGATGATCTATCTCCAGGTACTATATCCTTCGAGAGGAGATGCTCAGATTCTTGACAGACGATCTCATCAATTTGATAAATACTGGCGCTGCATGGCAGGTGGGTCGCATGACTCCTCTGATAGCGTTTCTTGCTGATTGTGGAACAGGATATAGAGGCTGTATTGCACTGCATTCGATATTCATCCGAAGCGGTCCCACTCGGCGAATCGCAATTCATGCCGATAGTGTTCGGCGACGCTCTTACGGGGTTAACGCAACGACACGAGGACCGCTTGCGCCTGACCACGGTCTGCGTTATACGTGAGTCTTGGGTTGATGTGGGATTGCGATGCTACACTGCTAATGACGTTGTCGCTGCGCAGAATCCTATGAAGAATGGTTCCGAACACATCCCGATCATCTCCTGCCCGTGCTGTCATACCTGGTTGAATCACTGTCGACGGCGTCGTCCCACATCTCGCGCTATGCCGCCGACGCTCTCAAGGCTCTGTGTGATATATGTCGGAACAAGCTGGTTCAGCACATTGGCGCTTTCGCCCAGCTTCACGACAAGATTGGCGACCTAGGGGTGAATAGACTCAGCTCTGATGGCCTTCTTTGACTGACCGAGGACTTTAGTCTGAGGAACAAGTGAAAGTCATCCAAGCTATCACCAGCGTCATTCAAGCTCTGCCGCCAAACGAGGCGATCGGCCCCGTCGAGGTGGGTATTCGTACATAGAATCATCCTTCCGTAGACCTCAGCTGACATCTCGCAGGGCATACTTCATCCTGTGGTCGATCGACTCAATCAAGCCACGGCGGCAGTACAGTCCGATCCGTCAGCACAGGCACTATTGGTTCAGGCGCTGTCTTCGCTTACGGCGGCTTACAAAGGCCTGACTCCAAGTGACGACGACATGTTCGAGCTGGATGCCCCGGAAGTGGATATAGGACCAGCGCAAGCAGACATCCGGATGGTCGCACTACGATTGAAGATCGAGACTGCGATCCAGAGCGTCGTTGTCGTTTGGAATGGTGATTCCGAGGTGGCTGATGTGAGTGGAGCGGTTCCTCATTGAGGAGTGGATGTTGATCAGGTTTCCACAAAGTCGTTGTCCGCGTTGGTGAAAAACTCGACTTCGGACACGCTCATTGCCTTGTCGCCTCTGCCACTGTTGACATTAGTGACATCCGCAGCGGAACGATCATCATCTGCCCTCTGGATGTCACTTGCGTCTACCTTGGTGCTGCGCATCAATGCTCCTCCGTCGCCTTTGACACGCAAAAAAGACCGCACGCAGGACGAAAGTGCCCAGCATGAGAAGGACGAGTTGGAAAGGTGGAACGTCGTAGCAGATGCCGCTGGGCGATTGGTGGTAGTTGCCGGAAACACTTTCACCGGGAGTGGCGCAATGAGCGAGGTAGGTCCAAGAACCTGTCACTTGTCACATTGAGCTAACGGACTCAGCATCCTGACGTGGTCGAGGGATGGTTCAAATTCTGCTCTGCGGTATGTCCAAGCCTTTTTCCCTCTCGGTCGATACTCATACTCTGTCCCAGTTGTCGTCGCGGTTCCCTGGCGTGTTGCTACGCTTGCCAAGTCACTCGGTCGAGGGATATATGACCCTTGGGGTACTTGGCCTGGGTGCTCAGGAGCGATTCTCGCTGAAGTCCACCAGCGACTTCTTTGTGGCCTTGCTGTCGAATACCAAGTATCCGTCGCCACTGGAGCCACTATCCGAAGATCTATTCAGGCATTTTGGAGCGCAAATCCTACGCAGCCTCTTGCTCTCGGCTGGATCCGAAGGACCAAGAAGCGTGATCCCAAATCTGGCAGAACTACTGGCTTGCCTGGTACAACGGATTCCCGGGGAAGCAATGGCGAGTTGGCTGAATGCGATTTTGGTGGAGGAGGGATTCCCAAGTGCCAAATCGACGCCGGCATCGAAAGATCGCTTAAAAGAGGTCGTGCTCAAGTCGAGAACGACGAAGAGGATGAGAGAGGCATTGCACGAGTTTGCACTTGTTGCGAGAGGGCTAGACAATACGACATACGGCAACGCGACAATGTGAGCCGCCAGGCGTGTGCGGTGTGCAGAATAGTATAACGAGTAGCGGTGATCATGGCATTCACATAGTATGTTGATCAAGAGTAATGACATGATGATACAAGTAGATCAAATAGCAAGATTTTGCTGGATGACAGGGCAGGACACACGTTGCCTTAAATTAGACGCAGCTCACTCATATCATGCCGCCCTGTCGCAATGACCTGGCCAGCAGAAAGGCGGACCGCTTTGTCCGTTCTATACCCTCCCAGCCCAGACTAACATCTTTCAGAGTCTCGCTCTCCCACTGATGAAACCTTTTCTCGCCCCCAACTCCTTCGGGGAGGCACCCCTGTAGGAACTCCTTCAATGTGTTGACGATGAGATCCGACGAAATGCCTTTGGTATCGCCCAACCACTCTGCCTCTAGGTATATCGTCGACGGGGATGGTGTCCCAAGGTTGTGCATTGTGAGTAGGATGGAAGGATATGGCGATTGGAGCGGAGGGAAGTGCAAGGATGAGATTAGATATGAAGTTCCCGGTAGCACGGCAGGGATAGGTTGTTGAGCGGTCATGGATGCGGCCTGTTAGGAGTTCAGTATTGTCAAGCGCTTGATGGACTTTGGCACTCACAGCTCGGGCCTGCTTGGTTAATCCCATTACGAATGGGTTCAGGATGTTTTGCAGTAAGACAACCAGCTGTGACGAGGGCCGTACTGCCGTGATGGAGTAAGGACCTGGTGGGACTTTGCTGGGCTGAACCGGAGCTGTCTTCCTGTTGACATCTACTACTGTGGTCGATGTGTCCTTCTTGTCGATGAGCTCGAAGCCGTCGACGTCTATGCCAGTGTCGACGACCTCGCTCTCGGCTTTGCCAGTTCCAGTCTTTGAAGCATCGGGTGCTGCGGCATTCCTGGCCTCTGTTGGCTCCGGTGCCCGTCTCTCCAGGAAGACGTATGTCGTGTCATCTTTGGGAACAGGCAAAGAAGAAGAACCAGGAGCCGTAGGTTGAGAATACGCGATAGTTGTCAATGTCTTCCCGGTAGACGGGTTGCTCGATTTAAAAGTCCGAAAATGGATCGAGGATCGTGATGGATGTGTGAGCTATATCGCCGCTCTGAGTCAGCCAGGCGGCAGTAGAAGGTCGAACGAGGTTTTCACTCACTCCGTAATGCTCGAGTAGCCTGGTGACGATGATCTCCGCCAGATCAGCCGGGGGAGGCGAGTAGTCCCATTGATACAGGCTGTAAGTCGCGCGTCAGTCACAAGGCGTTTAACAGGACCGGGAATCACTTGCATGGAATATCCCATGGCTTCCGACAAGGACGTTGAATCAATCTCTCCTCCTCATGTCGGCGTGACGCACTTGCTAGCTGCAGCAAGGAGGAGGATGCTGTGAACAGGTGTAGCAGGCAGGCGGGGTCAACGCCAGCTCGCACTACTCTCGCAGCTTGCAGCTGGACGTCCCCCTCCACCCGAGGCTGTCACGTGACCTACTTCTCGAAACGCGCGCCCGGTTCGTGTGCCTTGATCTCGTCGATGTTTCCAGCTGCTCATGTACAACTTCCATCAACGTTCCAAGCAGTACAAAAAAGTGTTGACAAGGTCATCAACAGACACCACAGCTTAATAGTAGTAAGGACGATCACAGCTCGATCATCATGAACATTTGGGCAGACGAGGTACGCTGGAACATCCACGAATAATTGCTGATGGTCCAGGCAACCGAGGAGAGAGGTGAGAATGCTCGATTATCGTCATTCGTCGGTGCAATGGCGCTGGGAGATCTAGTAAAGTCGACATTAGGACCGAAGGTGAGTCCACAGCTTCATTATAGTGCAGGATTACAGTACTGATTGCTCTGTCAAGGGAATGAACAAAATCTTGCGTATGTGTTGCCAGAATCGTAGAGAAGTCCAACGCTCATAAATGTTGCTCAGAATCCGCTTCGACCCAGGCTATCACAGTGACGAACGATGGAGCGACGATTCTGAAGTCCATCACGCTCGATAACCCAGCCGCCAAGATCCTGGTCAACATCTCCAAAGTCCAGGACGACGAAGTTGGTGATGGAACCACATCCGTCTGCGTGCTCGCCTCCGAACTGCTGAGAGAGGCCGAGAAGCTGGTCACGACGCAGCGAATCCACCCACAGACAGTCGTTGAGGGATACCGAATCGCGTCAAAGGCAGCGCTGGAGGCTTTGGAGGCTTCGGCCATCGACAACGGCTCGGACGAGAAGCAGTTCAGGGAGGATCTATTCAACATTGCCCGAACGACGCTCAGCAGTAAAGTCCTATCGCAAGACAAGGACTACTTTGCCAACCTCGCCGTCGACGCCGTGCTACGGTTGAAGGGTTCGACGGATCTGGAACACATTCAGATTATCAAGAAGGTCGGAGGAAAATTGACGGATTCGTATCTCGACGAAGGTGAGTCCAGTTGGAAGCGCAGATGAGATGTCTAACGTCGGCTCAGGCTTCATCCTCGACAAGAGTATCGCCACCAACTCGCCAAAGAGGATAGAAAACGCCAAAATCCTGATTGCCAACACTTGTTAGTTCTACAATACAGGATGTCCGCCGCTAAGCTGACATTCCGAAGCCATGGACACGGACAAGATCAAGATTTTCGGTGCGCGAGTGCGAGTCGATGGAACGGGCAAGCTGGCCGAGCTGGAGAGGGCAGAGAAGGTAAGTCAGCTGGAACGGATGGTAGGAGTGCGTTAGCTGACTGCTTGACAGGAAAAGATGAAGGCCAAGGTTGCGGCCATCGCTTCGCACGGTATCACGTGTTTCGTCAACCGACAGCTCATCTACAACTACCCCGAGAATCTGCTCGCTGAGCAGGGTATCATGTCGATCGAGCACGCCGACTTTGAGGGTGTGGAGAGACTGGCCCTTGTCACTGGTGGAGAGATTGCCAGTACGTTCGACGCCCCAGACAAGGTCAAGATCGGCCGATGTGATGTGATCGAGGAGATCATGATCGGAGAGGACAAGGTGAGTGGATGTTGATGGCTTGATTCGTGTTGCGCTTTGGCTAAACAGATTCCTTTCAGCTCATCAAGTTCTCTGGTGTCGCCGCAGGAGAGGCATGTACCGTCGTTCTTCGAGGCGGAACATCGCAAATGGTCGAGGAAGCCGAGCGATCGCTTCACGATGCCTTGTCGGTGCTGTCGCAAACCGTCAAAGAGACTCGGATCACGCTTGGAGGCGGTTGTGCCGAGATGTTGATGAGCTGCAAAGTCGACGAGGCCGCTAGGACCGTCAAGGGGAAGAAGGCTCTGGCCGTGGAGGGCTTTGCCCGGGCCTTGAGACAGGTGAGCAATCACTTGAGCTACCCCATGTCTATTTGCTGATTGACCGCTAGATGCCAACTATCCTGGCCGACAACGGTGGTTACGACTCTTCGGATATCGTCACAAAGCTGCGTGCTGCGCACTACGAGGGCAAGTCTGACGCCGGTATCAGTGAGTACAAAAGTAGGATTAGCAAGGGACCATACTGACCAGACTAGACATGGACATTGGAGAGATTGCTTCGATGAAGGAACTCGGTGTGACCGAGTCGTACAAGCTTAAAAAGCAGGTCATCGTCAGTGCCAGCGAAGCGGCCGAGATGATTCTGAGGTGAGTGCAACGTGCCCTGTGATCAATACCTCGCTGACCCTGATGCAGAGTCGACAACATCTTGAGAGCCACGCCAAGGAGACGTGAGGGATAGAGAGGGGGTTGGTTGAAGCATGTACCTATACGACTCGATGCATGCATAGAGAGTGTCCAGTCGGTTGTATGAGTAGATGCAGAGGTCTCCGCAGGCGGAGGAAGCGAGTGCGAGTGCCACCCAAAACGAAATTGCTCACCGAAAGGACGCGCCTGTTTTCTTGTTTGTGCCTTGTTCAACGTTCAACATCCAAGTTCCAGCATTCAACGTTCGACTTCAACCCACTCAAACTCGACGTGTCTGTTCAGCTTCACTCACCACAGCTCGTAAAGACCGGGCAGCTCTCGGATCCGAGGTGAGCTGACCTTCCTATGTGGCCGCTTGCAAAGCTCACTGTTGCTGGTCTGCAGCATGAGCGACATATTCGCTTTGACGGGTCTCACCCCGAATGATCAACTTCAATACCTCCCTTCCTTGCCGGACACCCCTCGCGCCCCTCGTTCGACGACATCGAATCATCACAACCATCCCCGATCTAGCAAAAAGACCCCGTTCAGCTCACGATACATGAATCTGGCCGAGTTGGCGGATGAAGACGACGTACACACACGAGCGGGATTGCCTTCCAACGATCAACTGCGCTACCTCCCTCCATTGCCGCCAACTCCTCACGTACCAAATAATCCAGCACGAAGCGAGCTATCCGACGACTTCGATGATGAGCGTCTCACTAGATCGGAGTCACTGTACAGCTTAGGCAGGACGGAAGATGGCCATGTCGATGTTTCGAGATCGCCAACCAAATATCCAGTGTTGTCAACACGACAATCTTCGATGAACATAGCCAGACGAGCGTCCCCCACGAAATCACCAACAAAGGTCCTCCCTCCCTTCCTCGACGCAGAGGTCGTCCGTTCGCCATCAAAAGGGGGCTCGACCATCCGGAAGCATAGGCATGTCCAGGGGGGTAGCAAGGGGGACATGGGAATCACGATACTCGAGCCCAAACACCAGGATGAAATGGAGTCGCAGGTCACATCCACCTCAACGATTCCCAAACAAACCATTTCGGGCGATGGTGAGGAACGAGATAATGGGCTATTGAAGCCAGCTGTGGTGGAATGGGACCCAAATCAATCAACGCTCCTCCCCGTGTCACCGGCCAAACAGGCGCATCTCTTGACCATGGACAACGCTCTAGCTACAGTCCATCCTCCTTGGCAAGGAGACGCCTCAATGCTCGGTGACGCGTCGATGCTCGACATGTCGATGTTCAATCCCCCAAGACCGCCGAGACTAATGGACCCACCTCTCAGCTCCGCGGACGATCATCGCAAATCAGCAGGAGCAACCCCGTCAATCAGGTCGAAACGCACCTTCCCAGCCTCATCATCTGCCCAGTCGCTGGCGTCGGTTGGGGAAGAAGGGCAGGGAGGTCATGGAGATATCGACGCTGGTGATATGAGCACTTTGTTGCCCACTTCGCCCGACAAGCTGAGACATCTTCTCCGCAACGAGGAGATGTTGCAGAATGAAACGATGACATTCGACGGACCATCGATGCTCGCGACCATCAGTGGCCTGCCGGACAGGATGCCCTATCGATCCATCGACTCGATCTTTGGGAACGCCGCCCCACCAGCCAGACAAAGCGCTCAACGCCAGTCCCCGCACAAGGCAAGGCCCGCGGCTCCTGGGGACGCTACAATCGACCTGAACGACTTGATGGGCAAAGTGACCAAAGTGAAAAGACCCTCAGGTACCGAAGAAAGCTTCGTGGACCTGCTCAAAGAGGCCGACTCGTTCCTCGACGGGTGAGTGGCGTTTGTCCTGGGAAATGATTGGCTGATCTGACCATGGAGTAGATCCGTTCTTGCTGCCGATGAAACCTTTGTGCTGCCACACATGCGACCTCGCAGGCTGGAGCCATCACCCACCAAGGTTGATCACCCATTCTCGGTTCCTCCATTCCCCCCTCAACAAGGACCCATTCCGTCTCGGCAAGCTGCTTCGGCAATGAAGTCCGCAATATCACCAGTCAAGACTGATAGGACGCCTCATCAGTCGAGGACGTCGAGGAGACGATCAAAGAGTCTTTCTGAAGCCAACCCAGAACCTATCCCTCGAAGCTCGCCAACCAAGCCTTCCACGATCGCCAGATCGCACACCGATAGAGCGATCGCCGCTCTAATTCCAGAACGATCGCCAATCAAGAGGTCAATGCCACCGGTCACCCAGCCGACAGCGGCTAAATCCAGGACTAGTCTCATGCCTCCTTCTTCCAAGCGGGTCTCCTTGTCAGCAGGGGCGATCCCTCTTCCCAGCAGCGCTTCTCACAGGGTCATGCAGCTGCCCAGAGCAACGACCAGGGAGCCTATCAGTAGGCCAGCCGCTGGCTCTGTGGCCAGAGCTGCACCCTCGGTCCTGGTGTCGAGTACGACTGCTCGACCCGCTGGCTCGCTCCAAGCTCCTTCGACATCAAGGACCAGGACTGCTACATCTGCTCTGCCTGGTGCGGCACCCGCCGTGTCCAGTGGCTCGACTAGGCCCAGCTCTTCCGGTACCCGACTGGGCTCAAGGGCTGGACTTGCTCCAACTTCAGCGTCTCTCAAAACCCTGCCTGGTCTCACAAGACCGTCGACGACATCGTCGAGACCGCCGACGGGATCTTCTCATCCGTCGACGACATCATCAAGACCACCAGCAACAACGACTAGGTCTCTCGCTCCTGCAGCCACGACAGTCCGAACCATTTCTCGCGCACCAACCCAGAGAGTCGAGCCGCAGCGAAGTCTTGCACTAGCTCGGCCTATTCTACCCACCACTGGAGATCGACCGGTGCCAGCACGCCGAGAATTCGGGACTGATGGATCTCAAGCGACGAACCGTGCTAGAGGAGGATCGACATCGACTGCATCGGTCCTAGCTGATGGTAGACTCGCCAAGCCGACCACAGGGCTGCCCGCGGCGTCGAGCAGGGATATCAAGGCGAGAGCGTTATCGACTCCAGCGAGCGCGATTGCTCGATCAAGAGCCACAGGGAGTGCAGTACCTCCCCTTCCCAACTTGCCCGCCAGAACGTCCATGGCACCTCCACCGACAATGATCAACGCCGCAGGAGGACTACCGAGACCAGCAGCGGTGTCCCGCATGCCGGCGCCCACGGCGAAGATGTCCTCGAGTGCGAGTTTGGCTGATTTGAGAATGAGGATGGACAGACTGCAGGCAAGGCAGAGTGCGAAGAAGTAGTCTTGTGCTTTGTGTATGCATATTGCCTGTCTACGTTGCGAGGGTCGCTCCATGGCATGCATGCTCTCCGGCCTCGCCGGAGGTTTGCCGGGACCCGCAAGCTGTGAGCGTGCTGCACGTGCTGTCAACGCAGGGTATAACCGAGCCCACCACTTTACACACCCCCGGTTCCCGCCGCCGAGAGCGTCCCAGCGTCCAGCGAGCCGAGTTGCTGCAGCCAGCCGGTGGTGGTGGTGACTTGGCCTGCATCGACGATGAGATGTAACCAGATCACTAACCCAGATATATACCCACCATTCTGTGAGCAGAACTACATCGCACTGCATAGCGAGCCCGATCAGCCTCGCTTGAATCTCCGACAAAGTCAAGTCCCATACACACGCTCAACGCCAATCTGGCACAAATCTCGCACCATCGCCTCCGTTACTTCAGGACGACTCGTGAGCGCGGGTTGCAGGTGGACATTGGACGGTCACTGATCGTGCGTAATAAACCAGGTCACCGCATAATCCTTTCAGCGGACTCTAGGGATCTGACTCAGGATGGAGGCCCTAGGATTTAATGTGAGTATGGCCGACCGTGGGCGTCAAAGCGATCGCTCAAGTCGCACCTAGCTGTCCAATGGATACCTCGAGGGCGTAGTCCGTGGCTACAGAGGGGCTCTGCTTACTCAAAACAACTACCACAACCTGACGCAGTGTGACAACTTGGAAGGTGGGTCGGGCATCGGGTCTGTTTCATGGCTATGGCGTAGCTAATGCGCGATCGCGTTTAGATTTCCGATTGCAGCTGTCAGCTACGGACTATGGCAATTTCCTCGCCAACGAACCTCTCCCTTTGTCGACGGCCACGATAGCGGACAAGGCGACGGAGAAGCTGGTCTCGGAATTCAACTACATCCGGACCAACGCGGTCGAGCCGCTCGCCACGTTCTTGGATTACATCACATACGCGTACATGATCGACAATGTGATCTTACTCACACTGGGCACGCTACACGAGAGAGACACGCATGAGCTGTTGGAGAGATGTCACCCGCTGGGCGTGTTTGACACAATGCCTGCGCTGTGCGTGGCTACCAACGTGGAGGAGCTGTATCACTCGGTACTAGTGGAAACTCCATTAGGTAAGTGGTCATTGGGAGCGAGAGAAGAAGTCTCAATTCGATCGATGTGATGTGATGTACTGACATTGTATCTACAGCCCCATACTTCCAAGACTGCCTGTCGGCGCAAGACCTCGACGACCTGAACATTGAGATCATTCGAAACTCGCTCTACAAAGCCTACCTGGAGGACTTCCATCGATTCTGCCAATCGCTCCCCTCGCCATCCAACGAGGTCATGACGAAGATCCTGGCATTCGAGGCCGACCGTCGAACGTTGAATATCACGATCAACTCGTTCGGCACCGAGCTATCGAAAGACCAGCGAGCCAAGCTCTTCCCAACAATAGGCCGACTGTACCCCGAAGGCAACAACGCGTTGGCTCGAGCGGAAGATCTCGACGCAGTGGTCGGCGCCGTCGATCATATTCAGGTCTACAAAGCTTTCTTCGATAAAGCCGGCACGAACAACAGTGGGGATGACGATGGCGGATCGAGTCTGGAGGACGAGTTCTTCAAATTCGACGTCGAGCTCAACAAGCAGAGTTTCCTCCAGCAGTTCCAGTTTGGCGTCTTCTACAGCTTGATCAAGTTGAAAGAGCAAGAGGTCCGAAACTTGACCTGGATCGCGGAATGTATCGCCCAAGACGCCAAGGATCGGGTCAACGACTACATCCCCGTGTTCTAGACACACGAGCCCTGTAGACGTGTCCTCTTTGTTGCTCTCTTAGCTCGCGGCATGGTCTATGCTGTAGACACCGGTTCATCGACATTGTAGTCCCATGCACATATGCAAATGACACCCAAGTCTCGGGCTCCTCGCATTGCTAAGCGTCCAGATACACTCCTCTGAATGACCGAGTCGCCTTATCGCCGTTCGGAACTGTATGCCGAGGAAATCGCGAGTGGTGGCCGGAATGACGTTTTAATCTCGACGCTCTCTTGTCTCTCTCGACTCATCCCGCGGTAGGTCAGCAGTCAGCACCGGTGACAGAACGGTGAGACCTGTATGAGCCGAGACAGGGCATACAGCAGGGTCACCCCCTGCCAGGCCTACCTCACACCACATAAATAGCCCCAAGGACCTATCAACCCAGCAGGCCCGGCCAGCTCGCTGCTGGCGGTCACCAGATTTAGCCGAGAAAGGGTAGCTACCGTATGCCTAGGACCGACTGGTCTCTCCTTCCGATTCCCACTCAATAGCCCTTGTCGTTGTCCTCCTCTGCATCATCGCTACCTGCTCAGCTCCTGACATCTCAAGAACGGTCCAAAGCAGGAAGCCAGCGCGAACGCTCGGACGAGCTCGCGAGCGGCGGTCATTCTGTCCTGTCCTTATCAATCACAAGCTTGTGATCCTGGAGGGCGGGAACAGCGTTTGCATTGTCACTCGTGGATCCTCTGGTGAGTCTATCCTGCCCAGCTAGCACCTTTCTCACAAGTCCATATACCTTTCCCGGGAACCACTACTTGCGTGGTTTCGAGGTGAAACGCATTGCTGCCCGTCGCCATCACCGCCACCCCCTACCTGCCTTTACCCCTATTCAGCTCTTGCGAGTGTGATAGCGTGTCTCTTCCTTCAGCGTCATACACGTCCGGCATCGCTGCATCGCCTTATGGTCATCCAGCAAGGATATAAGGCTGACTAAACCTCCTCTCAGTTCATCATGTCCGCCCCTCACACCCATAGGTCACCATCAGCCACGAGGTATTCCGAGATCGACTTCAGCTCGCCCGCTGTCGCGCAGAACCACTTCTCACGAGCTCGCGACTCGATGATATCCCCACAGCTTGCACTGTTCGTGGACGATGTCGTGTCGGATCCTCAGACCATACGACCTCACCAGCAGCCACTGCCCGCATTGACGTCTACCGGTTCGTCCTTCCACTCGACTTCGGTTCTCACGCCACCCAACATCCGATCAGAAACCGATCAGACTGCTCGACCGGGCCTGTTTCAGGTCAAGTCTTTCCCTCACAGCGCGGACTTGCTGGGCAACCCATCCGAAGCATCAGGCAGCAGAGCTTCAAGCCGGCGTGCCAGTCCTGGCATCGTGCCCGCTCACGAAGACACGGTACTGGTCCCGGAATCGCCGCTGGGGCATAGAGGCTCAGGCGGATACATGCGGGAACTGAGGAGAGGGGCGGATGATCTGGTCGCGTCTACAGAAGAGCTCGGTCAGGCTCCGGAGGGGAGTGTGACGGAAGGAAGTCGAATCAACTCCACAGTCGATCTCCCACACTTCAGGGACTTCGAGGCGAGGACGACCGGCCAAGGCTCTGGGGTCAATGAGCTAGGTGTCTTCACTTCCGGTCGTCACCCCCACCCCGTAGGCTGGAACCCACTTTACCGCACCATTCCACCTGTCGACTCTGCGAGAACTGGTCGCACAATCGCCAGACCTATCAGTATAGGTGCTGCACCGGCCCGCGCAAGCGACTGGCAGGCCCCAGATCGTGATACGCTGTTCGACACTCGACCCGTCAGCTTCCTAGGTCGGATGACCGAGGGATCTGCAACATCGACTGCCCCGCAGATACCAACGGTCCCACCTCCGCGTTCGTCCCTCGCAACTCGTGACGCTATCGAATTTTCGCCCAACAGACTAGGGCGAGTCGGCAACGATGATTCTCCTTCGAGCAGTACTGCTTACCGATCCGCTTTCCTCGATACCAGACTGAATAGACTCGACGCGCTTCGATCACAAGCGGAACATCTGGCGCCTCGCTCGCCAACGCGTCCATGGGAAACACCCGAGGTTAACACTTCTGCCCTCGATGTGAGCGTGCGTCAAGGCCGTATCAGCCTGGACGACACTCGAGACTTTCGCTCGAGAATCAGGTGGCGACAGCAGCCTGACATGGAAGACGTTCATGCCGACGCGGGCTCAGCCGTTTCCGCCGATCACATCAACAGATGGAATCGACACGTCCAGGAGGCTATGGGGAGGCGGGTATCTGCCGAGCGCCCGCAATCGCCAACTTCGGCGACAGCTTCTCGACAGAGGCTCCGAGAAGATAGCGCACCCTATGCTCGACCCCGAATCACAGGCAGACGCGAAGATGGTTCACTAGATTCAGTCCCCTCGTTCAACCCTTACCGCCAGCCCAGGTCCGGTGCGCCCTTCTGGGGCGAAATCCCCGCTCACAGCGCCTTCGGCACTGCCAGTGATGGTATAAACGAGAGAACCCCTCTATCTGGTTGGAGGGAGCCTACCGGTGTCTCGGAGCTTCTTGGCGAGCCTGCTGTCGATTGGGTAATAGGAGCGGGGGAATGGGCGGGACCAGCAGTAGCCCCAAGCCAACCATCACCACCGGGCATGCCGGACTTTGGTGATGATTACGCGATGTTGGACGACACGATCGTGTCAGAGGACATTCACATGGGGTCTGGTGAAGTTCATCTTGGAGAAGCAGCCATCCCAGCCCATCTCTCCATTCACCATCGTCACCTCCAGGCTACGGGGCGGACTGCGCAAATCCCCGGATTGTTGCCCTTAGGTCGGCCACGCGGCCATCCCAGCTTGGACTTGGTGAAGATTACGCCCGACATGGACCAAGAAGCCAAAATCGCACTTGTCAAGTCGGTCGCCCGTGGTGTTGGTCGCTGGCCTCCAAGTTTCCGCAAGAGGGCGGCCGGGCTCGCTGTCAAGCGCACTGCCTATAGCCAACTTCAAGCTCAATGCGGTGTCGAGAAGGACGAGTATTGCTCTATATGTCACGACGAGGTGAGTTGAGCACTTTCACATTGCTTATGAACGTATGGGCTGACCCCCTTGGCAGTACGAAGACACTACGAAAGTGGTCGTCACCCCGTGTAAACACATGTATCACGAGGATTGTCTGAACGTAAGTGGACGACACGGCAAATCAGTCTCTATACTCAGCGCTAACGCTGGAACAGACCTGGTGGCTCACGCCCAATACCTCCTCATGCCCCATGTGCCGGCGAGACCTCGCGATCCTCGCTTGTATACGAACCATGGTCGACAAGCAGGAAGAAGCCCTGCCCCTGTGGATGGCGTTGTAGACGATCTATGTCGGTGTTTGTTTGTTTTATACTTGTTATCTGTAGTTGTAGGCTGTCTCTGTTTGCTTGTTGCTATCTACAGTATCTCGATTAATGATCTGTCATGACATACCCCATCTAACAATACAGAAAGCACGATGACCATGAGCAAGTTACACCTATTTGCCACCCAGCCAAATCGAACCTCCACCTTCCGTCATTCCCCCTGTCACTCGCGCTCGCGATGATGACCTCTTCACTCTGTCTTTCGAGCTGCTCTACACACTCGCCTAGTCTCGCTGTACAAAGACTCGCCCTCGATCATGCTGCCCAAAATGGGATGGCGGGCCGCCGGCCGTCGTACGCTCCACCACAGCGCGTCTCGACACGCCAATCCCGCTGGTCCCAAGGGCGACTCTTCACAGTTGACGGGTGCCGCAAAGCTGTTTGCCGATGCGATCGAGGAGGAGTCTTCCAAATCGCCCTCGTCTAGGGACCACCTCCGACACACCCAGGGACCTGTATGGACAGGAGACGAGTCTCAGCCTGATGCCGTGCTGCGCATGCTGGTCGATGCGTACAAACCCTTGCGAACGGGTGAGGGAGTCAAGCACGATGCCGCGGATAAGAAGATCAAGGGATGGATGAAAGGTCTCAACCTGGAGCCTAGGCTAGGACCAGGAGCTACATTACCCAGCAGAGAACCTGGCGAGAGCGCAAGCCAAGAGGACGGGTTGATAGCGACAGATGCCGATCAAACGCCGGTCCACAGGACAACGATGCCGCCTCATCTACATCGACCGTGGCATGCGACATATACTGGCGACACGCAGGACGTAGGAGAAGCAAAGATCAAATATGGAATGTTTATCAAACGCAAAGTCCAGGCGGACGAGCTCACCAATCTGCTCGAACTTCAACTTCCTCCCGACGCCGACGCGAAGACCAGGGCGAGGGTGAGAGAGCTCAAGAAAGCTGGTAAAGTGGCCAGGCGATACGAGAACGCCAAAGAGGGCGCCCTTGACTACAGGCTAGGTGTCTCTGAGGGATCTATGATGGAGATCGGGGAGGATGGCGAGGAGAAGTTTATAGGAAACAGGCAGATGAAGGGAAGCAGTGTACTCGGTGCCCAGAAGGGTAGTGCAAGTGGTATGAAGGCATGGTCGGGTCTAGTGGAAGATCGCATACAGCGTGCAAGGGGTAAGTGCACTGACTATATGGCGCTTGCCGGTGCTGACAGAAAATGTGTGATTAGAGGCTGGCTTTTTCAACATAACCAAGGGAAAGGGAAAGCCTATTCCGCGAGATCCAGAGGCTAGCAATCCCCATATCGAGCACGGCGAGCTGTTGATGTGAGTGGCCCCATTCAGACCGGACTCTGTACACTATCCTGACCCTTCTCAGGAATCGGATAGTGAAACGTCAAGGTGCTCTACCCCCCTGGATCGAGTTGCAAAATAATCTCGACACGTCCCTCGAAGCGTTCCGTTCTACCCTCCTGTCCACATACTCCACTCACGTAGTCCGTTCCGTCATTTCAACCACCTCGTTAGACCCTCTGCCACCCCTACACACCATCCCAGTCCGTGATGAGCTCTGGGAAGCGAGAGAGCATAAATTCCACCAGGAGAACGTCCGGCAGATCAACGACTTGGTCAGGCGGATGAATGCAGTAGCGCCATCCATCGTCCGCCGCCCGCTGGTAACCCTGGACGCAGAGCTCAACAAGGTCCGTGGAGATGTTCTGAAAACCCTTGTCTGGGAGCAGGTGAATAGACGAGCCGAGGAGATCAAGATGAGGCCTGACGGTAACCTGGCGACTTCCCAGCCGAAATTCCTCAACGAGATTTCCAAACTCCGAAGAGCAGCCCACAGATCTCTGTCGACGATAGCTCGTCCCGTTTCTGGTATGATAGGCCGACCCGCCGCAGAAAAGTCCAATGGAGGAGGCGAGTCGTCGAACGCGAATAGGAATGGTCTCGGCGTAGTAGCTGTTATTGGATTGGGCATCGCTGGCTACGCCTACTTCCGAAAGCCGATCCTCAACGACTCGGCTCCCATGGCCCCTTCAACCACTGCAGCTAACCACCAGACAATGTCCGTTCGAGAGGACGAGGAATCCAGTGGTATCTTCTCCGTCTTTCACATCTACATCCTGGAACCGATTCTCACCTTCTTCCGATTTATTCACCTTGCGGCGCTATTCGGTCCTGTGATTCTCACATCACCAATGCTGCTGGTCGGCCGGACGGAGAGCAAAAGACGGCGCGGTAAACCCGTTGCCGAGGACGAGGAGAATCGGGGTGCTGTCTGGTGGTACGGATTTCTGGTCGCTCAAATGGAAAGAGCTGGTCCTTCGTTTATCAAGCTCGGACAATGGGCGGCGTCGAGAGCCGATCTGTTCCCCGCGTCTCTGTGTGACAAGATGAGCAAGCTACACTCGAACGGTGTCCCGCATCCTTATAGCCACACAAAACGAGTCATCTCGAAAGCCTTCGGTCTGAAGTTTGAAGACATATTCGAAGAATTTGGAGAGGAGCCTATAGGATGCGGAGCCATCGCTCAAGTAAGTCAATCGATCGGTGTCCTCGCAATCCCTCGCTGACAACACGTAGGTCTACAAAGCAAAGCTACGTCCAGAAGTCATCGCTTCTGCTCGAGAGCAGTCTTCTCGTCCTCTACATGTCAACCGTGATCCTGACGAGGCACCAACAACGTCAGTCGCTATCAAGGTTCTTCACCCTCGAGCTCGGAAAACCATTCGACGAGATATCGCAATCATGTCCATTTTCGCCAATGTCATCAACCTATTCCCTGGAATGGAATGGCTGTCGCTGCCCGACGAAGTTTCTGTCTTTGGGGAAATGATGAACTCGCAACTGGATCTTCGAGTCGAGGCCGCCAATTTGGACAAGTTTGACATCAACTTTCAAAAACGTGGTCGCACCGTCTCCTTTCCCAAGCCAATCAAGCTGGGGGATTCTGGCGAGTACGCTCACCGCTTCGACGAGAGTAAAGACGTTCTGATGGAGGAATTTGAGGATGCTCTACCCCTGAAGCACTTTTTGCGGAACGGAGGAGGTCCATTCGACGAAAAAATTGCCAATATCGGTCTGGATGCTTTCCTAGAAATGTTGCTGTTGGATAACTGGACGCATGGAGATCTGCATCCGTAAGTCTATCGAGGCCGAGCAAGGCTGACGCGTTTTCAGCGGAAACATCATGGTGCGATTCTTCAAGCCCACGACGAAAGACTATCTCGGTCCCCTCATCTCCCGATTCACCAAACCCGCTGCTGAAGAGGCCATCCCCACCCATTCCATCAGCGCGACGGACCTCGTTCACGAGCTCTCAGGTCTCGCTCACGATTCGGACAAGTGGCTCGAACGACTGGATCAGCTCTCCTCCGAGGGCTATGTCCCCCAGCTCATCTTCATCGATGCAGGTCTGGTCACCTCCCTGGACAATGAGAACAGACGGAACTTCCTCGATCTATTCCAAGCCGTTGCCGAATTTGACGGATACAAAGCCGGCAAGCTGATGGTGGAGAGGTGTAAGACGCCCGAGCATGTCATCGACGAAGAGACATTTGCGCTCAAGATCCAACATCTGGTATTGAGTGTCAAATCCAAAACGTTTTCCTTGGCGAAGATCAAGATCTCGGACATTTTGACCGACGTCCTTACTGCCGTGCGACAGCATCACGTCAAACTCGAGGGCGATTTCGTCAACACTGTCATCTCGATCCTATTGCTAGAAGGAATTGGCAGGCAGCTGGACCCAAACATGGATCTCTTCAAGAGTGCCCTTCCGATTCTGCGTCAAGTTGGAAGGCAGATGGGTACCCGGGAGGCGATCTCTGCTGTGCCGAAGGGTAACATATGGGCAATGGCCAAAGTGAGTCAAGCTGAGACTGTCAACGCTAACGGCGTCAGTTATGGGTATACATAGAAGCTAGAGAGGTTGCTGGCGAAGTCGGAGCTATCGATGACTGGATCAAGGTAGGTCTCATTCTACCATACACTGGTGTAGGCCATTCCATTGACCGCTTGCAGTATGACCGACTTACTCCTTCAATGTAATAAAAGTGAAGGTACGGGTCGCGACAAGTAGAACACGAGATTGGATGTTGTATAGATGCATGTTAACATGACCAATGACTAGATCTCACTACTATTCGCGTCTCAGGATCGCCGGGATCGATTCGAGTTTGCCGGAAGGACGTTTATCCCATTTCGTACCCGCGAGCCTGTTGACATTGTCCTCATGATCCCCTCTTAGACGAGCTGCCGGACGTGGCTCGGTGGTGCTGACCTCACTGACCGCTTTCTCCCTGTACTTGCTCTTGATGATTCGGGTCACGGCCTCGTAAGATATGCTGAATTTCTTAGCGAGATAGGCCCGGTTGAACTTCTCCGGATCGGACTGGTGGAGGGCCTTGAGACCGGCCATGGCGTCAAAAGTCAACTTCCTGATTGGTTCCCAGGGTCGCTTGGGGGCTGGAGGGGGGGGCGCATGGTGAGTATATCTACGCAGGCCCGAGTAAATGCCACTCACGAGTCGTGAGTTTGGCCGCTTCTGAGGTCTGTTCACTGTCCAAACCTTGTGTCGTGCCTGCCCTCGCATCATGAGAGCGATTGAAGGCAGGGCCCTCGCGTCGGCGACGCGTGGGTTCGCTTGGGTTTCGAGGCCGAGGGAGGGGACGACCGCCTCTGTTTGCCCGGATAGGCGCAGTGCTGTACTTGCGGATCTGATCGACACGGAATGCCGCCGGGTGGAAGTGATCGGCATGCCTCTCCACCGCGTATATCTTCTTTCCCGCCCTCGACCTTCTCCCGCCGTAGACCACTGTGAGCTCGGGAGAGATGGCGCGGATACGGGGTGGACCCATTGCGCGCTTGATGGTCGTATCGCCCATGAGAGATGATGCGATCATCTTGCTCTGCATTGCCCGGAGGCCCTCTTCGATGTATTCGGTGGGTGAGGGTGCTCCCTTGTCGGTCTCTGGACCAGCTGGTAACATAAGGGTATTGGGCGGAGGGCGAGTGTCCTGATAGGATCCAGGTAGAGGTAGGAACTTTGGACTGTGTCTTGCACCATCGACACCCAACGCCGATCTCCATTCCACGCCGGCACCTTCCACAGGAGTCAACACCCCTTCCTCGACTTGGTACCTGGTCGTGTTCTTCAATCCAAACCCATTCACAGAGCCGTACTTCTCTGTAGGGCTACGTTTCGGTGATTCCGCTGTCAACTGTTGATATTTGTGCGTCTCCAGCATGGCTTCGCTTTTTAATCTGCCGATTATCACACCTCGTTCTTCTTCCTGCGCGCGCACCGGATCGTCGATCTCCCCGGTTGCTATGTTGACCTGTCTTGGCATCTCGAAGTATTTCGCTCGTCGTTTCGGGGCGCTCGACCTTGCACTTGACGATAGATGGCGACAGGAACAGGCGTATGAAGTCGATGCTCTAGGCTGAACTCTTGCAAACATTGGCACAGCAATCTTGGGCAGCTGGGCGAGGGACATGATGGGCGAGCAGTTACTCGGTTCGCGAACGCTGGACAGAAGGGGCGAGTAGGGTGACTGGCGGGTTACTGATATAGATGTAGAGTACTCGAGTCGGCAGACATCGGACAGCTGCTGGAGCAAGAATTCTAGAAATCTTGGTGCATCTGTAAAGCGGGATCAATTTCTTCGACCGTTGCCACCGGTTTGCCACCCGCCGTAGCAGTGGCGACAGTGCTCCTGCTAGCTGTAAGGCTGTAAGCTATGGCACTGAACACCGTGGTCGACCACGCATGGATAGGAGTATGAGGGACGTCGCTCTCTGGCGTGTGCTTCCGGGTTATCCGAGGTAGGCGAGGCTGCCTAGACTCTGTGCATACGATTGAGGGATTGGCTCAGAATGCCAGACTCCGCTCTCGGTCCCCTGTTCTTTGAGCAAAATCAATCGACTGAGTGGTGGGTACTGACTTCTCTCCAACGCAGGCCTGTAGTCCCAAAAGGCTTGAGCTAGCAGATATAGAAGTGCTGGAGTCTGTGTGACCTCGGCCGCTGGACTTGCATGGGCATCATGGGAAGCTATGTAAGCCAGAGCTGTAGGAATGACCAGCGACTGGCCAATGGCAAAGGAGAAAAGCTTGTCAGACGTTTGTCGACATTGAGGTACTGAAGCCGATCACCCCCATGCCAAATCAGAAGACACGGTCAGAATGTACCTAATCCTGCGGCTGAAGGCCTGTGTTCTGTGAATCAAGCAATACGACCAGTTGCTCGACCTCGACCTGCAATCCAGTCATCGTGGATTCGCGGCATTCAGTCCGGACTAAGACTTCGGACTCTGGAGTCTTGATGCTGAGTCTGACACAGCTTGTGTCATGACACAGACTGTAAAACAGGACCAGAGATGTCGTCGCCCATGCAACTGCCATAGCGTACTCGAGTATATGACCCCTGGCTCGCTGCCATACCAGGCAACAACGAGACAGTATGTAGTGCAAAAAGGTGATGGCCGATGACTGCCACTGAAAAAAAAATGAGAACACGCTGTGCTTACGCTGTATGGGAATCGAACCCATGGCAAGACATTAACTGCTTGGAAGTGTCTTATGTTACCATTACACCAACAGCGTTGTTTGTTGTGTTTACAGCCGGTTTTACACCATCATGAACCTTTACATCTGGACCTGTTACGCTGGCAGAGGTACCTCTCAACTTCGCATGAACACCCAGGTCGTCAGAGTGTCACCTACCGCAGCATGCATTGCGTACCGACTTTTTATCTCGGAAACCCAGGCGCGCCCACAGACTGAACTCATAGCAGAGGGACTCGAGGTCTGCTGGGGCTGGCGCATGTAACTTGACGGGTGGAGTGGTGGCGATCGCAACCTGTAACCGGTTCTACTTTTCACGCGTTGCGTGACTTTTCATGTCCACCCTGACTTGTTGCGTTCTACCTACTCTGTTGACTTTGATATCGACAACATGAGTGTCGACGTCGCAGAGGCATCCTCGTCTTCGACTGTTCTGCATTCGGGCAAAATGGATAAGCAACCACAGCTCCTGAGCCGGGAGGAGATTGCCCAGCGAATATGCCAGGGAGCCCTCCTCTTCATCTACCGCTCCAACGTGATCAACGCGACCCAGTGGGCAAAGCATCATCCAGGAGGAGCGCTGGCCATACTGCACTTTGTAGGGCGAGACGCTACCGACGAAGTCGAGGCGTATCACTCTCCTTCGGCGATCGCGAGGATGCTCAAGATGCGAGTGGGTCGCGTGGAGGTGGACCAAGAAGAAGGATGGAGAGCTTTGACCCCGCCGATAGCCCTGGGATTGGTGCAGCACCCTGATGGTGTCAAGGGCCATTGGATCAGCGAGGGACCGGTCGTACTTGGAGCTAGCATGAACATGGCAGGAGTAAATCAAGAGGTGGTAGTACTGTCTCCGGAACAGTTGGAACCGCTGGATACCATCCTCGACAGAAAACAGGAGCAACTACGTTCCAGGGCATACCACGATCTCAAAAGTCGCATCAAAGAAGCAGGACTCTTTGACCGACCGGGCCCGCTGTCTGGATATGGAAGCGACCTACTTCGGTATGCTGCACTCGGAGGATCGGCATTCGCCTTGTACTTCTTGTGAGTTCTTACGCGGGGGCCGAGGAGCAGGACAGAGCTGATCATCTCCAAGGACGACTGGATGGATCGGGCAAATGGCCTCTGCGACCTTCCTTGGCCTCTTTTACCATCAACTAACATGTGAGTTGCTGAGCCAGATGTCCGTGCTATAAGCTGACCCCTCTGAATAGTCCTTGCTCACGATGCTGGACATACGGGAGTCACAGGACAGTGGTGGTGGGACAGAGCTATTGGGATGTTCGTCGCCAACTGGATCGGCGGACTGAGTCTAGGATGGTGGTGTGATGTGAGTTCGATATACCGCCCGTGCAGATTCACGCTGATCCGGAGTAGAACCACAACATTCACCACTGTAAGTAGCGATATCCTCCACTGCTAGCTTTCGCTGACAAGCTAACCTCCACAGTGGTCACGAACCATCCCGAGCATGACCCAGATATCCAGCACATCCCCTTCTTTGCCATCTCCAAGGACTTTTTCGGCAACCTCTGGTCTACATACTACAAGCGAATCATGCCATTCGACGGGTTCTCCAAGGCCATGATCTCGTTACAGTGCGTCAAACCCTCACACGAACTAGGACCCATACTGACCTGACACAGGCACAAGCTGTACTTTGTCGTGCTCTCGCTCGCCAGGTTCAACCTCTACGCCAACTCGTATACTTACCTCCTGGGCCCGAAACCGAAACACGACAATTTCTGGCGCTTCGAGCTGGGCGGTGTGGCCTTTTTCTGGCTTTACTTCGGGTTGATGTTGAAGAATCTGCCCAATTGGAAGATGAGGATAGCATACCTTCTAGTCAGCCACATTGTAACCAGTCCAGTCCACATTCAGGTCAGTTGTCTCCCGCACTCATACCTTGAGCTCATGGCTGATGCCGCGGTCAGATCACATTGTCACATTTCGCTTGCTCGACGGAAGATCTGGGTCCAACGGAATCCTTCCCCTCGCGTCAATTGCGGACGACGATGGATGTGATCTGCTCCCCCGAAGTCGAGTTCCTCCACGGCGGCCTCCATCTCCAAGTCACGCATCACCTGTTCCCAAGGCTGCCGAGGCATAATCTCCGAGCGGCAAGCTTGCTGGTCAAGGAGTATTGCAAAGAGCAGGACATCAATTATCGCGAGCACGGCTTCATCGAAGGGTGAGTGGCGCTAGTCTACGACGAGGTGGTGATCGCTGACGACGCCTGTGCCGTAGGAACAAGCACGTCTTGACTGTTTTGGAGGACGTGGCTCGACAGTTGACATTCTTGAAGACCGTCGCGGATGCGGAGATTGACGAAAAGTTGAAATAGATCATAAACGTAGACACATGTCTCGGCTGCTGCATTGTACGAGTGTCGACTTATAAGTGTGGATCGTCCAATATATGTGCATAAAGATAAGGGGCAGGCGCTACAAGA
The DNA here is from genome assembly GCA_001600095.1 of Bullera alba. NCBI lineage: Eukaryota > Fungi > Basidiomycota > Tremellomycetes > Tremellales > Bulleraceae > Bullera > Bullera alba. The sequence goes on from BCIX01000001.1 coordinate 4,452,720, forward strand.
TCTCGGAACTCCCCGTGGATCGCTCATCGTCATTCATCAAAAGTCGTCATTGGGCCGGCACGACGACCATTATTCGTTCTACCACTTCGCAAAGGATCGATGATCGCCTCGTATCATGCCATATTGGCAGTTTCGTCCACTTCGAACGTGGTCTACGAGCCGTTAGCCCGGTCGCGATTGTCGCAAGCCAGCACTCACCACTTGGGGGAGATAGGCTGCAGCACTCAGGTCCAACACCCAAAAGTCATCAAAGACCTTTACGCCATTGTATCCTCCGGAAATGAAGAGCCTTGCGTCGTGTAGTGTTGCAACGTGGTAGCCCCGACCCGGCGGTGGAGTGCCCTTGGGCACCTTTGTCTCCCATTGCAGGGTGACTATAGAGGCAGAATCAGCTGAGTCACCCTTTATTCAAGAATGGTTATGATAGCTTACCCAGATTGAAGAGCAACACGTCCTGCGCGTACGTCGAGCCATTATGCCCCCCGACAACGAAGAGGTAAGAGCCGACTTGGGTCGAAGTGTGTGATAGGCGATTGTGTTGGATTTCAGTGCTGAGCAATGTCCAAACGAGCGACTCTGAGACGACGCATCAGCAGATTGCTCAGAACAAATCCCGCTCTGCTACTCACCGAGGTCCAGGACGTGAATATCGGCAAAACTGGCGTGGCCATCACTGCCTCCAAATACGATCATCTTGCTCCCGACCAGGTTCGCCGTATGATACCCTTTCTTCTGAGGCACTTTTCCGCTCGTCGCCCATTCCTGCCATGTCAATCTGCTTGAATCAGAGACGTCCAAAGCCCAGACATCGTTCAATGCGGCCTGTCCATTCCCGCCCCCAAAGACGACCAGATAGTGGCCATATAATATCGTAGTGTGCGCTCGGCGAGGGGGCGGCAAGACTGAAGATGTGATGTTGGGTCTGGAGAATCGATGGGTGACGGTGTCAAAGGTCCACACGTCATTGCTGTACGTCGGACCATCGCCTCCCCCAAAAATGTACAGCCTTGATCCCACGAGGGTCGTGGTGTGCGCCCGGAGTGGAGGTAGCCTCTCGCCATACGTCTCCACAGAGCTCCAGCAGAGAGTCTCCGTGTCGAACCATGCCACACCCCTCCAACAGATCTTTCCGTCAACCCCGCCCAAGAACCAAATCTTATCGCGAACTAGAGTGCCTGTATGCGCGCGCAGAGGTTGTTCCGAGGCATGTCCATGAGTCGGCAGCGCTGAGAAGTACATTGCTGCCGTTGGCACCCTCCCCGTTATTGTCTTTGACTGAGGGAGTTGCGGTATCCGAGGTCCAGCAGACGACTGGATGACCTTGGTCGCGGTGGATTTCCGACTATGCCCGCCATCTTCCTTCGGCATGACTGAGGATTTCGTTGCGGCTCTTCGTCTCCGAGGTGGGTTCTCTCCATCGTCCTCGACATCCTTCTTTGCGGCGTTGCTGTCCACAGCTTTAGACGTGACGCGTTCTTCAGGGTCGCCTTTGGCCATCGAGGAGGAAGCGTGGGGGACATTTGCATGATCTGTGTCCTCTGCCAGGACCCCGTCCGCGTGCCGCTCTCTCGTATCGACTCTCCGCGTCCAGTCGCCGATGACAGGTCCGAGGGGCAACGTGCCGTTACCAAGGGTGAATTCTCGCTGACGACCACTCGTCGATGCCTGTAGCGGAGGTATAGGGATAGATGTTGATGCTGGAATGGAGGACTGTGAGTCAGGCGCACGGGTCTGAGCTAGATGAGAGGGATAGGTGATTGGAGCAAGGTCATCCGGAGGCGCGAACCTCGTGAGGTCTTCCGGCGCGACTGGTGTAAGAGGGAGGGATGATGTTCTGGACGGTAGTGACAAGTTTGCGGATTGCTGATTGAGCCCACCATCTTTCATGATCTCCACACCGTCGGGTGAGCCATTGCGGTGGTGGTTGGGGGGGACGTAAGAGATGTGATCGTCTGTTGATAGTCTGACGTTGGACGGATATGTGGATCCCCGCTGATGAGTTGACGTGGGAGTCGATGTCGATGCGTTGGGCTCTACTGCTGGCGGGGTAGATGCCTTGTCGCGACGGAAAGGACCTCTGCCGATACCAGGAAGTCTGCGAAACGTCGCAGAGGTGGGCAAAGTGACACCAGGACTGGACGACATTCGTTGTCTGCCTGTATCAACAGGTGTTCAGCTTGGTCTTACCGTGCGCGATAGACACCAGTACATCGTTACCGTACACTTTAGGCGGGGACTCACCGTTTGAATCCATAGTGCCAATATCACAGGCTTCTCCTGCGGATCAACGCCATACGACGTGTGGAAGGTGACCAGATCCCGGCGAGCCAGACCACCTGCCCGATACCTTTCTCCCGAAGGCGGGTGATCAAACGAACGAAAGCGCGTCGTCCCCAGCCGAAGATTCGGGTACAGGATACAGCGTGACCTTTCCTGAGCTTGCTGTTAGAGGCTACGCAGTGTATGCGACTGAGAGAGGGGTTGATAGGGTGATGGAGGTCTAGAGTAAAGGTAAAAGGTGAAGGAAGTGGGGGTTTGTTGTCGATCGAAATCTGAAACGGGAGTGTAACAACAACCCGGCTAGTGTGTCAAATTTCACCCCCCTTCTTCTTCCTTGCAACTCCTTCTCAACGCTACCAGTGCATGGTGTTCGCATACAGCGACATGGTGGGCACGGCGGCAGGACAGGCTCCTTGCCATGGACAGCTACATCCTTCCGTTAGAGGTCATCTCGAGACGGAATTGGCGCTTCTCACGAACTTGAGGAACAAGTCGAAAGACCAACATCGCTCCCAACCCTTCCTGCGACGACTGGAGCAGGTCATCCGCATGGTCAAAACGGTCCAGAGCCACATGGCCAAAATGACCACCGCTACAGACAGGCTAGTTGTGCCTCATACTCAAGCTATCCTGACAAAAGTAGGTAGAAACACCACCTATCTCATACAGCTGAGCTGACGGGATGAACAGTTCAAAGTAGTATTGGAGACGGCCGCTCGAGCGACCTACCAGATCATCGAATTGAGGCATTTCCTCCCTTTGCAAGTGATGCTACTTGGGTCTTACTCCCGACTGTTCACTTTGTACTCGCATATCCAGCAAAAGCTCCTCGGCGACCTGAACACCCAACGACCCAAACAAGAATCGACAGTCTCCTCTGTAGCCGACATCGGACCACACAAGGATATCGGGAGACCCATAGCGAGACCTATCATCGATGTCATGGATATGGACGTGGACATGGGATTGCCTCTACCCATACAATCCGACCCCAAGCTAGCGGCCAAGCCGGCCTTGAGTAGCGTCAATCATCTCAATGCCGAGTCAACTTCAACAATGGGATCCACCGATGAAATCGTAGAAGTGGCAGAGAAGAAGAAGAAGAAGCGGGCACCTGAACAGACTACAAAGTCGATCGCGAAGAAGAAGAAGAGACGGGACGCAATGGACGACATCTTCGGTGGCCTGTGAACGACAACATACATAGTCCCCGCGGGCACAGCTTCTATTGGCATTATAACGCTTCTTCGACATGATCTATGCCCATCTCGTCCCACGATCGCAGTATTTCTGCGGCTGTCGGTCTAGCCTCTGGATCTGGATCCAGCATCTCCTTGAGAATCTCCCTCACTTGGATGTCCACCATGGTCTCGCCATCTAGGAATAGCATACAGGGTGTGCCATCCGGATACAGCGGGACACCTAGCGACGGCACCGTCTCCGCCTCATTGGTCGATTCGGCGATGGTGGGAGATGTCGGAGATGTTCCATCAATCGACCTTCGGGTGGGTCCATTCCGTATTGGCACCAATCCCCTCCCGGTTTGATGGTTGTGCTCGGTTAAGAGCGCCGCCATGGCGTCGTTAACAGAAGAGGGTTGCTTCATCCACTTCGCCCACAACTTGACTCCCGCCGGCGAGTCGATGCCAGTTTCACTCCGAACTAGGTCCTCCGATGCTTTGAGCGACTCCGCCGATGACATCCTGGTCAACCTTGGTCTATCTCCACCTCCGCCAGGCACTCGCAGTGATCCACCCCTCTTGACGCCTTCCTGATTGATCCCCAGCTCTCGCCAGGCGGAAGGATATGGGCTTCCAGCGTTGCTCGGCTGTTCCGAGCCGATCTTCCCGAGACGTGTCCTCTCCTCGTACGCCCACAACCCTCCCCTTCGGACATGGTGCATCATCTCGATGGTGCGACATCCTCGAAATGGCTCCCTGCCGGTAATACACTGGTACAGCGTAGCTCCGAGCGCGAAGATGTCGACAGGGAAGGAGAAGCATCGCGTAGGATCCACCAGTTCTGGCGGAGAGAAGGGTAATGTGCCCAGACCGACGCCATCGGTCGGTGGGTGTGCAGGGTGTATTAGAAGTGAAGAGCCAAAATCGGACAGACGCAATTGCAGGTCCATAGTGAGCTAGGTGATGGGTCAGCCACATTCTGTCCTCATCGGCCGTACCCTATTAGACTCACTAGGAGATTGCCCGGCTTGACATCTGCATGTACAACGCCTTTCTCATGAACCCAAGCGAGTGCCGAAGCTCCCTGTCTCGCCCATCTCTCCCACAAATTCTTTCCCACCAGGCCTGGACTCGTTCTCAGCAGCCGATCCATGGTGCCCATCGGTGCGTGTTCCAGTAGGAGAATGAGGCGGGATACCGAAGGGGGTGTCTGTGCCACTCGGGCTGCTTGTGCCAAGGCTGGTAACGACGCTGATGGAGACAAGGTTCCCTCGGGCATGCCAAAAGTCGAGCTTCGCTGCCGGTTGAGTCGCTTGGGTGGAGCTTGAGTCAGGGCATCGGAAGAAGACCTGCTGTGGGAGTAGGCCTTTGTGCTATCGGCGTCTTCCTTGACAGCGATCAATTTGACAATGTACACGCTTCCATTCCTCTTCGGAGTGATCGGCACATCGTGTTGATATCGCAGTGGAGAGCAATCCCGAACTCTGGGTCGACGAACTCCGTGAGATGAAGGACCATTGGCGCCCGTCAACCTGTTGAGGAAGAAGGCCTCTCTTAGACCCATGGTCTGAGACTGTCGATCCGGTGCCATCCTCTTCGCCGCGCACAATCTCCAGCTCCCCCCAGTAAGCCCATCCCCAAGCTCATTGATGCTCGGCTCCTTGTCCGTCTTTGATGTCTCCTTCTCGGTCTCATCTCTTGACGAAGCCTCGGACTGCCGTTTGTACGCTGCGAGAAAGACCTGGGCATATCGCCCCTCGCCTAGCATATACGTCGGAGCGATACTGAACCGCAAGCTGACTTCATCCGTAGCCGCGGGCAGCGGCGGCCTCCATGACGATAGCTCCTCTGTGGACAACGACGGCGACTGGTGTAACGGCGACAGAGGCTCGTGAGGGCCTGCAATGTGGGTGTTGACCCCTGGCGGGGGTGGCTTCCTATGCCTGCTGGACGCTCTCGAGAGGGACAAGGGGGAAGGCGCAAACGAGGGTGTCGAATTGATTCGAGAAGCTGAAGACGTACCGCTCGATGCGGGAGGGGGTAGTCTAGGTGCCGGTGAGGGTGTGCCTAGGGAGCCGGAATCGAAGAATGACGATGTCCTTGGGGAGAGAATGGGCGAGTTGGCTGCGCTATTGCTGGTGGAGGCGGCTTGTCCGGCAACTACGGGTGACGGAGGTGGTAATGGCGGCTCGAACGATAGTGAGAAGAGGTCATTTCTCGAGGAGGATGTACTGGACGAAGAGACCGATGCTTGCCGTAGGTGATCGTGAGCCAGGTCGTCGAACAAGGAGGGGAATCTGGACATTATCGGGCGGCTCCCACTGGGTACGGGTATGAGTCTGCCTGAAGACTGGCATCGATCTCGCTCCGGGGTATACTATAGCTGTTCCATTATACGGTGTCGCGTCGTTGGTGTTGTCAGACACGAGCTGCTACACGTGCTCTGACTATGGCGCGTGATTATACGAGTCTTATGTACAGGTGAAGATAGGGACTTGACAAGAGGGAGATTGAGAAACAAACTGATGAAATTGTTTGGTCCAAAAGACAATCAAACGTTGTCAACCACCAACCTGTTCGCAGCAACTGCAGGGCTGTGCACGACGTCTTCCACAGCGTCAACGGCTGTCAACGGTCACGCCAAACACTTCCGTCCACAAAGACAAAGACAGAAGATTAGAATGTGGTGCAGTACTATAATGCTCAACTCCATCCATACAACTGACTGCATTGCAGTCGACAACGTACTGTACTTCGTTTCCTTTCTTCTCATCTATCTCCCTTGATCGCCCTCGTCGCCAAATCTAGAGCTCGAGGGGAACGGTCCCGGGCTGAGCATTATAGTGTCTGGCGAGGGAGCTCTTGACCTCTTATTCCGAGGGTCTAGCCGATCCTCGGTACCCAGAGCATTGACATATGTCGAGTACGCTTCGTCCTCGTTCTCCTCCGGCCTCTCCCGGCTGATTGCCTCCCACATCGACTCATTGCGCGTCGTGGTCATGCTGCCATACCGCCGACTCAAGCCAGGCGATGATTGCCGTGACGCCGATAGGAGTGGTGAAGAGGGCAGGACTGGGGATTTGCTTGGTGGGATATCCGCAGCGAGGTGTTGTGAGCTGGTATCTTCGGGTCGTAAGAAAGCCGACGAGTCTCCAGTTGAGAGTCTCGTATATGCACCACCCCCGCCACCACCAGATCCACCTTGTTCCTCGTCATAGTCTCCAGATGCGATCTTGCCACCGGCTTTGATGACCTGGTCGACAATACAGAATTGGATCACTGTCATGGTGAGCGGGAAGACGGCCATGACGAAGATGACCTGGACCCGGGGTGATAGCCATTCGAGTAATGTCTGCGCAAACGTTGATAAGGCGGGTGAAATGACCGGTAATAGGAGTGGGAGTAGAATGAGCAGCTTCATAACGATGATCGAGAGGAGATATGGCACGAGCTGCTTCCACCAGCTACGGAAGCCATCAGCGAGATGTCCGGCCAAGGAGTCTTGGTCTTCGCTCACAACTGGGGTCTCGGCGGGACGCCATACTGACCGCTGATGAAGCCTTCGTATCCGAGATGCGTGGTGAAGAGGTAGGTGAAGCCTTTGAGAGCGAGGAAAAATATGAGGACACCTGGAGAAGTTCGTTCGTCGGCTGGGCGTTGCAGAAGTAATGTGCTTCCTGGCTTGGCATCACGCACCTATAGTTGTGTCGATGAGAACATTGAGAAAGTACAGCGAGCAAGGGTTATTGTTGGCCGCTAGAGCTATTTGATCCGAGATCTACATGATCGATCAGCACAAGGTGATTGCTCCGAGCATCGTCGGTGCCTCGAGGTCGTGTGACTTACGACTAGGTTAAGGAGATGAATGACCATTTGTCCCGCTAGCTGTTTACCTATGTCCCATAACCAGATTCTCCAGGGCCGTTTCCGCTTCTCCAGCTGCCTCTTGACCACCAGTGATGCGACGACCAACACGCCCACTGCAGTTAGTTGATAGATCAGCGCGATTCATCCAGTCGGGCAGGTCGACACGTACTCAGTGCTTGGACGACCAGCGCGGTGGGACCCAGCAGTCGGCATCTGGATGGATCGCTTGGGAGCCCATGAGGAGGCGGAGGGGTACCAGGTGTGGGCGTGTCCATACTGGAGACGTTGTATGCTCGCTTTCCACCAGTCTTGTCCCGACTCTTGAATATACCGCAGCCTGGTCGACTCGGCGCAGGCGGCGATGATTGGCACGATCCCCAGACCACACAGTCCACCGCGTCCTTTCTTCTGTTCGTGACTCCGTCTTTTCCTTCAGCGCTCCAGGAGTATCGGCACAGCTACGTCGAAGCTGGTGAGACCCAATGCTTCGGTTTATACACAAGTGAGAGGGAGGTGACGAGTCGACAACACGGTCCGTCTTCACTTTTGCGGCAAATTTCGGGCCGTCTTTTGCTTTGTCAACGACGTAGATCCTCCTCCACTTTCCGTCTCCATCCTTGGCTTTACTCTACTCTAGGCCTATACGATATGGCAGCAGTATCAAGCACGGAGACCACGACTGACAACTACTACACCGTCGCTCTGGGCGATGATCGGAAGGTAGAGACGCCTACGGAGGAGCCAGCAGCACGGGGTCAAGCGGATGACAAGGCATCGAGGGCTGCTGTCCGACAGGCAAGGATTGCAGCGGCGGTGGAGAGGTCCAAGACGGAGTATCAGCCAGAACACGCTTATACCGAGCGCAGCGTGAGTCTCAGTCACCCCAAAAGGCCGCGGCAGTCGCAGGAGAGCTGACGGGTGCTCACTTGATCAGACTTCGAGCAGTATAAGTCGTCAAGAGGCGAAAGTGGAGAAATACAAGCTAGGTGAGCTAGCAGAGTTCGTGATACCACCGGGGAGGGCAGCGTTCTGATCGCATCCTACCCAACAGAGCACTTGGTCACCTCGCTCTACTATGGTAACCCGCCGGAGTATGGACAGATAGTCCAACTTGTCCTCGAGGCGTTGGACGAGCAACCAAAGGCGGTCCTATCGCGAGAGGTGCTCGACACGTCTCTGCAAGCAGCCCTCAAGACTGGCAACACTGAAGCTGGAGTCAGACTCGCCGCTCTGACCGAACCACACGTTAGTGCTATTCCACCTTTTCTCCCAACCATTTACTGACCCGGATGCCGGAAATAGTGGAAGACATCGTTCGCCGGGCTGGCAGCTACCGCTTCAGACGCCTACCTTGCAGCTGGTCGATCGCGAGGCGAGTGTTTACCGAGCTGACGACGGCTTGATGACAGAACTGATGTGATGCTGTAGAAGCCGCCATACCCCTCTTAACCTCGATCAGCTCGTATGGCTTCCACGAGCCAACTTTACAGCGGCTAGTGGACGTGCTTTTACAGATACAGGACGACGAGACCGAGCCGGCCGGTGCGCATCTCAAAGCTCTGACTGCGGCAGCGCAGAGTGTACTGCGGAACATCAGACCCCTGCCGTCCCACTCGTTATTCGACAATCCCCCCCATCCGATTGATGCCGCGCAGGGCTCGGATACGATACCAATCCCACCCGAAGCTGTCGACCTGGACGCCATCGATACTGTCGAGCTATCTGCATTCTTCGCGTTGGAGGGCAAGCAGGCACAAATGATACAAGGCGTTCTTCGGCGGATGCAGAAAGCGCTCAAGAGTAAAGAGGTGGAGGAAGTACACGAAGAGAGAGGAGTCCGACAACTATGATCGTGCCATATAATAATGCATCCATACCTGCATGCTCACTACAGGCGAATGGTGCAATGGTTATATTGATCGACTGAATTTACTGAGTACGGTAGATCACCACACTGAGGTCTCTCAGGCAGCGGTCTCCTCCTCCTCGGGCGCAGGCTTGGGCTCTGACTCCTCGACCTTGGCACTCGCCTTTGGCTTGTTCTTTTCTCTCTGGCATTTCGGACATGAACACCAGAACCCATACAACTCTCTCAGCATCTTCCGTCTATCATCCCTCTCCATGTTGAAATTGACATATGGCAACGTGAGCTCGTCGCCCGGATTGATCGTCCTCCGGGCGACCATGGTCAAGCGGTTGGTGCCCCTGACTCCGGCCGGCAAGGGCGGGGGCAGCTCACACGGGAGAGCAGATTGTGGTGGAGGCACGAACGTCTTTGGCAGGTTCCTCGCCTACACAGCTTGTCAGCCAGATAGGGGGATTATTATGGCTGTTCATGGCTCACTTGGAGATTTGGCTCGCAGGAATGGTTCAAATGCGCGTGCAGGGCATATAATCCACCGGAGTCTTCCTGATTCAACGTAGCCAGACCGAGCAGCTGCAGGAAGCTTTCGAAGGAGAACCACCTGTCTTCCTCCTCGACTGTCAATGGCTTGGGTTGATGTCGTTTCGGATGTCGCTGGGTTGATAGTTTCGAGTATGCTTTCCAAGCTGGCGTGCCGAATTTCGGATTCAAAGCTTTGACCAAGAGGGAATGAGCTTCCGTCCATTCTTTCCGTCTCAACTCTCCGACATACTCCCTGAACCAAGCTCCATCAGCACTCTCACTTCTCGCGTCCCGTCAGATGAGTATGATTGTACTCACCACTCCCTCCTCTCCATCTCCTTCTTCTCGATACTGATTCTGGCCATACCGCCCCATATCCTGTTCTCGATGTCTTTTGCTTTTCCCTCTCCCTCCCCACCTTCGGAGGTATCGGTCCAATCCCTCGCACTGCGCCAATTGGCTATTATCTTCGCCACGGCGTCTAAATGTCTTCCCCCGCGTGCATGAATGAATTTCAGAAGATCCAGCACCCGGTCATTCTGACCGGGACACATCAAGTCGTGGTGTGCGCCCGAGGACCTGGCTTTGGCCAAGCAGAGTCGATTGCAGAAATGCGCCGAGTCACAATGTCCACATGGGACGGAAAGACTTGGGTTGGCCATTGGAAACATGGTGAAGCAGTACCCGCACATTCGCTTCGACAGGAGGTATTGGTACAAGTCGCTACGAGGCGTCAGAACCATGTGTGGTACAATCAGAGCTGACTTACGGGTCTGCGGTGACGATCCAAGGTTCTTCTGACCATATCACCTCGCCTTGCAGTATTTTATCCCTAGCTACCAAGCCTTTACCCTTCTCTCCCCCGAACATCCTCGCTTTCACTTTCGGAGCGATTCCTCCGACATTTATGCTCGGGTCCAGTCCAGTATCGGCCACCAAGCCCGTCTCTCCATCCACATCGCCGCCCGTACTATCGACAGCCGTGGAGGGTAGGTTGAGCGTTTGCAGTAGCTTTCGAAGTCGCTTCTCCGATACAGCCCAGTCCGAGTGTTCCGATTTGAGCTGTTGAAGTAGCTTTGGGACTCCCGTAGATGGGTTTTCTGTGCGTAGTTTGGTGACTACAGGGCTGAGCTCCTCGTCCGAGGGGGCCACACTGGATGTCGCTGCCATGACGACGAGCCGAGCTGCTGCGATGAAGGCGGCGGCCTGAAACTCGCTCAGAGGTCAGATGAGAGCGAGTTAGTGGAGACGAATGCGGACGACGACAGAATCCAGAATCGCGAAACGCTGAAGGATGTTTCAGGTTTCGGCAAATTGGTAATAGAGCAAGTCAGCCTGACTATTAATGAGGCGGACCTGCCCTATTCGGGTTTTTGTAATCAAGTTGTAATGCTTGGTCGAGGACGTTTGGTAGAGCTCGGACCGTTTTGCCCAGCCTTTCATTGCTGCGCCGTCTAGAATAGTTGTAGTGCGCGGAGCGCGTTGCATATTACTGTATGGACTGTACTTCTGCGCTCACAAGTGACAGCGCCCTCGGCTCAGAGTGGCACCGAGACTCGGAAGGTGATCAATCGAGATCACTATGAGTACGGTTCTTTAGTTGACGGAGACGAGCTTGACATCGAACTTCAGAGTCGAGCTGCAGGCATGTCAGCTACTTCACTCGGTGTTCACAAGATATGTATTAAGCTCACTTCTTTGGGATTCCGGGCAGCTTCTGACTTCCGTAAGCCAATCCAGCGGGGATCTAGGTTTGGTAATCAGTACTCATAGTCACCGCAAGGACCTCTCGTCTGACTCACCGTCAACCGCCTTTCACCACCAACGGCCATGCCGGCCAGACCCTCGTCCCAGCCCCTGATGACCTCTCCCTTGCCGAGCACAAAGCTGAAGGGTTTGCCGGCAGTGTTGGCGTCAAACTGCTTGCCGTTCTCCAATTTGCCAATGTACCTGACTCAAGCGTCAGTCTCACCCTTTCAGTGGCTTCAAAGACTCACCTCATGCCTAGTCGCTTGCCAGTCCTGGCAACGGGTCCATCTCCGACTTTGACATCCTCAATGACGAGTCCCGATGGGAGGGTTTTCTAATTAGATGGCACGCATCAGCACAGATCCCCTCGGTAGAACCCTGTCGTCCGCCCATGCTATAGGTACTGCTATGCATGTGTCTAGAAATGGCGACAGGAGATTATGATTGGGGGTTACATGTCCGTCGGTGGGTCAAGCGAAGAAGATCTATTTCCTCACCTTTCCTCCCTTCTTCTCCTGAGCAGCGGCTTTGGCAGCAGCGGGCTTGGCAGCGGCAACAGGAGCAGCCTCCTCAGTCTTGGCCTTCTTTGCGAGCTTCTTCTTCTGGTTCTTGCTCAAGGCGTCGGCGTCGGCAGCGGCGGTGGCAGCGGCTTTGGGTGCTGGGGACTCAACGGCATCGGCCTTTCTCTTCTTGGACTCGACTGGGGCAGCCTCGACCTTCTTGGCGGCGGCCTTTGGCTTCTCCTTGATCAGATCAGAGATCTCGGTGATTTTGCTAAACAGCTGTTAGCATCACATACAATTCCTTGACCTGGAAACTCACCCAGTCTCCTCGTCGTCGCTCTCGAGGTCGCCGTAGAGCTCGGAGTAATCGTCGTGCTCGTCGTCAAAGTCCTCAGAGTCGTAGTCGCTGTCGTCATCGTCGTGCGAGTGTGGGTTGGGCTGGATGACGTAGTTGCCCATGAGGTGGACGGCACTGAGCGATTGTTAGCGTGAATACGACCAAAGACAGGTGGGCAACCTACTTCTCGCCGGTAACCTCGAACATGACGGCGTCACCTTCAACAAAGGTGAGGTCAAGAGTGGCCTGCTCAATCTACGGCAGCAATAATCAGCACAAGGCTGACACAATAGATGTCTATGACTCACTCGGCCAGCAGTCAGCGAACACAGAACGGAAGTCTCCTCGACCTCGTCGTCAGAGAAGTCATCGTCCTCGTCCTCGTCCTCCTCATCGTCATCCTCCTCAGCGTCGTCCTCCTCAATGGCGTCGCCGTTGACCTTGTCTTTCTTTGGAGTCAACTTGAATCCCTCCTCAACATCTAGTTCGTACTGACTCTCGGCATCCTCATCGTCCTCCTCGTCGAGCTCCTCGTCGTCGTCGGAGTCAAACTCGGAGTCCGAGTCCGAGTCGAACATGTGAGGTGGGATGGGGTGATGGGTGACCTTGACGACGGATCGGCCATCGTTCGACCTCAGCTCCTCGCCAAGGGCGGCATTGGTGACGACAAAGTCTCGTCGGACGTAGAGAGGGTACTTCTCTCCGGGGAGGAGGGTGAGACTCTGAGTGTCGGATCAGCTCATATAGCCTTCTGGCTGAACGAAACAGCTGTGATAACTTACCCAGAGGTTTAGTTTAGCGGCCATGTTTGCAAGATACGTGTTGCTTTTGGGTTGAAAGTGTGTAGAGTGTAGAGTATGTACAGAGACAAGGATGAAGAGAAGATGCTGTTCTCCAAAAGTCAAAAGCTTTGAGAAGCGAAGCTCGTCGAACGCGCAACTTTTTCAACTTCAGGCACGTGGGTGGCGAACTCCCATCTTGTATTACATAATCAATGCACGCTGGGCGGTGTTTCTTTATAATTCCGTCGTTGTGGCGCCCCTCGAAGCCAGCATCCCTCACCGGCGTCCATGACGTCCACCCTGTCCATCCCATCCTGTATCAAGCTCGACGTCGAGGGCAGTAAGACCAGTGATAGCGGTGGACCGGACAGCGGACACGAGTGACCATGGTGAGTACAAGTCAGAAACATCATTATACCCCTCGCTAACAATCTCAGTCCAACACACTTAGACCGTACCTGAACGCGGTGCGAAGCTCGTTGACGGCTGCGTTGACTCTACAGAACTTCTCGTCCCAAGTCGTCGAGAGGCACAACAAGCCAGAGGTCGAGGCAGCGTGAGTGCTCGTCTACTTTCCCAGAGTCCAAATTACATGCGACCGTGACTTACGTTCTGCTCTGATGGCCAGTACATCTCCCGAAGTCCTCTTACACCCACTGGTCGTATCCCGAAATGAATCGGAACGGGTGTTGATTGAGCCCTCGGTCAACTCTATCCGACTCAGCATATCGATCAAGCAGGCCGACGACATTGAGCGGATCTTGTGTCACCAGTTCACCCGGTTCATGATGATGAGAGCGGAAGGATTCGTCATTCTCAGGAGGAAGCCAATAGCAGTGAGCAATTCCTGCCCAGTCCGGAAGATATCCCATGGCTGAGCCTTATGACAGGGTTATGACATTTCCTTCCTCATCACCAACTTCCACGCAGAGTCAATGTTGAAGCACAAGCTGGTCGACTTTATCATCCAGTTCATGGAGGACGTCGACAAGGAGATTTCAGAGATGAAACTCAGTCTGAACGCTAGGGCTCGTATAGTCGCAGAGAGCTATCTGTCGACAGTGAGTAGACGTCTTGCAATATGTGATTCGAGATCTGTACTGACGATCACAAAGTTCTCATAGGTTGTACCATTTATGCAAAATTAGATTCGCAAGACTGCGGAGGAGGGAATGATAGTGCGAATACTGATCAGCTGTCTTATACACCACTCGCAAAGATGACCATACACTTAGCTACACTTCCAACGATTGCTACGTCCTGAAGGATAGCAGAATCGGCACACTGGATACCAAGCTTGATGTGGACTATGCTGGACAACATCGCAATACTGACATTACTCTGCCGGACATGTCACACAGCTTGGCCAGCAGAACAAGGACTATCGTTCGCGATCCGCGCGACCTCTGACGGGACGTCAAGGCTGGTCCAGGTCTGTCTGTTAGAGGAGCGCGTCGCCGTGTCACCACCTCCCTGTTGATGTGCACTGCCCTGCGCGAGGCAGAGGGCCGAGGGTCTTTGTGGTCCAGCTGGACTCAGCCTGGAACACATGCTTGTTCACTGCTCGATAAATCGCTGCTCTCATGTACCATCGAGGCGTACGAGCGCGAGAGAGAAGAGCATCCGGCTCTCGAGTTGGTTGTGCCGTCGTGCAAGTTGCAAATCACTGAGCTCCTCCTGGAGAACCGAGATATAAGATCTACGACGCGTCGCGCATGTGCGCATGTGATCGACGAGATCTCTTCGTATCGTCTGCGGTATTTTTCCAGTTCGGACTACGTATCGTCCTCCTTTCCCACCGACCTTGAACATGCTTGTATCTAGACATAAATCACACGGAAAGAGGAACGCTATATAGCCAGACCTGTACCAAGCTCAACCGACCGTTGCACCTGGCTAGTACTCTCGCAATGCCTTCCCGAGGCCCGGAGGAGGATGACGGGGAGGTGGAATTATCGAGATATCCTGATCATTCGGACGGAGCGAATCACCCTCTTCTCAATGGACTATCTTCGCACTCCGAGCGACCTACCTACCCTCGTCGCGCGAGCGTGTCGTCACTACATCGAAAACACCCGACACTATATATGACTGTCAAGCGGTGGTGGAAACCAATAGCAGCCTTGTCCGCCCCTTTCATCCTGTTATTCCTGTACGCCCTCCTGCACCCTCACGTCCCAGGTCTACCGCCCCTGCCTACGGTCAGTATACACTCTGGAAACAAGTACACCGGTCCAGAGTCCTTCAGCAGTGGTGGATTCGGGGGTGAAGTGCCTTGTGGATGCGGAGCGACGGAAGAGGGTGAACGGCTCTGTAGGCTGTATCACAAGGAGGGCCTAAAGTCCAGTCGTCTCATGGAGGGCACGGGAGCGAGAGTGAGGAGGTTTCTGCATAAGGCGAGGGAAGGACATCCGGTCAAAGTCGGTATCTTGGGCGGTAGCGGTACGTTCTACCTATAGTATCCAATCCTGGGAAAGGGAGTCGGACTCACATGTGCTGCTGTAGTTTCCGCTTGTCATGGCTTGCATCGGATAGGGACGGACGAAGATTCACCTTGGGATCCCGCTGGACCAGGGTGTTACACTTCGCATCTGCGGAATTGGTTGGCAAAGACGTTCCCATCGGTAGGTCCTTGTGCCTCTTCAAGGAGACTGAGCTCATGTGCTGCATTCAGGCAGAGCATAATGTCCTCAATGGAGCTATAGGCGGAATGGACTCTAGCTACTATGCTTTCTGCGGGGTAGGTGCTTGACGCAAGGGCGATGTGGCTCCAGCTGACGATGACAAGACACATCACATAGACACGGATACGGACCTCATCATCCTGGAATTCGATGTGAACGATTTACCGTGAGTCCTCATAGAGCCTTCGATATCCCAGCTGACTCACTTCCACCACATCAGAGACCTCGCATACCAACAGTTCTTCGATCAGCTCTTACGGGTCATCCTAGAGTTCCGCTCGGAGCCCGCTGTGATCATCTTAGGGACATGGAGTCCACAAGTTGCTACTGACGTTGGTTATGCCGATCCTCAAATCATACATCTTCCCAATGCCCAGTGAGTCGGACTACCTAGATCCAAGAGACGTGTCTCCATTGACTGATCACCGGCGTAGGTTCCGCGACGTGCCTTACATCTCTCTGAAGCAAATCATGTACAACAACTTCCTGCGGTTCCCACATTCCACATCGACGACCTTCTTCCAGAAAGACAAGCTGCATCCCAACGCCCGGGGACATGTAAGTTGTGAAGCGTGCAGTAGCTGGAGGTGTATTGATATCATGCCCACGCTAGCGAGTCCTCGCCGATTTGCTCATATCATATCTCGAAACTGAATTGTGTCGGCTGGAACACTTTGGAATGCCAATTGTCCCTGATGTCGGTCTGACAGTGACTACTTCGCTCGACTTTGACGACCTTGTCAACGTCCCCTTCCCACTAGACGTCATCCCGCCCGACTCTGACGATATCATCAAAAGCCTCGACAAGGAGCTCAGACACTTTGTCCTCCCGAAGTCTCCGTACGATATATCCATGGTGGGGATGTTCCAGCCGCTCCGTGATGTCCTCGACCCCAACGAGCCGGATCCCAAGACGCCCGCCAAGATCTTGGGCATCGTCCAGCCAAAGACCTTCTGCGCAGATGCCAACGACCAGGTGAATCCCATGGAGCCGACCAAATCGGATGGCTGGGAGAAGCTCGAATGGAAGGGCGAAAAGCACTATTGGGTCAGTTCGACCGTTGGCGCCAGGATCAGAGTCGAGATAAAGGTCAATGCCGGAAGGTGAGACTCCCATCCTTCCGTCCCGGCCAGTGGCTGATCCGCTATGCAATGTAGGGTCGCAGTATACTACTTCCGGTCGCGGCTATATGACCTAGGGGACGCGCTGTGCTGGGTCGACGACAATGAAAAAGGGGCGGTGACTCTCCCTGGCTACTGGACAAAAGAGTACAACACGGCAAAGTCAGTTAAGGCGCCGACCACGAATGCCATCACTCATTTGGGGATGGAGAGACTGACTGCCATCTCCAGTGTCGCGTATATAGATAGGAACGTGACGACGGGCGATCACTTGTAAGTATTGACGGTATTGAGAGTTTGAGACACTGTCTGACACTTCTTGAAGTGTCACTTGCGAGATAGCACGAACGACATCGAACCCCACAAATCCGCATGCTCACCACTGGAGACTGGTGGCTGTCATGGCGACGTGAGGCGTCGATAGAGGATTAGATTCAGCGGACAATTCAGCGGCGACTCGTTTGGCCTATGTTGATAGGGGCATCTTGTTCGACATTCGACTGTATGCAGCATCGGACAGATGTATACCTCGTATCTCGTCATCTTGGATCATCGAGCGTATCTCACCTTCATCACAGCAGCCGATCAGGTGGGCCTTTTGTCAGTTAATCAAGGACATGTCGAGTCCAGCCCAGTCCAGACAACCAGGGGCTCGACGACATGCACGAATTCGCATCTACATATAATCCAATACATTACACCCAGCTTAGCTCTTCTGCACGGTGATCGACTCTATAAGACCTTTACCCAATCTCGCAATCTCTCCCAAAATGCCAGACTTGTCCAGCTCAACGAGGGCAGACTCCGACTTGACAGGTCGTGTCGAGTATCCCAAAAACGGCTTCAGACTCCTCGACTGGCTTTTGGCCGGGTTCCAGAGCAGACCGATCGTGTCACCACCATTAACGTCGTGGAATACTAAGACAGTGTCGCCGTACAATCGCTACAGGGAGGCTCGAGTCAGCAAACTGACACGAGCTGACCCCGAACTGTTTAGATGGACTTACCTGGATGTCCTTGACCAAGGAGCCTGTTGGGTCGAAACCGATTCTGACCTCGTCGCCATATGCCACGCCACCACTGCTGACCGTGCGGAACTTGGTCTTCTCCTCCCACAGACCAGCGGCCGACTGGACAGCTTGAGCATAGCGCGTGATGAGCTCGGGGTTCAATTTGATCAGAACGTCATAATCCGCCGTGGGAGTGGTGAATAGCGCTTGGACGTCGATCCGACCAGTCTCAACGGTGACCGAACGCTCCACTGCCAGGATGGTCGCTTTGGCAAGAACTTTGACCCTGCTGGCGATCACCCTAGAGACCTTTTCGCTCCATCTCAAGCCCAACAGATCGTCCTCTGTGACGATAATCCAGGCGCCAGCTTGGTCGCCATTGATGTCCTTCTCCTTGCGCCGTCTCTCCTCGAAGACTTTCTGAGCAATGACCCGATTGGCCGGATCGAATCGATGTTTTGACCCGCTGGATGAAGCCTGACCATTCATGTTGGCGACATACAGTGGTTCCGCCTTGAAATCCCATTCCGCGAGCATCTTTACACTCCGCAGGAAACCTGTCGTGGCGCTTGATGGCGTGGAGAGCGATTCCGAGTCGAGGTAGACTTTCATCATGATCAACTCGATGACGTTGTTGTCGATCTGGGTGGAAAGCATGTGTGAGCTGAACCAACGCTTGAGCAACCTCGTCGCCGAGGAATATGACGGGTATCGATGGTGCATGGGCGCCAATTTGGAGTGGTGCTGGGGCGAATGAATGAATTGTCGCATATGCAATGCCAGCGCAGGCACAGCCATCCGTTTTGGCGGCTGCGGCAATGATGTTCCGAAAGTTGGCACGTCGTCGTCGATGATTCGCTCCAGGAGCGTTCGCTCCCTCTCGTGGTAAATGCGTACCCTGAAAGCAACGCCTTGCGGCAGGACGATCTCGATCGAAGCTTGATCTTCAATCTCGCTCCTATCGCTATCAAAGACGATTGTCGCTTTCGATCCTCTCCGCTGGGAAGTAACGATTCGGCACAGTTTGTCCATCATGGCCAACTTGACTTTCTGCACAGCTGCCAGATCATCCGGCCACCGGGGAGAGGACTCGAATTGCAAAATCACCTCTGCCCAATCGACCCATTTCAAGCAATCTGGCGAGCCGGGCAGTCGATCCAGGTCGACAGGGTGCGGGATGAATGTACTCGAGTATCTGAGATTTTCCGACGCTGGCTGGACTTGAAGGATCGCTAAGGGCATTTCCGAGTCTATCGACTTGAGCAGCTTATACAGGTCGTCATAAGCCGTCATGATGGGTCGGAAGCCCTGCTTCTCACTTCCGGCAACGGCGACTGCCTCTCGTGCGGTACTGGGAACTTGAACGATCCGCAACCATTCTGCGTCGGCCGAAAGGCATCGGATCGACTTGTCGGAGATGCTGAAGTGGCGGTGTAGCAACCATTTGATGATTCGGGAAGGGATCAGAGCCGCTTCTTCTGGTCGAGTCAAGTCCCACACCACGCTCTCGGCGATACTACCATCTTTAAACCGACGTAACTCGGCTTTCTCGCCCCATAGCTGTCGGAACGCTTCGGCCTCGACTGGCTTGTCATTGGTCGGTCCCACGTCCAGAACACGATTAGCGGCGGACGAGTTGAAGTTGACGCCGATTGACAGCGATTCGGCGGTAGGTTGCGATACCTGAACCAACTTGATGCGGTCGTTGAGACCTTGTCGCAGTATCGATGCTATCGAGGTCGCCAGTAGCTGCTTCGAAGGTCGCTCTGACCGAGAATGGAGCTCGCCCTCCCACTCCGCCGACGAGACGTCCACTCTGAGGCAGGCATCAGTAAAGCTGCTGTAGCATCCGTGTATGAACACCCACGTGATGGCCTCATCGAACGCAATGACACCTGATTGATAGTCTCGCAGGAACACTTGTGGGAAGTGATCCGCTGAGGTGTCCTCCAGCATGGCCAGAGTCTCCCGAGCGTGCTGTTGGAGCTGTCACGAGAGTTAGCAGAAGTCCTTTATTCTCAAGTATTGAGATTTTCGACCCACCAACTCGACATCACCTTGATCCCAAGCGGCAAATACGTTGATACTGCCAGTAGGATCGACCAGAGTCGGCTGCTTGGATCTTAGGAACTCGGCCTGAGGGATCTAACAGAGCGCGTAAGTCGATATGCCTAGTACGTCTTATGCGGCCCACTTACTGTGCGATCTCCTGAACAGGCGATGAAACAGGGCGATTTTGTGAAGTCAGTGTGGGCTGATGAAGACAATGATCAGTCAAAGTCAGGGTGTAGGCACAACATATGTTCCCTCCATCAACTCACCTAGAAACTCCCAAGCTGCTCTGATCGCACTCCAATAACCCAGACTCTTCCCTAGACCGCTTATGCTCTTCAGGTTGTTCTCCTTGCCGAC
Source organism: Bullera alba (assembly GCA_001600095.1). Taxonomy (NCBI): domain Eukaryota; kingdom Fungi; phylum Basidiomycota; class Tremellomycetes; order Tremellales; family Bulleraceae; genus Bullera; species Bullera alba. The sequence goes on from BCIX01000001.1 coordinate 4,473,033, forward strand.
CGTCGTCTCGCCGCCATAGACCACCCAGCCCAAGAGCATAGATGCGAACCAGCCACTACCGCCTCTGTCGCGCGAGACACCTCTCCTCGAGGCCCAAATACGCCAGAGCGCGAGGAACGAGTCGACAGCCCTTGTTTGGGTCAGCGTTTGGGAGAGTCGATTGAGGTGGAGTAAGTGGGCTTTGTAAAGCGTGTCCGAGAGAATGGCGGATGCGTACAGCGGCGTAGGCGTTTCCGCAGAGAGAGATGGATGCCGCAATTGACATTTGGACGGCTGTAACGTCGACGAGGGAAAGACGCTTGGGGATACACCAGCCTGGATCCGGATCTCCGTGGTGTACTTGAGGCCTTGACCTTGAGACGCCGTCAGCTCATAACGCTATATGACCGAGTAGAGAGCTTTACGCACCTTTGCCTGCTGTGATGACGATACCCATCCTCCTGTCGTCGTCATGAACATCCTGCCATTCCACCTCGCAGCCGTGCAGAGGTGATCCCTGGCTTCCAGCAAGCTTGCTCAGCGCAGAGAGTACCACCGCCATGTAATGCGCTCTCTTGTGGAAATATCGGTACGACATCCTGTCTTTTGGCGAAAAAAGGGACTGATTGTGACATCAGTCCACTGACTCGTTCAGATTAGTTGAGAGTGATGTGCTCACCTCTGGCATGATGACGACCAAGTCGACTCCTCCGGCAGCGCCTTTGCCCTTCTTGTATCCACCGCAAACACCCCAACTCCCTCCGACCAAGATCTCCTCCGGCTTGTCCCATCCCAAACCCCATTTCACCTCGTCACCCTGGTTGAGGGGGTTGAACTCGTCCGGTCCGGGAAACGGTATGGTGACGCCCTTCAGCCTTGCCACGGCCTTCCTAGGCGAGACGGAGGGGAGGGAGGGGAGCGACAGGAGGTGAGAGTGAATCGACGATAGGATCGTCTTGAGCTGTGGCGAAGGAGTGACAGGGAGCAATGTAGACCCGAGTAAAGCGTCCACTTGCAAGGACAGGGTTGTGCCGCCCGAAGCTTCGTTTGATCTCAAAGTGTCGAGCTCTTCTAGTGTTGGAGGGGCATACAAGCTCTTCTTTCTCGGTTGGGATGGTCCAGCTTCGGGCATTGTATCTTCCTCGTCCTCGTCCTCGACATCCAACTCAGCCTCTCTCTCGTCTTCGTCTGCGTCCTCAGAAGAGGCAGGTGAGCCCGGCAGATCAATCATAGGATCGTTCCATAAAGCTGCCGCAGCAGCGTCGGCATCGCCTGGCTGATCATCACCATCGAGAGAGTCTTCGTCGCTGTTACTGACCTCTTCGACTATAGCGGGTCGTTTGGATGCCGACTGAAGGGTCAGATAGTAGTTCGACCTCTCGAACTCCTCACTCACCTTCTTTTGCCCATTGGCTGTCGAGGGCGCTTTCCTCTTCAAGGAAGTCGTCGATGGCATGTCCAAGCGGTTTATGTATTTCGAGCGATCCCGCAAGACCACTAGATAGCTGTTAGAAGTACTCGAGCTGCTATAGCACTGGCGACAAGCCAGACCAACAAATAGCTGCTAACTCACCATACGGACAGCGCTGGACATCGGCGCTGCCCAACTTTTGAAGTCACGTGGTGAGGTATTGCAGGGTATTGCGCTTCAGATCATTTTGCTTCCGCGCGCGGAACAGCGGATCATAGCCGACCTTTAGCGCGCGGATACCGGCGTCAGACCCTCTCAGCGTCGGCCGCAACGTTCATGGCACGAAGCACATGGCTGATCGGCTGCAGTTGCGACCTTACTTGAGATGCAAGATTGTGCACTGCGCAGAGAGAGTGTCACAGGACAGGAGACCCGTCAAGGACAGACACCACATCTCAGTGAAGCTTGATCCAGGTGTGCGAGGAAGCCTGCATTGCAGAGGGAAGCTCTGGGGTTCCTCCAGTCCCTCACGGGCTCCTTGCAGCCTGATTCGCACAATGGAGTGTGACTCTAGCATAGCGATCGCGCTGTCTGACCTACACGGGCGACAACAGACACATGGTCGTGACAGCGTCACGCCACATCATACAGTTGCTGTACGTCGAGCTGGTGACTAACCTCCGAAGGCAATCGGTAGACTACCTCAAGCTGGGGGCTTAGAAGCCTGAAGCTGGCCTGGAGGCGGCTCGAGCACGCTGCCCACGCAGACATTACCCAGATCCATCTTGACACGGAAAATCCTGAAGCCCGGATAGGCAAGGATCTGCAAGGATCTGCTACTTACAGGTCGGCAGCAGGCCGTCTGGTATGACGCGCTGACGTATGAAACGCGGCAATGGCGATTGGAGTGTGGGTCAGATGAGGTCAGATGTGGTTGCGTGTCCCGTTGATGTCTGGTAACCTCGTGAAGAGCATCTGGGCGAGGAAGAGGATACCGCATCTCACTGAGCCCGCTATGCAATCTCGCCCGTCGGCGTAATTTGAACGATCCTGACAGTGACAGACCCGATATACTTCCGGGCGCGGAATGTTTGACTGTAAACCATAATCATGCTGACGAGATATAAGATGTCCGTCTACTCTCTGGGTCAGCGGCGTCCGCCAAGCGAAGCCAAAAGGGCCAGAGCAGGCGCCCGCCCGCCGGATGGGGTCTCCCCCCGCGTGTCATCCTTACGATAACACGCTGGTGATCGCCTTCCAAACGTTCGGAAGGCAGCGTACGCCGTGTCAACAAACTCGACATCTCCGTGCGCCGTACCATTCAGAGCTCCACGGCTGCCGGAGACACGTTATGGCCCATCGGGTCTAGACTCGAGCACCGTCTTACGATGCAGAGACCATGTCGCACAAGTATATTTTGTAACTGACCGACGGTGGAACAACGTCGACTGTCCCCACCTCCGCTCCTCCCATGTCCGTTGTCTGACTTGCACGCCGCTTGCTGAATCTATAAGAACACAGTCCTCCGTCCAGTGAGACGAGGACAGTCACTTTCCCCCTCAACGGATCACAGCGCATACAACTTCCACCGCTCTGGCTCTGGGTCGATCCGAATCCAAGACATTCACCAACAATGTCCGTGGTGGGCAACTTTCAGTATCAAAACCACGATCGGGACGCCGTCCCGGTCCAACTGGGCAGACAGATCTCAAGGGCGCCCGTGGACGAGTCCGTCAACGACGAGGCACTCCCAATGACCGCTCAGGAGACCTCAACCATGCGAGGTCAAGAGATCAGTCAGCTCGCACGACAATTGACCAGTCAATCCGCCCGAGCGCCCCACGATGCCAACGCGCTGTTCAACTATCAGGAAGGCAGCGACCTCGACCCATTCTCCTCCAACTTTAACGCTAAGAAGTATGTCAAAGGCATGTCCCAACTGTCGTCGGGAGCGGGAGTCCAGAGACTGTCTGGTGTCTCGTACTCGGACATGAGCGTTCACGGTTTCGGTTCCGATTCTGGTGAGTGATCGTTGGTGTGTAAGAGAAGTTTGCGGATGGCTAACATCGCCATAGATTACCAAAAGACGGTTGGAAACTTGCCCCTGTCTCTCGCGAGTGCCGGACGCGACCTGTTTAGCAATCGAAAGCGAAAAGTCCAGATCCTCAACGGAGTGGACGGATGCCTGGATGCAGGAGAGATGCTCATGGTGCTCGGCCCTCCCGGAAGTGGTTGTACCACTCTGCTCAAGACCATCGCTGGAGAGATGAACGGTATCTACCTCGACGAGGGGACAAAGCTCAACTACCGAGGTGAGATGCATCGTTGCTTCCATACGCACATCCGCTGACTCCGGAACAGGTATCACCGCCGATCAGATGATGAGCCAGTTCCGAGGAGAGGCCATCTACACCGCCGAAGTCGACGTCCACTTTCCCAATCTGACAGTTGGCCAGACCCTTGCGTGAGTAACCTCTTTACACTGTGCATGATCAAGGCTAAATCAATCCCAGCTTTGCCGCTGAAGCTCGAGCTCCCCGAGAGCTGCCCGACGACATCACCCACGCTCAATTCTCCAAACACCAGCGAGATGTCCTCATGGCCGTCTTCGGTATCAGTCACACGATCAACACCATTGTCGGTAACGACTTTGTCCGAGGTGTTTCTGGTGGTGAGAGGAAGCGAGTGACCATCTGTGAAGCCGCGCTCTCTGGTGCTCCCCTACAATGCTGGGACAACTCGACCCGTGGTCTCGACTCTGCCAACGCTATCGAGTTCTGCAAGAATCTTAGGATGGGTGCCGAATTCATGGGAACCACCTCGGTTGTAGCCATCTACCAAGCCCCACAGTCCGCCTACGACCTCTTCGACAAGGTCTGTGTCCTCTACGAGGGTGAACAGATCTACTTTGGAAAGATCGGCGAGGCCAAACAGTTCTTCCTCGACATGGGATTCGAATGCCCAGAACAGCAGACCGTCCCCGACTTTCTCACCTCACTCACCAGTTCTTCCGAGCGAAAGCCAAAGGAGGGCTGGGAGGACCGGGTTCCTCACACCGCTGCCGAGTTTGCCCAGGCATGGAAGAAGAGTGCTCAGTACAAGGCTCTGCGAGAGGAGATCGCCAACTTCGAGGAGAGACACCCTCCCAACGGCGAGGCTTACGACCAGTTCTTGGCCTCGAGAAGGACTCAACAGTCCAAGCACATGTAAGCACGATCCTCTGTATATTCAATCGAAGCCATCACTGACAGTGATTTCAGCCGAGCTCAATCTCCATACACCCTCTCCTACGTATCTCAAGTCAAGCTCTGCCTCAAGCGAGGTTTCTGGCGTCTTGCTGCCGATCCCAGCTTAACGGTCACTCAACTCTTTGGTAACCTGGCCATGGCTCTGATCATCTCGTCCGTCTTCTTCAATCTGCAGCCGACCACCGCATCCTTCTTCCAGCGAGGTGCCTTGCTCTTCTTCGCCATTCTCATCAACGCCTTTGGTGCTGCTCTCGAGATCCTCACGTTGTACGCCCAACGACCCATTGTGGAGAAACACACCCAATACGCCTTCTACCACCCCTCGGCCGAAGCTGTTGCGTCCATGTTGACCGACATGCCTTACAAGATTCTCAACGCCATCTTCACCAACTTGACAATCTACTTCATGACGAATCTTCGACGAGACCCCGGGCACTTCTTCTTCTACCTCTTCGTCTCGTTCGTTGCCACATTGACCATGTCCATGATCTTTCGAACCATCGCCGCAACGTCCCGACAGTTCGTCACCGCCATGACACCCGCCGCCGTCATCATGATTGGTCTGGTCATCTACACCGGTTTCGCCATTCCAGTCACTCTTATGCGAGGATGGGCGAGGTGGATCAACTACATCAACCCGATTGGTTACGCCTTCGAGAGTGTCATGGTCAACGAGTTTCACGGCCGCGACTTCACCTGTTCCCAATTCGTCCCATCGGGTCCCGGCTACACTGGCCTCGGCGCTGATGCTCAGGCATGCAACACCGTCGGTTCCACCCTGGGGTCCAACGTGGTTAACGGAGATCAGTACTTGGCCCTCAGCTACGAATACTACAACTCGCACAAGTGGAGAAATGTCGGTATCCTGTTCGGTTTCATGATCTTCTTCTTGATCACATACATGGTTGCTACTGGTGAGTAGTCGTCCCTTTGCCCGAGCCCTGTTCTGTGCTGACTCTCGTCACAGAGTACATTTCTGCCCAGAAGTCCAAGGGTGAAGTCCTCGTGTACCCTCGTGGACAGATCCCCAAGGCGCTGCTCGAGAAGACCCCCTCCGATGCCGAGTCTCAAGTGACAGCGGCTGGACGACCCGCCAACGAGAAGTCCCGATCCAACGACGGCGCTCAGACCGATATCATCCAGAGGCAGACTGCCATCTTCTCGTGGAAGGACGTCGTCTACGATATCAAGATCAAGAAGGAGCCCCGACGAATCTTGGACCACGTCGACGGTTGGGTCAAGCCAGGTACTCTGACGGCCTTGATGGGTGTATCCGGTGCTGGTAAAACGACTCTGCTCGACGTCTTGGCCACCCGAGTCACCATGGGTGTCGTCACTGGTGAAATGCTCGTCGACGGATCTCAACGAGATGTCTCTTTCCAGCGAAAGACTGGTTACGTTCAACAACAGGATCTCCACTTGGAAACCTCGACCGTCAGGGAAGCTCTCCGATTCAGTGCCGAGCTGCGACAGCCCAAATCCGTTTCCAAGGCCGACAAGCATACCTACGTCGAGGAGGTCCTCAAACTCCTGGAAATGGATGGTTATGCCGATGCTGTTGTTGGTGTTCCCGGAGAAGGTCTCAACGTCGAGCAGCGAAAACGATTGACGATTGGTGTTGAACTGGTCGCCAAGCCCGAGCTCCTCCTCTTCCTCGACGAACCCACCTCTGGTCTCGACTCGCAAACCTCTTGGAACATCCTGCAGCTGCTCAGGAAGCTGACCGCCCACGGACAGGCCATCCTGTGCACAATCCACCAGCCGTCGGCCATCCTGTTCGAGAACTTTGATCGACTCCTCTTCCTCGCCAAGGGTGGAAAGACTGTCTACTTCGGTGAAGTCGGTTCCGGTTCTCACATCCTCATCGACTACTTTGTCAAGAACGGCGGTCACGAGTGCCCCAAGGGCGAGAACCCGGCCGAGTGGATGCTTTCCGTCATTGGTGCTGCCCCCGGTACTTCCACCAAGGTCGACTGGCACCAGGCCTGGTTGAACTCTCCCGAGCGAGTCGCCGTCAGGGAGGAGCTCGAGCGTATCAAAGTCAACAGACCCAAGGAGGTTGCCAAGAACGGAAACGCCGACGCCCACAAGACGGACAAGGAGAAGAAGGCCGGCTACGCAGAGTTTGCCGCTCCTTTCTGGTCCCAGCTCTGGATCGTTCTCAAGCGAGTGTCACAGCAGTACTGGCGAACCCCATCTTACATCTGGTCCAAGTTCATCCTGGTCATTACCTCTGGTCTCTTCATCGGTTTCTCGTTCTTCAAGGCCGACACGTCGCAAGGCGGACTACAGAGTCAACTGTTCTCTGCCTTCATGATGTTCCTCATCTTCGGTCAAATGGTTCAACAGATCATGCCCAACTTTGTCCAACAACGAGCCCTGTACGAGGCCCGAGAGCGACCGTCCAAGACCTACTCGTGGGGCGTCTTCATCTACTCGAACATCCTAGTCGAGATTCCCTGGTCGATCTTGGCCGGAACGGTCTACTTCTTCTGTTGGTACTACCCTATTGGCTACTACCGGAACGCGACCTGGACCGACACCGTCAACATCCGAGGATTCCTCATGTGGTTGTTCGTGTTGGCCTTCTTCTTGTTCACGGGTACCTTCTCCGTCTTCATCGTTGCCGCCATCGACTCTGCCGAGACGGCTGGTAACATTGCCCAATTGATGTTCTCGCTCTGTCTGATCTTCTGCGGGTGAGTGCTAGAGATCCTGATCGATTCGAGATGAATGCTGACGCCGTTTACAGTGTCTTGGTCCAATACCAGAGTATGCCCGGCTTCTGGCACTTCATGTACAGAGTCTCGCCTTTCACCTACTTGGTCGAGGGCATCATCACCACCGCCGTCGCCGATGCGCCAGCTACATGTGCCCAGACCGAGTTCGTCCAGTTCATCGCACCAAACGGTCAGACTTGCGGTGATTACATGACCGCCTACACCTCTGCCGCTGGTGGATACCTCCAGGACCCCAACGCCACTGGCGAGTGCAACTTTTGCTCCCTGGGCGAGACCAACCAGTTCCTCGGCGCCGTCGGCCTCAACTACGGTAACCGATGGAGAGACTTTGGTCTTATGTGGGCGTACATCATCTTCAATGTCTTTGGTGCCATCTTCCTCTACTGGCTCGTCAGGGTGCCCAAGAACAAGGGCAAGGAGCAGGCAAAGGACAGTAAGGACGAGTCGGCACCACCACCACCAGAGACCGAGTCGGCCGGACAGGACGGACAGGAGACCACGCCCAACAACGGTAATGGAGAGAAGCCCGCCGCGGCTATGAGGGAGAAGACGGCAGCGGCAGTGTAGGTCGAGTGGCAGAACGAGAGAAGCAGTGGGGCACGCCTCAAAAGATAAAGAATAGAACAGATCTAGTCTGTGAATCCTGATAGAGCTACGTTTATCGAGACTTATAATATTATCATCTGCCGTGATCATGTATTACTATCGATTGACCTCGTTGGAACCGCTGCCCGAAAATACTATCGTACCTTGTTGAACAATGGTCCTAAGCTGGACTCTATCGACACACAGAGAGATCGTTCCCACACAGCGTCGTGGGCTTGAAGAGGCACCACCGAAGTGACAAGAGCGAGGCGGGTGTCGTTGGCAGATGGATAGACGTGCATTGTGTCATACACCGTGGCTACATAGTTTGGTTGTATACAACAGTGGTCGATCAAGAAAGCGTCGAGTCTTTGCGAGTTGGATCATCACTGAAGGGGCTCGGCACTGAGACGATCAGCTCTGTATCCCATTTCGGTTGAGTCCGACCTACCTCGAAGATAGTTTGTTGAGCGAGATGTACACGTCTACCGCCTAGTCAGCGTTCTTTTCCCGATGTCGACGTCTGAACTGCTCACCAGTCCCGTATCCGTCCATCGAGATCAGTCTCAGATCGCCCCCGAAGAATCTCGCATACTACGAAATGGTCAGCTTCCCTGTCTGGCGCTGGAACGGGCGACTGACCAGTCTCGATAGAGGCAACCCGTAACCGAAGCCAGCCATTGGGGCTTTGAAGTCCGAACTCTCGATGCTCTCGATCAGACCCTCGTCGCTCATGGTAGTGTAGAGATATGTCCAAATATGGGGCACGCTGCTTCTGGGAATACCGCCCCCTTCGTCGGAGATCTTGATAGTGATGTCCTCACTGCCCTCCACAACGACGACTTTGATCGGTGGAAAATCGTCCTCATTGTCGGGACCGTATCTCTCGACGACGGCGCGTAGCGAGTTTTTCAAAAGCTCAAAGCAGACGTGTGATCTGGATGGTCGTTAGCGGTGCCTTGGTCGACGGGGGATGCTGGCAACTCACAGATGTCCCGGTACGTAAGGGAATGTGAGGTTCTTGTCGCAAATGAGCTGGATTGGGGGACCCTTGAACAGTCCATAATGGTCCTCGCATACGAAACGGGCGTTTTCTGAGATGATCAGAGGCGGACGCAGGTGGATTGGTAGTGACTTACCGATAGCTTCGTGGCAGATATCATGAACATTCTGGGTAAGATCATCAGTTAACGGTCTAGCGGACAAGAGGCGCAGTACTCACCGCCCGAGTACAGATGATTCCGACGTAATCTTGATGCGGCTGCAGGGTGTTCAACGCGACGTCTGGCCGTGTCTATAGTCAGCGCTACGTATCCGCCAATGTCGCGGCACTACTCACGCTGACCAATCAAGAAACGTATACCAATACGACTCATGTAGAACCGATCCAGCCATTCCTGTATACTCTGGTGTATCCTCCCCGTCTTCTGCTTCCTCTTCCACTCGAGGACGCCCTGGGCAACGGTAGTGACAGTTGGATCGTGCCTCTGTTTTATATTCTGTAGGACCTTTGTGAACTTGTCGTTGTATTCGTGCACCTCTGGTGGGTATAGCGTGTCTTTTGGAGGTGGAGAGAAGTATCTAGGGGAGGTCGTGGTCAGCCTCTCGAAGCAGAGCGGCCAGAGTGGGCGACATCAGCTCACCTCCGTTCTAGGGGTATTCTCATTCTCGTTCCGGTTCCTACAGCTCCATTCAGACTACCAGGTAGGCTAGTTCCTGTGGGTCCCTCGTGCAGGACCGGGTCAAGGGAGGGATTGGGCGTAGCGGATGGGAAACTCGTTTTCCTACTCGGTCGTATCAGTATGGAAGTCTCATACTGACTCCGTATGCCACTCACGACTTGACTGGGCTCCTTAGCATATCTTCTATATGCGTCGGCAGCCGAGGTCGGGGGAAAGTGACCAGTTCCTCAAAGCTCTGCGCATACCACTCCTTGACCTTTTCGATACTTGGCATATGGCTCAAACCATCAGGCAGGCTCTCCAGCTCCACCACCCTGTGCGAGAGCCTTATAGGCAATTCCTCGGACAGGAACTCTGAGGCTTTGAGCAGCGTCCCCTGGGATGGCTGTTGGCCAAATAGGATCATCTGCTGGAGCGAGACGCCCGTCTGTGGGAAGCTGGAGAAGTGGTGGATCTTGTCCCATAACGCGGGCTGGATCTTGAATCGCGACATGGCTATCGCGGTGACCGGAAGCGGTGATGAGGTCGGGCTGGATCTTCACCAAGTTGTGAGAGTATGGAGTCTGCTGAGGTGACCTTTTGTGGAGTCGTAATGCGGGGCTCACGCGATCGAGGGGGCGAGAAGGGGGCTGTTTTCACACGACGTCGGCGCGGCGTCGATGGCGAGTCGAGCAGTGTTCAAAGTCGATTGTGGGACCGAGTATGCTGACCGGACAGTGAGTGTATGCACAGTGCCGTCCGTTGTGATATAGTGACTGTAAGGATCAAAACAAGGCTAGAGGTAGGCTAAGGTATGGAGTATGGAATGACCAGCCAGTTTCGACTCGCTCCCGGGTCAAAGTCAAGCTAAAAGAGATCTCGCTCACTCGGCTGTACGTTTTACCGGTATGTCATCGGGGACCGGGACTATGATGGTTGATCTAGCATTCCCCGTCTCGATTCATAGGCTGCAAGTCGCGCCGATTACAAACGACACTATCGCTACAGCACATCTAGGCATACATGTCCACTCCCTCACAGCACTTTCTCGCCCCAGCGAACGAGACCGCGGGACATGTCCTCCAGAGCCTCTTGAATCCTTCGAACAGTTCCTTCGGGATCCGACTGTCGCCTCACCTCAACCACCAAATCCTTCGACACTCTGCATCTGGACATCGTGCCAACTGGTTGGGAATGGAGGTATACCTGTGCCCAGCTTGGAGTCAGATTGACCGTCAAGCATGCCCGAGGCAGCGGAAACTGGGGTCCAAGTGGTGAACTCGCACTCGGACTTTCGGCCGAAACGAGCGAAAGCGGTAGAGTCGTCAATAAGTCCTCGATCCTCGCTGCGGGCTTCACTCGTTGTTAGTACATGGTCGTACAACTACACAGAGACAAGAGTCAAATGCTCACTTGAAGTCGCTTGAGTGTATCCCCCTCAGCATCACTTTCCTCGTATAGCTCAGTCTCGATCTTTCGCAAGTGCTCGCCCACCCGAATAGCAATGAACCTATCGAAGACCGCCATCTCTCTGCCTCGATGAGCGAAAACGGAGCTTTTGATTGAGCCCGACGACACCCCCAGGTCGTTTCCAGAGAATCGATAGGGATCGGAAGTGGCACCGGGAGGTAGAAGCTGGGTGTATACCGGGAGGAACGTGTCTCGCAGTATGGAAACAGAGACTGCAACCACCGCATCAGACAATGATCTGCGGAGAGCTTCCAGTCCTCACTTAACCCACCTAGGTAGAACCTCCTGTCGACCCCCTTCAGACCCCTAAACATCCCCCAGATCCTCCGTATTCGCTCTTCCTCCATATCGCCCGAGAACCTGCTCGGTGTAGCCCTCGGATCCAGTGTGAGATAGACGATGCGATGTAAGAGGTGTATAGGCAAGATTGATATACAGGCTTTGATCTTACCCCCTCTCGGAGCGGCCGAGGGGAAGTATGCAGGTGGAGGAGGTGGGTCTGAACAACGTCAGACATTCAATCAATCAATCATCCAATGAGCGAGTCTGCTACGCACAGTTCATCTCGGTCGGCCTGATCTCCGATACAGCGGTCTTGGAAGGACGGCAGATTGCACTGCTGTATACACCTCTGGCCAGCTCATCTGTCCTGGCAGGCTTCTGCAGCGAGTGTATAGATACTTCAGCTTGCGCAAAGCAGCCTTGAGCATACCCAAGAGTCTTCCCTGCTTGGCCAGGGGCCCAGGAGCTGGCCCAATTCAAAGGCAAGAGTGCCGGAGTGCGGGAATCCGGTCGGCAACATCCGACAGCGAGCGGAATCAAAATTAGATCGCTGATCGCCGCTGTTATGACGTCGCGTCTTTGGTGAATCTCAACTCTGCGATCCAGCTGCTGTCAGCTACGGTATAGAAGGCTTCAGAGTCAACCTCGCACTCGTATAAGACCTCAAACGATACACGTACCTCTGTGATAGCCAAAGACTACCGAAGCCCTGACTACCATGTCGCGAACCTCTTTCACCTACCTGCTGGCCCGATCTATCCGACCTGCGAGCGTACCCGCGCGATCGCTACACCTATCCGCACCGCGTCTAGCCTCCAACACCGCTGGCGCTGGTGACAACCCCGACCTATCCCAAGGCCACGCAACGAAGAAAGCCGAGGATCCAGCACATAAAGACTACGACGTCCAATCGGCCTCTGTCCGAGCTGGTGAAGATGCCAAAGCCAAGTCTGGTCCCGACGACGCTGGTGAGCCATTCGACGCCGCCAGGCAGGGCAGTACCGGCGGAGGAAAGAAGAAGGGCCAAGATGGCAAGACTGGCGCTTTCATGGACCAGGTGGGAGGTCAGGATGAGAGGACCAAAGGAAAGGGAGTGGTGATGGGCGGTAAAGAAAAAGCCCCGGCTGCCGGTATGGTAGAGAAGATCCAAGAGGCTGTTGGATACGATGGCCTGAGGAAGACTACAAGAGTGGGTATCTCAATCACTACTGTGTCACAAGAAGAGATGGCTGATCGGGAGGGACAATCAGAAATACCACACCTCTGCCACCCAGACCAGATCGTTCTCGAGCCTTTCGACTCTAGGCAAGAACGCCCCAGCTGCAGGATACGCCAAAGCCCACAAGCGCGAGTCTGAAGGTGACCACGTGAGTCTTGCTCCATAATGCAGCTTGAAGCAATTTCGCTCACACGATCTAGCCCACTCCACCCGAGGCACTGCCACAGACGCTGAAGTCGCCTTATCAAGAGGTCGATCCCGCTGCCGTACAGCCCGCCTCTCCAGACGCCCTTCCATCGTCAAAGACCGACTACAGTTCAAGCGCACAGGATCCAGCACACGAGACTCTGGCAAAGCAGGCTAAGACTGGCCAATTGGCCGACAGGAACCCACCACCCAGCGGCGATCAAGGGTGAGTAGTATCTAGCTCAGGAAGTAGCAGTATTGACGATCTCTGCAGACCAAAGGGTCTCGATGAGGCTTGGAAGGACAGGAAGATCTGATCTCGGACCGGATCAACCCATATTGGGGTCCGCCTCAGATGCGAAGAAGATGGAAGAAGCGATATGCAGTGATGTAACAAATGCGATGTGATGCTGTGTTATATTACAAGACGGCTCAAGTTCCTCGCCCTAGCAGACTCGTTCACTTGCCCTGCTCATTGGATTCCCCACTCAACAATCCCTGTACCCAGCTCTCCACTCCTGCGTCGTCGGCCGTCCCATCGATTATACTTGTCAACAAGGGCTCTTCCGTCAGATCCCTCTGTCTGGCCTCTGTAATTGACTGCACCATTCCTGGAAAATTTCTGTTCATAGACCCTCTCATCTTCGCCGCAAACTCGCTCATCTATTGAAGTTGTTAGCTAGACAACCCCCCGGGAATTCCTACTTCTTCCACTCACGCTCTCGACACCCATCAATTTGGCAACGATGAAAGCGCCCAGTCCTGCACTTGTCCCCACTATCAGAGTAGCAATACCCAATGCCTTGACCCCAAGCAAGCCACCCGACGCAGCATCTTCATCGAATCCTCCCGCGGTCCCGCTCTCGGGAGAGTCGGCAGTGGAGGAGCCGTATAGCGTTTTCTCCTCCTTCGAGTTGAACCGCCGTGATCTAGCGAGCGCTTCGCTTGCATCCGGGGACAGGACAGGTTGTGACTGTGAAGCAGCGATATCGATCCATTCTACCGGTCGAGCGGGCTTGCTCTTCTCCCCCTTCGTCTCCGCCGAGGCATCTGCAGAAGTCGCAGAAGATGATGACACCGATGGTGTTGTTATTGTATCCGACTGTGATAATTGAGACGGCGAGCTTGACGAAGCAATGGACTCCTCCTTCCTGGCGCCTTGCTGCCTCCCGGAGAGATATGGAGTTTCCACATGTCGATGAGCGATGAATGTCGCGGGACGCCTGGCTGCAGACCGCTGCATCGCCCTGATGTGGGGGTACACCATTGCCGTCAATCCTATGGTCAAAGTGAACTATCCCACAGCATCAGCTCTGCGCCTTGCGTACCATTTATACCGAGTACTGACCGCTGCGCCGGAGACGTAAAGTGCTATAGGGGGTAATTTGAACTTTCCAGTGGCATCCCTTCCAGGCTCTGCGAGCTGGACTTCGGATAGGCTCACATTGTCCTTCAGTGATGTGCTTGAGGACGACCCGACTGGCTGAGAGGGCTGGGGCGAAACAGGTGGCTCAGTGCTGGCAGGAGTCGTCCTGTCATCGGATGGCCTAAACCTCTTCGGCAAGAGCGAGACTAAGGCCATGGCAAGAAACCGTTGCTGAGCTGTAAGTGGAGGCCGGTTGAAATGATGTGCCGGGATTGTCCGACAGACACCGAGCGGGGATCCTAGCTGAGACGATGAAGAGCCAGTGTCAGCTTGTTGCTCGTGAGCTGACTGGGTTCTACGTTGCCGGCGGGTGGATAGTCGAAGCAGTGTCGAAGATGTGAGCAGCTTATGAGCGGCGAAGTAATCGAAGTTTGGGATTCCGTGCCTGGTTTCATATGTTTGCCACCGTACAGATCGCCTTCTTCTGGCTACTGGCGGGAGATGTCTTGGAGCGGTCTAGAGCGAGAGGTCTATGCAACAAGCAGTAGATCTTGAAGTACATCATATACCTCGGATGGAGGAGCAATGCCATCTATGGCTACATATTGATTTGTGAATTGTACAACAGCCTTGACAATATCCATATTCCACCATTCCTCAAGCTTGCTCCTGTTCGGCTTGCAGGACAGGTGATACCGCCACGTCTAAATCCCACTTGTCCCATCCTCCCCTCCTAAGCCAATCTCCCTGCGCTTCCATCTCAGCTTCTTTCTCCATCCCCCATTCTGCTTTGCGAGTTCTCTCAAAAAGGATACTTGCTGATCTGGCAATGCTCTTTCGATCCTCGGCTTCCTTGCGCAACCGCCCGAATTGCGCTTCTGACAGTGCACTCGGATCCCTCGAGCAG
The DNA here is from genome assembly GCA_001600095.1 of Bullera alba. Lineage (NCBI taxonomy): Eukaryota > Fungi > Basidiomycota > Tremellomycetes > Tremellales > Bulleraceae > Bullera > Bullera alba. The sequence goes on from BCIX01000001.1 coordinate 4,488,088, forward strand.
TGTCTCGCTATTAGGTATATCACCTCCCTAGGTAGATCCAACAGCGGGAATGAAACCCCCGAGGAGGTGGACGGAGGAGGGGCGGAGGATCCATTCCAACTGGGACCCAGATTGCTAATAACGTGTCGAGCGACTCTGGCGGCGTCTTCGGCTTGTTCATCGTCGTTGAGCGGTCTCGCATTGAGCATTATCCTCGAGGGCGCAATCGCACATAGTGCAGCTCGCCTCACTCTCCTCGTCAACACCCTATTTCGCACGAGGAGGACCGGCAGCCGTTCGTGCACTTGATAGCTCAATATACGTTCCTCATTCTTCTTCTCCTCTTCTGACCACGGTCTGGGCGTATTCACGGGTGATTGGTCCTGATCTGCTCCTCCATCAGCGTCATCGAAGGGTATTATACCCTGGAATTGGGGCGAGGCGTGATTGGCGAAAAGGCCCAAGTTTTGGATACTAAAGTTGCACATCTCCACGGCGTCGACGATCGTAGTGACGGCTTCGGCACCGAGCTTGTTGCCATTCAACTCGAATCGCTCCAGATTCCGACTTCGACCCAAAGAGAGATACCGGACCAAGGCTGGGGTGCACTCTGGGCCAACGTTGCACGTTGAGAGGAACAGCTCCTTCAGGTGGGTAGCGTTCAGCCCATCCAGAAAGCGCTGTAGTGAAGGCCCAGTGAGGTTATCGTTATGATTCATCGATAAGACCTCTATATGCGAGGCATTGAGCGAGTTCAGTATCGAGTCGAGGTGGGTATCCAACTAGTTGAACACGTTAATGATCAGCTCCACTCCCATTCCTACGAGTTCGCCTCTGTTTCCGCGGTGGCTGCGGCTCACCTTCAGCTCGTTACCCTGCACCCAGAGCTTTCTGCACATGACATCCTTCTTGGCATACTCTAGCACCTTGGCGAAAGCCTCATCGTTCAGATGATTCATGCCCAGATTCAACTCCTTGATCCCCCATATCATCCCGGCCGGACCGCTAAACTGCGCTCTCTTGGTGTTGAGCCCTTTGACTAGCATATCCACCCCATCCGCTTCTAGCATGTTGTGGGAGACGTCGATCCGATGGATATGAGGCTGTACGCTGTATAGGATGGACGCGGCTCCGATCCGACCGCTGAAACCGTGGTCCATGAGGCAGATCAGGTCGGAGTTGCTCCGCAGGACGAGCGCCATGACGGATGAAAGAATGAGCCGGCTTGGTGCCTACCAGACTTGAGGGAACGAGATCAAGATGGTTACTTGTCAAGCATGACGAAGGAGAACAAAGGTCGAAGGAGGTGCTTTATCCGCCGTCATCGTCATTGCGTGGAATTGGATCGTCAGAGTGGAGGTGGTCAACGATCACCTCCATTTCCAATCCATTTCCAAGATTCCAACCAGCTACTGTACCTTGGTCGAGATCCTTACCTGAACTGGGAATCCATCACAGATATCGACAATGCCTTGATATCGAACACTTTGATCGCCCTGGATGATGGCGGTTCACCTGATTGCAATCGGGTTCTCACTCTGCCTCCTGGCTCTACTCCGAGTCTACCTCCTTCTACCGAGCAGGTATCCTCGACCTCCAGCCAAACGGGCCTCTGGCGAAACATGCTCCCTCGGTGTCTTCCTCGGATCAGGTCAGTCATCTGATACACTGTATATAACAGTTGTTGACTCGACTTAGGAGGCCATACTGCCGAGATGCGGACGCTACTCTCGACAGTAGATTATAATCGATACTCGCCCCGGACATACGTCTTATGTCATGGCGACACGATGTCGCTGAACGCAATCAAGGCGCTGGAAGCGAGCAGCAAGGGCTCTGTGTCGGCGAGTACTGGCTCCAACGGTGGATACCAATGGAGGATGCTGATGTACAAGTTAGGCGTACTCGATACTCCAACTACCTCGAGCTCGGAGAGTCGCACAACCCCTTTCCTCGACTATTATCTCAACAGTAATCACGCTCCTAATGACTGTGTATCACACGTTTCTCCTACCCCTCTTCAAATATCCCTTGGAGCCTTGGGTCGATGTTCTGCTTGTCAATGGCCCGGGAACATGTGTAGTATTGGTATTGGTGACTTGGATCCGAAGGGCAAGTTCTGTCCTCCCACAATCCCATCTTCACTGACTGCTGTTCAGTTCTTCGGATTGTCCCACTCCAAGGTCATCTACGTAGAGTCGTTTGCCAGGGTCAAATCGCTGTCGTTGTCGGCAAAGCTGTTGAAGCCGTTTGTCGACACATTTGTGGTTCAATGGCCCCAGGCTGGGCCAGAGACGGAAGCTGGATCACCTGCTGAGACTGGACACGTCAAGTACAAGGGCTGGCTGGTGTGATACATACAACTTCATATGTGCTTCTTAGGGATAGACGTCTTGCGATGCGATCGTTATAATCTGATACACTACTCCTTCATACTGTTCTGAGGATCTCGCCCAGGATGTGCTCTGCCGCAATCCTCCTCTTCTGCGTTTCCTTTTGATTATCCAGCTTCTTAGGCCCCTTGTCATCCTTAACTCCCGTCGCGCTATCGTCCAGCAGCCACATGATCCCACCTCGCTCCTTTCGCCCTCTGACCCTATGCCGCATCAAGGTCATCCACACACCCTCGACATTGCTGAACCCGCAATACCACTCCTCCACATGTGTCTGCTTGTCCTTCCCGAGGGTGGCTATGTCTACTTCGGGGTAGAGCATCTTTGCCACCAGTTCATTGATCGATGGCTCCTCTCCTGCTTTCGTTGCCCAGGTGTTGACACCACCGATCCCGCCGCCGACGCCAAACTTGTCCTCAGGGCCGGTCCCCACAGATTGGCCATCCCTATCCTGCAGGTAGTCCAGCCCACCGAGCCCTTGAGCTCGGTCTAGCGCTGTCTCCCAGTTAGATGGCAGGTCGAACGGCGCGGAGAGGAGTCGATGAGCCCGGACGAAATCGGGGACAAAACGCATCACCTTGCCGGTGATAGTGGCATGGAGACGCGCGTGCGATGTCGTCGCAGAGAGGAGATTGGAGATGTGGATCGAGAGAGGCGGATGGATGTGGGTGTAAGGAAGGAGTCCGTTCAGCTGGGATACATACTAAGGTTCGAATGTTCAGTGTCCAAGGTCATGTCGTACGACACTGTACCCACTTTCTGGCTGATGATGGGCTGGGTAGATAGTCCTCTAGGAGGCGACTTGAGATCCGCTGGCCATGTCAAAGTTGAAGTGACGAACTGGTCGACCTGTTGGTCGTGTCAATACGCACGCGGCCTGATCACCCAGAGGAAGGGTACTCACAACCCAGCCTGGGACATCGGGGCCTCTCTCGTCCCTGATCCATATCACGGTGAAGTTGTCAGTTAGCGGCACTGTGCCCTCTTTCTCAGCATCCAACTTCCGCTGGACCAGTATATCGACCAGCTTGATCATTGCTGGAGAATTGGCGCTCTCCAAGCCTGTGACTACCAGGACTTCAGGTATGACCGACTGTGAACCAGCTCCGACGTCGGCCAGTGGATCTCCATCCGACGTTTCTATCCGTTCTTCCTCTTCGTCCTTCTCTCTAATCGCCGTTGATCGATTCGTCGAGTTGCCATCGTAGTATCCGACACTGACTGCCTCTGGTCCGGGAAGCATCTTCGTGCTCGAGCTCGTATCGATGCGCAGACGAGGTCGAGACGGTGTCCCGGGGATAGTAACGCCCCGACGAGCAGACGCTGCACTGGCTTGCCGAGCCGGATGTGAGGGTTTGACCACGACGTCCTTTCGAGGCTTATCCATGAACTGATGCGTCACTTCCTCCGGAGAGGTGCCTGGTTCCAAGCGCATGATATGGGTTCTGAGGCCGAATATTGAGCGGGTCATCTACAGTGGGAGCCAAGTTTAGTCTATTGCTATGGGCTATAACAATCCTTAATATGGTAGGAGGACTCACCGCGCAAACATGTTCCACTACTCTGCTGATCTTACCCTCGCTGGAAGGGACGTCTACCACCATCCCACCCTTGTTCACTATCAAAGTCAAAAGCAAAGCGGCGAAGAGCCCCGGATCCGGCTGCCAGCCAGCAAGAGAGGGTTCTTCGCCTAGATGGCGGATAAGAGATGGCACATAGTCCGGCGAACCGGGTTGCGGCAGGCTGCCCATGATACGGGGTGGAACCGGATCACTGCCCGACCATACTGATGCTGCCTAGACACTCGGTGGTGCACAGACCTTGTAGCGATGGATGATAGATGAATCAAGTGAGGAAGTTCAATGCTAAAACAATGTCAAAACAAGGCTGTGACACGACGAATTCTGGGAGCTGGTGGAGGTGAAATCCGCTGATCCCGGGGTGGTCATGGCAACAAGAGGCAACGCCGTGATGCCATGGCAGGACAACGACTGGGAAATGTAAGTAGCGTACTTATACAATCATGCATCTAGGCTTGGACTTCTTGTCTTCGCATAATTGTGATCTTTGCTTCGCCTCGTTCGGAATCCCAAGGAGCTAAATTGCCTCGTTGTAATCGTTACCCTTCACTCTGTCATCCGCTTGCTGCCCGTAAACGTTCATGTTCCTGTGTCGGGGTCAGTGTTGTTACTCGTCTCGGCACTCGCTGTGCTCACTGGTTCCTCATCCTGTTCTCGGCGGCTTCCGCGTCGACATCTGTTCAAAAGCGTTAGACTGGTTCTCAAGCTTGGTGTTGTGTCACTCACCACCTTCCTGCCTGTACCCAGGGGTACTGGTTCCGGTCTTGTAGCCCAGACCCTCGTCCTCATCATGCTTGTCAAACTTCTCGGGGTAGGCGTCCTCCGCGCCCATCTGGTTCTGCCTGGAGAACGAACTTCCGGCAGCATTCCTTCCGTATCCTCCGGTGGCGGTGCCTATTGGCATTGTATCAGCGAGGTTGACTGTCTGTCTGGTGGAATACAATCTGCATGCGTTAAGAGCAGTCGCTCAGATACAACTGATCAGAGAGGAGAAGGAGTTGGGAATGAGGATATCAAGATCGAGACGCACTGTCACCTTGGTCCATGCCCTCGTACGCGCTGGGTCCCTGGTTGCCTCCCTGCTGGTTGCCTGCCTGCTGATTGCCGCCCTGCAGATGCTTTCCCTCGGCGTCTTTGGCAAGACCACCACCAAAGCCACCACCGGTGACAGCACCGTATTGTCCCTTTTCAGCGTATTGACCTGGTTGACCTGGGTTGCCGAACGCATCGGTAGATCCGCCCTGCTGGCCGTTGCCCTCTGAGTTACAGTCAATATGTTGATCTTGACATCATAAGCATCATGTACGCACCGACATTGGCCTGGAGCTTCTTGCCCTCGTCCGTGCCCATGAACTTCTTGGCCTGATCAACAAACTGCAGCAAGCGCTGGATCAGATGCGTTCGACGCTTTGTGAGGACGACAGGAACGACTTACGTTCTCCATATTGACTGATGTACTACAGGTTGTAGGTTGTGGGATGGTCTATATGCGTGATGGAGATAGTAGTCGAGCGTGTAGATGAGAGTCAATCAAGAGATATGCGTGTGAAGGAACAGCAGTCAGCTCGCTGTCTATCTCGCCCTTCGCGCTCGCGGTGACATCACACCATGCGGACACCTCCGCTCAGATAGCTCAGCCTCCTCCCACGTGGGCATCTTCCCCTTATCAATCCCACGTCACCATATTGTCTACCTCATCGCAATTAGCCGATCGCCGATAATCCGCCGAGGCTCGGGAAGTACGGGAACCACACAATACGCCGGTGCATTTTGTCGACTCTTCTTGGGCAGTCTCTTATAAGCTTGCCCATTTGCCCAACATCATGATCATGCAAACCTCTCAATCAGATATCTCAAATCGCCCAGCAGACCCGATCCGTCATGCCTTCCAACGTCGCATTACTCGGAACTGGCCTCTTTGCCAAGATGGCCTACCTTCCCGCCCTCAAGTCGTCCTCGGACGCCGTCTTCAAAGCGGTATGGTCCAGATCAGCCAGCTCGGTCGACAAGTTCATCTCTGAGGCCGGGGTTGAGAATCTTCAAGGTTTCTCCGGGGCGGAGGGCTTTGAGAAGATCCTAGCCGATGGAGATATTCAGAGCGTGATGATCGCTCTGCCAATAACGTCCCAGCCAGATTTGATTATCAAATGTCTGGAGGCGGGTAAACATGTCATGAGCGAGAAACCCGTTGCGAAAGATAAAGCCACGGCATTAGGCCTGATAGAGAGGTATGAGAAGGAGTTTAAGCCAAAGGGTCTGATTTGGCGAGTGGCCGAGAGTGAGTTTGATTGATCAGGCTGGACGAGGAGGTATACTGAGCTATCTCGCAGACTTCGCCCACGAGCCGTTGTTCTTAGAAGCGGGAAGACTGCTACGAGAGTCAAAACTAGGCCCGGTACTATACTGGATGCTGCAAGCGGAGAACTCGTTCTCGGAAGGCAACGCTTGGTTAGCCACAGAGTGGAGGAATGTACCCGACTACCAAGGAGGTGAGTGGATCTGTCTCTTTCTCAGCCCCAGCACCTGCCAATTCTGATCATCTTGTCAGGTTTCATCCTCGACGGAGGCGTTCACTCCGCTGCCCTTCTCCGAGTGGTGCTGCCTCAACTACCAGCTCGCTTCATCTCTAGTGCGGCGCTTCATCGAAGTATCCTAGCGCCCTTGGACACAGTCACAGCGATCGCCTTACCCGCCAAGGACAGCTACGTCGAAGCTCACGGCAAGCAGACAAACGATGTCTCCCGTATCCCCGGCGGCGTTGGCAAATCCGGAACGACCGGAACCATAGTTCTCGCCTGGTCGAAACCAGACGTCCCAAAAGACCCCTCCGAGCCTGACTTTACGCTTCATGTACGATGTCTCAATGGCACATTGAGGCTGACTAGTCACTACGCCCTGGGCAAATTGGTCCTCGGGATCAAGGGCGTCAAGGGGAGTGGAGTCAAAGACGAGGAAAGGGAGAGTTCGATCTCGGGAGTCAGCGAGGAAGTCGATCAATTTGCTAGAGCGGCTGCCGGAGTGGCTAGCGCAGATGAGGTCAACAGGGGTGAGCCGAGAGCTTCTCTGTGGGATCTACAGGTCATCGAGGCATTGCTGTGGAGTGATGGAAAGGAGGTGACCGTGCCAGAGCCGTCGTACCAGTAGAGCTAGGTCCCTGGGCTGCTTGATCATTCGATCATGTACCGTACATTCTTCCACTTTTGAGCGGGCTGGCAAACATGTATACGGCGGTATACCCAGCCTTGCCCGATCGAGCCGCCTTGACTCTGTCTACGCATACAGTAAGTAGATGGCTGTCCACGGATCCGAGGCAATCGGAGATCTCCGGGATCTCTCTCGCTGAGATCGCTGAGAGTCTCACTGATAAGCCGAGGCGGGCCTGTCTCCCGACTTGGCTACAAGTTTTGGTGATGAGACTCGCACCACATCAGAACAGGCCGCGCACTCATCATGAAAGCTCCGGAGTCCTCACTGCCCATCATCAGCATCGCGCCGTACCTCCCCTCTGACTTGATCGCCCCTCCCGGCGAGACATCAACACCTTCCAGAGAGCCGGTCACGCGAGAACAGGTCGCAAGGGCTGTGCATCTGGCATGTCGAGACGTGGGCTTCTTTTACCTCGATGTAGGGAGCTTCATCCGTCTGGATGAGATGAGAGAGGTGCTTGACCTGGGCAGGGACTTCTTTTCCCTTCCAGGAGAGGATAAGGAGGAGATAGGATTGGCGAAGTCGGATGGGATCAGGGGTACGTCCACCACTTGCCGCCTATGGGGAGCTCCCTTGCCTACTACCAATATGGCGTTGCCAGCGGTTGACCTTTGTACGTTCAGGATATCAAAAGCTCAATCAGAATGTAACCCAAGGCAAGGCCGATCATCACGAAGGCATCGATTTCTACGCCTCAAACCCCTACAAATCCTTGGCGAACAGCAGTACTCGTCCAGAAGACCGCCCCGGCCTCCGGCCGCTGGAAGGGGAGAATCAGTGGCCTACCCAGATGCCACATATGAAGCCCAGAATGGAGCAATGGGTCGACAAGATGAAGATCCTGGGCTTGGCAGCGATGGAAGCTATGGCAGATGGGCTGGGTTGTACCCCTGCGGAAAAGGAGGATTGGCGGGGGATGATCGATGATAGTTTTTGGGTTATGAGAATGATAGGTAAGTCGCCATGAACGCAAGCTATGATGCTGAGTGAGTATATTACAGGATACCCGCCTTTGCCTGACGGAGCAGATGGAATCAGTTGTGGAGAACACAAAGATTATGGTTGTCTAACGTGAGTTGAATGTGCGTCATGGGCAATCCTCCCTCATCAGACTGACATACCCCTCAGCTTCCTCCTCGCGGACCCGATACCAGGCTCACTCCAGGTCCTCTCAACAGACGGTCAGTGGCTCAACGCCGATATGATTCCCAATTGCCTAGTCGTCAATATCGGCGAGATGATCCAGCGCTGGACGGGCGGTCTGTACCCCGCTACTCTACACAGGGTGATCCATCGCTCTCCGAAGTACAGAGTTTCCGTGCCATTCTTCTTTGAGCCAAACTTCTCCGCTAGAGTCCGCACCCTTCCGGCTGCAGAGCGGAGAATGGCGGAGGAAGGATTCAGTCCCAAGCCGAATGAAGAGGTCGTGTATGGTGATTTCTTGCTGGGTAAAGTCAGTGGAAACTTCAAGTATTAGTCGTACAATCCCTCTCGCAAGTCGGTTCGATCAGCGCGATCATGTTGTATGAACGTTGTGCATGGGAAGACCAGCACTCAGTCTGGTCATGACGTCTTGGAAGCCTACTTCTTCTCCTCTTTACCCTCGCCATCCTTCTTCGCCTTCTCGGACCCGGTCTTGACGCCAGCGGCGGCGGCGGCCTCGTCGGCTTTCCTCTCTTCTGGACTCTTGGCATCTTCGATCTCCTGCTGAGCATTTGTTATTCGGTTCTCGACTAGCGTTAGGTCAGCACAGCACCGCCAGCAAGTTGCCTCGCCTATTGTCCACTCACTGAGATCATGAAGAGCAAGCACCGTTCGGATCAACGATGACAGGTAGACGACCAGAGACGAGTCGTTGTTGCCAACCCTGAAAGCCTTTCCGACGTCGACATCGCCTCCCAATTGAGGCAACAGTCCCATGATCTCTTGTAGGTGATAGATGATCTGGTGGTTGACCGGAAGCTGCCCTTTCCTCACTGCCGACACATAGTCGCTAATTTCGTTCAACCTGGCTGAGAGACCTTCCAGAGCGTTCATCTGCGAAGCGACACGCGTCGAGAGGGACTGGGTGGTGAGAAGCGAGGACGATGGTGCACCAGAGGTCGATGCGACATCACGCAAGAGGTGCTCGACACCGATCTCCTCTGCTTCCTCGGCTTCGATTGACGTTGGGACGTGGGTGAATGTGCGCTGTGTCGCTGTTCCGTCCTGCGCACGGATGAGCATCCGGTCAGACTACCTGTGACTGTACTCACATCTCTGATCTCCTCAACGGGGAAGTATGCGTCTGTGGGAATACCAGTATCTCCTCTACCTCCAGACGCTCTGACATCCACGATGACCATGACCGGTCTCTGACAGAACCGCTTGAACAGCTCGGTGATCTCCAGATCGGACGACCGTAGTCTAGGTCCGGAATGGTAGAATCCAACTGGTCTCTCCTTGGCTATAGACAGCCGTTCAGCATAAACACCTAGGAGACTGTCACTCCTGACCCACCATTGACCTTTCTGAACATCCTCCACATCTCCTCGACGTAGTCCAGATCCAGGAAGAAAGTCTTGGGATCCTTCTCATCCTCCTCGAACGGAATGGCAAAGCTGACAACGGCTCAGTATGCGGCAGCTTCCGCCCCATACTCGACGACTCACGAGTTTGCGCAGTTTATCGTTGTGCCATCATCTTGGCCCAGCAGCACACCCAAAACCCTTCTATTCCTGCCTAAAGGTACACGGGAAGCATGATCGACGACCTGGATGGAGATGTCAGTGAGTGATGTCCGCTTTCGATCTTTTGGTCACGAACCGATAGCAAGACTAGTGGGTGAATAACTCTGGAATATGGTTAGCTGGATCGGGCTTCGCTCGCTGAGGGCTTTGTGGCGCTTACACTTGCGTGCTCGATAGCTCGTTGACCTGGTCCGAATGAGTGTTAATCCAAAGAGGGAGAGAAGAGGATCGGACTCACTTGAGCTGTTGTTAATCCTGGCATGGTAATAGTTCCTCCGAGACTTCTGTGCTTGCTCTGCTCTCTATCTTCTATGCAGGGTAGTTATCGATGAATGCGGTATGTAGATCCTCAAGTGCATCAACCTGAGCACCTAAGCTGTCGCGAGCACAACTCTGTGCGTCAGCGTTGAAGAGGACTCACTAGGCTTGCCGTTCAGTCGCTCGACAGCAAACGCAAGCCTAAACAGAACCAAGTCACTTTAAATGCATCGGCGCGTAACACACTCCAACGTTCCTGAATCGCCTGCCCCGGGCCCCCGGCACTGGCAGTCGGCACGTCCCAGCAGGCTCAAGAGGTCGATGGCCGATGCATCATCGATCATCCACTTCGCGACAACTCATAAGTCATAACAGTACGGTGGCACGCGTCAGGTCGCGTAGGGTCCCCTGGTGAGGAGCTGTCTACTAGCTTTCTGTCCGCGGAGACCTTGACGAACTCACCGAGGGCTTCCAGTCAGGAGCAGCAGCATTGGAAATCGACCGCGAGAGAAGTCAACCTTAGGAGAAGCAGACACACGCGGTGTCTCGGACTCTCGAGACTCGAGCCTAGGACCTAGCAGGGCCTAGCTGACGGTATCCGGTGTCACTCAAGGTGAAGTACGGACACGTCAGGCTGTTCAGCCTGCCCACTGTGCCGACTCTTGTGGGGCGACGCGCTGAGACATGTATCTTGTAGTAAGCTACTGTAACCACAGCCCAGAACTGGGTATTGAAGGAGTGAGCGAGGCTGACCGCTGACTGACTGACTATACGCGTGTCAAGGAGTTGAAAGAATCGCGGCGCGCCATCCATGCGCCATCGACGGTCACATCCGAGCGCAACTCTGCCGTCTCTGCGCAACTCGCGTATCCTGTACGCTCCTCTACGTGCTCGCGACCCTTTAGTAAGTTGTACCCCACTGTCCCCGAGCAGGTGGAGGAGAGTTGACAGAGGTGGACAGAGGTGACAGAGGTGGACAGTGGACAGGGTGGGCAGGTGGAGGTAGGTGGAGGTTACGCTCAAATCCGAACAATCCACTTCGCCCGTAACTTACCGCCGCCCAGCTCACGCGCTCACGCCCTTACGCCCGTACACATTTTCGCGGGACATGATCGGCCCGCGAGTCAAGGACTCAAGTTTGCCCAATTGCCCAAGCCTGCCCAAGCCTGCATGTGGTCTTCTGACTCATCTCAACCATTGAGCTCGCCATCTTATAGACGGGTTACGATCGACAGTCCCCAGACATGGTCGCGAAGGAGTACGGTGTGGATATCGACATGAGTAATGGACTGCCACTGGAACGGCGTCCGAGTTTCGACCAGAGGGCGTCAGACTTCCCATCGGACAAGGAGCTGTTTCCGGTTGAAGAGGTGCCGGATGCGTTGATCGAGTATCCCGATGGCGGGCTAAGAGTGAGTGTACGGCCTTGGAAGCAAAGCATCGATCTGACCAGTGCGTCAATAGGCATGGCTCGTCGTTGTCGGTATGTGACTAGTGAACCTGCACTGGTGTATGGTCTATGTTGACGGTATATCCTTCAACAGGCGCTTTCTTCACCGTGTTCTGCGGGTTTGGTTTGGCCAATGGTGCAGGCGCCTTCCAGACTCTGTATCGGGAGACATTATTGAAAGACTATTCTGAGTGAGTCAACGTTACCAGACTCGAGATGACTATGCTGAATTTGACAAACGATCAGGAGCGATATATCGTGGATATCAGCGTGAGCGATGCAATTATCTCCGATCGGGTCAGTTGCTGACAGACCGATAGCGTGCAAAATTTCCTCATGGCAGCACCTGCGATCTTCACAGGATCGCTCTTTGACAAATACGGTCACCGGCCTCTGGTCGCCGTCGGTGGTATCCTCATCACACTGGGTTTCGTCTTTCTCAGCTTGAGCACAGAGTATTACCAAATTTTCTTATGTCATACGACCTTGATCGCCCTGGGCTGTAATCTACTGTAGGTGCTCATTTCACCTGAGGCGCCTGGTAGCGAATGCCTGATTCCAAATAGGTTCATCACGCCGCTGGGATGTCTCGGTCAGTGGTTCGACAAGAAGAGAGGCTTAGCATTGTAAGTGATCCCCATCTCTTTGCTCCGCGTATCATCTTACCGGTAATTGAGCTGATGATCGCCCTCTTAGCGGCTGTATGAGCTGCGGATCTTCAGCAGGTGCTGTGTGTTGGCCACTGGTTCTCGCCAACCTCCCTGATAAAGGTAGACAAAGAATTTGTCTATATCTACCTTGTCCATGGCTGACGGATCTCCAGTTGGGTTTGGCTGGACTTGCAGGATAATGGCCCTTGTTGCTGCCATCTGCTCGACGATCTCATTCTTCGCTATGAAGACTCGACTGCCGCCCAAGCCTCCTGGGCGATTCTTTGCGTTCGAAGCCTTCAAAGAGGTGGAATACCAACTGCTGGTTGGAAATTTCTTTGTCAGTCTGACGATTGCTGGATCTCCGAACAGGTTTGCTGATATTTCATCCAGTTCTGGTCCTTTGGGTATCTCACCTTCCAGCTATACATCGGAACTTATGGGCAAATTCTTGGATTCGGCTCTTACGCCCCATATCTCTTGTCAGTGACTGCCTGATCGGTCACCAGTGCGGACCTCGCTAACGACTCGACAGGATCATCTCCAACGGCTCATCCATGGTTGGCCGCTTGAGTTCGGGCAGTGAGTACGACCGCACACCCACACTGTGTCCTGCGCTGACTCTGTGACAGTCGGCTCGGATTACTTGGGCGTTGTCAACATGACTCTGATAGGCAACTCGCTACTTGCAGTTATGCTTTGGGTCTGGCTGGCTTGCCGGTCTATAGCCTCTTGCACCGTATTGGTCATAATAGCTGGATTCGCCAGCGGCGCTTTCGTCTGCTTGCAAGCGCCCTACTCAAACAAATCCGCGCCAGACATGAGAGCAGCCGGCACCAGACTCGGTCAAGCCATTGGTGAGTGGCGAAGTGGATTATTCTGGGTGTCGTGAAGAAGCTGATGTCGATGTTGTAGGTGTCCAAGGTATCGGTACACTAGTTGGATTGCCCTCGTTCGGGGGTATATTAGGCGAGAGGAGTTCTGTCGATTTGACAAGATTCTCACATGCCATCATACTGGCAGCGGGGTGCATGTGTATATCAGCGGGATGTGTGTTGGCCAGTAAATTACGGTGGAACCGGAAATTCTTCGCAAAGGTGTAATCGATCTCACCTGTCCTGTCATAGTGTAGCCGTGTCCCAACAGTATAGTTGTTGCATTGATGTATGTATTATTATCCACGCAATTTCCTAATGCCCTGTAACCTCTACGCACCAGAGGACCGGCTTATCTGTGTGCAGGAAGATGACAGGTTCAGATGGTAATAGATGGTTGGACGTGGATACATCGCCCTCGAAGGAAGTCTCCCAGTCTACTACCGGTCAGTCCCGAGTCTAAAACGTGCAGAGTCTCCGCCTCGGATGACTTACCGAGGTTCCACTTGAGACCTGTTGTCCGGACATTCGCCTTGTCGACGCCTACTGGCAGAATGCCACACGTCTGGCCCATCGTTGCGTTGTCTATGTTGATGAGATGAGGGCCCTGCAGAGAAATGGTGAGCCAAGGTCCGACCCCAGATTTGCTGCATGAGCCCACCTCGCTTAGTACCCAAGCCAAGCTCTCTCCACTGAGAACGTAGCTATGGGACCGTTTCGTCCTCAACTTGTGCAAAAGCGACATGGTGTGTACAGTCTGATCGATCCGACCGGACAATCCTCCAATTAGCAGCAATGGCAGCTTGAGGCGGAATCAGCGCCCGGGTAAACCTTTCGTGAAGAGGTACTCACTTCGATCGAGAGCTCCTTCTCCTGCTTCTCGACTTCTTCTATACATTTCATAAGATCCGTCGAGTACTCGTCCTTGTCTTGCACGACGGGAACACCCTACTCGAAGGTTAGCCGGGACTTGGCACTACAAGGAGGAGATCAGACATACCCGTGACGAATAGTACTCTTTCACTTTGGGTCTCAGCGAGTCCAGATCACCTTTGATCATATCCGGCATAAACCTGTCAATCAGTAAGCTGAGCTACGGTTTCTTGTGAGCCGTCAGCTCACTTTGGTCGACTACTGCTATCCAATAGATCGTGTAAACGGTTCGCGCCGCCATCAGCACAAAAGTGAAGCCGGCCTGGTCACATCTTGTCAGCAAGAGTACTGGACACTAGCCTGTGAACTGGACTCACTAGCTTTCCACGCTTTTTCGAATATCTCTTTGTTGGTGATAGGCTGATTGAGAATGATCATTGCGTACACTGGCTCCTTTTTCGGTTCTCCAGACAATATATCCACGCAGTTCCACAAGGTCGTCGATGGGTTGGCTGATAAGTACGGTTTGGCCAAAGTAGCAAATTCGTCCTTTTTGCCATTGACTTGAGGCTCTTTTTTCGTCTCCTTCGCGCTGACCACTTTCGTCACTTCCACCCGCTTAGGAGGCGGCTGCTCATTCTCAGCCTGCTTGAGAGCCTGGGCTACTTGCTTCCGAATTTGGACGGGTCTAGGTGTGGCCGGCGCATCGGATGCGGTGTCTTGTCCATCTGATTGATTCTCGCCTGTTCGCTTGATAACGATGTATCGAGGATCATCGGACTTTACGCTTTTGGCCTTCTCCGCTGCTTGTAGACTCTGACGCATGAGACTCGACGGTGCTGCCGTGCTCGTTGGCTGACCAAGACGAGTGAAAGAGCTCTGAAGCGAATGAACGGATGAGGAAGAGGAGAGATTCTTGACGTGCTGTACCTTTCGTGGCGGGAGAGAAGGGGCTGGGGGTAGACCGTTGGACGCAGATGGTTTCCGTGGTGGAAGAGGAGGAGCAGGTTTCGGCCAGCCTTTTCCCAGAACGCCAGATGGATGAGGTTGACTCGAGTGTCTCCGCCGGAAAGGGTTGTTCGAACTATTGTCGGCTTGCGCGATAGCACCAAGTTGAGGCATTGTAGGTGAAGCTTTGGGCGAGTCGGTCAAGGGAGCATACCCCGAAGCTACCGGTGCTGGAGGTGGTGGTTTCCGCTTGGGTACCGGCATAGATGCCCTTCTTGACACTTTGCTATTCCGTGAGGGGGGAAGCGGTGGACGAGCTTTATTGGAATCGTCAAATGGCGACTCGAGGGGTGCTGCCCCTACCGAGCTGTCCTCATCGACAAGCTCCATAGGCTCGGCTGAGAAGTGGTTAGCGGACTGCGTGCGTTATGAGCATACAAACATACTGGGCATGTAGACGTAGTCTGGGGGGATGTGTATCGACCGTTCTCCGGGAACGGCGCTCTCTCTCGAAAGGTGTGCCAGCACTCGGAGAAACGCATAGATCTCCTCGGGTGACAGTCGACTGGATCCAGCAGAAGGTAGCTCAGCCATCACCTATAAATCCAGACAGTCAGCCACAACTCTGCCGAGCAGCATTCATCGGGACATACCGCATCCACGTTGATGGCTGAAGCACCCAGACGAGCGAGGGAGAAATCTCTCAGAATTGACTTTTCAATCTTCTTCGAAGAGTACATGTCATTCTGCTGAGATAATGGGCTACGCTGACCCGACTGAGCCGTTGCGAGCAGTTCGACATAATCCTTGTAGGTGACGTATTCCGGAGGAGAGAGCTATGGAGGAGGATGGTCACCAGTGTCAGCGTGCTGGTATGTGGTCAAGCAGGGTCAAGCTGTGTAGGGCAAGTCTTACCGCCGAGACGTGCAGAGACGTCGGTCTGCCGTCCATCTTGAGCTTTGAGCACGCTTGGCAATCTCTATGAGGCCCGTCTAGTCGTTCTGCCCACTCTCCACTGCTCAAGTATCGCTTCTATGCGTGGTATGGCCAGGTATGGCAACAGGCGAGCTGCACTGAGCCGGTGGACCTCCTGGCCTCGATCGAGCGCCGCGGCCGGCGGCTCGGAGATGTGAGTGAACTCCGCGTCATCGGTGGGGTACTCCGCCTTCCGGTTACACGTCGTAATGCAATGACCAGCTGGCGAGCTGCTGTCCCAGCGCACTATGACACTGCCATAAGTTACAACCACCGTCTCTCACAAACAGCCTCGTAGCCATGTCGTTCTTCAAGAGGTCAGATCCCAATGCACCAGCCGCAAGGAGAGCCGGACCCGGAGGTGCAGCTCCCTCACCTTACGAAAGGATTCCAGCGGACAATCAGTCGTACTCGTCGTTGAATCCTCAGCAACAGCCCGGCTTGCCTCCTAGGCGATCACCCGCATCCCCAGCCGACTTCTCGCAGCCATACTCTACTCCTCCGAGACAACAGCATCAGCCAAGCCAACAGCAGCTATCGGGCGGGAGAGGCTATGACCAGGACCCGTACGAAGGGTACGATGAGAAGCCGCAGCAATATTCTGCTCCACAGAGGGGTCAGCAAGGAGATCCTCGTGGTGCGCCTGCTGGAGTCGGGAGAGGCATGTGAGCTATGACGGATGTATGAGGAGTTCATCCAAGCTGACGTTGTCCAGCTACAACATAGCAGCTTGTCCCTCGGACCCGCTGGCTCTCACCAATCGGCTCGTAGTTAGCCCAGGTGATTTCTCGCAGGATGTAGAGTTTGTCGTTCTCCGGAACAAATTCATCTTCTCTATCATGTAGGTTTGAAATCCTCATCCTTGCGACTTCCGGCTGACCAAGCGACAGTCGAGATCCCACCGGCACTTTGCCGCCCAGACACCTTGGTCCGTCCAAGATCATCCGACAGTACGTCGGCCTGTCAGCCGTAGGCGAGACTGTCGAATGTGAGCCGTACTACCCCGGAAATGGGGAGTGGGCTAGCAGCATCGAGCTCGAGGTGAGCTACAAGGCCGGTCTGATTGTCGCGCCCCGAGCTCACCGCTCATCACTACGCAGGTCGGCTTCAGGCTGAAGAGAAAGGAGACGTCGGATCAGTTTGATAGCGAGGAAATGGCCAAAGCCTTCACAAGCGTGAGTCGTGCATTTCCGACGCAGAGCTGAATGAACAGGCTTTCCCATCGCTTCCCTTGTCTCCCCTGCAACCCTTGGTGTTCGACTTTAGAGGTCACGACCTGAAAGCGACCGTGCGGTCAGTCTCCACCCTAGATGGGACGGAGGGCCATACGGGTATCATCATGGAGGGAACAGAGGTCATCTTCGTCAAAGACCCAACTAGCGGCATGAAGCTCAAGAACACTTCGAAGAGGTGAGTCGATGCGGGCCGCAGTAGACTGTTTGACTGATAACCGCTGTAGAGGTCCGACCAACGCGATCTTGGCGCCAAACTTCAAGTTCGAAGACATGGGAATCGGAGGTCTTGACACAGAGTTCTCAGCAATCTTCCGTAGAGCTTTCGCCAGTCGAATCTTCCCTCCCGGCCTAGTGGAGAAGCTAGGTATCCAGCACGTCAAAGGTGAGCGTTGTACTCCGAATTTAGCTAACGTCAGGTATCCTGTTGTTCGGTCCACCTGGTACTGGTAAAACCCTGATGGCAAGGCAGATTGGGAAGATGCTCAATGCCAGAGAGCCAAAAGTCGTCAATGGACCTGAGATCCTCAACAAGTTTGTCGGACAGTCTGAAGAGAACATTCGAAAGCTTTTCGCCGACGCAGAGAAGGAGCAGAAGGAGAAAGGTGATGAGAGTGGCCTGCACATCATCATCTTTGACGAGCTGGACGCCATCTGCAAGCAGCGTGGGTCTACCAACAGTGGCACTGGTGTCGGAGATTCCGTTGTCAACCAGCTTCTCTCCAAGGTGAGCCACGGCCGCTGTACCATTGCTGACGAGAGATGGACGGTGTTGATCAACTGAACAACGTATTGATCATCGGCATGACGAACCGAATGGACATGATCGACGAGGCGCTACTTCGACCCGGTCGTCTCGAAGTTCACATCGAAATCTCTCTCCCGGATGAGTCTGGCCGAAAGCAGATCCTGACGATCCACACCGCGAAGATGAGGACAAACGGTGTCATGGCCGACGATGTGGACATCGCCGAGCTGGCAGCTGTGACCAAGAACTTCTCCGGTGCCGAGATTGGCGGTCTAGTCAAGAGTGCTACTAGTTTTGCGTTCAACCGACACGTCAAGGTATGTCAAGCAGCGAACCGTTTTGCTGATTGCGTTAGGTCGGTTCCGTGGCTGCATTCGACGACATTGAGCACATTCAAATCTCGAGAGCAGACTTCATGCACGCTCTAGACGAAGTGACACCGGCATTCGGTGTCTCTGAAGAGGAGCTGCAAGCTGTGGTCCAGAACGGTATCATTCATTACTCGCAGCGCATCAACGTGAGTTTATATCCTGATTGCAGTGATTGATACGTCATAGGACATCCTCAAAGACGGCAGTCTACTCGTCGAGCAGGTCCGCAAATCGGAGAGGACCCCACTTGTCTGTGCCCTACTACATGGTGAGCGGTCATACCTCGTAGCAAAGCTGACTGTCAGGCGCATCCGGTTCTGGAAAGTCGGCTCTGGCTGCGACTATCGCGATGCAGTCCGATTTCCCGTTCATCAAGCTCATTTCGCCAGAGTCGATGGTCGGCTACAGCGAAGCTCAAAAGGTCGCACACCTCAGCAAGGTCTTCATGGACAGCTACAAGAGTCCGCTGAGCGTCATCGTGGTGGATAGTATCGAGAGGCTGTTAGGTGAGTTTGAACAAAGTCGCTGTCGCTGACTGGTGACAGATTGGAATCCAATCGGACCCCGATTCTCCAACACCGTCCTACAAGCTCTAGTCGTGCTTTTCGGCAAGAGACCTCCAAAGGTGAGCTCAGTAGCATCTGCCTTAGCTGACGATTCAGGGACGACGTCTCTTGGTTCTCGCCACGACATCAAACCGATCTATCCTGGCGGACATGGACGTCGAGTCGGCATTTGACACCGATATCCCAATCTCCCCTATCGACTCTCTCGACGGCATCGACAAGTGCCTGAGGGAGGTCCAGCTGTTCTCCTCTGGTCAGGAGCATCAGCGAGCTATGAAGATGCTCAAAGACGCCAAATTTGGGGAGGAAGGCAGAGCAGAATTGCTGGTCGGAGTGAAGAAGCTGTTGAGTATGGCGGAGATGGCCAGGCAGGATCCAGATCCGGCGTACAAGATCGTGTCGAGTTTGGTGAGAGAAGTCAGCTGAGCAGTGGCTGTGGGATCACAATGCCTCGGATCCTTGTACACAATGCTACTTTGAATGTATACCTGTGACTGTTGGCACTGCTGATTTTGCTCTGGAGACTGGAGGACGATCGGATCTGTCATCAGAGTCAGGTTAAATTGATAGCCGCGTTGATGACCGCATCGATCAATCGCGTCAACCAAAAGTCAACATTTCAGTCAGAGTCGGTTGTGAGCTCGGCGATGTCTACTGCGATCATACATCCATCCACTGTAACTCTGATCAGCCCGTAGGCCACGGAGAGACTCACTCCCCAAGATGAGTGCCATACGCTTGGGTATGGGCAGCTTGCAGAGCGTGGCCAGTTCTTCCAAAACAGGCATCTTCACTTCGGCCGGCAGGACGACTCGAGACTCGGTGAATGTCTGTGCGGCGCAGCGTGAGTGTAGAGTCGGCAAGATCAGGACCATGCTGACTGATGGCTGGGCTGGTATAGTCCTCATACCACGGCGGACCTTGGCTACCTTCTCCACTCGCCAAGAGCTACCAGAAAGAGTGGCCCTTCAATTCCGCCAATATCGACATGATCTGAAGCGATATCAATCGACAGACTCTCGGCCCACAAGATCCCCTGCGCCTCAAGTTGGCTCTGAGAGCTCTTTCAAGAGCTCCAAGGACAGGATACCAGAATCGGCAGCGCAAGTCAAGGCGAAGACAACGCCGACACCATCGCAAACGTCGATATTGTCCCGTCTGACGTCGGCACTGTCGCTGCAACCGGTAGAGCGGACGGGTACAGGCGTAGAGGAGAACCCGGGTGGATCGAGCGTCAGAAAGCTGGTAGAACTGGCTCGGCCTGAGTCGAAGCAGCTCGGTATCGCAGTATCCCTGGTGAGCCAAGTTCAAAGTCGTGCTCTTTGGCGAAAGCTGACATTCTGTGGATAGCTCCTCGTTTCCAGCTCAGTGTCCATGCTGGTCCCTTTGACGATAGGAAAGCTCATCGATTTCTTCTCCACCAACTCGGTGCGTTTATGGCAAGCCTGAGAGATGGACGAAGTGCTGACGGATTTCTATAAGTCCACCTTCCTTGGTTTCTCCTTTCCGGTCGCAGCTGGACTCTTAGCGGCTACTTTCTGCGTCGGCGCTGCTTGTAATGCCGGTAAACACAGCTGTCTCTACGTATCTTTTGCTGCTCAAGCTGACTTCGATTCAGGTCGCGCTATCCTCATGAAGCTCAGCGGCCAGCGGATCGTAGCTAGAGTCAGGTGAGTAGAGATCAGCTGCGGCGCTGTTCCAATGCTGAGCTGATTGGACCTAGGTACCAGGCATATCTATCGACACTGAAGCAAGAGCCCGAGTTTGCCGATCGATCAGCAGGCGATATCGTGTCGAGACTGAGCATAGACACGAGTATTCTAGGTGACTCGGTCACGTCCAATCTGTCGGATGGACTACGGTGAGCTTTGCACCGTCTGCACGGATTCGTATAGCTGACTTTGATCGCAGAGCACTTATCTCAGCTCTCGTGGGAGGTATGACAAAACTGCGACACAGACAGAGAGAGATGAGCTGAGCCTGCGATTTATCAGTTACCATGATGTTCTGGATCTCGGCGAAATTGACCCTAGTCATGCTCTGCGTGGTCCCACCGGTATCCCTGTTCGCGGTCTTCTACGGACGGTATCTGCGGAAGCTGTCGAACATGACGCAAGAGGCGATCGGAGACATGTCGAAGGTGAGATCTCGCGATCGCCTTTGAGGGCCAGCATTACTGACCATGGTTGTAGACGGCGGAAGAGAAGCTCAACGCTTTCAAGACGGTAGCCGCATACAATTCACAGGATCTGGAAACGACTCTGTTCCGAGGCAAAGTCGATGCAGTGTTTGGATTGGCAAAGAAGGAGGCCTATATGACTGGTATATTCTGGGGAATGAGCGGTCTGACCGGCAACCTGGCAATGCTTTGCTTGCTCGGCTACGGTGGGTGACCATCTCTACCTAGCACTCGATGTGAGCTCACAACGCACTTAGGTGGTAGCCTTGTATCACATGGCGATATCACAGTAGGCGATCTGACCTCCCTCTTGATGTACAGCGCGTGAGTACTTTCCGCTATGAGCGCTATGTCCATGCTGATCTTCTATAAGGTATGTCGGTGGTTCAGTATCAGGCCTCACGGGCTTCTTCACGGGTCTCATGAAAGGTGAGTGCCTTCACTGGCTGTCTCTGGCTGTCTCTACATGGCTGACCTAATTGTATAGGTGTCGGTGCAGGTACGAGGGTGTTCTGGCTACTCGATCGACCATCGGCTATTCCACTCGGAGTGGGAGCACCACTGAGCTCGGATCGCAATGGCAAAATCCGATTCGAGAACGTTCACTTCACTTATCCCAGCCGGAAGGAAGTCGAAGTTTTGAAAGGAGTCGACTTTACAATTGAACCCGGAACCAGCGTGGCCTTGGTGTAAGTCCTGTTCTCGCGTTTTACTTGGATTGAGCTGAGACATTCTGCAGCGGATCGAGCGGTAGCGGTAAAAGCTCGATACAGCAGCTCATCAGTCGGTTCTACGATCCAGATTCTGGCAAAGTGACATTCGACGGTGAAGGTAAGCTTCACGACTTGGACGTGGGCTTTGCAGTTGATTGTTGTGGTATAGATGTCCGCAATTTCACGCCAGAATCCTGGAGAGATCGCATTGGCGTCGTCTTTCAAGATCCTATCCTGTTTGCGGGAACGGTACACGATAATATCGCCTACGGCTCGCCTGGGGTCACGAGATCAGACGTGGAAGATGCGGCCAGATCTGCCAATTGTGATTTCATCTGGGATCTGCCACAGGGATTCGATACCATGAGTGAGTGACCCCTTTGTACTTTGATCCGTGATTAGGATATAGCTGACCCGGGGGTCAGTCGGCAAAGCTAGCTTGTCTGGGGGTCAGAGACAGAGAATATCGATCGCCAGAGCCCTGGTCAGAAAACCGTCTATTCTGCTCCTTGACGAAGGTGAGCAATACGGTTTCACACGGATAATTGGCGTCGCTGACGGAGACCCGACTAGCCACGTCTGCCCTGGACTCGACCTCGGAGAACGCAGTGAACCGCGCGATAGACTCCATCATTCATGAGCAACACATCACCGTCATCCTCGCTGCGCATCGTCTATCATCTATCGCCAGAGCGGAGCGGGTAATTGTTCTGGAGAATGGAGTAGTGTCAGAAGAGGGTCGCTACGACGTCTTGGTAAGTGATTGTAGAGGCATCCTAGACAAATTGTTGGATACTTGACTGACAATGGTGCACTGTAGTCGAGGCGATCGGGGAGTAGGTTCCGGACGTTGATGGCGGCTCAACTATTGGTGGAAAACTCGTCGACGGTAGAATCGGCAGACGATTCAGGTAAGAAGCAGGCAGTTGAAGCCAAGACAGTATGAGAAATACGGCACATCTCTGCATGTCTATTATCGCATTGCACCACTACACATAGGTCGCTGACTCCTACAGACGAGGATTAACAAGTATTCACAAGTACTTACGGTGATAAGTCGCAGACATGTTCGTCACTAATGACCAGGCGAGAGATAGTGTGTCAACTTTCCGGCTCCGACTTGGAAACCACTGCAACAAATTGTCAAATGCCACACGTGAGAGATGTGGTCCATCCCCTCAGCCGTCATCGGGGCTGGCTCTTCCTTTCTAGATCAGCCAGATACCACAGTTTCACACCTCGACAATTATGAGTACTTGAAGCCCAGGGTAAACTCTTCAAAACCCCACCCATCCTCAACAAATATCTCCCACATACTATAAGCCATCATGCCAGCCTCAATCAAAGCCGCCCAGCCCGACGACATAACACGTTGGGAATCTTCGCTCCCCGAAAGGACAAAATTTGAGCAGAATGGTGGGTACCGTAGCGGCCCAACCTGTGTCGGCGACATACATGACCTGGGAATCCAGACTAAGCGGTTCAACATCGGCGATAGGGCCACCAGGGTCTATTACAACGACAGAGAGGACTTTGACTACGCCGAATTTGGTTGTACCGCCATGGCCATCATGGTCGGTTCGAAGTTCAGGCAGGGCAAGCTCGATACAGCCACGAGCGTTGTCAGGCCAGGCATGATCTACGAGGGCCAATCTATGCCCACCATCCGAAAGCAAGACCTTGATGTCAGGCGACCGGTGTTTATTGAAAGATGTAGCCACATCTCGAAATTGGTCGACGGTATCTTCACCGGGAGAAGCAATGACTCAGATGACAATAGCGTAGCGGACATCAAGGACGGCTGGGAGCCAACTGATTATCGAGAGTTTAAGACAGCAGATTGTGCAGGCTGGGATCGCTCATCCAACGTCAGTATCGAGGATGACATACTGAGGTGGCAAGATGGGACCGACGAAGACCTAGGGGTTGCGTACAACAGTGACACCGTCAACTCGCTTTACGCTGCAGCGGCGAGGACCAGGATGGCTCGTTTCCTAGCCTCCATGGGGGAACAGACGGAAGGTCAGTAGGTGTCCTCTTCGACGGGAATCGGATCAAAGCCTACTTCTGAAGCCTGAAGAGCTTGACAAGGTGATACACGGTGATGCAGCATTGCAGAGATTGTTGATATACAACTAGCGTTTCCTTGGTGTGCGCTGAGCTGTATCGCTGACCTGCGCCGAATGGGAGGGAGTACTGATGTCATAGAGAATCAGAGATAGGGTGTCAGTTTCCATCTCCGACTTGAAGACATCTGCAAAACTCGTCAAACGCCACATGTAGGATGACAGTGTCCATCCTTTCAGCCATCGTGGTACACTTCCTTTCTTGTGAACTGCTCATACAGACACCTCTGGTCGACACCTATGTATATCTGCTGATAGCACAGAGCATCTTCTTGGATTCCACAACCCAACCAACATTTCCTGCATCCTGAACGCCATCATGCCAGCGCTATCAAAGGTCGCCAAGTCCGATGAAGAAATTCTTTGGGGATCTTCGCTCCCCAAGAGGAGAGCTTTTGCCAAGAGTGGCGGATACGACAGCGGCCAGAGCTGCGTGTGCTTCATGCACGATATCGGCTCGGAGCGATTCAACATCGGCGACAGGGCCACCAGAATCTACTACGACGACAAGGACGACTCTGACTTTGACTACATCGAATTCGGTTGCACCGCGACCGCCGTCTTGGCCGGTTGCAAGTCGAGACAGGGCAAATTGAAGACCGGTGCGAGCATAGTCGTCCCGAGGAAACCCCTTATGGGTCAGTCGGTTCGCCCCACGCTGAGGCGAGATATTGACGCCAGGCGACCGGACTACGTTGACCGATGTAGCCATATCTCGAGATTGGTCAGCGGTATCTTCACCGGCAGAAGCACAGACCCAGATGACGAAGACCACAATGAGATCAAGGACGGCTGGGAGCCGACTGACTACCCAGAGTTTGTCACAGCAGATCAGCCAGCATGGGATCCCTCGTCCAAGGTCGATATCGAGGTAACTATCCTAAAGTGGCAGGACGGAACCGACGGGTGGTTCGAGCACACCAGCGACACCGTCGAGTCGCTATACGCTGCAGCGGAGGGAACCAGGATGGCCCGTTTCCTGACCTCCGTGGGAGATCAGACGGAAGAGCAGTAGTCGTAGTTGTTCTCTTCGACCGGGATCGGATCAAAGCCTGCTTCTGAAGTCTGAAGAGCGAGCTTGACAAGATGATACACGATGATGCAGAGATATTGATTTGATTATCCTACAATCTGCGTTCTTCCAAAATCCGACAACGATTGATTTCTCGGTCGACACGTTTTCGCCATGCGTTGCTATTTCCTTCTTGGTGTGCTTTTACAACCCTTGATTTGATCTTCCTCTTTCTCCGCATTGAAATCCTCTGGCTCCAGCTCGTCTTGCTTACGCAGTGGCTTGAGCAGTGGCTTGAGCAGTGGCTTGAGCAGTGGCTTGAGCAGTGGCTTGAGCAGTGTTCGCTCTGATCCACTTGATGTAGCTGACCAAAAATTGGACCTGCTCGAACGACTCGATGGCCTTGAGACCTCTTCTGCTCCTGATCATAGCAATGACCCTTTCGACCATGGACATGACAATTTGATGCTCCAGTTCGGCCGGTAATTGAACTGCGTCATGAGACTGACCGGATCGACTTTGCTGCTCGTCATGTTGTCTGACAGCGGCCTCTTCCACAATCGCGAGCGATGGATGGGGAGGGACGAAGCCCATCTTGATAGCCCACGCCGAGGCTGTCAGTCCAGCACGGCCGACACCGCCTATTAATCAGTATGAATCGGATGGAGAAGCAAAGCACGCGGACAGTGGTATAGATCAAGAATGAGACGAAATGGGAGCAAGGAGATTTGTCAACATGGCATTCTCAGACTTGGCCACGACCACTAACCTCGACAATGGACCAAAACGTTGATGCCCTGCAAAGAGTACTTGGTAGCAATGAGGGAGACTTGCGAGTCGAACAGGGCGAGCGAGACTGGCGTTAGACCATCGGGCATCGGCATGCTGGAAGTGGGAAAGAATGAACGCGGTAAGCTTCGGTCGTCCGCTTGTGCTCTGAGGCTTGTTATTCACCGTATCACGTCCAGCCCAGTCCCCGCCGCGACTTCAAGATAGGTCTCCCATGGAACTCCGAGCAGAGCCAACTCAGTATCGTCAAGACAGCTGTGACAGATTCATCGGGCAGCAAATAAGAGAAGGAAGAAGGAACAGAGTGACATCGTAAGCTATAGTTCATAAGATGATCGTCGACTTGACTCACCAGACTAAGCATCCGACACCCTCATTCTTGATCCTTCTGAGATCTGTCGCCAGATCTCTGCAGATCGGGCCGCGTCCCTTGACCGGACCTTCCATTCGTAGACGCTTTCCTGGACAACTGCTCAAAAGCAGATTGCCGATCCGAGGTCGATCAGACTCGATCCTATTGTGTGGGGCAGGAGACACAGCGAGAGGCGCATTCGGATTCATCTGCGGGGGGATGAAAGACAAGAGTAGAGAAGGAACGTCGATTTTCGATCCAAGAATGAATGACGATGGT
Source organism: Bullera alba (assembly GCA_001600095.1). NCBI lineage: Eukaryota > Fungi > Basidiomycota > Tremellomycetes > Tremellales > Bulleraceae > Bullera > Bullera alba. Next base: position 4,514,372 of record BCIX01000001.1, read on the forward strand.
CGTTCGGAAGCGTCCGCCGTGCTGTACATCTGATAGATCGACGACGGCACGACCATCTGCTCCGAGATCGTTGGCAGGAGTTCATCGGGGAAGAACGGCGAGATGATTATCGGATGCGTGTCCGAGGTCTTGACGACGTGACCAAACATGGCGGGATTGCCGCTATTGGCCGCTGAGCCTGGGGTACCGAGGTTCGGCGTAGAGGCCGACATGGCTTTGTCTCCACTGCAGGGAAGGGATCTGTGACCGGATCCGGGCTGGATGACGCCGGTGGCAACAGCTTCCTCTACGACCATGGCTTCATCCACTTTTCGTCTCTTGTCCTCCTCTTCGACGCCGCATGCTGCTGGGCGCTTGGCACCACAGGATTGCGCTCGAGCGGGTCGAGTACCGGTGGCAGAGAGTCCAGTGGGGCTCTTGGCGAATTGTGGCAATGGCTCGACGTCGACATCCATACCGTAGGAGTCGAGCGCCATGCACTCGGCCAGCTTGTCGAGCTCAGACACCGAGCGAACACCTTTAATGGACTTTGGCGATGCGTTGATCGCGCTCGAGGTCACATGGGGCGTATCGCTAGTGACTTCGTTGTCACCGATCAGTGGACTAGCCATGGCTGCGCTAAGGTCCGCCAACAAGGAGATGGAGTGGGCAGGCGAGCTTCGCGAAGACTCGTAACTTGCCACGCTAGGATCGGTTGACGATTCTGCCGAGCTCCCTCGCCTTCGGTGTCGGCAGGAGAAAAACGTAGCCGAATTCGTGGTGATCAATCTCTCCAACTCTGCTTGCTTGTGCATGATGGTGGCGACGTGAGCAGGGTTTGAGTATGACTGCGGCTCGTAGAAGTGCTTGGAGCCTGCCATTCTGTCAGAACAAGTACTGCGTGTATTCGAACAGTACTCACCTGTCGGGCCCCATTTGGACTGATTGTATCCGCTGTGTGGCCACTGAGAGCAGAGTCTTGCGCACTCGGTGATTCTCCTTCGCTGCTCCATAGCCCACTCTCGGCGCTTCTCCATTGCCGCCTCCGCATCAAGATGAGCCAAATCCTCCATGGTGAGTCTGGGCGTTCCAGCCGTTGGCACATAAATCGCATCTCGAGCCAGGGATGGATCGACTGAGGCCGCCGCTGACTGAACGACTGGCGGTTCAACGAGGGGCACATCTTTCTTGTTGCGTTTCTCGCCAAAAGCGATGCCCATGCTCATTCCGGTGTTGACTACCGCCTTCGCGACTTTGCCAAAGTACGGGGCCCATGAGGCGCGTGGTGCACTGTTCGTGGTTGGCGAGGTAGGCGAAGCTGGGTCCTGCACCACTGGATCTGGCTGGAGAAACGAAGGTGCTCGAGAGCTGGACGGCGTCGGCAGTGGGGTAGCGACGAAGGACGCCGAGCAAGATGTTGTCATGGACGGAGCAGGCGTGACTCGTCCTCCGTGAGGGTCCACATCCTCGCCATGTTTGTAAGAGCCTGGCTCACTCATGAGAGTATCTTGTCCTTTGTCCGACTGAGGTGGCGAGGGTGAGGCTGAGGCGGCAGAGGACGAGATGTCCTCGAACGACAAGCCCAGGGCATCCACAGTCTGCACCTCGGCCTTTGACGACTTTCTGCTCAGCGCCCCCACCAAGGACGAGGGGAGATTTTTGGTCTTGCGCTTCGGAGCCGACGACTGGTGCCGATTCGCAGTCGGGAAATGGGCCGCGGAGACATTAGGAGAAGAGGCATGCTTCATCGATGGCGTCGAGTTGCGCTGCGGAAAGTACGGCTGGGGAGGTGTTGCTGTAGCAGCCCTCGACATGATGAGGATTATGGGGGTTGTCGGCTAGGGTGGCGAAGAAGTGCGGTGGCGTGAAAATGGCTGAGATTTTGGGAGGTGATATGAATGTCACACCGTTTTCTTCGCGCCTGTGAGGGATCTGTCGAACGTGTGAGGCTACACGATAGTGATGTTCGTGTGCGTGACCTGGGCTGCCTTGCGATGCAGATCAAGAGCTCAAGTATCTCTACTCCTGGTGGTGGCGATGATGCTCAAAATCCTCCTTTGACAAGCTCCTAGTCGGTAGATAGTCGACAAACGAGCGGACGTGGGTGAAAGGATATTGTAGAGACAGCGAGAGCCGATATCGAGCAGAGATGTAGAGCGTATTTTGTGGACTGTAGGTTCAGAGTTTTGGAGACGCCGAGCGATTATAAGCCTAGTGAATATCGAAATGAACTGGGACGTCGATGTGGGTATGGCGAATATGGGTGTAGATGCCTGCAGTGCTTGTGTATGGGGCTTCGTCGATGGTAATGTTACGTGTCCATTTACCAGCTCAGCACCCTCTCTCCTCGGACAAGATGATAATGACGGTGGCAAAGTTGGAGAGCATCTCGGCGATGTTGGGTGGGGAGTCGTGTGTTGCCGTGTATGTGCGATACCGCTTTACAAGGGTATACCAATTATTGATTGGGAACCTGGTTCGAGTCGTCTGAGTGGTGCTTTGTGTTGTCTAAGTCTGATGTTGTTGCAGGTCTATCTTGACGTGAGGCCTTTTGACTATAGGAGGAATCTAACCCTGGTTTCTTTCTCTTTCTCCTCTTTGTGGACTTTATTTTGAGGACTAGCATAAGTGAAGGGCGTCAGGATACGCTCATGACATGAGACTGGGCCTAGATGCTCACCTGCTTGATGCTGTCGCCTTCAAGTACTAGACCGGCTCCAAGAGGCTGTTCCGGCGTTGGCCGGTAGGGCTCCCCCTGTTTGGTTTCTACTTTTGGTGCAACGAGGTTGGCTGTTTTGATAGCTGGGCTTTCGTCAAAGATGCGGCTCAGAGTGTAAAACGGAGTGGAACACCTAGAGTGATGGGGATTGTAATGGTCTGATAGAAGGACGGTGTCTCGATGCTTTGGAGTAGGATGTAGGATATAGTTCTATCAGGTCGAGTCGTCGGTGGCGAGGATGAGGCTCACAGTTCCCACACCAAGTCTAGGCCCCAGATGCGCCTCCTCCTGAATTTTGATTCCGCTCACCCGGACAAATCTCGAATTCAGGGTGGGGACCGAGAACGTCAGAGTCTCCCACGGTAATGATTTAGAGTGAAACCGGTCACGAGCCTGTGCTGGCGAGATCTACCCGCGGCGGATCAGTGCGGAATCAAATGACGCTGCTGGCCTAATTTCTTATCGCCGATACCCAGGTCCATTCTAAACGCCGATGGAACTCCAAAAATCTCAACTCACCCTGGCTGCCCCCAGTGCCACACTCGTGCTCGCGACCAGGCAGCTCGACTTCACTGTTCGCAGGCTCGCTCTCCTGTCTTTCCTCCATCACCTACTTTTAATCGTTTGCTTAGACTTGCAGCAAACGGGAAGACAGTGCAACATCTCCTTGACTGATTCGTTCATCGAGGATTTTACTTCCAAGTAAGCAAGCCCCAACCACGACATAAAATACAACCAAACCACCACCAAACCCAACTTCAGCAACAATGTCCGCCGACAAGCTTCCCGCCTCCCTCCAGGCCACCGAGGAGGACATTCAGCTCCTGCTGTCTGCCCAGTGCCACCTCGGTACCAAGAACTGTGACAAGACCATGGAGCCATACGTCTGGAAACGACGAGCCGATGGTGAGTAAAGGTGGCAGATGCGGCACAATCTGCTGGAGTAGCAGGGACGGAGGGGAAGGAAAGGAGTGTGAGGACACGAAGGAAACATGTCGCCGGACGAGATTATGCAAAAGTGAAGGAGAATGGAAGCCTACAGCAGATTGTGACCGAGGTTATGCTAGAAATCTCCACTGACCCAAATCCCCAGGTATCCACGTCTTGAACATCGGCAAGACCTGGGAGAAACTCGTCCTTGCTGCCCGAATCCTTGCCACCATCGACAACCCCAACGACATCTGTGTCATCTCTGCCCGACCATACGGTCACCGAGCTGTCCTGAAGTTCGCTGGTTTCACCGGTGCCCAGCCCATTGCCGGCCGATTCACCCCAGGTAACTTCACCAACTACATCACCAAGTCCTTCAAGGAGCCACGAGTCATCATCGTCACCGACCCCCGAGTTGACCACCAGGCTATCCGAGAGGCCGCCTACGTTAACATCCCGTGAGTGCTGCTTCACACATGGAAAGAGGTCCAAAGGGTGGCCGGGACAGAGCGCATCTGGGAATGTTAGGAGAGGAATCCGATGGTGCACAAGGGAACAGCAACACGGCTCTGAATAACTGCTGACCCAATCCAGAGTTATCGCCTTCGCCGACACCGACGCTTCCCTCAAGTTCGTCGATGTTGCCATCCCAACCAACAACAAGTCCCGACACTCCATCGGACTTATGTGGTACCTCCTCTGCCGAGAGGTCCTCCGACTCAAGGGCACTGTCCCAAGAGGCCCAACCGGCCAGTCCGGATGGGATGTCCTCCCAGACTTGTTCTTCTACCGAGACCCAGAGGAGATCGAGCGAGAGGCCGCCGAGAAGGCCGCTGCCCTCGCCGCTGAGAACGGAGAGGATGCCGATGCCGCCGCCAACGGTGCCGCTACCGCCCTCGCCCAGGAGTGGGACGCTGGAAACGCTGCCGACGCCGTCTTCGCCGCCCAGCCAACCGACCAGGGTGAGTTTAGATGCGGAAGATAGTTGTGTGACCAATGACTGACTCACATGCTAGCCCTCGACTGGTCCGCTGACCCACAGACCGGTAACGACTGGGCTGCTGACCCAGCTCAGGCCACCGCCGACCCATCCGGTGGTTGGTAATACGTCAATCTTCGGATTGTCACTATACAAAACGGATATAGGAGCTAGATACGCTTATATCTTGTTCCCTCATGCATTGGGTATACAGAGCAAATGGCAGTGTCCCCGTTCTGCTTCGATTCCTTCTAAATCTAAACAGCATCAGTACTAGCTCCCTTCGATCGTCGATCGTGGCTTGGGACCACAGCTGCTACTCTATACAGCTGCTCTTACTCTGCGGAGATGTCCGATCACAGGTACCTGGCCCAGTGGTCCGGATTTGTCCGGGATCCTGCTTTTCCGGACGCAGGAGTAGGACATCGACGATGCGCTGACCAAGAAGACGGCGATTAGGCCTCTGGCTCTGTCTACCACTGTACAGTACGTCGCGATGCAAGTGGCAGCTAGCTAGCGTCGTCAGGACTGTCTGAGTCGAGGGCGCGGTGATATCGCAAGACTGGCTAAGAATGACATGGACCTGAACGGAACTTCGGAAGGAAGAGTCGCCGATGATGCAAGATCTAATTGTGGTGAATGACGAATTGCGCAACCGATAGTCTCAGCTGCGAGTGTGCTGACTAAGAGCAAGTGTATATAAGCCGGCTCATTCTCGACTTCAGTCTTGCTACATCCATCCATCCACTCGCCCATGAGAATCTGTTCACCTGTGTATAGTCCCCTAAGAACACTATCACGCCCGATACTCTCGCACTCTATCAGAGCCATTGTCGCCCATTTCCGCCCAACAACAACCCCCGTCAGATCTTTCAGTAATTCTATACCCACCATGTCTTCCTCCACGCTTCCACCTCTGCAGAAGCCAGAGTCCCTCAAAGACTCTCAGGTGACGCCCAAGCTCCACCTATACACCGTCGGCACGCCGAACGGCTTCAAGGTGTCCATCCTGCTCGAAGAACTCTTGCTCGCCTACCCAGACCTCAAGGAGGGTGAACTCGCTTACGACTTTTCCAACATCTCCTTCCAGGAGAAGGACCAGAAGAAGCCAGAGTTCCTCGCGATCAACCCCAACGGCAGGATCCCCGCCCTCGTCGACGACAATGTCAAGGATCCATCCACTGGCAAGGGACACAATGTTTTTGAGAGTGCCAGCATCCTGCTTTGGCTGGTCGAGAACTACGACAAGGATAATAAGTTCTGGTTTGAAGACCCCCTCTTGAGAAGCAAAGCCCTCAGTTGGATCTTCTTCGCCCACGGCGGTGAGTAAGCACTCCGCGATTCACTTCCGCGGTATCTTCCTGCCTCGTCGGTCTTCACAGTGCCAACATCAGCTTACCCTCCCTCGCAGGCGTTGGACCAATGCAAGGGCAGGCCAACCACTTCTTCAGGTATGCCCCGGAGAAGATCCCCTACGGTATCAACCGGTACCAAGAGGAGACACAGCGACTGTACACTGTGCTCGAGGATGGTCTAAACGCCGGCAAAGGCGAGTGGCTCGTTGGAGACAAGTACTCTGCTGCTGACATCAACGGTGGGTACACTGATTGACTGACGGAGGTCTCCGGAGCTGACGACGATCACAGTGTACGGCTGGGTTCGATCGCACGCCTGGGCTGGTATCGACATCGAGCCCACTCCCAAGCTCAAAGCTTGGAAAGAGCGAATCGACGCCAGAGAGGGCGTGTACAATGGATTGGGCGTGCCAGTTCGGTCCAAGCCTCTTAGCAAGGAAGACGAGGAGAAACAAGCCAAAGAGGCAGCCAAGTGGATCTTCGCGAAGGACAAGTAGACTGGAGGAACGTTGAACGCAAGCAGTCGAAGCTGAGTCGGTTGTCAGAAGCCATATTTTGAGAAAGATCAAACAGCATCTTGAATGCCAGTATGCAGAAAAAGGTACATGAATGACAACGGAGGTCCTGATAGATGTGGATATTGCGTGCTGGGTATGTCGAATGATGCGGATGACTGATATCGAAAGAGGGCAGGGCTTGGCGAGCGAGGAGTATGGGTGTGGTTGTTGTCCGTTACCCCCAGGCTTGAGTGTTGCTATATCAGGTCAGCTTGATTTGACCAAAGGGTAGCGACTAGCGGATCACGGCAGAGAGCTCGACCGACCTGTAGTTGACTATCAAATGCCCTTCGGTACCGAAGCACTGAGATGAATCAGCTCCTTGACCTTGCTGACTGGTAGGTGTATCATTCACCTTGTAAAGATTCCCGACCGTGTCATCTGGAGCAGGCGCGAACGCAGCGTTGATATACGTGAACTTCATACCCATCAGCAACCAGGCGCGATAATTGGGTCGAGACCGGGACTCACTAATGGGTCGCCTGCTTTCATTCCCAATTGATTCCTCAGAAAAACGATGACCGCTTGAAACTTGTTGCCAGCGGTGACTTTGAACACGTTGTTCTTCATGATCGGGGCCGAGCCTATCGATTTGAACCGCACGACCACTGTTGCAATCGCGTCAATCACATATCCTCGGCCAACTCTCAGAGCACTTTCCGGCCGAGGTCCTGTCATATTGACCGACCTTTAGAGGAGTCTTTGACCTTATAGTGCTCCAGAGCCTCCCTAGCACTGGGTTTGATACTCTGAGATGCTCCCAGTGGTGATTCTAGAGGAGCAGAGGTGAGGGGTGTACAATCAGCTCTGATGGCTCGAGCGTTGGGCAAGGGAAATGTGAAACTCACCACCGGTGGGTGAATGCAAAGCGGGCGACATGAGGTCAGGTATGGGCAATGTAGACGACATGGCTGCTCCAGATCTCCCTCGCCAAGCTCAGCTACGGAGAACGAATGTCGAGTAGAACTACGGTAGAGAAGCAGTTCATGACCGGGAGCACCGAGCGGCGCAAGTCGCAACTCGGTTGACCGCACCGCCAAAATAGCCGATAGTCGTGATCGCCTATACTAAGGTCGTCTTTCACCTTTACTCTACCTCAACACAGTGCATCACGACCATCAGCATGGACGACGAAGAGAAGAGAGATGCCCAAGAGTCTATGACTACGAATGATCAAGCTGGTCAAAAGTCGGGAAGCAATGCCGCTGGCTCCTCTACCAACGACCAAGCCGGGAGCTCATCAACCCAAGATAGCGGATTCAAGGAGAAGATGGAGCAGACGTCTCGCGATAGAGTGGCAGCTATGAAGCAAGCGAGGGACGCAGCTATGTCCGAGACAGGCAGTCAGACTGCACCGCTGCAAGGGGTAAGCGGTAGCTTATACGTCACTTAGTGTCTCGCGAGCTGACCTGGACCCATACTTTTAGGTCTCAACGCCTGTTCAACAAATGCCTGTTCCGCCTGTACGTCCTAGGTCCCTACCAGCGCTACAGTACCCCCCACCTCGGCCATCGACATTGCCACTGCTGCTCAAGCGAATGTCATATCTACTCTCGTTCATTCTCGGTGCTGGTGCCATCACATCGCTATTCTGGTCAACTTTCCTCCTCCCACTCCTCCACTCTAGTTTCTCTGCCCGCAAAGCCCTAGTGGATCAACAGTCAGATCGCATATCGAAAGTGTTGACGACTCTGAGATCGATAAGGTCGCAATCGATGTATCCCCAACCGTCAACCCAGTCCGTTGAGGTCTCAACGTCGACAAGCCATACCGGCTCATCACCGGGAGGCTCTGTCAAGAGTTATAGTGGAAAGGATAAACAGGTCGCCGTGGCCTTGCACAAATCGGGTATTGAAGAGATTCCATCCTCAGCAGCATCATCCTCGTCATCGCATAGAGACGAGTCAAAGCAGTTGATTCACAAACGCACTCCACAAAAGGACGAAGTAGACAATGAGCAGGAAAAGAGGATCTATACCCCCTTGTTGCCTATCGACAGGATCACCACCTTGACAGCCTCATTGCGGTCATTGTCAGAGGCGATTGACGGCAATTCAATAACGAGGCAATCGCTCTTATCGACTTTGGAGTCGTACACCGCCTTGCTCCACAGAGAGATGTACCTCCGCAACAACTCGGCGTTCGGGGCTAGGGGAATCAACTTGAACACCCTGGGACAAAACTTGGCGCAATACTCCTCACATGGCTCGGATGGCGGCGAGGAGGAACGTGCTGTCGGATCGATTCAGGCAAAGCCCGAAGAGTGGGATATGGTCAGGAAAGAGGTCAGAGCGATAAAGGGAATGCTGTTGGGAAGGAGGAACTTCACGCAGGTGCAGTAACATCCGACCCGAGACCGCTTGCCACTGGTGTTATCAGCTCGAGGAACTGGGCGATGGCGGTCGAAGCTGGTGCGCATGAGCTCAACATTGATGCGATGCATTTGTGTAGTCGTACAGATGTGTTCGATGGGTCCTTTGACAGCGATGCCCTCCCCAAGATTAATCTTCCTCTTCCCCACCCAGACTCTCCATCAGCTGTCTCAATTAGCTTAATCGTTCATACAGCGTTCAATTCTTGACATACCAATTGCGAGAAATCATCATCCTCCGTTTCCGCCTCACTCCGGCCTTCTTCTCCATCTGCAGCATCCGCTTCTTCATTCTCCTCAGCGTGAACGCCCTCCTCGACCTCAGGCGGCGATGAGGAGAGGGGCTGGGCCGAATCATCCCTCATCTTGCCTTTCCACTCGAACCTGTTCTCAGCGGGCACCTCGGCATCTCCGGGTCCTTCCAGGAGTAAAGGTTTCCGCCGCTTGGCATCTGGGATCTCACGACGCTCATCCGGTGATGGATCCTTGAACGTCTCCAAGGGCAAACTCTCCTCGTCTGCATAGCGAACTCGCTTCTTGCCAAGAGTTCCGGGCGCACTGGCCGTACTTGGCGTTGGGCTCACACTACGCCGTGGCCTTCAAATAGTCAGCGACCCTTCCCCGAGAGTATCTGTCATCCTTCGTCACTGAGGGTAGCTCACCCTTCATCGTCTGTTCCGCCAAAAATACTGCTCCCGTCTCCGCCCGCCTCCTCGTCATCGTCATCGTCCCAGCCATCCATGTCAATCTCGTCTTCATCAAAATCCAGCCCGTCAATCGCGTCCAAGCCCAATCCTCCATCGAGGTGGCCCGAGTCGTTGCCTTCTTCCCGCACGGCTGGCGTGTTGGAACCATTGGTCGACTTTGCGGAAACTACCCCAGGGTCTGGAAATGCCAGAAATTCCCGCTCGTCCTGTCGCGTCCACAAGGCAACACTCTTCCAAAACCAATCCGTCCACAGAACCTGAATTCCAGCTTTCCTCGCTTGGCATACCTTCGATGTGCCCGTGTTGGCGGCGATGCAATGGGTCGTATCTGCTGTCAGATCAGGAACGGGCAGAGCGCCAAACGTCTCTGCGATCTGGAAGATCTCCGAGCTATGTGGACATCAACAACGCAGTATTGAAGCTGGAATGATCGACTCACGCTTCGGGTACCTGGTCCCTTGGAATCATACCCGAAAATACTATCGTACAACCTTCGAACACCCTCGACTTGATGTCTGGTATGATTTGCTGGTCGAGTTTAGCATCTATACGGCAAAGATGGATCAGCATCACTCACCTCAACGTCGCAGGCCATGGGCAATCGAGCGCCGGGCTGCTTGTCCGATCTCGAGTTGTATGATCGATAGAAAGTCCCATGAATCTCAGTGAGGATCTGTAAGAGTGTCAGCTGCTTCTAATCTCGCAACCGGCATGAACTCACACCCGATAAGCGGTCGAGCTCGTAGTCATTGGGGTTCAGCAGTGGCTTTCTGTGTCTTACCGGCGACCCAGGCGGAGTCGTTGACTGCACCGAGGGTGCCGGTTCTGGGACATCCTTGTTGATGTTACCCAGTTCATTGACAGGATTGACCATACGATCTAAGCCCTTCTCGGTGTGCTCGACCTCTGTGGCTGCTTGACCGCCATCTTCCGAAATCTCATCCTCCTTCTCCAGCTCTGCTTGCATCTTCGCCAACGGCCGACTTTCGCTGACCTCGTCCATGAGTTTGACTCTGTCGACTAGGCTTTGGTCCTCTGGAGGCGTCTCTGGCGGCTGGGTAGATATACTTGACGCTGGGCTGGCCGGGTTGCTAGGCTTGGGACTGGTGGGTGCCGTAGATGCTGGGGTCGATACTGGCGGCAGGAAAGAACCGTTGATATCGCCGATCCCAAGGAAGAAGTCGTCTGTAGGACGACATCAGTAAATAAGGAGTCGTCCGGCTGGTAAGCCCGGCTGCCACTCACATGGAACCACTTTGACTAAATTGGGGATATCAGCCCAAACGTCGGACCTGTCGTCAATGACGACGACCATGCTTTGATCGGTAGGAAACAGTCTCTTGAGGTTCTTCGAGCTAAAGCCTGGTCAAGAAGTGAGCAGACATCATTAACATCGTGACCATCGGGCTCACTGCCACTTTCGTCTCTGCTGAGGATCCGACCGCCAAAGATCCTCTTGTCGGGGTCGATGACTTGACATATCGCATCGGCGTACGTCCTTGTGCCCATGGTGTAGACGTGCATTTCGTAAAGCTTGCTCATCTCGTCGAGGAAGACCTGAAGACCGGGTCTGTCAAGCAGGCGTCAGATACAGCTTCAAGGGGACTTGTGTCAACCCACCTCGGTTTGGTGTAGTAATACCTGTCAAATTCGGACTGAGTCTTGCCCTTTGCCTTCTTGGGAGGTTTGTATCCGGGCGGCAGGTCGTCCTGAAGTGTGAAGCGAGCGACATCTCGGAGAGCGTCGGCGTTAGGATTTTTCTCCTTCATTTCGACAGAGGATGAGGCTCGAGGTGACGCCTGAGGCGTTGTCGATGGTCCTGCCCCAGACCCATCCTTCTCTTTCCCTCCTGACTGGATCGCAGAGACCCCTTTCTTCTCCTCTACCTCATCACGCTCGATCTCAGCCATCCATTCACCGACGGTCGGGTCCACGGTGGTGTGTATAATAGTTTGATCCAGGTCGACGATCAATGTCAATTTCCGGCTCTTCAGAAGATCTTCCTTGATCTGATTCTCCAGCCGTTTAGCCTCGTTACTTGAGACTGTGACGCCGAGCGAGTCGTGAGACATCTCTATACCGCCGCCTTGCCTAGTGTTGCTCGTACCGGGTAGAGGTTCGGGTTCAGGGCGAGTGAGATAATCATCCCTGTTGAGCAATCTCAGTATCATCTGCGATGACAACCGCACAAAGCTGGAAGAAGAGACTCTACTCACTGAGTGATATCTGCGCCACAGATGCCGCACATGCCATGCAATTGCACAGGATGCGTACATGGCTGCTGGACCAGTATAGCCGGCTTCCTATGATACGTTAGTCAAACAATACAATCCAGTGCCCTCGCCCATAACGCCCTTGGACAATTTCACTCACTTTGACATCTTGACATCGACCTTCGTACCCACTGCTACCCATTCATACCACTTGACCACCTCCCCAGCGACGGCACTATCCCAAGTCCCCACCATGTCATTCTCCCGAACGTCATTTCGCAAATCATCCTCGGTTGGCGGCAGCCCCTTCTCCCGCCTGGCCAGGGCTTGTCGAGATGCGGTCGAGGTGAAAGAGTATTGGAAGAGTGGATCGCCCCGCTTGATGGTGGCACCAGCGCTAATAAGAAGCCGGGTGATCGTCAAAGGGAATGGCAGCGTCGACGGCAGACTGAGCGGTGTAGCGTCGTCTGACATCGGGACCAGGATGGCGTGGCGTATCGCGTCCCGCGCTTGATTGCTATTGACACTCAACGATGCTGGACGAGGTACCTTCCCTGTTCAGCGACCATCCTCCCAAGTGACCATGTAACGAAACACAAGTATGTGGTGTAGTGTACAGAGAAAGACAGCAGAAGAAACCAAAGTGACAACGAACGACGTCCCGTGACTTCCACCAAATCAGAGGTGATCGCGTGCAGCCAAACCCAACTCGACCCGTGGTGAGACTCTGCTCTACCAGCGACGATGATTCATGCATCTAATCGCTATCATCTCCACTGCCATACCCACTCAACAGACTTGTGAGAGCAGGCTTCGACGGCTGTTTCCTCTCCTTGAGTCGTCCTTCCTCTGCCTGCTTTCTCGCCATTTCCGCGTAGTATTTTAAGTTGTCTATCGTGTCCGCGCTGAAGATGCCAATGGGTCCGCTCGACTCGGTGCCATCATCCCCATTCCTAGCCTTCTTGCTCGGACGTGACGTCTCGGGCTCGGGAGACGGGGCCGATGCCTCGATGGGATAGAAATCCTCCACGTCTCCGTCCTCCAGCGCCCGTAGCGTCTGAGCCGCTTCGACCAGGTTCTCATCGAGCATCCCGCCAATGGCCTCCTTGCCCATATCCTCTATTCGCTTCGCCTCGATCGCTTTCTCCCCTGGGTTCGGGTCCTCAATAGCCCATCTGATGTCCAAAGTCAGAAATTACTTGAAAGAATATATCACCATGACTCACCTGACGTTCAAAATCTCCTCCATATCCATACTCTGATTTGCCATCGCCTCTTTCGCAAAACTAGCCTGGTGCTCCGACTCGTACGTGACGAACGCGATACCTCGATTATACAGGATGTTCCCTGAAGTCACCATCAGCACAGAGAACAACCAGTGCAGGCCAGAACTCACACTTGATGATCTTGCCCCATTCACCAAAGTGCCTCAGCAGCGTCTCCTGCGTTTGACTCTTGTCCGGACTTTCCTGCATTTTGGCGATATACAGCGTCCTGTTGACTCGGTTGAAGGAACCTACACCGCCCATATCATCTCGATAGTCGGCATGCTTTTCTCTCCCAAAGCAGTCTCTAGAGTTATCCGGCAGATGGTCTGAGGCACGTAAGCGTCTGGCCTTCAAAGCAATATGAGAATCAGCACATACGGTTTGCGAGCGGTAATCGATGTAGGAAGTTACACTCATGTCTGAACGCCAAGTATCAGTCTACACTCAACCACGAGGCACATTGACAACTACGTACCCGTAAGGACAACATCCTCTGGCGAAGAAGAGACAGATGTACTTGTTCGCAGTGGTGTCCGCCCGCGTGTATCCTGCGTCTCTGGAAATCACACATCTCGACTGCGATAACGTTTTACTGTCAGACGATCGTGAGCTTCAATGTCTTCATCGGCGTAGGTGTCTTAGCTCACTTCGATAGCGGATCCTCTTTGTCACCACCTGCCCATTTGTTGTACCAAACGTCTATAGCAAGCAAACTTCAGTATTCGTCTGTTGAGCTAGACGTTTCTGCTCACTGTATTCTTTTCCCGCCTGTGGACCCTCTGATTTGTCGATTTCTCCTGGGGCAACTTGCTTCCTAGCCGGTCTCAGTTTTCGCTTGGGCGCAGATGAGGATGAGTCTGCCATGTTGCTCGACGGTATAGTCTAAGTTGAATAAGAAAGTGATAAGAGTACAAGAGGACACGCAAGAGGAAGACAGCAGCTTCGACGCTAAAACGGGACACCTGGAATCAGTTACGTAAACATTTTGAGGTACCATGATGATGCTGCCCTGCGATCTCCTCGATCTTAACGATGGCATCAAGAAATCAGTATCATACATCTGACGTCTAAAGTCTTGTTGACAGTCATGAGCAGCGAGAATATGGAGGCTGGGTCCTCAACGGACACCAAAAGGTTTCTGGATCTTTTAGCGACAGCTGCACAGTCTACAGCATCGACATTAGGATCAGATGAACTCGCAAAATCACTAGGAATTGCCGATGTCCCAACCCGACAGCAAGCACTCGACACCTTGGAAAGGGATCTGCTCGCTCCATTGAGGGATCTGAGTGGAAGTGACCTCTGGAGATGGCAAATGTAAGCAGTCGGCCAAGTACCATTCTTCCCAGCTGACCTTTAATGGCTAGACAGCCCCCGATCGATCTTCCGGCGCCCGAACTAACTCTCTCACCTCTCCCGCCAACTCACAACGTCCTTCCGACGCTCAAAGGCCTATCTGGGTCATTCACCAATTGGAGGGAAGCTCTTGCACCCAAGCCACCTGCTCATCCAGCTCTCTCGTCATCCACCTCAAGAGCTCCAGGGAGCCTGCAGAACTTTGTCAGAGGCAAAAGCAGTAATGCACCATTCCTGCCTGGAGGTCTGGAGCCAGAGCTGGCTCCCGGAGAGCGAATCCTTCGTGATGGAGAGGAAGCAGAGGAAGAAGAGGAGGAGGATGAAGAGGAGGGCTGGAAGACGAAAGCTCCAGGATTGCGTCGAGGTATCAAGCTCCAAGGAGGTGCGTCGGGTGGAGTTGTGAGATGTCAAAGTATTTCGCTGACTTCCCAGCAGCGGATGATTTCCTTGCGGAGATGCTGGGATCGCAAAATATTGCTGCCAAGGCCAAGAGACGGAGGAGGGATGGCGGTAGCTCTCCAACCTTGGAGGTCTCACGACTCGGTGACGAGGAGAGCGGTCTGGAACGTGCCCAGGAGAATGGCTCGTCGATACCCGGCAAGAAGAACGTCGATGATCTGCTACCCATCGGAGTAAGTGGAATCAGCCAGCCTTCTGGAGATCACAATAAGCTAACGGCGTATAGCGGCTGCCTGCCCCGCCGGCACCTAGGAAGCAGTTTCGAGCTTCGCCGAAGAAGGAGTGGGCTCACGTCGTGGACGTCAACCAGGAGCTTACGAATGTGAGTATCAGTGGGTGGAATCTGGGATGTCAAGGCTGACGAGAACAGTTCAACGAGCTTGTACCGGAAATGGCAAGAGAAGTGAGCTTCAAGTGATTGGTCGTCTTGAGCAAACGCTGACGACACACTGCAGTACCCGTTCACGCTGGACAACTTCCAAAAGGAAGCTGTGTATCGACTTGAAATGGGCGATAGCGTATTTGTCGCTGCCCATACCTCGGCGGGTAAGACAGTCGTGGCTGAATACGCCATTGCTCTCGCCGCGAAGCATATGACCAAGTGAGCGATATCGACGCGATACAGCGATAAGCGCTGACGTCTCAATCAGGGCTATATACACCTCACCTATCAAAGCGTTGTCAAACCAGAAGTTTAGAGATTTCAAAACCAGCTTTGACCCGTCGTCGGTCGGCATTCTCACTGGAGATGTGCAGATCAACGCCGAGGGAAGCTGCTTGATCGTGGGTTCAAAGCAGTATAACTTGTGATCAACACGCTGACGTGTGCAGATGACGACCGAGATTCTGAGAAGTATGCTTTACAAAGGTGCAGATTTGATCCGCGATGTCGAGTTTGTTATTTTCGACGAAGTGCACTATGTGAACGACGCAGAGGTGTGTACGCTCTGGTCTTGTGAGTATGCTCGCTGATAGTGTCGCAGCGAGGAGTGGTCTGGGAGGAAGTCATCATCATGTTGCCTGAACACGTCAACATCATACTCCTGTCGGCTACAGTGCCTAATACAAAGGAGTTTGCCGATTGGGTCGGGTATGTATCAGCTCCGCCGATCGCGAGGAGTAGCTGATATCGGTGCAGACGAACTAAGAAGAAGGACATCTATGTCATTTCCACGCCGATGAGACCGGTGCCATTGGAACATCACCTATGGGCAGGCAAAGAATTGCACAAGATTGTCAATTCGAAATCGCAATTCTTAGGTGACGGGTGAGTAACAAAAGCACCTGGGATGACGTCGGACTGACGTCTCTTCAGATACAAGGCGGCGGGCGAGTCAACTCGCAGGAAGCAGGACAAGGAGCGAGAAGCTGCTGGTCTGCCCCCGGTGCAGCGAACTGGTGGAAGGGGTGGTGTTCCGACACGAGCCCTGCCTACCGGCCGAGGCGCCCCTCGTACCAACATTGGCGCCGGAAGATCACATTCGAATCGAGGCGGTGGCATCAATGGTGCACCTACAGGCCCACCAGCCGGTGCGGTGCGCGGTCGAGGCGGTGGCTTTGGGCCTCCGTCTCGTGGCTTCCAGCTCGACCAGAATGTCTGGACACATCTCATCAACCATCTCAAGAAGAACAAATTGTTGCCAGTTGTCAATTTCGTTTTCAGCAAGAAGAGGTGTGAAGAGTATGCCAATACCTTGCAGAATATGGATCTGTGTGATGCTAAGGAGAAGAGTGAGGTGCACATCACTTGGGAGCGGGCTCTGAACAGATTGAAGGGTAAGAGGGAAGCTACCGTACGAATCACTCAGCTGACCTCTATTGTCAGGATCCGACAAGATATTGCCTCAGATAACAAGGATGAGGGAGCTTTTGGGTCGAGGTATCGGTATCCATCACGGTGGTCTGCTTCCTCTCGTCAAGGGTGAGGCAGCGTTTGGGCCATTGAATACGAATACACAAGTGACACCGCTGACATCATGACAGAGGTCGTTGAAATTTTGTTCTCCCGAGGACTGGTCAAGGTGCTTTTCGCGACAGAGACGTTCGCTATGGTGAGTACTGTCAAGTATGAATGTTGGCTGGCACTGACCTTTGTCTCAAGGGAGTGAACATGCCTGCCAAGTCAGTCGTCTTCTCAGGTATCCGCAAACATGATGGGCACAACTTCAGAAATCTCTTGCCGGGCGAGTATACCCAAATGGCTGGTCGAGCCGGGCGAAGAGGTCTCGACACTACCGGTACTGTGATTATCTTAAGCGGCGATGAACTGCCAACGGTGAGTTCCTAGATGGCACTTGTGTCGCGAATCTTGCTGAGCATCTATTGTTTAGCAAATCGAGTTGCAAGAGATGATGCTTGGGACGCCGAACCGCCTGCAATCGCAATTCCGCTTGACATACAACATGATTCTCAACTTGCTGCGAGTGGAGGCTCTGCGAGTCGAAGAGATGATCAAGAGGAGTTTCTCGGAGAATGCCTCGCAGAAACTTGCACCGGAGCAGCAAAAGCAAATTGCACATGTGAGCTACACATCCTCTTGACTCCCATACTGAAGGTGATGCTAATGCAGCTGTGTAGACCGAGAAACAGCTCGCCCGCTTGCCCAAAGTTGATTGCGATACATGTCAAGGTGATATTGAGCCATTCTACGATATATCCGCCGAGGTGCTTCGACTTCAGGCCCAGATGGTCAAAATGGCTTCATACGCCCCACAAGGCGGCAAGATCTTTGCGCCGAATCATGTCGTGGTCTTGCAGAATGGAGTGGGTTTATGTCCGATGGGAATGGATGGACGTAGCTGACTTTACCAGCACTTCCCCGGCAACTTGGCCGTGATACTTCGTAATGCGCCCAACATGGTGGTTGACGGCACGAAGGGTGACTCGAGGGCGTATCATGTGTTGGCCCTGGTCACCAAAAGGCAAAAAGCGGGCGACGAAGGTAAGCCAGAAGCATCATCCGCTTCGATAGCAATACTGACTGTTCAGATGTCAAAATGTCCGAGGTCCCACCCAGATGGCCCCCAGTCCTGCCAAAGGGACCCTTCGAAGACGCTACTTGGGAAGTGACTGCCGTCGAAGCGACCAGCATTGCTTTTGTCGTTGACCGCATCCTGAAGGTGAGGATGCGATGTTGCGTTTGTCGATACGGCTAGCGCTAACCTGGAAACCAAAGGTCGACTCTGTAGCACTGCTTGATAAGCGAGCCAAGACGCTTGCCGAGGCGGACAAGGTCACTCATGACCTGACGATCCTCCATGAGGAGTTGTCGGCGTTACCAGCGTTGCCGGAGATCGAGTGGACGAGGATGAGAGCCATTGAATTCCAAGACGTCCTCAAGCAACGTCTGCTCCTGAACGATCGAGTTGCGCGATTGACCTGCGTCAAATGCCCCGACTTTGACGAACACGTGAGTGGAGCTTTCTGTAAAATCGCCTGATAAGATATTGATGCTGTTTGGCCATGTAGTATGCGACTTTGCACGAAATCAAGACAGTCGAGGGCAACTTGCGACAACTCAAACTCGCCCTGTCGGACCAGAATCTGGAGCTACTGCCAGATTACGAATCGCGAGTTGAGGTGCTCGAGCAATTACAATTCATCGATGAGAATGCGACTGTCCTTCTCAAAGGTCGAGTCGCTTGCGAGGTGAGTGAAACATTGCATCTGTGACACCAGCTAATGGCACTATCAGATCAATTCCGCGCCTGAGCTGATCCTCACGGACCTCATCCTCGAAAACATCCTAGCGGAATACACTCCGCGAGAGGTGGTCGCCCTGTTGTCGATATTTGTCTTCGTCGAGAAGACCGATTCCCAGCCCCAGATCCCGGACAAATTGGCGAATGGTCTCGAAGTGATCTACCGCATTGCAGACGACGTCGAGCGGGTACAGGATAAATGCTCGGTACAATACGACGAGTTCAAGGAGAAGTACAAGCCCGGCTTGGTCGAGGTGGTGTATGAATGGGCAGGTGGCATGGTGGGTATTTTCGCGAAAGCTTGCTCCATAGATCCTTTCGCTAACCCATCCAACAGCCGTTCAACGAGATTACCAACTTGACAGACGTGCCTGAAGGTACGATTGTCAGAGTCATCACTCGATTGGACGAAACATGTCGAGAGGTCAGAGACGCCGCTCGAGTTATCGGCGATGCGGATCTATTCACCAAGATGGAGGAAGCTCAAGCGTTGATCAAGCGAGACAGTGAGTGTCCCGTGTTTGATACCGGGCAAATGCTGATTTTGATAAACCTCTAGTCGTCTTTGCTGCAAGTCTGGTAAGCGGCCTCGGCTCTTGGCTTGCTCTTTGACAACGCTGACAATGTCTCTCAGTATCTATAATCACGACCGACCGGCACTCAATGTAAATATATCAACCGATACAGGTACAACATCAAGATCATGCATCACGGCGAGGCAGTCCATAATTGCACTCGACCACTAGTATTCCCTCCCAAGACATGATCGACCCTGTGTGGGTGACTGGCCGTTACTGCAGGCACAGCCGATACCCTGATCAATGGAATCAGCATGGTCACAAAGGATATTATCCACTCTGCGCTCTACTTACCCGTCTGTCCAAAGTGACACGATCTTATCTCCTGTTGCGGCCACCACATCCAGCGTTCGTTTCATGTTACCGACCTGAGCTCATCCGTGAGCGGGACTTCCCTCGTGGATCGAATATCAGAAACTCACTGTGAAATGCGGCATATGGTCCATGTTGAGCGACCACTGCGCTCGTAAAATGGTGAGCCACCGTCCTGTCTGACAGTTGTGTGGGATTTTGACATAAGGCTGGAAGTGAGTTGGTGCGAGGACCGCCTCTTTAGCTAGCGAATTTGGCTTGACATCCCAAACTGTAACGAGCCCAGTCAGCTTGCGCCATTATCACTAAAGAACGCAACATCGTGCACTCGGAGACTCACTTCTGAGCTTGTCGTCATAACTTGTTGTCAAGATGCGCCGCCCGCGAGGATCCCAATATGCCGCACTGCAACTTTTGCCATGTTGATAGCTTGCTCGTAATAGACCTTTATCCTTGTTCTTGGCAGACTTCGTGTGTTGATCTATCGATTCATATGGGATCGAGCTCGACGGGTGCGTGTTCACATGTGGAGCAGTCACCGATTCGCCGTTCAGGTCCAAAGGGTCGTACTCGCTCTTGACTCCGTTGGATTTTTCGGGTTCAGAAGACAAGTACTCCGCCGCCTTGGGGGTCATCGCGGTGAGGTGGCGTGTGTCCCATATGCGAAGATGTTGATCGTTACCAGCTGTCAAGACGAGGTGTGGCATCGCAGCTGGAGGACAGTCAGCTCGTAAACCCTTCTTTCTTGGCTGACAATTTCTGCGACTCGAGCGGACGAACTCACGATTCACGCTGATGCCCCCGAGTTTGGCCGCTCTGCCTTCCTCCTGGACGACCCACCTCCGTCGAGACTCCTTGTCCTCACCTCGCCGCTTACCGGGCTCTCTGAAATCACAGTGGCTGATCCCACCATTCTTATCCGCAATCCAAGCTTCATTGCCATTAGGCGTGAGATCGAAGTGAGTGATGAGCATGTCTTCGTCCGGAAGAGAGAACAGCTCTCTGGAATTGAGTGTCGCAAAGTCGATGTGTCGCAGAGAGCAGTCATAGGAAGAAGAGTAGAGCTAGGCAAAAGTCAGTCATGCTGGTCAAGGCTTTGGGTCTTACGCCAATAGGGGCCAACTTACTCCTGATCCAGAAACAGGATCTATCTTCATGGCCGTGATGGAGCTCCTGGCGTGAGCCTGGACGTGCCAGATTTTGCCTTCCTCTTCTTCACCGTCATCGACAGCTGCCCCACTTGTGTCATCTTCATTTGTGACCTTTTCATCGCTCTGTCCTAAAGCGTCCCAGCTGCAACAGATTGTCAGCTGTCGAATCAGTATACAGGTATATGCTAACTCACATGCCTAGCATACCGTTCTTATCGCCTGCAAACACCAGAGTCTTGGTCTTCTCAGGATGGACCACCATACTGAACACTCGTTCGGACGTGACTTTGGCATTGGCTCGCAAGGTCATGCCCTTGAAAGCGGCTTTCAGACGCTGTACCTCCGCCGGTAGTGTTTCCTTATCTGTATAGTCATCCATGTCCGTCGAGTCTTCTTTGGGAGCAACCTTGGGATTTTCTAGACATGATATGTGCTTCAAGTACGGATCCTGAGCGATTGAATCTCGTCAGTGTAGATCTCATTGAGACTAAGCCAGGACCATCTCCAACGGGAGGGGGAAGTATCACTCACCAGCTCCTCTGCTGTATTTGGCGACGAATCTTCCACCATTTTATCCAGGTCCATGACCTGATCCCTGATTTTCCGGTTCACGACTCTTATAATCTCCCTCTCCACCTCCTCTGCCTCTTCCCGTTTCTGAATCTCTTCTGCTGTGGCCTCTATGCCCGCCAATCGACCACTTCTCCGCCGGGGACCTTCATCTGCCTTGACAGCCGGCGCTTTTCTCTTCACGCCCGCCGGCTTCGTCTTCGGCTTTGCGAGCTTTGGCTGAGCGCCGGGGATCTTGGATGCGCCAGAGGGGTCGAGACCTAGAGAGTCGAGGAGCTCCCTGTTCTCCGCGATGGTCTTCTGTCGCTCCAGCTCGCTAGTCGCGACGTCAGCGCGTCCCGATTGTCGCCTAGAGGGACGAGAGGCTCACTAGTCATTGTCTTCGTCGTCCATAGTGCCGTGAGTAACCTGTTGTCAAGAAAACCGTTCACAATACCCCGAGATCCCAAGAGAGAGATGCGATCGAGAGGTCGAAAGACAAGAGTCGGTCGGTGAGTGCTCGAATCGGCAACATTGATTTTCGGCACATTCAGACGCGTCGATCGCGCTCATCGCAGGTCGATCGCTATTCGTGACGACCCGCTCGACCCATTATACATTGGATGGCACGCAGATGTCTACGGTCGTCTCCCTGGACACATCACTTCATACCGAGACAACAGTCCTATGCATTGTCCTCCATTACAGATTCTGTCGATGCTACTGCAGATGATGGAAATACAAATTCTCTTCGCCAATCCTGTTCCTCCACCCTGGATCCGGCTGACGCCACAGCGAGATCGCCTGCGACCCTACTCCCATTCGATGACACCCGACGCGTCGGTGCTGCCCCCCTGGCCTCGACATCGTCTCGCGTTGTCAAAGTTGGCTCCTCCTCGGCAACTCCCTTGCGAGCTCGAATGATACCGATCATCCCTTTCAACTCGTCGACAACGGCGCCTCCTCGTATCTTGGCCTCTCTGTCCTTGACGAGGCTATTGACGTCGCCATTGCCCTTGCTGGCTTCCAGGAGCTCAGCCACAGTGATCCCCTTGGCTCTGGCCTCTTTGGTGAGAGCGATCCGCTCTTCCCTGCTCAGCGTGGATTTTGCCTTGACAGTCGCCATATCCGCAACTTCGCTCTCAAACACCACATCTACACCTGGAGGCGGCAAGGTATCTTGCTTACATAAATCGGCGTTGTCGTCGGCGTCTTTCGTCTCCAAATGCTGGTTGTTGGTCTCTGCTACGTCGTTGCCCATGGTCTGCAGGAAGGTAGGCACCAGTTCGGGCTTTTGAGCGGGTTGCGATGTAGATGTCGGTTGGTGTTGGTCTGGTGAAACTGACCGAGGGGTTTGAGTCGAGTCTTCGGCTATCAATGTCTTGATCCCATCATCCCCTCTAGTCCACTCTCTGAACATTATCCCCAGATCCTCTCTCACACTGTCCCATCGTTTCCTCAAGAGACCTCCTCGTTCAGTGGCGTCTGCTTCATAGAGTGTCTTCCTTGTATCCGCCAGTTCCTCCCAAGCGCGAACCAGCGCCTTTTGCATCCCATCGATACGCTCTCGCAGCAATTGCTCGTCGCTAGACTTCGGCGCAAAATCTCCAATAGGCGGGATCCCCAGATGGTGGCCGTCTGGAAAGCTGGTTGACCGCCAAGGTGGAACCATCGCCTGATCTCGAGATGAGTCCTCTTCGAACGTTTTCTTAACTTCCTGCAGCGCAGCCTCCAACTCTTTGCGCTCTTGGATCACGTGTCGGACCAGAGTATCAAGAACATCATTCACATCGGTCCAGTATTCGTCGCCCTGGTCGAACCGCAGACCAAGGAGGCAACAGGCCAATCGCCTCCGTCGAAGGTGTATTCCCAAGCAAGATGCCTTTAGCGCTGGTGTCGTCAAGGGGGAGACCGACATGACGCGCTGCAGGCGAGGTGGCAGAGGAGAGGTGTAGCTCTGTCTCATGCGAGCAGATCCTGGGCTTTGACTCGAGACACTGCCCATGTGGCTGGAGTATCGAGATTGGGAGATGGATGTGGCTCTCGATCTTGATCCAGTGGCATAGCGCTCCCTCATCTGTTGAGTGTCGGAGAACGGCATCGATCTGGTGCGAGCTAGGTTTCCCGCTTGATTGGCGGGATCCTCATCGAAGGAGGGGTAGTATGGCATGTTCTGTAAGGAACGTCGCTTGTGATTCGGCGTGTTGCCGGTATCCGAAGCAGCAAAAGGGGAAGGAAAGAGGGTTTGGCTATTTCGATTTCCGTTCCACGCAGGTGACGATGCGGATGTCGGTGTGAAAGGGATTGGGAGGACCGGGGCGTCTGGGAAGGACAAAGGTCGGCGAGGCGGCGTCATACCATTTGCTCGTGACATGCTGCTGAGGGGAGAGTTACGTTTTGGCGTGTAAGGGTTGATGTTGACCTGTAATTGAGGCGAGGTGGAATTGGAGCCTCCGGGCACACCATTTATTTCGGTTTTCGGAGGTGACAGACTGTCCAAGATCTCCCTCTCCTGGGATGAATCCGGACTCTCGCTCTCTTCCTCCTCATTGGCCTCGGTTATCCGTCTTTCGTGCTTTGGTCGGCTCAGTCGACGAGCACTGGGTGGTCTGCCGGGGAATAGGCTTATGATAGGGCTGTCCTCGCTGTCTTGCGCCTGGCCTAGCATGTTCAGGTCGTGATCCCAGCTGCCGTGCTTGAGACTCCGTGGTGTGCGAGCTGGAAGGCTGGTGAAGCGATCATCTGGGAATACCGGCGATAAAGATTTCCGCGGTGAAGGCTTCAGGTTGAGCGAAAGATGGTGGGTGTGATTATGAACCGGCCGAGAGTCACCGGGTAGTGACATTGAGATGGACATAGGCATGGACCGGACTTCGTCTTGTAGCCGGGAGAACGATTGCCTACCGGCGTACTCGGAACTCATCTGTTTGCGTGGGCTAGGAACGCTGGCAGTCGGCCCCCAGGATCGACGTCCAGATCGGCTTTGATCAAGAATGGTCTCGAGATTTGCGACATCGATTGACGACACATCTTGATTTGGGTCGATCTCATCATCACCGCTGTGTTCCCTCCGGACCCGAGGATACAACACGCTACCAGTCACCGGTATGTCGTACATGTCTCCGAGTACAGCGAGCTCCGACTTGTCCGCCATGGGTAGGATGACCGATGTTGCTGTCGCCAGGTGATCGACCATGATACCTGTGAAGCGGTGCATGGCGAGTCGCAGCGAATGGGATAGTTGTTCTCCTCGAGGATGGAGAATTCTGCTCTGCAGAAAGTTGAAGCATTTCTCAACTGATCGGTCCATTTGTCGTGACGAAGACAGCAGCTCGTCTAGAGTTCTCAGAGATCGTGGTGATGGCTCATCACGCAGCGACGGGGGCGACCCGGTTTGAGCCGGAGTTTCTGCAGGTCTTTTGGGTGAAGACTTGCGTGGTTCAGGGATTAACACGGCTCGAGGGGGATGTAATCGGAGCTACAGGGCATCAGTACCCAGTTTTCTCTAGTCAGTTGAAACCCAGCAAACTCACTTTCCAAATAGGAGGATTTGAAACGGTCATGACGATGGCTGAAATCCCTGCTCCGGCGATTCCTACGGCCAGAACAAGTCTCCAGATCCCGACGATATACCAGATAGCCACGATGAGGACCAAACCGGCTCCCGTGATATCCTTTCGGGCGGATCCTAGAGCCATAGCTTCCAGCATTTTCTCGTCGGCCCAGCCAAGAAACGAGCGCCATGCCTCGCGCTTCGTGTAGACGATTTCGACCTCCAGTGACTCATTTCCCGTGTTAGTCGCATCGTCTTCTATATCTCCAACATCGTTATTCTCATCCATTGACCCGCCTAGGACCGAGACGTATTCCTTCTCCAGCACACCGCTCGAGCAGATGACATACTTGAAGTTTTCTGCAAAGGCGTCGGTGGTGACGGCTCCGGAATTCGCAACAATATGCTCCGGCGATTCTTGGTGGTTGCCAGGACTCGCGTTCCCCGTTTCTCTCGTCGGACCACTCGTCGTTGGCAACGATGTCGAAGAAGTCGGCTGGTCATGACTCCTCTGTGTATCCTCCGAAATCGCCAGTTGGGGCGTAATGGTCACCGGAGCAGCTAGCTCAGGTATTTCAGATCTATACGTCGAGTCGACAGGCGGAAGGTCATCCGGCAGTGACGAGTGCTGTTTGGGGACAGTCAGCTCAGCTACACCTTCGCGGCCTCATGCGTCATACGCACTCGCTGGCCGTGCGCGTCCACGTTCTCGAGACTAGATGCACCTTCGTGGAAATGGAGAGCTTGGTCATCCTCGTCTGATAAACACGTGGCTCAGTATGGATCTTTGTATCGAGAAGTATGCTCTGCTTACCTCGGAAGTACTCATCCAGCGGGGTGCCTCCTTCGGTTATTGCGCTTGCCATAGTTGCACGAGTGGGTCTCCTGATCTTGATCTCAACATCTCTCCGGGCGATAGGTCACTGGGACTTCCGACTCGAGACCGCCCCAGGCATCTGGCGTGCCTCAACGCTGGCGGCAATATGCAATAGTGGAACAATGTGCGTAGTCGTAGTTTGTAGCTGGTGGATCCCGTTGGATCGTTGGTGATGTTTGGGTGATGTCGATGTACTGTTTGATGGCGTTTGGATGATCAGTAGGCGACGGTTTGAGACAGCTGACGTAATCAAACAACGTGGACCTTTATACGGCCATGGGCATGCACGATGGTTCCTCTCTCGCTACAGCGTTGCTACAGCGTCGGACCTTCAACAGTCAGGTGCTGTCATACGCATAGACCCGCAAACTGTACATTCATGTCGTCATATAGCATACATATTATAGACACATCGATTCCATTCGTTCCAAAACTCTAAGCCACTACTGCGGGTTGATCATTCCCCAAGCTAAGGTCGGTCTCGCTCCTCGTATGACAACGCTCCATTCTGTCGAGAGGTCCATCTTACCTGAGGGGTGGGTCAGTAAGACCCTTGCCTTGATTCCAAGAGCTCCATGCTCACATGGTCTTTATCCTCAACTACATGTTTATAGGCCACGAATGACGCATATGAGCACATGATGGCGACTATGCCGGCGAGAGGGTAGGCTTCAACGGGCATGGGACAGTCCCTGAAGAAGGCTGAGATCTAGTGTGACTGTCAGGCGATTACTCTCGAGGATCCGATCACGAGGAGGCACTTACAGGTCCCACTTCAACCGGTGCGTGATGATGATGAGCGGTAGATGCTTGCCGAGAAGCTAGTCGCATAGTCGACTGTCGACCGAGGTTGATAAGCTGTCGTCTGAACATCTGAAGGGATGATGTAGACTAAGTCTAGTAGAATATTGTGGTTTGGTGTGGTAGTTGTAAGTTATGATGCTTGTGTGGTGTGTTGGACATGCCGACCCCCACCATCCTTGGCCAGCTTTTATATCCTCTGCAGCATCTTCGGAAGTCAGTCTCACGGCTACGTCTCATACCCAGGACGGCTCGGATTCGGACGTTCTCGTTCATCATGTCAGTCGTACCATAGCTGTCACCATCCACCTCTGTCGGATCCATCGCGTCAACGGCTACCTTGAAGCTGTCAGTCCCGAGTCCCGACTTGGTCGGTCCGGTCCGACGTCATCTCCATTGTCTCGAGTGAGCAGATTTGTATTTCCTCAGCGGGCCGTTTTGGTTATCGCATGACAGACAAAGGACTCACAAGGCCGAAATACAAATACACCCACCGTTGATAACAGATCACGGAGTCCGACATCGTTCCACTACAAATCCTCGGGCGCCTCTTTATCGGGTCATTTCGTAAGTTGCACGTCATCCGGTCTGCACGGAGACGGGATCAAAACGTCGGCGCGTCGCGTGGCGCGGTTAGTCGTCTCAAGTTTACCGCGCGCATGGCGGCAGGTCTGTCCTCAGCCACTCTGATTGCAAGCTGGCAACTCAAGGCAACTCAGTCGCCTCTACTGATCTCTGTCTCTTGTGCATAGCGCGTATTGTTCTACCCAGGAGCGACGAAAGGGCTCAGAGGTGATGCGCTGCCGGAACTTTGCCGTGTAATGGACGATCATGACGAACAGCCAGCTATTATACCACCTCCACCCCCGCCAACCGAACAGATCCAGTCGGCGCTATTCATGCCCCTGGCTTCCTTGACGAAAGAGCACGGCGGAAGGAAGATACGCATCGTCGGACAGTGAGCTGCGCGATCTTTACCCTTGACGGAAAGCTCACTCTTGCTCGCAGGATACTTGGGTTTGATGCTCCGACCTGCATTCTACTGGTGGCCGCACCCTCGACCTCTGTGAAAAGCTCGCAGGTTTCGACACTCCTCGTGGATCTGTCAATGCTCATTCTGGGTCAATCTCCCTTCGCAAAAGACTTGTACGCCGAGCAAGATGGATACCGCTCGTCCAGCTATGCAACCAGTACCGATACTCAAGCAAGAACTGCGGTTTTGGTGAATCGGGAGAAACTGAGCTTGGCCCCAGGAGAGTTTGTCTGCATCGTAGGATGGCTCGAAGGCGAGATAACAAAGTCAACTCCAAAAGTACGCAGGGATTATAACTTTGAGCTGCTTAGCTACGTGCTGATCATCCGAGTAGGTGACAGCCACTGATACTTACGCCAAACCTCTACCGATCATCCTGGAGGCCATACACATTTCTGCCTCAAGAGCTCCGCCTGTCGAACTTCATAGAGCCTCGGCTTCGTCTTGGAATGGTGTGCGGACGCCAATCGGCTTAAGACCCGAGCTATACATCCCGCCGACCAAAACGCATTATACGGCCAGCAGAGGGGTGAGGGATGACTCTGAGACAGCCGCGGATCACCAAGCCGACGCCATGGCAGTAGACGAGTCACTGGGTTAGAGGCCTTCCAACAACACGTCTCGACCACGTCTGAGATTGTTGCAGATCATCCGA